>JAWWEW010000001.1:9087540-9184055 GCA_035583185.1 Anabacerthia variegaticeps | reverse complement strand
ACTTATTAGTTTGACATCTACAGCATCAATTAACAACTGAACCTCAAAAGGGCATCTTCTGCTACAAAGTTCAGTGTGAGATCCATTCCAAAGCCTGTTAACAGAAGTCTTTGGACTGAAACCTTGATTACATTCAAAATGCAAAGCAACAGGACTCATAGAGATGGTTACATTTTATCATAAAAGGACTGTAAAATAATGACATATCAGATCTGAGCAAAACTACTGTTTGGTTTTTAGCATTTCAGGTCCTGTCTTTCCAAAAGACTATGTAGGGGACACCCATAAACTGTCCTGGGATCAAACAGTCCTGGCAAACCCACAGCATGAAACACCAGAGCCACTTTAGGTCTGGAAAGCAAGAATGTGTCTCCTTGCTGCAGTGTTCTGCCCACAGGAATAATTCTATCATCACCATGAGAATACACATTATTTTAAGGCCATACAATACAGTCATTGCTGCACTGTGCCCCAGATAACTATTCAAGGGCATTTTCTTAATCTAGATTTCATTTTTAACCATAATGAATCAATTGACATTAATAGTAGAAAACAAGAATAGGAAAAAACCATTTCAGTTGAGTTTAATACTTGTAATACTTATATCCTCTTAAGATCACAGATAAGGTTTGATTCTTCTGTTGAACTAAACCATTGCTTTACAGCCCATGAAAAACTACCAGTTTAAAAATATCTCTGGAGAAGCACTGACTGTTTTCTTTCATTTTTATCTACACATGAAAAATTGTATCAGGATCTCATGCTACACTATACCTAACTTAATTTAAATATGCAGTACGTCTACCATGGCCATGACTTGGAAATTTATATTATTAAAAAATACAATGACGTTAGATCAAAGCAGTAAAATTACTTTCTATCTTAGTGGTCTAGCATCTTAAAAAAAGCCTGTTTCAAGAAGTTTCAATTTTACCACGCTTGATATGCTTTCACTGAAAAAAAAAAAAACCAAGATTAAAGAAGAATACAGTAAGTGGCCAAAAGAAGTGAATTTGCTCAAGGTGCAAAAAGATGTACATGACTCATTTGAGCAAGCACAGAGCTCGTCTTCCAAGTCCTTTAATGAGTAAGAGTTCAAGGAGCTGAAAGTAGCTTTAGTTCTTTGACTCTGGTTACAGTCAAGCAGAGTCTTGTTGCTAAAACCTCAATTAGCACTTTGAGGATGGAAGTGTTGATGGAGGGTTTGTTTATGCCATGTGCTTTCAGAAGGCTGGCTGTACCACCACACTTTCTCCTCTGGGGAGCAAGGGACTTGGACCCAAACAGCAGCACAACAATGACCATGATATTTTTCACAAACCTGTTGGTGATAGCTTTTGAACTGCTCTGGTCAATGCTACAGCTCTCCAAGATAAATTCTAATCCCAGATACAGAAAATGAAATGCCCTTTTTGCTCCAGGACTGTCTTGAATGGAAAATGTGGCAGTGCACAACCCCAAACACAGCTCCCTGCTGAATTTAATACAGAATATTTGCAAGTTAAAAAGTAACCCAAAATATGTACTTTACACCACCCCAACCACAAAATATTTGAGTACAAAGGGTGAAATAGACAGCAATGACATTACTTGACTACTTATCAATTTAGCAAATATTTCTACAGCAGTATAACGAAATTAAGCATTTGGCCTTTTATCTTAGTTCTCAGGTGAACAAATTAGGATGATTCCAAAAAGCAAAATTACTTTCACAGAATTTCTTTTGCCATACCACTGATCATTTAAGCACTGCTATAATACACATTCTCTTATTCAGGTTTTTTAGAGTGATAAAGAGACAAGGCTAATGGCTGAAAATAGCTGAGCTATGTCTAACAGATATATAAAAATATATACACATACAGATAGAGAAATATGCAGACATATGTACAGGCAAAGAAATCAAAATAGTTCTTTGTGGTTTGTGATACTACCTACTGCTGAAATAAAACTAAAGCAATCCAACATTATATTTGTGTTGTTAGAGAGAAATTTTGCTGCACCAACATACACCACAAACCGCAGATATCTGTTCTTTGTGTGTCTGGCTACACATACAAACCCTCTTTGTAAACCTGTGATTTGAGTGATTTGACATAGTAAAATGACAGAAGTGAGAAAATCAAAAATCTACATGTCATCATGCACATGAGATATTAGAACTCTCAGACAGAAAAGAAAGTGTAATTACAAAGGTCAGGGGGAACACCTAGGCTGATGCTTTGTTATTTTTAACCCCTCTTTGACATCTAGCCTTTAAACAGTCAGAGTATTTACTACCAAATTAGGATGGGGTTTTCAAAAGCTTTCAATGTTGGTTAAATCTGCTGCCACTGAAGTTAATGGGGGCCAGATTCACAGATGGTGTAAATCGGCTTAATCTTATAAAATCCAGCTTTGAGTATTTTATCACTAACTTCACTGAGTACAGATGAGGCCACTGCAGAGTCTTTTGAAAATCCCACTTCTTAATTCTTCTGCACACAGTAAATTTAAAGCCCAGTAATTAAAACAAAAAAAAAAAAACAAAAAAAAAAAAAAAAGAAAAAAAAAGAGAGAAAATAAAATTCTAGGCTAAATGAGGCTACTAGTTCCAGAGGACTTCACTTGTCCTCTCAATGAACATCTCAGTTGAGACCTGTAATCCCAGTTTTCAAAGATACACACTTCTATATAATATTATTAAATAGAATCCTGGCTCTTTCTAAGGGAAGTAGTAATATACTGACTAATTCACAATCACCTAAACCCTTGTGAACTAAATATTCTGAAAGCTATTTGATAAAATCAAAGGAGGCCAACAACAGGTACAATAGCTAGTTTGTGTACTATCTTCATCTGAGTCAAATTAATTTGTGCAATTATAACGTATTCATCCCATGATTCAACTGTGCAACCGAAAATATTAATTCACTTCATTTGCCATCAACGTTCAGAAGTTGTAAATCCCTTCGTAAACAAAACATTGAAAGCAAAGAAAGGATCTATTTGTCATAAGAGCAAGAGGGTATCCTTTGTGAGGGTTTCAACTTTTAGAGGAGTAAATTTCACAAGGAGAAGTGAACATTGCATGTATACTGTTAATTTTCACTTCTATGGTGTAATAACAAATCCTTTAGCTTCAGCTACGCCAAAACACTTCCACTTCTTTGAAACAGTTTGGTACCACAAAGAACTGGAGAGGCTGAACTGCTGAAGCACTGAAATGTCACAGAACTGATTAGGTAACATGATCAGGATTCTAGCAGGCAGTTTGTATTTCACACTGTTTGGAAAAGCAAAACCATTTGTGCAGTCCCTTCCCACCTTGTTTGCAAACCTGCACTCTCTGTGTGGCAACCATTTTCAGCCTAAACATTAGTCTGGAGGATACCAGCTAGAATTGTTGAAAGTGTGGGTTTTGAGCTCAGTGCCTCTCTCTGAAGATATTCTGATATTACAGAGCCAAAGAGGAAATTAAAAAAAAATAAGAAAATAAAATGCATTTGATCACCTGTGCATCAGGGAATCATCTAAGACCCTGGCAGACTACACAGATGACCAGAGAGAACAGTCACTGACTGATGGGTCAGGCTTATGAGAAGGCTGAAGGCAACACAAGAAACTCTCTTCTCCCCAGGCCCCCTGATGGAATTGCCAAGAACTCCCAGCGCTGCCTCCCTTGGGAAAAGCATAATGTCAAAACTGTCACCATCGCAAACCAGTGTGTTTTCCTGCAGTCAGAAGGACACTGTTCCTGTTCTGCACACACACCTTCCCTACACTTCTGTGACATTTCCTCCATGCCAAATGTCTCTAAAACAAAGTGCAAAAGTTATACAGATGACTTGGAGGTTTTCATGTTACAAGGACAACAAAACGTGATAGGAAGATTGGTTCTGTGGGTTTTACACGAATTCTATTAAACACTCTCAGATGGCATATCATCACATGTCACTGGCATATCATCACGTCTGTGGCACAGAAAAACAAAATGCTTAACTGAGACTGAAGATATGAAATAACAATTTCAACCTCATTATTCTTTGAGACTGGAACCTGTCCCACAACCTCTTTCACAACTGGAGTCAGACAATTTAGAAAGACTCTCCCTCTTTCTCCCTTTTTGAGTTTGGTCACACAACTGAAGGATGCACATGTAGACCACTTTTGCAGTTTTATTATGACAACAGCTCAAGTGCCTTAACTTTTGAGGCCACTTAACATCTTATCCCTGTTTAATCACTAGTTCCTTTACTTTATTTTTTCCCCCACAGAAAACTAACTCTGTGATTTCTAAATAGCAGTAACAGTAATGCTTCCCACAATAGTCTCAAAGTCACAAAGGGGTTTTATTGAAGTTGTCCTGTTGCAACACTTATACAGAACTCAAAAATTGCTAGGCTGCTGATGGGCTGTCACCATCATGTACCATTTCCTTCTTCCATTATTAGCTTAGATTCCTTCTGGCTGTTTTTTTCTTTAAGAATCTCCTATCTCACATCACAGACCTACCTGTACTGTGCATGGTCTCAAACACAGCACGCACTGTGTAAAGTTTCTTCTCCTGTTTTCCTTCTCCATTTAGTAATTGAAACGACTAAACTACAGAAAATGTTCATTGCAGTGTTAATAAATGATAGCAGGGCAAGTGCCCCTCCCAAAACCAAGAACGATCTTTAATACCCCCATTCAAAATGTATAGTCTACCCTTACAGCAAGTTAAAACAACTAAAATTTATCACACAAAGAGGTCATACAAAACTAGAGCAGGAAGAGGTGTTTGGGGCTTATTTTTAAGTGCACCTTTGCACTTAATTGCAGTGAGTGACAGACTCCTTGAAACAGTGCTTTCAGATCTCTGTTCCATAGCAACACATAGTAATGAACACTCAATTGCTTTCTTCTTTTCCTTCCAGGGAAATAACGAAGAGGGACAAATCCAGTTGCAAAGGAATCAGACAAGATCTCTTCCATGATGCACCCCGTGATAACTACACATGTTCCAAGGCTGCTTACAAAAGGTGGGATTTCAGGAGAACATTGTTGAAAGTTGGTCTCCATAGGAAAGTGTGAGTACAATAAACTCTACTATAGTGTTCATAAGGATTTACATACAAAATCCAGAACAGAAATTTAAAAAAAAAAAAATCCCTCTCAGGCGTTAAATCTCTAATCCTTGATTATTTGTCCAGCAAGGTGACAGATGGCAAATCTACTGCTATTATTAAAGCTCTTCCTCTGCATTGGCATCTGTTTTCCCTGGGGTAAGTAGAACGAGGGAGTTTGCCTGCCTAACCAAATCAGCCAAGGCTAGATATGACTCCTTTCAGTATATTAATACTGCACAGAGCTACATATCCTCACATTGTCTTGTAGCATCATGCCTGCTAGTTATATATTAGGTTGTCATGATATTCTGTTCCAGTCTTTGCATAAAGGAGAATCTAAACTGATATTAATTTACACCTATCTACATATTTCTGGTACATGAATTGCTGACATAAATACGCATCAAATATTACCAATCTCAGAGAACTGCAACTGTAGTCATGGAAACAAGATCCAAGCATCAATTTGAATTTGGAATTCAAAATGAATGATCATTAAAAGAAGGTTAGTATTGACAAACTCTTTGATACAGCTGTGTGTTCCTGCAAGCATATGTAATCCCTTATCATACAGTGCTAGACTGAGTCCTAGATAAAAATGAAGCTACAAGGATTCATCCACAGATTGTATCTATGGATGGGCAATCTGAGGTGGGGTGAGGCTCTTGTCTCGATTTCAGAACACTGCATTAATTACAGAGTTGTTTCTAATAACAAGACTATTCCTGAAGGTACTAGCAGCTACATGTGGGATAAAACAAGTTTGCCATACAGCTTAAAGGAAACAAAACAACATTGTTTTTTCATGTAAACTATGCAAAAAAAAAAAAAATTCCAGTGAAACAAAGTGAACTTGCTGAGATCTTCCTTGTAGTCAATCCTTTTACTTCTATTGAGACATATATAAACTCTGACTGGTGTCTGGCAGGAACATGGGATAGTTCTGTTACCTATTGTTTCAGAAGGAGAAACTATGATCTAGTTGAGAACTGTGCCAGTTAGTTAAGGTTTTTGCCTTCTCTAAAACCCAATTACATTCCTCCCATCAGAACATAAATTTTGCTCTAAATGATGTATAGCAATGACGGAAATTTTATCCACATTTTAATGAAAGTATTTTTCATTCCCAAATGTGGAGTGTTAGAATAAAATCATAAACTAAAAATACTAAGCTTTGAGACTGTGATGATTACTATTTGCATAATGTTACATTTCCATACAACCCCAATTGTAATACTTTCCAGAGATAAACAACTGGTATTCAAGGTACAAAACTACATTTTTCCTTTTTTTTTTTTTTTTCAGGGAGGGGGTAGAACAGGGAGAGGAGGGCAAGGACTATAATTCATTGCCATTAGTTCCATTAACAGCCTTTTACAAACAATTTCAAACAACCCAAATACAGACAAAGCAAAGCAAAGCAAAGCAGCCATCTGCACAATTAAATGGTCAGTCAGCACATTTAACTTATAGAAGCTCTATTACTGAACAATGTAAACACTATCTCCCTGAGCTGACATCCTGGCAAAAAAAAAAAGGCATCTTTCATGTGCTTGAGGTTAAAGCTGCTGTGAAGTGGTATACCTTGCTCTAGAGAAGAGGGCAAACATTACTTTATCTGTGAAGAAGAAATGGGAAGGAAACAGACCCTCTCAGTGGTGTTCTGTTTGTGAGCAAGATTAAAAGGAGGGAAGCTTAAAACATGAAAAATGCAGCTATCAGGATCTTGTCTACATTTTTTTTCCCCCCACTTGGAACAGATGTGAGTTAAAAGAGAAGCAAGGAACAAAAATGCACGTGATAAGAGAAGGCAGCTACCCATTGTGGAACAGGCACATTTACTGTCCCCAGAAAAAGCTCATTGTTTAATTCTGAGAAATACTTTTGTCAGTCAGGTTTTCTGAACTTCTTAATTATGGACAATTTGCTTTCTCCTGCCACCTAGATTATTAAACTGGCTGATTTATTTAGAATGAGCCTTTTGGCCTTTTGCACATAGAAAAAAACCTATTAAACACTATGACTCAGGCATGTACCATAATTTTTCCAGCAACAAAACAAAAGGTCAAAGGCTGAGCTTAGAATTGACAGGTTAGCTGTGCTGTAAATCAATACTAGCCTTTGTTGACCACAGCGATCACTTTATGGATAAAGGTCAAATCATTTAGAACGTTCAAAGAATAGTAATGAAACCTTGTGCTTAACTCCATCTGTTTTTCTACATTCCCAAAACATACTTCTCCTGTATTGGTCCTTTACTGAACAGAAAGATGATATGATAAACCATAAATCATTCTGTTGCCAGTCATAAACGTGAGAGAGACAGAAATCATCATCCATAAACTCCAAAAGTTCCCCTGACACCACAAATTAAGAGGATGATGCCTTTCCCTGCTGGCCTAAGAGAGCGATTGCTAGTGCTGTGCTAGTGCTGTAAAATACCACTTAATTTGGAATTCACCATGAGACTACTAATTGGGTCAATAGCCAGAAAGTGAAAGTCGGCAGTGACAGTCTGTCACTCAAGCATGCTTTTGCTATCTGCTTAGAGAAATTTTACGCATCTGAAAGGTGCCACTAGCAATGGGATGCAGCTGCAATTACGCCAGGAGAACCAAGGGCTGGAGCAATACCAGCTGAACCTGTGTGGAGGATGTGGGGTCTCTACACTGCAAACCCTCCTGGTATCCAGCTCATGTTTTCTATGGCACTGCCTCCCTGATCATCCCATCACAAAACAGTGCTCTGAGAAAAACAGGAGGAAAGTTCAGGGCTAGATTAGAAGAGATTTTATTTTTGAAAATAGAAGTGTCTCAATGAATCCAGACTAGCTCCCACTGTCCTTTGCGAGACAGAAACACGTTCATTGTCTCCACTGAAAAGATAGAGCTAATTCACACAGATCTTTTCAAACAGACTCATCTTATCTTGAGCTAAATTGCTGCAAATAATTAGGTAAAATTAAACCATAAAACATTTAATTATCTAATATTCAGAGTCATCACTGGTTCTTCTCTCAATACCAATTCTGCAATTGGGGTTTCTAGTATTTACTTTGCAAATGCATTCAGATAGGCAGTGCCTTGTCTGATCGTTTCTTTTGATCTATTAAAGTTTTATTAGTTCCCACATTTTTTTGCTACTGACTTAGCATTCTGATTAGTTACCACTCAGCCACTTCCCCATTGACAGATTCCCATTAGCAAGACTGTAAGGCACTTTGTCACTACACTGCAGGGGAGGGAGAGGCTTTCTCCTGCATCTCGTCAGCTTGGCAATCACAGATTTAGGATTCAGAAGAAAAGACGGATGCTTTTCTCTGTTTTGAGGAAGGTCAGCAGCAGGAATTTGTCCCTGCCTGGAAAGTCCGACACTATTACTATTTTACACTTCACTGGAGTCAGTCAAGAAAGGTTAAAAAGTCTGAGGTTCTCTCCGGGGTCAGAAACATCAAGAAGTGAGTAAAGCGCATGGTCTTACCATGAGCTCTCAAAAGCTCCCCTCCCACTGCTTTGCTTTTGTTTAATGCATCTCTGCCCATCCTGTCAATGTAACTTACAAGTGTTTGTATGTCTTTCAGGAAGGTTGTCTTCTCTTTATAGCAAAACTGTGTCTGAAATACAATTCTGTGTGCAACCTGATCCAAAGGTCATACAATTCTATGCCACGATCAAAAAGATTTAAATGAAACTCTTAAGCTCAAGCTTTACATGCCATCTGCCCTGCTGGAGTCACTACCTTTTTCTTCCTCCTTTAAAAAATTGCAACATGATTCCTAACCTGGCTGCAGGACGGGTCTCTCAGTTCACAACAGACACCATGCACAGATCACCTTAAAATGGAAACATTCCTTTACAATGGACAAGCACCATTTAAATAATAATAATAATAATATGAAAAACCCCAATCTTCCTGCGGTTTTCCAAAGGCATTCCAATGAGGTTACTTACATTGCTTTGAAATTGGTTTGAGTTATGGGAAGGCCACAGCCCGAGACCAGCAGCTGAGACAGCAACAGAGATGAAAGTTTTTTAGCTTCCAGATCCAAGGGGGAACACAGCTGCCACAGCTGGTCCCCTCAGATCTCAACACTTACTACAGCGATCCAGAGAGCGATAATGTTTTATGTCTCGGTTTGAAGAATGCATTAATAAAACCAGTCCTTAAATTGAATGAAAAAGCTCCAAAATAATTAATCAAACCCTAAGCTTTCAGCTCTGGAAATTGAAGCAGGCTGATTTTGGGGAAGCTGGGTTCTGTTACATACTGAATTACCACCTCTGCATGAAACTCCCACTGGTGTGAGTCAGCACTAACCCTCTTTTTTTTTCTTTTTTTAATGACAGTCATCTGGTTATGTTAACCCCACAAATGAATTTAATTGAAATACAACAGCACATATGTGAAACAATTATACAAGAGTCTTGTAGAATGCTGTGAGGAAGGGGGGAAGTAAATTCGTACCATTAGTTGTGGACCAAGGCAGATATTATAGGAAAGTGTGATATGAGGCATATTTCCAAAGAAAATCAGCAGTAATAACCTTAGTAACAACTTTAGACTGTAGATCTATAAGATCACTGTGCAACAGCTATTGTATGATACTTATACAATCCCCTCTGGGACCCTCATGGGAAAGCTGGATGATGAAGGAGACAAAACAGACATATATGGATTTTGGTAAAAATAAGTATCCTATTCCATCCAGATCCTGGCACAGAAAATAACTTTGTTAGAGCATAGAGGAAAAAAGATACCCAGAAACTCAAATTCATTTTTCCAGGCTTGGTTGACAAAAAGGTTTCAGTTCCCCAACTCAGAGCAATGCAAACCACTGAACATGTAATAACAATGATGATGACACTAGTTCAATTTAGGTGTCTAAAAATGAACAGAGCAACTTTGGGAATTTGCTTTCTGTAGTGCTGTATTCTCGGTCAGTGGTTTTGGCTGGGACAGAGTTCATGTTCTTCACAGCAGCTGATATGGGGCTGTGTTTTGGATTTGTGACCAAAAGGGTGCTGATAACGTGGGGACGTTTTAGCTCTTGCTGAGCAGCACTTACACAGCTTACACAGATCCACCAGAGAGTGGGCTGGGGGTGCACGAGGAGTTGGGAGGGGACACAGCCAGGACAGCTGACCCCAGCTGACCCCAGGGATATCCCACACCATATGGCATTGTGCTCAGCATATAAAGCCAGGGGAAGGAGGAAGGTGAGGTGGGACACAGGGACATGACAGAGTGATGGCATTTGTCTTCTCAAGTCACTATCACAGACGATGGAGCCCTGGTCTCCTGGGAATGGCTGAACACCTGCCTGCCCAGGGGAGGTGGGCAATGAATTCCTTGTTCTGCTTTGCTTGTCCATGCAGCTTTTGCTTTACATACTGAACTGCTGATAGCTCAGTCCACATGTCTTGTGACTTTTATCCTTACGATTCTCTCCCCCATTCCTCTGAGGGGAATGAGCAAGTGGCTGGGTGCCTGCTGGGATTAACCCACAACACTCAGAAACCAAGCGTCTGTCAAAAAATAGACACTCTCTTCAAAACAAAAATCATAGTGGCAGAATTATTTAGTACTGTGTTGCAGACAACTTTGTGGAGGAGAATGTATTTCAAATGTGGCATGCTTTTTAATTAAAATATATATATTCTTTTAAAGGATTAGAAATTATTTTTGTATGGAACATTTTCTGGAAGAATACTATCTAGGTAAAATTTTAGCGAAGTTTAGGGACTGAAATTAAATAGCTGTACTTGAAGGATGATATGATGATACTGCGCTAGATCTAACAGAAAATTACCTTTTCTTTCAGTAACCTAAAATATCGTTAATGAGGCTGATGATTCTTATGTCATCAGACAAACTAAAAACATTTTATTTTATCTTAAATTACCCCAACTAGTTCTAAATGCCCTTTTTTTTTTTTTTTTAAATAAACTCACCAGTGGCTATGATAAAATGTATCCTTCAAGACTTTATTCATAAATTCTCTTTTTCCCATCACTGGAAAAAGTGAAAGAAAATAGTCACTTGTATCAAAGCAATTAGGGGTCTTCAGTCAGCTAAACCACACAGGCACTTGGAAATCAATATGAACCAAGAGCTGCAAGTCAGGATGCATGAAAGCACACATTCAGTCAGCCAAAAATCCAAAACTATTTACTGACAATTTGCTTGTTAACTGTAATATGATCAGTGTTGGCTTATGTCACAGGATGGATAATGGAATTGCACAAAATCATCATTCTTGGTTCATGGTGATTAATTAAAACAGTAAACAAATGAAAAGTCCCTCTCCACAGTAAGCCTCATTTAAGAACCACTGAGCAACAGGTAGGGTATAAACTCCTGCTGTAACACAAACAAACCTCGTATGTTTATTTATGTACCATACACATAAATCTTGAGCAATGCTTTGTTCAAACATCCTGTAATCTGTCTTGTCTGAAACAAATCCATAAAGCAGGCTTTTCTCCATAAAGCAGGCTTTAAAATAAACAGAAATTAGACTTTTTCTCTTTTGTGTTACTAAATTATGTACTTTTTTAAAAAAGAAAGATTTTTTGTGTGTACAAAATGATTTTATACATTTTATTGCAGATGCTCAAGAAATTAAGTTAATGAAGAAGTTAGTGATAATTATTATATGCTTTCAAATGCAGGTGCAAATTCTTGAAGCCTTTGTTTCAGCAGTGTGGGAAGTGATTAATTTTTGTGTTGCTGGTTTTAATCAGCCTATATGTGGAAAACAGATTTCAGACAAACAGCTTTCAGACACAAGCTCCAATTTTAAGAGATAGTCAGGAAAAAAACTCCACAACCTTCCTTAAGGATATAGACATGTGAGGTGGGATTCTGGATGTAATTAAGTCAGGAGGCCTAGAATTTCTTTCTAATCTCCAAAAGTATATTTCTTTCTAAGCTGGCAACTGGGCCCCATATTTTGGACTCTCTCACTTTAGACTACAGAAACTTCCTCGATCAATATGAGCAGGTCTGCTGGTACTTCACTGCACAGAACCCAAAAAACTCCAATCATTTTTCAACCTCATACATTGTGCTGTACATCCAGACACAGCTTCAAATCTCAGATGAGGAATAAAATATCAGAAGAAGTATTTTAATCTGGAGGGCTAGACTATTAATATGTCACAACTTTAATAATTCCTTTGAACATCTGACATTCTTTAAATGTACAGCAGTTGAACAGGTTTGAAAAAATTACCATTGACATTTTTCTCCCTTACCAGAATAACTGTTACCTGGGTTTTATATCCCTGCTGTAAATCAAGGGTAGCAGCAGCAGGTAATTCCATTTGGCTACTGAACATTAAACGTGGTATTTTCAGTCAGGAACGCTTCAAGACAATTACATTAGCTCCTTCAGAACTGACATTTGGAATACATCCTCCAGTTCGTATCCAACATCCACAACTACAGTGAGAGCACTTAGAATTTAGAATCCAAACAAATGCCCCGTGACTTCAATAGAAGCATTGGTAAATAAAATAAAATAGTGAGAAATACTCTTTTGTATTCTCAGTCCCTTCCTAGATCTATTCATATTAATGTAATATATTATTATTAGATCACTTATTCTCAACAAGTTTAAGTTTCCAAAATAAAGCACCTAATCTTAAAATAACTTAAAACAATGAGGTTATTGTACATGACAGTGAAATTCATGGATTGGAGTGTCAAATATGCTAGAAAAATTGTAACTTCAGAAAATTTGTTAAAACTGCTTGTGAAAATTAGATGAAATAATGGAAAGAACTACTTTTACGCTACTTAAGTTACTCAATTATCAGTTAGAATTCAGAAATTATTATCAGCCAATTTTAAGAAAATGATCCCGTTAATTACACATTTACTGCAACTTTAGGTCAGAAGTACGTGTTACATGAGGGACTATCAGCAAAAATACCTGAGCTCATACCACTTACATTAAGAAAAAAAAGCACAGCTCTACTGAAGAGTTCATAAACGAGAATGTTCAGGGCATTTTTTAATGGTTTTATAATTTTGCACTTAAAATATACAGCTATTTCTGACTTTCTTAGATAAGGCCCTTGCAATCCGAGCACTTGCTCAAGAAGTGTCAGACTTCCTTTCAATATTCCTTTGGGATTCATAAGGGATCCAAACTCACCTCTCTTACATCTTGCAGTATTGCTTCCTGAGCAAGCAGCCTAGTGGGCTACCAATGAGAATTGGCTTTTACTGCTGTTATGCTTTTAAAATGAGGGTCATTATTGATGCTGCTGCCAAGCTGTAGAACCCCTCCCGTATACAGAAGATAACCCTGGTCATCAAACTTTTCGGACAGCACAGCACCCTTCAGTCTCCCTTTCCCAAGCAGTTGTAGACAGGAATTCAAAATGGGATGCTCACCTTAGCTGGGACACTGACACTGAAACCCCACAAAAATAAAAAAGTAGGCAGCCAGTAACAGCATGGGCTATCAGCAACTTGCCACACCTCTTCCGAAACACTTATTTGCATTAAGAACAAAAAGTCTGCTGAAATTTTGTAGATCTGTCTCTTAAATATCACCTGTACAATTTAAGTAATTGTTTTAAAATATTTAAAATACTCTCCTGTTTCGTAAATACAAGCAGGATAATAATTGAAACTGCAACATCACCACCAGCTACAGCACTTAGTTTGCAAGCCTTCTTTCTGTGTAGTTAAGAAACATCTTCAAGCTTTGCTGTTGCTTTTACAGAATCTTGTGGGCAGCAGCAAAACTGTCCATAATTCAGCCAATGCCACACTACTGCTGAGTCAAATGCCTCAAAATAAATCCCAGCATTAAGAAAGTCAGGAAATCCCATTACTTGTGGAGAAATACGACCTAAAATCTGGTGTTATTCTGGGCAACCACGACTAAAACCTTTGAACTGGGGGGGAAGAGTCATGTACTGGGAGATGGAGATGAACAGCAGACACAAAACTTCGTCTTCCTTCTTTAGTTCTCACGAGGTTTGCCATGGGAAAGCAGTTGAAAGCTCCTTCTCATCTCGCCCTCGATGTCAAAAGTCAAATACTGGCTAAAACCAAAGCTATAAAGCTCTGAAGAAGGATCTGATCGATTCTTGATGCCAAACCTAATAATTGCTATCACAAGGATTCTGGGCTTTGTGTGAGGTTACAGCCTCCAGACTTTTGTCTACCAGGTTTTGAAGATCTTCCTATGAAGTTACCCTTTTTAGTCAGACCAAGTAGATTGTTGTCCAAGTGGATAACCCCAATGTTTGTTCTCTAAGAAAATTCATTAAAATAACAGTCTCTGTAATAAACAGATACAGGCTGAAGTTTAACAAGCTAATAGTGAAGAACTAGAATTAAAATCAATGCTAAAGGCTCCACAGGTACTGACTTTGTGGGATTTTTGCTCATACAAAATCTGCTAACCCTAAACAGGTTACAAAAGCCAAAGAATGGGATAAGCCAATCTTTCATAGACCTTATCACAACACTTGAAATGTGTGCATTAAGGACAGAAAACTAAGAAGTTTCAAAACAGACTCTAGGACAAATGTAGAATTATAGTCAGATTTTTTTCATTATGTACCTCTTAATTTATTTTTTCCTGCTCTGAAAAGCCTGCAATATTGAGACATTCTAAGTATGTGGAGTCACAGCCCCATTTCCAGGTGGCCCAGAATCCACCTGATATATATTTCAAAAAGTCATCTCTTAGAGAAAGCCATATAAAGAACTCCATGCAGGATAATCTTCCTGGTTAACATCTGCAACTAATTTTTTTCCCAAGTAAGTTCTTCACTAAAACCTATAATATCAAACAGGTCTATTTCTTTCACAACTAAGCATTTCTTACAAATATTACAACTAACTCACAAATGTTCTGAATTATACATAACATGAGTTTAAAGCTGATTGCTATGGTTAAATGGCCTTTCTGCAAATCAGTGAAGGATTTTAATCTGGTGCAAGAAGCTGGCAAAGGAGACACCTCTGGTAGGCAGTCCAACTTCTTAATGCTTACTACAAATTTGCAGCCACCTTTGAAGCCATTTCAGATTCTCATTTAGAACTGTGCCACATCTATATTTAAGATAAGTGGTTTAGTATGTGTTCAGGAACGTTGAAAAGATTATTTATGAAAACACTCTTTTCCACTCAAAATACTTTGGCTGACTCAGTCATTTCCAATTAAATTACATTAATTACGACCCTGAATATTCCACTTTCTTTTTAACTGCAATTTTCATTTTTGTTCTGGAAAGGTAATTTTTTAAAATATCATTAAGATTGTAAATTATAGAGTAAATACTTTAGCACACCACCAACAGAAAAACCTGTATCTGTTTTCAAGGGAAACAAATTCTGAGAGAAGAATTTATCTATGGGTGACCCAAAAGTCACCAAAATAAATGGCAATACTATGGCTCAGGTCCCTGACTTCAAGCCTGGAAAATACTAAAATATTAAAAGTCTTGTATGTCATTTTATTTGCCCTCCTTTCAACAGTTCTCTGACAATGATTGCAGCTATTTGATGAAAGACTGCAAATTAGCATTTTCTATTCGCTCATTTACATCCAAAAGTTTATCATCGTCTAAATAAATAAACTGTATGCTTTCACTAGAGATAATAAAACTATCATTAATTTCAATCAGCAGTGAATTTTAATCATGTAAACCTGTACTTGTTTCATGACTTGCCTGCAATTTCAAAAGCATTTTTCACTGTCATCGTTTGTGTATATTTTTACACTTCAGTCCCATCAAGATTTATGCACTAGAAATGTGCTCCAGTATTGCTTTTTAATTCCCTTAGAAATTAAGTCATGATCTGTGTTTTAAATTTGTAATATATAATTAAAACTCTGAAATAGAATTAAATTTTAATGGAACGTATTCCAGTTTTTTGAAGTAAATTGAAGTAAAACCAGTAATTGATTTTTAGAGGTTTTTTTTGGTTTGAAATATTTAAAAGGTCTGTTGCCCCTTTTCTAGGTTTCAGTTGGTAAGAATGTAGACATGGAGATCATATTTGCTTTTGGCTGTGTGCAGAAATGATGACCAATAGTTTACTTCAGCTCTGATATTTAAAGAATGGGCACACGTTTCGCAAGTGCAAACAAGAAAACCAGAAAACCAGTTAAAGAACAGAGAGGTGTTTCCATTTCTCAGCCTGAAAAAGTGAGTTGCTGAGAAGATGACAGAGTTGTGTCAGCAGCTGGCCCAGAAGGCCAAGGCAGCCATCCCTTCCTACCTGTGGAGGAAACCAACTCACAGGCAGCTCTTGAAAAACGAGAGCTTTTTATTGAAAACCAGGTTCTTTATCCATCCAGGTAGTCTCTAGTGATAGCCAAGAACCCTGCATCTCATGAATCCACATATTAAGTGATTACATTGCCCTTAACAAGATAAACATGGAAATTTATTATGCGCAATGAATATAAATGTGTGTGTGTATATATATAATATATATTACTACAAAATTAGGACTTGTGCACAATCTAGTGAAACATTTATAAGATGTCAGTGATATTGTGTTATCAAAATAGTAATTCCATTTAAATTAACAAAAAATAGCATTCATGTAAAACCATCACTACTTTTTAAAAAACATACCAGTTAAAGACTGACCAAACTCTTTCGAAACAAGTGAGTGCTGTTCTGCTAATAAGTAAAAAGAAAAGGCAGAAACAAAAGTGAATTTGAACATGTTGTTTCTTCTAGACTAATTTATACCTCAGTGGAAATTCAGCCCTGTGAAGTGCCGTGGTTCAGACAGGTGAATGTAACCATACTGGAATAACCACTGAAAGCAAACACTAAAAGGTAAGAGAAACCCCACACGACTATTTCAGCAAAACGAGTCCAACCATCTCTCATAATTATCTGTACAACTCAACCAGATAAGATAGAACCTTCATTGTTTAGCAAAGGTTATCATACTCTTTGCTTCAGACTTCTGAAAAAATCCAATCCACCCATTTTAAATTTAATTAAAAAATGCATGTACCATTAGTCTAAGGTATTGAAGGGATTTTATATATTAAAGTTTACTTTGTGTAGTATCAAAACACAAATATGCAATTTTAAATTATATCCAATTTATAAATAGTAATGTAAGAAAAATTATATTCAAAAGAAGTATCAACCAAAGTCCTTATGATATCGTGAACATATCGAGGGAAGTGGTTCTTATTTTTTATATTTTTAAATAAAGGGTTTGTAGACTGTGGGGCAGAGATTTAAAGAATAAAGACGGAGAGGAAGGAATACATGGCAAAATGGAGAATGGCTCATTGGAACTCAAGGTGAGAGGGAAAGTAAAGATGCAGAGAAAATCGCAGGACATGTGTTTAAAAATGAGGTAACAGACATGGAAAGAAACCAAGGGACTACGTCACCTGTTTCCTCCAGCACACAGGGGACAGAAGAGGGGGAAGAAAGCAGAAGAGATATCTGTTCTTGATAAAACACTGAACACTAATTTTCTCTTTGGCCGTGAGACAATCACAGATAAATCACAAGTAATGTCTCTTCCCTCCTAAAAAGCACACAAAAGTGATTAATCTGTAAAATTTTTAAACCAATCCCAATCAAACCAAACATCGTCAAAAATAACTCAGATATTTGAGCACTCTCTTACATGAGAGTAATAAATTTTAATTTTTTAGAATTTGCAGCTCAGAGTAATAGCACTTGAGCTGAAAGGCTTACATTTTTCATATGTAAAAGAGCAAGTGCTTGTAGTGATTTGAGGAGACTGCTAAGTGAAATTTGTAGCACTTTCATTAAAGTGTGTCATGGCTATTGTCCAAAAGGACTTGAGCACTGCTCTTATCTCTAATTAAAATATAACAATTTATTCACTGTGTCTGTCAGTTTAGAAAGGATAGGACTTCTGAAGCATCAAAGGATACCACATTAGAGTTCCGAACAAGCAACAACTGCCAAGGAGCCGTCCTGCAGTTCATCATCTCAGAGTTAATACGTTGTCATTCCAGCAGCAGCACACACCGACCTTACTTGCAAAAAATAGACCAGGCAAAAAATACTTCAGGAAACACATGACAGTTGACAACATACTTTCTTTTATATGCGTATATCAGGGAGCAAGAGAGATGAGAGACACGACAAGAGAGTTAACATCCTAAGAGGAGCGGGAGTGTGAATATTTTGCTTAACATTCATGATAATGTTTCCTAGAAGGATGTCTCAGCTGTACAACTGAGTTGTGGAATTTTGCCAAGGGCTAATGAGGCAAAACTTTCACCCACTGGGATACCATTCTTTTTTGGGCTAAAATGAAATGAAATACTGGAAAGTCATCAGAAACCCCTCCTTCTCCAGCCAGTCTTCTGCAACAATTCCACTGCAGGGCACATCAGGGTGGACCTTGCAATAACGTGTCATAATTCTGTGTGCAAAACACCACATGTGCCTGCAAAGTATCAGGCTGTGTCCTTAATTACTAGTAATTATTTTCTGTAAAAACATATTTCATAAGATTATAACATTGCACAAGAATATTTTATAATGGTATAAATATCTGAATTTGAACGTGCCTTTTATGTTGCACAAAAGGACAATGGAATTGCTACAAAAGCCATGGTCTACCAGTGCTACCAGCACTACTGGACCTCTCTCTCTAAGCAAGACCTAACAAATTCTAAGGTGCAAAATGGGTAAAACCCACTTATTCCACTACTAAAAGTTTCCATTCATTTAGAGATCAGCGATCTTACACAAAGTATCCTAAGTCAAATCACACGCCAGCAAGGATGTGCAGAGAAACCTCAAAACATACCCCATAATTGCCTGGAGGACTCCTCCTCCATCCAGGAACTGCAAAGAAAGAAATGCTGCAATATTTACATTTGCTGAGATGATGACAGAGCAGTGAGGGATGATGGAGTATATGGCTTTGGAATTTAGACTGTGATTTAGTGGATTTTGCATGAACAAAGCATTCTGAAATCAGCGCCTGCCACATGGATCACCGGTGATTCAGAAAATATTTCAGAGGAAAAGATACACACACAGGCCCTTGTTAGCATTTTGGCAACACATCATTGCAGTTTTTCTGCCAGACGTGCAGAAGCTGAACTGGCATAACATCATGCTGCACCCTGTACATCCTGCACGTATCTTTCAGCTGTGATTGCTCTGGTGTAACAAATGGCATCTGAGAACCCATAAATATCAGTAAACAGTTCCAGCCTATTAATAGCTTGTCTCTCTCTTTAATTTGGCATTTTGCACCAATAACATCAGGACATTTCTGCTGTTGTGAATAGACAGTATTTGCTTTTGGGAAAGACAGACAGAAAGACACTTAAAAAAACAAAAGACAAAAAAGACACAAATCCAAGAAAGATGCACAGCTTGCTTTTTCTATAACCACTGAATACCTGCAGAATTTAACTCCTGTTCAATAGCTTTACATATGTTATTGAGTGATTGAGTGCAATTCGGATAAAACAGACGCCACAACTTTTCGCCACTACTTCTAGACAGGAAACACTAAAGCCACATGTGCTCCATGGGCTGCAAGGAAATCTGGCCAAGACCTGTGGCAAACCATCTACTTCTTTATCACATACTTTCATTTTTGTCTGCGCTGCTGTTACAAGCCCAGCAGCGTGCATACAAGAAGTCTAAATCTTCTGTCCAGTGCTCAAGCTTGTTAAATGTCACAAAATGTTTCCAAATGGAGAAAGCGGAAAGGGCAAGGTTCATAATAGGATTTACAGAACAAAACATCCCTTTCATTCACCGTAACTTGGGAGAACACATACCAAAAAGAAAAAAAAAAGGCGAAACAAACCCACCACCAAACGACCCCCTAAATAACCAGTGGAAGAAATTCAGTCATCTGACTGCCCTAAATGCTGTTACACAAAACCCATAAAGCAAACCTCTTAATCCTCCAGCAGGGCTACTGGAGAAATCATAATTTATGCAAGCCCCCTGGTTACTCTGATGTCTTTATCTGTGCAAGTGCGGTGACCCCTAAACGTCTTTGACCTACTAAGTGGTAACAGATCAAACACTCAACAGCTTTTAATATATTTTCAGACTTGGACCTTCTAATCAGATGCTGACTCTTTGAGTTCTCCAGCAATGAATATTTCATCATATTCAGGCAAAGAGTGTTAGAGACCAGCTCCTGTGGAGTATATGCAATCTATTCTTTGCATACAATTACAGTAACTTTGTTTCCTAAATTCTTATCATTCAGCAATATCAAGAGATTGGAGGGAATGAGACCAGGCATGGTAATAATACTTTTAAATAATAAATCACTATGAAAAATATATGGAAATTTTTAGTCTATAGCATTGCATACACTTATTTCTTAAGCAATATTTCTTTATACCTGAAAGGTACACTTGATCTATTGCATTCAGAAGTTTATACTGACAGAAAGTATGAGGTGAAAATATGGAACGTTTTATCACTGAAATTCCACGTCCGTGCATTTATCATACTAGCAAGGAAATACGCTATTCCTAAGACAACCCCAGATGTGGAATCATTTTCCAAAAATAAAGACATTTAATTATAAAGTGACCATCTCTATCAAAATGAAGAGGGGAAAATAATGGTAAAGATTATCCAGCACGAAAAACTAATGACCGTAAAAGAGATTATTTTCTTAGGTTATTGCATTCATTTGGAAAAGCCAAAGTAATCAATCTAACCAAGAATGATGATGATGATAATATTAATAATAAAAAAATTAAGTTTTATAAAATATTCAGTTCTCCTGGTTTTCTTTATATGCTCAAGGGTTTATAAGGGCTTCACAAGGAAGAATATAGAAAAGATCAGGACAGAAGTTCATTAAAAGCTACTAAAATGTGTACTGATAGAGCAAGGCTGCCATTCACCATGGTCAACTATTCTAAACATAACCCACCAGATTATCCTTCCTTTGGTTCACTTCTACTGTCATGGGAAGTCCAATGTTATTTCAAGCTTGTCTCTACCTAGCAGAAATTAAATGTTAATAATGTTAAATGACTCATTTTCCAGCTAATCTACTACTTGAATGCAAAAATACTATGCTAAGTAAAATCCTTCCAAATATGCATACTTAATAAATCCATAGTATTCAAAATGGGGATTGAGAAGGCAAACATAACTTGCAATGTGTGCCAGTAAGTAGCTTACCTTCTCATGAACTCAGATTTGATGACTGTTTCGTCGGCTTTTCAAGCCAAAAATGGCTTATGCTTCAGCAGTTTGCCAGAGGTAAAACAAACTCCAGTAACTCATGAAGTGCAACAACTGAAGAACAAGCAAGGGCTAATTTGAACAAAGTCACAAAACTCAGATAACAATAAATAATCAATCCTCTTCAAAAGATGCATTATTCCTCCTTCATTTTTATTATGGAAAGCACACTACCCTTTGAACACCCTTTTACCGAACCACTTTTGTCCAATCAAGTTTTAATCATACAACTTAAAATGGAAAAAAATGAACTTGAACTTTGGGGTTTGTTTTGCCTCCTCACACACTGGGAGAATGATGAAAACTCCTTAACCTGACTAATCCTTATTGCCCCATCCAGATGAATGGTAACTCACTGTCCACATTCACAGCATCTGTCTAAAAGGAAAGCTGTCACAGGAGACATGACTTGCCACTACATACCTCACATTGTGACTTGAACAGGCTTGCAGACTCCACTGAACCTCCTTCATGCTATGTGTAGAAATAGTCCCAGAGGAAAAAAACAGACAGCAGTAGCCATACCTTCTCTTTCTAATGCACAGAATAAGCATTGCTTAGAAGCCAGAAGTGGAACTCGACTTTTGATCTCTTGCTGAAGAATCCTCTCTTTGAAACACAAATTTGTAACTATTTTCAAACCATTAAAGCTGTCCCAACTTGCACTAGAGGAAGTAGTACTTTCTACATTATATGATGGCAGCATCTCCTGCATTTCTGGAATTTATATGGAGTGAGAAAATAGCAGGAAGCACAAATAAGTAAGTCCTTTGAGATCTATATCTGAACAACAGCTACACATTCACAGTAATTAAATAATAGTCACAGTTAGTGTAATAAAAATAGTAATGAGAAAAGTAGCCCATTAAGATGACTGTGATTTCCACAGCTAACAACACCTCACATTGTCCACGTTCAAAATCTAAACTTACGTTGTTAATATTTAATTAAAACAGAGATTTTTCCAACTTAACATGGCCAGTTACCCGAGGAGATTTTCTAGAGCAGAAGGGGAACTTGTACTGAAACCAGCAGGCATGTAAGTGAAGACCCCACTCGTGCATTTGAAAGTGTCCCTCCTGCAAAGCCTTGAGAGAAACAAACATGAAATACTTGTGAACATTGCTATTCACCACTGGGAAGAATGGAAATCACGTATCTCACTTAACGCTGCAAAGGCAATGATTCTCATCCTAACCTAAAGGAAACCTGCTGGAGTAGACTTGAAATAAGAAAAGTGTAATGCCTACTAAGTTCAGGTGCTCTAATTGTTCTCCTGCAGGGCACGCTTGGAAGAGCAGAGTGTCACCCCTTTTACCGAGGAAAACCTCTCTGCCAGGCAGGGGAGGATTGCTGCAGGGCTGCAGGCTGGGATGCCTCCCTCTCACCGGAGCTCCCATCCCTGTCTGAAAACTTCCCAGACACTTCAGATTGGTATAAATAGAGGTGGGGAAATAAAAAAAAAAACAAACAAATGGAGGAAAACAGTACGTGAGGAGGCCTTATTAAACAGCAAATCTTCGAGGCTGTCATTTTATCAGCTGCGTCCTTAGACACAAAGAAAGAACAAATTTCAAACTATTTTTTGTTCAAACCAGCAATACATCACATATAGCACTATCTAGTTATTACAGGTATTGAATCAGTTTTAGATTTACTGGATGGGTGCAGTAAAAAATCCCCTTCTAGACTGCTTTCTCAGGGGGTCTGTCCATCAAGAGCTGTGAACAAAGAGAGGAAAGGCATACCAGTGGAGGACAAACCAACATAATTTCAGCAAGCCAAGGACAAATGGCAGGGTGTCAAGTAAGATAAAAGCTAAAAGATATCTGTGCAAAAACTCTCTCTTGGCATATTAAGTGGCGATTACTTCTTGGCAATGTTCACATGCAGAAATGAGACTGTTTACAGAAAAAAAAAATTAAAAAGTAACAATATCCAGTTCAAAAAACAAGGCAAACTTGTAAAGTTCTGGCTAAAAGGAGGCAGTTTTGTTCTGGCTCATTCCAGATGAGCCTGCAGGAGTCTCTTGCAGCTGGCAGAAGACTAAACTGATGCCTCTTCAAATATTTTAATTCAGAAAATATTCTTTTGGACTTGAAAGAATGTACTTTCCAAATCCTGGGAAAAAAAATGGCTTTTCCTCTAGATGAAAGGAGCAAAGCTTAGAATAGAGCAATAGACTTGAAATATTTGCCTTTTCTGTCTAAAAAGCAGATGTTTTCTAAAGTGTTGCTAGAGTGTAAGAGACAGTCTGGTGAGTGCCAGCACCGCAAGCAAGTGGTTGAACCTGTGATCCTGGCCAAACATCTTATAGCAAGATGAGGTATGCCAGAGAGAGGTATGACAGAATTCCAGAGCACAATACATAAATCTCCAGGTCTTTCCATGTATTAAATCTCATCCCATATCCAAACCGATTTTATTTCCCATTTGAAAGTTGAGAAAACAAATACCTGTCATTTAGACCACCTGTACTCAGCAAAGACTTTTGACTACCTTTTTGCTTCCTTAGCATGCAGAATGATATTGAAATAAGATGCATCACAAAAATCATTGGCACTGTATGTGAAACAATGCCTTTTGCTCAAAGGTATAGAATATCCAGTCCTGTCCACAGTAATCCCATTGGTTTTGTGCTGGTTTTGATTACTTCTCATGATGTGGAAATAACAGCACACACAGTGCTTATGTGCTAATATCAGCTTCTTCCAAAAGCACAGTCAGATATTATTGACACAAACATTTAACCTTTGGGTAACAAACTGGGATCTTTATCTGTAGCAGAAGGTATTAGTTCATTGATAAACAAATTTGCATGAACTATACCTCTGAAATAAGCAAGAAAGAAGATAAATTGTACCAATACTACTTGTATTGGTCTCCAAGTAGAAACACATACAAAACAGGATTAAAAATAATTTAAGTAACATAGAAAACAATTAAAAAGCAAGTAATGCATGATATTAACTAAAATTTATCTTTAGTAAAAGAAAATAATTTAACTGTATTAAATGAAATTGCACGTCTTTGCTTTAACATTTTAAAGATATCTTTCATGAAAGGCCCATGGCACAGATTTGGAAAGGTTCACTGTTCTCTTAGTTATCCCAATGTTGCTGCAAACACAGTCAAATTATTCTCTGTTCTTTTAGTAAGAAATAAAAGCCATATATGTTTTAGAACAATTGTTAGAGTCTGAAAAAATGATCCAAACTATTATGTGCTTTGTCTTTTTTATAGTTTTTCAATTTTCATTGAATCACAGAATAGAACACCAGGTTGGAAGAGAACTCAAGGATCATCTCATCCAACCCTTCCTGGCAATAAAAAAATAAAAATATCATATCACAATTTTTAAAAATCATACTGTAATTTTCTACTGCCACTCTGAAATAAACATGAAAAGCCTTCATCTGACACTCAGCACAAGTGAAGTCCTTCAGATATGAATTGATGCTGTTGAGATTTTCCTCTTCATTGCACTAGGTGATGACAAGTCAGATAGAGGAGCAGTTGCAGTAAGTTGCACATGTTGGAATTGCAACCAATGTACTTCAGGGCCTGCAGCGTTTATATCATAACATCAACCTTCTATTATTATAATATCATTATGAAAATTCAAAACACAACACAGAGGTTCTTCTGACACAAATTCTTAACATAAACAGTAAAGCTTTGTGGCAACCCGTGTATTTGTATACTAAACACAAGTACTAAAAAGCATCATAAAATCTTGAGGTAACTTCTTTATTCTTCAAAAGACAAAAGCATTTCCCTCTTGGATGAGGCCAACAATCCAGAAAGAACGAGAAGCTTAAAGGACATAAATTTAGCAGGGGTGAAGAATACTTATTGTCAATTTGAGAGTAGATGCACAGGTGCATGGGCATACACACATACACACATGGAAGACCTCATCTTTATTAGGCTCATCCTTCATTCCCCAGCTTCAAACCAGGTGCTTTGCTAACCAACAGAGTGACAAGCCATCACATCAAGACACAATATCTCTAGCTTGCCCAACCAGATATTGCACACACTCTGAATTGCCAGAAAATGGTTTCTGCAAGATGAAAGTCTAGCTGAAATTGCTAGTTGAAAATTCCATCTCACGCTCAGTGAGCAGACAAAAAGTACTGAACGTGCTGGAAAATGAGCATATTCAGCTGCATCTTCCCTGCATTATTTTACATAATTATTGGATTTGGGGGTTTGACAGGGCTTATTTGTGAGGGTTTTGACCAAAAAAAAAGAATAAAAAGTCATTCAGTTGAGGGAGGCATGGGAGACACAGAGATGGACCAAAACACACGCGTGCTCTTATAAGCTCAAATCCACTACTTGAATGTGATACAATAGCTGGGAAGAGGAGACATCAGATTCTCATAGGATTACTTCATACCAAAGCAGCTTCCAAACTTTATCCAATTCCTTCCTAGGCAAGTTTTTACAGCTGAATAATGAGAAACAGCCTATCTACTTTGTCCAACATGAGTGCCAGTCAGGTCCTAGCTGAGAGCCCTATGAACAGAGCGACAAGAACCTACATATTTCTATAGGCATGAATACTGATTAGTTGGCAACACTTTCAGAAGTATTTTTGTCCAATTTGGGCAATTGCCCACTCATCTAAATGCCCACTAAGGCATTTTTGAAGGCACTCATGATATCTATCCACATGTAGCAGGAGATCCCTAAGTGTCTTTAAATACCCCAAGCTTCCACCCTAAAGTTCATTTTCGTTTGCAAAACATTTGTGAAATTCCATGCTTACTCTTTCAGAAATGTAATTATCAGAAATGTAATTATCAAAAAAGTTTCATTTACAGGGATAAATACAGACCAACCAATCAACCCACCTAATTATTGGAGCTACAAAATCAAAACAGAACCTAACACACAAGTTCTAGATTCTTGACCTTGCATACACTAATCCAAGTTTTACAATTTTATTTCTCCTCCCCCCAACCCTCAGCAATAACTGTATAATTCCTGTCTACAAAAGCTTGCCCTTGTCATGCTGGGAATAGGATCCTTGATATCAGTGAAGTTAGCCACATCCATGTTAATCTTTCAGGCCAATATCAACACACTTCTGACACACCAACTCCACAATCTACAAAGAGCACTCGAAAAGACAAGTCCATTTTTCCTGTGAGAATGGATCTGCACACATTCTGTGATGTACTCACACTCAAAACTCAGAGAAGTTCATAAAAGCAGTATATAGAAAAAGAGTCTTAGTAAAAAAAAAGTAATACAGGCTGTAACATTTAAATTTAGGAAGATTTCAAAACAGAAATAGGTGTGTAACAGAAAAATGACACCTTATTATCTATGGAAGTACTAAGTACAATAAAATGATTAACAGTATAAAATAAGTTATTCAATACTTGAGAGATATAAGAGCAAAATCTGTAAATTTAACCTGCATACATTAAATTATAAATGCAATTACTATGATGCTTACACAAGTTGTATCTGTAATTTTAATTACCTTATTGTGCAAGTTCTTAGCTCTCTTTAATAAACAATCATATATTCTGAAAATAACATACAAAAACTTTCACAATTCATTTTGTATAAAAAATCTGGGATGCAGTAATGAAAAAGATTTATGAAAGTTTCTTTGTATGTTTTCTGCCTTAAAACTTTTATCTTCTTCAGGCCAAATACCTGTATCATTCCCCATCTATTAAGGGATGGAGGGGAAAACACAAAGTGAGAGGGAAGAAGGGAGAAAAGGAAGTAGGGACTAAAGGAAGGAGAAACCAGCAGATAAGCAAAATTCCAGAGTTTGTAGCCTTTTCACCTGGATAGAAGGGAGAAGGAACATTTTGGATCTGCTTTCCACCTCCTCCTTCTATTATGAATGACTGAGCTACAGAGAAAATAATGCATGTGTTTTTACATATTTCATGCTTTATGTATCAACAGGACACTCAGGGACACATTCAACGTTCCCAAGTGTCTTCTATTACAGTTATTGCTCACAAACATGTCCCACTGATTTTGACATCCATATCAGTAGCTGTAACAAAAGGCCTGGATCTCATGGAGATTTCTCTTCTTAATTCTCACGGCATAATCCTCCCAGCAATGAGCTATTCAACAAAACAATTCTCTCTCCCTTTACAAAGATACCAGTCAGGAAGTCAGATATTGGACCAGGCAGCCCCTGGACCAGACCACCCTCCTAGCCACTACATTAGATACCGGGCCTTTGGAAGCCACTACTAAAATGTTAAAAGCCAAATCGGCCAAAAATTGGTTCCAGCAGACAGGAATGGAAACATCTGACTTCGTCTGGCTGTGGTGCACAGAGCTGAGATTTCTCCTGTCATCCCAGCCGAGTCCATGCTGTGCTGGCAGACAATGGGACTATTCTGAGAATGCCCCTATTAAGCTGTGCATTTATAGCAAACTGCCAACCAAACCCCAGATTTATTTATGTGCAAGCCTAAACATTATTTATCAATCAGATGGCAAGTATTCTGCAGTCAAGTTTCCTCTCTAACTCTGTGTACGAGGTTTGCTCTTTCCAGAAGTCCTTCCAAAAGCTCCAGTTCACACGATCAAAATGCAGCACTTCTGTCCCTAAGGCAGCTCACAAAGTCAGCTTATAGCACTACCTTCAGCTCTGGCTTTTCATTCTTCACATGTGCAAGAGAAAACCCAAATAAGCTGCTGTTTCAGCTGGTGTTAAATACGTCCCTGTGCTATTACAAAAGGCACCAGCTCTGAGATGATGTTTTATACAACTTCACTAACAGTTAATTCTCGCCGGTATCATCCATGAGCTGTCCTCTCCACCTCTGCATGTTTCCTAGGCATAGATCCCACCTTTACAGAGAAAAAAGCAGGTATTTGAAAACTTCCTTCCTTTAAGTTCAGCCCAAGTTAATTCCTTCCTGTATCTCCCTATAAAATTTGTCTCGTCTAGGCTTTGATCTCCACAGGTCAAATGTATGCCAGTAGCTGGGTGTCAGCCAGGCACACCACCAAGCACTGTGAACTGTCATTAAATAATCAACAATGTAAGCTGTTCCTCTTCAGAAATGAACAGTTATGACACTGGCTGGCTGGGTTTATACAAAATAGTCTAGAGACTAAAGACACAAAGGATTAGGGTACAGGCAGAAGAAACTCAGGTCATCCCACATCAACAGCTAAAGGAGTCTCAGAATTAGAGATAGGACAAGAGATTTCATAGTTTAATTTTAATTAAAAAATTGCATAAAAAATTTCCTATTATACCTTGAAAAATACTCAGTGGAACATGATTGGTAATAAAAAGACAGATATTTGAAGAAAGTTCTCTGCTCAGGTGCGTTCCCTGCCACTCATCTCTGCTTCTGAAGTTTCAATTGTGATATATAATTAACCAAGCAAAGGCCCACAGTAAATATAAAATATGAGTGAATGGCACTTGTGAGATGAAACGTGTAAATACAAATATAAAGGGACACTGTCAACACTGAGAGAAGCTATTTATCATTACCACAGTTTCATACCAGACTATCCTCATACTCAGATAAAGTAACAGCTTCCCTAGATTGAACCCAAAGCTTTAGCTGAATTTGTGAAAGGGAGCTCTTTAAAAGAAAAAACACCAAAAAAACCCAAACAAAACCACTAATGCAGATAAGTCTTTCTAAGAAGAGAAGTTTTTTCCACAGAAAACAGCTAAAAAACCACAATTGCTAAAACTTTTCCTAAAACTTACTCATTTTTATATCTTTATCATTAAATATGGTTACATTCTCATTCTAGAGACAGTAAGGCAACTGGGTTTGGTGACATGAACAACTGAGTGCAATTCTGAATTTACCAGTGACTTTCCCTCACTTTGGAGGAAACAGGTTAGCAATACTTGAGTGCTTTTTCCCTTTTTGTTCTTGTACATGAACTGAAAGCTTCAGAAGACTCAAAATTCTTGCTTAAGAGTAATATTCACAGCTCGAAAATGTTGCATGTAGGAAAGCAACCTGCATACACCTAACTGTAGACGCATTTCAAAAGATAAAATATGCAGGGGCTAAATTTTGTCTCAGATGAAGCCATTAAAACTCTCCATAGAGAGTTTTAAACTAAACTTTATATGCTGATTACAAAGAAACTAGGCAGCCACACTAAACTAATTATATTTAATATTCAGAGATGAATAGAGCAATCAGCTGAAATTTTACCTACATATAACAATTTTCTTTGAGGTTTTAATGTCTAGAATACGTATATATGTTGGATTGTAACCATTTTATTAAATCCTCTCTTATCAGAGAACCTATTAAATTATCCTATTCACTTAGTTCACCGATTAACTAGGGCTCATGTGCATCTGTAAAATTGTGAGCTATAACCATCCATGGTAAATTCACAGTTTGGTAAGGCAGAATAAATAAATATTCTGATTAATGGGTCATTTTCTTTTTGCCAACACAGGGTAAATTAAAAGCACCTGGGATCTGCAGGATGGCTCTGTACATAAGGCATTCTTCCTACAAGTTACATCAATGCAGAAAGAATTTATCTTGCACTTTATCTGACAGAGGTGACTAAACTTTCTGACTGAGGTGACCAGGTTACTCAAACAGTTATCCAGACTTCCATTAGCATGGAACAAAGGAAATGCCTGGCCCCTGAAATCTCTTTGTTTTTCTCAAAGGATGGACACCAAAGATTGACTGGAGATACATCGTAGATAGGTACATGTAAAGCAGAAATACATTTTTCAACTAATATCTTGAGTATATATAGAAAAAAACAACATATGTCACAAACATGGGAGAGTCACTCAACAAAAGATGGCACGTAAGGACCATGACAGTCTCAAAGAAATTACTGATTTTCAAAATGAAATGTTTATATTTAAAAAAAAAAAAAAGGGAGTAAAATAAACTGTGTATTTGGGGTCTCAGTGCACACTACTCCAAAATTTTAGTGTGATATTACAAGAAGAAATTATTATAAATAAAAAACGCAGCAACCTTGTTAAAAGCAGCAGAAGAAAAATAAGATGAAAATATCAACTCCAAGGAAGAAATCCATATGAAAATAAAACCAGAGAATTTGAGTTGTGACTTTAACCATAGTTTTTACAGTCAGAGACAGTCATTGACATCAGCCATTCACACAAAAGATAAAAGGGAAAAAAGTTTGTTTGGTACATCACTGCAGTCTTCCATTACCTGTAATTACCCAGGAAAAGGAAGCACGGCAGGAGTAATAGTTATATTAACATAACTGCATGTTACAAGGCAACAGCACCACTCTTTCCAGTACACTATGCCCACTTCCCAGGAAAAGCACCAAGTATCCTACTCGAAGGATACAAGGCTTTGCTTTACATTGTGGATGTTTTTTAAAAGAATCTAAGCTAAATAAGGTGATTTTTAAAAGTTGTCTTAATTTTTAGAAATGTCCCTTGTATAATTTAATTCAAAGATGCATCCCTACAATCATGTACTTGGTAACAACAACTGATTAGCACAGATGTTCTAAATTAATGAGGCTAGACCTTAGTTTTAATACAAACTATACAGACTTCATAATATATTACTGATATCTGTCTTAGAAACACTTTTACCCTCAGTACTCTACCCAAAAAGGTGCTTCCATATGTTCACATCTCTTATAATTAAATCCCCTTTTAAAACTTCTACTCAGGCTTAAGACCACTTTCTATTCATTCGTTCTTAGGTAAAATATGGTCTTTTGACTGTAAGGAAACACTTTCCTTTCCTACACTGTTCATACAGTACAGATTTTTAAGCTCTCAATTTCACTAAGGCAAGCAATGCTGCTCTTACAGTCTCTTCTTACAACCCTAATTCATCATTCTCCCAGTCACTCTTGTAGCTCTCCTTAGCATCACTTCAAGTCTCAATTCATGTCTCTGGAACACACATGATAAAAGTTGTACACCGTATTTCAGATGAGCTCTCACCTAGTCTTTCTACAATGGCACAAATGTGTCCTTATCTACTTAACAGTAACATTTTAGGCTGAATCTCAACAGATGATCAGTCATCTTCTGCTACCCTCCTAGACCTTCCAGTTTTCAGTCACTTTTGCTTCATAGGATCACATATTGTAATTCACAATTTTGTTATTCACCTTAAATGCAGGAATCTGTATTCATTATTCTAGTACAGGGCTGCAAGCTTTGACCAATACTGAATGTAATTTTGTTTTACCCTCTTTGCTGGGTGGAGTCCTAATACTAATATCTGTAAACTCACACATGCTGTCACATAAAACCAAAGTTGAAAATGTTTTTAAGTTAAAATTGGGGGAAAAAATGTCATTTAATTACAGACTAACATGTCTTTCCCTTAAAATACACTATCATTAAGAGGGAGAAGGAATAAAGTATGATCAAATATTCACCTGTTAGATTAAAAAAAAAAAACCACCATCCTAAACAATTTCCATAACTGAAAACATATGGACCTTATACAGCCACTTTCCCTCCCACTTCTACAGTATTTGATAGAGCCAGTACCATATTCACTACTGGAACAAGTCTGAGGACAGGATTACGGTGAGGAGATATTTCAGGTTAATCTCTTTCCCTAACACCAAAATGCAGCAGTTTTCATCAGACACAGCTGAGAGGGTAAAAGCATATTCAAAGTAGGATGCCAAAAAGCCATCATGCTGAACAAAATTTTAGGTCAGCATGTTCAGCAGAGAAAGCACCCTGTCATTAAGTAACAGAAATGCTGAGGAAAAGGATCTTAAACCCCAGCACTAAAGCAGGCACCTCGGATTCACCTTTGCTAAGGGAGATCCTGGCCAGTAGCTGACAAAGACACAAATTCATAGTAATGGCTCATTACCACGAACCACAGAATAATTTAAAGACTTTTGGGGTTTGCTTCACTCCTGAGAACATAAAACTCACATTTTTCACACTATCACTGCTGTAGAGCAGAGGAGGATTTGGATGTAACGTCGCCGCTTTACAAGATACGATCGCAAGACGTGTTGTACTATCCATAAAATTCTGACCTACTTAGTGGTTTCAAACTTGGCCTTTCCACTTGTTGAATTAAGTCCCAAATTCTGCTGCTGCAAATCAAACATTTTTAATGTCTAGAATACTGACAAGGATTACGGAAATTGTGTGCAGGATAACAATTGCTTCTCACACTTCAAGTCCACTTTAAAGGTTTTCCACCAGAAACTCCTTCTGCTGATGCTGTACACTTTTCAAACTGCTTTTAAAAACCAACCTCTTTGTAGCTTTCCTTGCCATTGCATAGGGAGGAAAATACTTTTCCCTCTTGCTAATTTACATAGTATTGAGCAACAGCTGATATGGTTTCTTTTCTGTAGATTATAATTTCACCATCTAATTTTACTTTGAACTTTCAGTTTTCCTATAAAATGAATCAGTATTGGAGGAAAAAGGACACAGAACTAAAATATGTACCCACAGTCCTTTTCTCACTTTGTCGTTCTTCAAAAATTATTTAAACATTAAATTACTCATAAAACCATTGCATTAAAACATCAGACTCAATTAAAGTATCTTCCCTCTCCTCATTTTCCTTCTTCTGAATGTTCTCCTCCCTTTACAAAAGAGAAACCGCTTGACAAAGAGTGTTATTCTTACATGGCTGATTTATTTTATTCACCTTTCAAGAGAACTGAGGTAAATGTGACTTTCAGAAGGATTTATTGTCTGCTTTGCACTATTATCTCCCTCTGGAGAGATCAAATTTTGCTGTCTCTCTTCCGCCAAAAGAGAAATAGATGGGTTAGCTAAACTGTTAGATCTTATTTCTGGGTTGTCCGTCCTCCTTTGTCCATCGACTGAAGCTCTGTCTGCAGTAGCACGCCTGCACCAGGTCTCCTTCTTTTCCCAGGCTCCTGTATAAACATTTCAATACCACTGGGATCACTGAACAAAAGCTTGAAAAGTTCATCAGTTTCAAGGTTCCTTTCATGCTTCTACCCAGCCCTGATAGTTCTCTATTTAGGTTAAAAATCAGACACCTAAGTAGCGGAAGCCTTGTCAACAACCTTCAGAATCAGCAATACCTGATCTCCAAAACAGCAAAGAGATCTTCCTCTTGTCCAGTGTGACTACATTCAAATGTGTTAAAACACCTTTGTGCAATGTGCCTGTTATATAAAGGAAGCATTTGTCCCTTCAATGACTCTACAATTGTGGCACAGTCCCATGTTTTTTCCTGTGCCAGTTCTGCTACTTTTTCACTAACACTGTTTGAAAACACCTATCTCCTAAAAGTGAGCTAAGAAAATCTTAGCAGTTCTACCCATCAATTGACTATCCTGAAAAGTTCTTTTTAACACAACAGTTTCCACTGGAACGTTTTTAGTCCTGGTATATTAGACACGCAGAATATTTTGGAGGGACATTGATTGGTCCTACTATGAAAGAGAGTTACAGCCCATACCTGGTTCAGTGGTACTCAGTATCAGCAGGCACTGTCACTCAGTATTAGCCTAAGGAGAACACTTGCATCCACGTTTTAATACTTTCTGCCCCAAATCTCTCTTTGTAACTCCATATTTTCACTCTTGCACCACCCTTGTTGACAGCTGGAATGAACAGGAGCAGGATACGTCCCGCTTCCCATTCCAGCTCGCCGGTGCCATGGCACAAACACAGTTTTACCAATGTGGGCATGCTTTCTATGCAACATGGGAGGAGAAAGGGCACCAGGGGACAATCACTGCTTTCTCAGTGTGAAGAACTGAGATAATAACACTGCTGGACTAATGGACAGGGCAAACTGCAAAGGCCCTGCTGCCATTAGAGCTCCAGGGCAATTTTTCCCTCACATCTTCCCATATGATCAAAATCATAAACCAGAGCTGTGCTTTCAAAAGCTTACTTATTTACGTGGAAATGTGTTCCTGTTATCGTAATCACTGCACCAGACTTATGAAAATAAGATTTATGCAAATGATACTAATCTTTCTTTAGCTGGGAGAAAAGTGATGTAGTGCCATGACAGCAGTTTTCAATTATGCAAAGGCTGCTGCAAAGAGAAAGAGGACAATTCTCAGCACCCCTAGTGGACTGGACAAGGAGTAAAGCACTTAAATTACAGCAAGGATAACTCAGATTAGATGTCAGGGCATGAAAAAATGTATTACACTTGGGAAATAGTGCAGTCTCCAACACTGCCAGTCTTTAAGAAGAGAGAACAACTCCTGCTGGCGCTTTCTGCCAGGCTTTCCTTTCAACAAGGTGAAAAATATGGCATTTCTGGAGGTACTTTAAAAGACAAGCAGGGATTTAGGGACATGGTTTAGTGGTGGACGTGGTGGTGCTGGGTTAATGGCTGAACTCTTGAAAGGCCTTTTCCAACCTGAATAATTCTATGATTCCAAAATATATTATGACTGTAAAGGATTCATGGTACCCATAAACATTCTGTCTGTGAACCTGATCATTTAAACAGCAGCTTACTAATTTTTAATATATTCTAATTGAAGTTCCACACATAGGTTAAGAAGTTTAGAACATCACCATATTACATATTCTCATGAGATCCCTTTATAGACTTCAACTTTCTGTTACTTTTACTACATTATCTAAATTTTTATGGGAGGAGGCAAACTGGAAATATAGACTGGTGTCCTTAGCCCTGATCCCTACACTACGACTGTTCTTTCAGCCTCACTGTTATGTGAGATAATACTCATCTTTCTTGCCTACAACAGGAAATCTGTTAATGTTACTCTTTTTCTCCACCTCCATCATTACTGTGCTTATCTAGAATCTCCAACCTCTTCTCTTCGAAAATACCAGAACTTACAACATGGTCTCAAGTTGTGTTAGACTGGATTCATTATTTTCTTATAATCGTTATTTCTTGAGTTTTCTTAACCTCTCCTTATCTTCTGCTTCTGCCCCCTGGATGTTCCACGCATTTCTTTTTTTCCTTTTATTTGTTCTTTTGAAGTTCTTATGAGAATCTCTTTGACACTTCCAGTATGTTCACTAACAGGAACAAAACATGGTAAATCAGTGTTTTATCAAAACAATGTGGAAAATTCCCATTTCATTTACTGGAAGTCCACCTTGGAAAATTTAAAAGCTGCAATTTGATTCCAATTGCACCATATAACTGGCAAGTTTAATATAAGATTTAAACACAGCGAGACTCCACTTTTATGATGGCTCATTTCTTTGTTATTCCTTGGTTCTGTGGGTGATGCAAAAGAAAATGAAAACCACTGCCATCAGAGGAGTAATTTTTAAGGCAAGTATGCAATTTTTCTTACACATAATACTAAGGCTATTTATGTGATAAGATTACCAAAAAAATTGGCTGCAAATGACTTCCCAATGCAAGTGCTTTATAATAATGCATCTCCCTCTGACATCTACATTACATAATCCTTTTGTCCAAAATGCTTAAATCATACTGCAGGAAATTAATCTACTATATATCTTAAAGTTGAAAACTCAGTATGTCTTTATCAGAATTTACTATGCTAGACAAAACATACCTTCCTTGTAATATATTCTTGGATGTCACACTGGGATGAGTGTAATAATGCAAGATTTACTGAATTTACTTCTTGGGATCAATGATCAAAACAATGAAAAAAAACTTGTTGCCTTGTCACAAATACCACTAGTGTGGTGCAATGCACTTATTATTTACTGCATGCTGTAAAATAATTTGCTACGAATTTCATCATGTATTTAGGTTCAATCTCACATTTGTTTCCAACCAGTGGTCTGGCCCAAATACAAGGTTAAGAAATACGCAAGCAAAACCTACATAGCATGTTTGATCTTCTAAAAATTCATGAATATTGTTACCACATGCTTTCTTCACACAGAAAAAGGAATCTAAATACCATCTGTGCAAGATAGTCTAATGAGGGGATTAGAACCACAGAAGTTCTACTTGCTCACGTGTTCCAGCGCCTGCTCCCTTGGCCACTCAGGAAAAAACATAAGTGAAGAGCAAAGGGACAGCAGCACCTCCTGGACCCAGCATAGACAGGAGTTAACTACACTCACAGAATTTAGTTGTCTGACTCTACCCACGGGAGTTTGCATTTTTTTCCCTTGATGTATAATGCCTGGCCCAGCACAAGACTCGTGAATAAACTTGGCACCAGATGAATCACATTTTAATAAGTTCAAATGATATTCTGCAACCAACTGGTATTTAATGGCTGCAGCATACCACTGGGACCAATTTTTCAGGATTTGGCAGCAACAATAGAAAACTAAATGATAAAAGCACATAAGTAGTTCTTAAACAAAATAAATGAGGTATAAACATAAGTAAAGGCTGTACTGAATACATAAAAAGCCTGCACACAAAACCCAAGATCCATTTGGAACCACACGATTTTAGAAACCGAAGAGATAAATGTACAAAGCAATATTATATTGCAATAGTCACTAACGTGCTTCACCATCAGTTTAAAACTGTTTCTGTTTCCCACGTCATTTTTCTTAATCACAGGATAATTTATGAATGCCAGTAATAACATGCAACCAAAGCCCTTAAAGGAAAAACAGGTCCTTTTATTTTGAACATGAATTCTGACAAGTTTCAACAGCTTATATCATATTCAACAATTTGACAGAAATTTGTAGACCTAAGCAATGAACTCAGAAATATGTATTCAAAACCTTTTTTTTTCCTTCTCTTTGGCTCACCAAATGCTCACAAACAGATGGGTTCTATTTGTTTAACATATTTAATACTTTTATTTTCTTGTTTATTTTTTTTTTACCATTTCTGTAGTGGCTGCTGATAGTTCACTTTGACTAAAGAAAAACCAAAATGTGAGACTGGTTATGCATCACAATTATGCAACTAGTCCTCTCCTTGACTGAATACATATGTACATCTTACCTATCACCAACTGAAATTTGTATTCTGAAACCATCTTCCAAACTGAAGCGCAGTCTAGATCTCTTTGTGGAGTAGTATATTTTTTCAGACCATGGAAATATTTAATGTAATGCCCAATGCAACCCTAACCTTAGAGCTAGGAGAATGCCATATGAAAATTCAAAGTGCTACATCAATGTTGTACAAGAACATCAAGGAACAGCAGGTCTCTGGGATCTTGCAGTGGCATTGCCAAGACTGGATCAGACCTTTACCAAGGCTCAGATAAAGTGCAAGTACCTTTTAAAGGCACTGCTTAATAATAAAGATGATCAATGTTGTGCAATAATTAAGCTGGAGGAGGAAATTACTCAAGTCAGTAAGTTGAGGTATTTGGCGCGATGACATCATTGAAACTAATTCTGATTTTCAATGCTCTCCCTTGTTTAGTCTAGCACGACTGTGGAGGACCAAAGACTGATTACAAGGAGTAATGTTTTAAAGTGATTTGGTAAGATCCAGCTGGCCATCCAGAAGAAAAACAAATCCCCAAGCATAATTTATTTAATTACTTAAGCTAGATTTTAAAGTAGCTCTGAAAAATCAGGGCTTTACTAACTTCCCTGAAAAGACTTGCTTTGATTAGGATTTCAGTAAATTTAATTCAACCAAGTAAATATTCAGCAACTGGCCAAGTCAGAATGGACAGGCTTAATGATCCAGCATAATGATCTTTGGTTTTCCAGCCGAGCTAGAAAAGCCCTGGAGAAAACAGAAGGTAACAGACCCCATATCCATGTTCCACCATGTGAGCAGTCAACTCCAAGTGTTCAAATTCAACGCCCTCACTTGTTGGTGACTAATAATGCCGGACAGTCTAATGCCTTCTCAGAGACTTCTGCAATGAACTCACACTGTCAACAGATGTGAGGGTGCTGCTTACTCAGCTCGTGAGTGCCTGCCAGAACTGCTTTGCTGCTTCAGGCTGCAGTAAATTAATCCCAGTAAAGGCAAGGTTTATTTGCCTCTCCAATAGTTTCAACAAAACACTGATGCCGCAGTTCTGAGCAAGGCTAAGGGTAACCGAGCACTGGAGACAGCCTTGGAAAAGCCAGAGCTCTGCTGGAATGCTCTTTCAAGTCCACATTACCTAAAGGGTATTCACCTCAGAAAATCCACTTACCCTTTACAAGATACGGCTGTTTGCTCTTCAAATGTTTACTCAGAGAAAGCTGTGAGTAACAGTGCATATATACATTTAAGTCAAGGACACAGAAGTAGCCAGTGAGGGTAATAAAATCAAATAAAGAGCAAGCTACAGAACCTTTTTCCCAAAGCTCTAAACTAGAAGCAATACAGCTTTTTTTTTCAGCAGAAATTCTTCCAAGATGACTGCTATTCTTACAAATGCAACTTTTGCATGGCTGATTTCATATGAAATTTTTATGATCACAAAATGAATCTAAAATAACAAAGGCAGACAAACTTTGTTTCCATTTTCAATACCTCAGCTAGAAGAAAAGCCTTGCTCTGTATTGGGAAAGTGAAGTTTTCCTGGCTGTTCTGAAAGCCAGACCCAACGTGTTATTAAATTGGTGAGTCAAAGAAGTGCTGCACACTGGACTCTGCTTCCCTGTCTTTTGCCTACCATATTGCATGTTAAAATACCTTACTTATCTACACCACAGTGAAATTCTAACAGGTACCTGAAAAAGCCGGCACAGCAGTAAGTTTGGTTTTGGTTTTTTTTCATCTAATACAACATTATTATTTTAAACATAATTTTAGTTGGACAGCCAGAGCCAGCAGCACAGGAAATAAATATTAAGAGCTTATGACAAACCCTATGTATCTAATTGCAAATGCTCAGAAATAACACACATATTAAGAAGCCTGCAATCTGATCTTTCAAGGAACTTCCCTCCAGCAACATTTATTTGACATGCTGATTACTGCCAGTGGGAGTATTCTAGTGCTAAACTGTAGGCTGGGCAACATATAAAAGTTTGTCTGCTATGAGTGCAGCAGAGAAAGAAAGAAAGAAACATGAAAAGCTCTATACTCAACTTTTATTTTATGTACACACAGATTTTGTACATCCAAGCCACACAGTTCCCACATAAACATGTATTTCTACAATATCTAACAGTGCAATATAGAATTTGCACAATATTTTGGGTTCCAGGAACCCTGCATTTGTTGCTTTTCCATGGTGACTTATAAAAATGAGTATCATGGAGCAAAAATTTCTCAAGGACACTCTGAGAGCTTACACGTGGGAGGAAATGGAACTCTAAGTTCTGTCAGCAACATAACTGAAAGGCAAAACTTTTCAATCTTTTAAGTGATAATCTTCAGTGATGTAGATACAAAAATAATGTCATGTTTATTGGTAAACAAAGAATATTTAGTACTTTCTGGCTTTTATATTAAAAAAACCCAAACATCTTAACTGGCCTTGAAATACCCACTAAGTCAAACCAGCAGATTAGTCAGAAAACTGTTGGAAGTCATAATTTTTAAGTCCTAGTTTCAACAGAAAGAAGTATTCCAAAGGTGAGCTAGAACCTAATTATTTCTTTTTTTCCTGACTCTGCCAAGCATGTTTTACATCTGACACTTTCAGCCTTACATTCATTCTCACTGAACTGCTCATTACGATCCTTGCCAGCTTCAGTTTCCTGATATTTATGACTTCATGTAACTATTTTCTCAGAAATACAGCAATAAAAAAGTTTTCAAGCTAAATAAATGAACTATTTACAGATTCTGTTTCCTCCACCAACACTGTTAAGAGTCCATGACTCTGTCACAGAGGACCTTATCAGGACCTAATAGCAATGTCAAGTGTTGGTACTCAAGCCTTGTGGCAGGAACAGTGACAGTGAGCAAGGTTTGCTTCCTTCTCTCACTGCTACAAGCACACGCAGACACAAGGTGCTGGTTGCAGAATGGCAAACATTAGAGCTGGGTTATCCACCATAGCCATGGATTTGAGTAAAGGACAAAGCAGTAAAACAGTGTTGTCTTATTTTCCCTTCTCCCAAAGGCAAATTGGTGTAAGGAAGAAGAGTTAGGCTTAATTTATCAAGCACTTACAGAAAAAGCCAGAGGAAATGAAATTCATAAGCAACAGAAGCATGGGAGAATTTCAGCACTTCTCCCTCCCTATAGATTGCCTCTAGCAAAGTCCCCAGCTCCTTAGTTTTAATAATGTACCCCACTTCTTTCCAATCACGTTTCTAAAATACTACTTTTGAAGAAAAGCTGCTGTGTTTCCTTCAGTAGCTGACAATGCTGTATTGAGACTCCTGGGCTTCTGCACCCTTGGCAAAGCTGGCACATGCAATGGACCCAGCAGGTTCACTGAGAAACACAGCCCAAGGCAACAGAGGGTCTGAGACCTCAAAGACCACGTAAAGCCACTTCCTTTTGACTCCAGGCTGTATTCTTTATGCTCCTTTTTGAACTCTCTTGAACATTTGTAAAATGACACATACTGTAATTTTCTTTGCTGTTTCTCCATTAACCGCAGCCAAAAAATGCCTCTACCAACAAAACATCAGAACATATAATACTCCCTTGCAGGACTAGGCTCAAGTTCTGCTTTGCCCCAGTCTTAAGTCCCCATTAGCAGTGAGTTGCAGATGCTTAACTAACAGATTTAAGAGAATTTTTTTTTCCTAATACACAGAGTTCAGCTCGTAGCAGCCAGAAACTGTGGTTTGAAAGAATTTGCATCTGGCCTTACGTATTTAGTAGCCATTGACAGACCTATTCTTCCTAGTTATTTATTTCCTTTAGGAAATAGTTTGTATCAGTATATTACAACAATGAAGCCATTTCATCGTGCCAGAAGGAACAAAAAAAAACAGGTTGAGATTTTCCAATTCAGTAAACTGGCAATTTTTTTTTTCCAGAGTTTCTCTAGAACAATGCCTCAATTAAGCAAAACAATAAATCATTCTCCATTTTATGGAAGTGAGAGAACAGACACAAAAATCATTTTCTAACAGTCATCCCAGAAATCACACAATCTTTAAACATTACATTCTAATTAGGATAAAAGGAGCGATGGAATTTTTCTTCATTTTCACATGCTAGTTGTCAAAACACAAGAAGAGCTTAGAGAATGTACTTTCCATGCCCGCACTGGACCCTTAAGCCTTTTGCTCCTAATTGCTTAATCTGGTCAAATGAACAAAATCTTCCTTTCCAAAGCATTTCCAAGAGGGAAATTACATGAGCTCCTCCTTGGACAGAGCTTTTTAAAAAATGTTATCATGGTTGTTATTCCAATGAAAAAGAATCTTATCAATTTACCTGGAAGTAGCCAGTTAATAAATCAATCATTGCATTGCTTTGCAACAGCCATTTCATATATTAAAATTTTAGGTTTTATGAGGCAAGCCCCACCACAGGGGAGGATAAGAAGACCATGACAAGAGAAATGTTCTTCATCATAGTTCTACAGCTCTTCTCTCCCACTTTCTTTAAAAGCAAACATACAGAAAAACCAGAAAAACACTCAAACAAAACAAATAAATCAATAAAACCAGCTCAGCTATGAAGCACAATGGTCTAATGCTTTACCCATCAGAATCACTCAAAATATTCCTGGTGGTCTTCCAGAAGAGAGAAAGAAAAGAGATTTTGTCAAAAGCTACTGTCCAGCACAGCAAAGTAATGACACATCTTCAATAAAAATCCCCATTTCTCTCTATTAAATAATTGATAGAAATGTGAATATTTATTGAAGATGTGTCATTCAAATTTAATACACTTTTTGGCTGGTTTAACTGTCAGTATGACTAGAAGGGCTGACTGCTACCAAAAAAACCTCCAATATCTCACAACACCCTAGAATTTTGACTACTAGAGTTGACAGAATTACTACAACTAAAACCCCTCCATAAAATCCCCTTTGCTTAAGAGCTGATTCTGAACAGCATTTGTGTCTATTCTTTGATGCCAGGACCTTTTTCCTTGCTCCCTTCTAACAAATCCTATTAATTTTCTTACTACTTTTCCATCAACAACACAACTGTTTCTATCCTCAGCTTCTTTGTGATGTAGGTGAGCAGCAGTCTCAAAACCAATGTGCTTCACAGATACCCTCCCTTAGGACAAGTGTCATTAATTTTGAAACAATCTGGACAAATCCTGAAGCAAGGTCCTTAGAAGACACCAGGTAATTTAAAAGAAAGAAACAAAACCCTTCCCAGGCCTTCTCAAGGTTTCACCTTCCTAGAACCTTGCTTTTTCTTTTCCAATCTACTATGGGCAACAAAAAAAGTAAGACAGGTCATCATCTGCCTTCCTGGACACAAAAAGAGTTATTTAAATGCTTTATCAACATTTTGGGAAAGACCTCTCTTTCAAAACCAAGTTCCCACCACTTCCTTTGTGGTTCCACTCAAACGGTGGGCAATAGCATTAATTAAAACCAGCCAGCCAGATTTAGAGTATGCGCTCTGTTTGTTGTTTTAAATTGTTGAATATCAATTACCTTATTATTTTGTGATTAGCATGAAACATATGCATCTATGTCTTGTGGCTTTTGGCAGTGATTTAAAAAAAATTCAGCAACTTTGCATAAGGCTGTAAACCAGCATGTTTCCAGGCACTTTTAGCGCTGACTAGAGCCATTCTCAATCTGCTCACCAGCATGAAGTTAATTAGGAGAGGCATGAAGCTTATGGCTGGGTGCAGAAATCAGCAATGGAGCAAAATTATCCTTTTTTTGGCATCAGCCAGTGACTGCCACTGTGTCTACATGATTTTTTTTTTTTTCCTTTTAAAACGCTTTCACTGTTAAGTATCGGTTTAGGCTTTTAACTTTGTATCTTATCCAATTTTCTAAATCCTTCAATGAATGTAAATTGATGAACATATGAAAACGCAGAACGCTAATTATGTAGAGCTCAGGGAGGTACCATAATGTACTAATTTCCAGAAAATCCAGTTTCAGACACAGCCTTGGGATTCCTTTAGCAACAGTTCATTTCGACCAGAGTGCAACCAGCCACTTTACTCACAGAACGCCAAACCAAGACTGTGCTGCCACCCAAACACCTTACCAGGATATCCACGTAAAAGGGAATCTCCCTGCATGTTTCACAACAGTCCTGCATCATTATAGCCCACACAGGGAAAAATATATCACTACAACCTTGGATAAATGGATTTCATTAAAGCCTTTTCCATTTTTCTTGTTACAAGAGCACAGTGAAAGCAGAGGAATAGGATGAAAGAGAAGGAGACAGGAAAATCTTCCTGCCACTCTCCCTAGAAATGTTTCATTCCTTATATAGTATTAGATCAGGGATGTATGAAGAAAGATGATGCCTTAAACAAACAAAAATAATATAATCTAGGGGAAGATGAAATTCAAACTCCTTTGTTTTTCTTGATTTTGCAAACTAAGGATGGATTTTCTTGTCTAGGTCACCTTCCACAGTAAAAGGACTGCTCAGCTACTTAATAAGGCGTTTGTTAGCCCTGCTATGCCTCAAACTGTGCGCATACATTAGTTTTTCAATTTAGACAGCCTGCTTTTGAAATTACTCCTAAACATCCCCCCCTTATTGTATTTTAGTTTGTATTACATGGCAGTCCTGCAGTGTGTGAACTGGATTCCCTTCAGCTGAAGCTAAGAGAGAAGACAAGGTCCTGAACAGGAGATTAGGTCATCCAGGCCAGGCACCTGGACCAGACCTAGTTTAAAGAAGAAGCCCTAAAAGCTACAAACAGCTGATGCTTGAGCCCTACTCCAAACCTTTTCACTCCTGTTGCACTGGGTATTTATCAACATCAATACAAGCCGTGTCTTTTTACGTGTCCCTTGATTTATGCTGACAGAGTTTAACATGAGAAAATTGAACCCCCTATCCAATACAGTTATGATACATCAAGAAGACAACACAGATAGGTGCAAGAGGGCACAAGAGAGGATGGAGTAACAGGGGTTCAGATGCTAATGACAGGAGGGGGCTTGGGATATTCTAAGTCCCTTTGTTCTCTTCTTAAGTATAAGTGAAGAAATACTATGACAGGCCAGGTTTTGGAAACTGCTATTGTCTCCTCCAACACTGACATATGTTTCTATTTGAAGCAGTTCTTTAGAAAATGCCATAAGCTTATCACATTCAAAATAAGACCATTTTGTTTAGTGAACCTTTCTCTGATTGTTTTGCCCTCAGAAAAGTTCTCTGGAAGAGCATGCACGTTCTTTGGAACATTGATTCCAAATGGCACAGACTACCAAAAGCCAGGAGATTTAATAGGGAGTCCCAGCACATTGCCCTCTCTTGCACCAAGCACCACCAGGGCACTTCAAAGCACAAACCAGGACTTCGACTTTGAAACTAGAGACAAGTTCAGACAGAACCACCAGGTTATTTCAAAACTTTGTAATTACAGCATTCCATCATGTCAAATTCACATTAAAACGTAATTAGAACCCTAACATTCTGCTAGATAAATACAAAAGATGAATTTTTATAATGGGCACATCAATCAAATATTGGTTTGTCTGACCTTAACTTTTCTTCTTCTCTTTGAAGAAGATTTAAAGACATGGTCAAGATATCACAAACAAAAACCCCAAAATGCTACCCACTAGTGGAAATTATGATAGACCTACAAAACATGTAGGTTTCCAGAGGGAAAAAGAGAAGTCACAAATAAAACAGATGAATACTGAAGACTAGAGGAGGCAAAAAGAATCAGAGTTACAAGTTACATTAAACCCCATTATTCTTACTGTCTTGCTTGTGACAAAAAAATGCTGCATTTTTCTCTATTCAACATTAACATTAGAAGAACTTTGTAGAAGCAGAAATTAATTAAAAAGTGAAAGCACATCCCTGAAATAATGAGAATTTTGAGATCCACTGAAACTTATAGATTTTAGATAAAAGAAAACACCTTCTTATTGCTAATTCTTCAGGAAGTAGAGATTAAAAAACCATGTCTATTCAAGACAATAATATATGACTCATGAGTCACTAAATAGAAAGAAAACACAATATTGAAATATCTAGTTATAGTTACCAATTCCAGCAGTAACATTTTTGCTTACAAATAAGATGGAAATGCAAAACTAAACACAATTTGAGTACCCTACAAATACTGCATCAAGTACATTATCAGTACACCCACAAGACAAATAAGAACACACTTCACTGATCATGGAAAAATTATATTAAACTGCAGCTATTTTAAGCATATGAGGTTTTTTTAAAGATACTTTTCCTTTATTTATTCTGCTGTCATATGAACCAATTATATGACAGTGGACTAGCAAAAGGAGGGATTTCAGCTGCTCACTGCTAAGGTAACAAGTTTTTATACTATATTCTCAGCCTTCTGAAGAACAGAAGGCTCTCTATCCTGACCGTATTGTCAAAACGTTAGAGAGTAGCTGATATTACTAGCCAATCACTACTTGGTAGTAATCATTTTATATTCAGGAAGGAACTGTCATTTTACAGCTGGTTTTACATATATTTAAATTCTATATGAAGACAGTTACAAATAAGGTAGTGGAAAGCATGGGAGAGTTTTAAAAAGAGCAACAATACTCTGCTGTTCTGTGCTGGCTTTGCTCCATTAATTGGCTGAATTGTGCAGGATTGTTTGGAAGATTAATCAAGGCTAATGAACTGAGGTGCCTGCAAAGAGCAGGAAAGACCCAACTCTCCAAGGCTTGTAACAGGGGCTGCTTCAAAGAAGGAGGAATATACAAAGAACTGCAAGTCAAGAACAGGAACTTGTCACAAGAAGAGAGAACAACTGAATTCACGTAACTCCATTCCTTACCTCGACGTGCCTTCCAAACCTAAAATGAGAGCTGGCCAAAAAAGAAATCTAACCAAACCAAACCGTTTAGTCTTATTCATTTACTCATCTGCCAGTTGAAGCTGTTCATCCATTCAGATGTTATGAGATGTCCTCAGATTATGTATGAAACACTGCTTGGGGCCCCTGGCTGTAAGTGCCCTGGTGGATGAGAGGACCACGACTGAAACACGCGCCGCTGGTTCTTCAGAGCAGAGAGCCAGACTTCCCAAATGCTCTCATCACCCCTTCAGGCTGAGGCCAAACAGCCTGCCTCAAGCTCTGGTAATCAATTAGCCGAGGTCCAGGCCAGCCCAGAAAGGGAATCATTTAAAGGGAAGGGTGGGGAGCACACAGGACAAAGGTATCTCTTGCACTAGAAGAGCTTTTCATGTGCATGTGTGCCTCGAGCATTGTTGTGCCATGGAAGAGCCACATTAATCAATGTTCAGGACTCCTCTAAATACAGCAGTACGGAGCTGGCTATTCATGGGTGATTTATCACCAGGCCCAACACACAGTCGACATGAAACAAGTTGGCACTTTGGAAGCTGCCAGTGGGAGACAGAAGAAGGGGACGTGGCACGGGAGGCTTAGCCAAACCACCTCCCTGTGGGGTCAGCCGTCACCCACAGAGCATCCCAAGGGAACGAGTGCCTCGTCCTGATTAGCAGAGCTGTATAATTGCTGAGGATCCAGAAAATTAAAACTCACACAGTCCTGAATGCTGCCCTTATCCATACAGAATGTCCCAAGTGTCATGTAGAAGTGCCTGGAACCGAGGCTATAAATTCAGGTATCTACACCTCCCTCAGAAGGCCATGGAAGTTTTAAAGCTGGGGGCCCTTATACACAGAAAAACAGAACAGAATCAGTTTTTCATGTTTCTATGGTTCTAGAACTCTTGTGTAAGTCCTTTTAACTGAACCCTGAGACAGAAGTTTCAAAAGCATCTTTCATCGACTAGGGAATTTCTATTTAAAAACTGAACCCATGTTATCTCTGCGATTATCAGTTTCAATTACCCCTGAAACCTTTTCTCTGGTCATGTGTTATATCCCAGAGTACATATGACAATGAAGTATCTTCTCAACAAATCCAGTCGTCTTAAACATTATTCGAGGAGATGGACAAAAAGTACTCTGACCAAAAAATGCACATATGCAAAATCTTAATTTCTTATTTTGCCTCATGAATGCTAGAAAGAAACAACTGAGCCTTTCTGTTATTACAGGGCAGTCAATATTTAAACCTTATATTGAGATATACAGATAATTTTTAAAGCAAAAATACTACCACAGCACACCTCACATTTAGGGTGTTTTTGCATAAAACACAAATTACTGTAAAAAAAAGAACAGAAACGACAAGGCAGAATTCTTAACACACATTAAATGCACAAAGAAGAAATAATGAGAAATTGTTTCAGGAAGAAAAAGGAAATCACTGCAACCCAAAATACAAAGAGCCATAATAATAGCCAAGGGTCACAAGTTTAAAAGTGTACCAAATAAGCACTGACACCAGCCCCAAACACACATGTTGCAAAGTGCCATCTGTGCAATCTGTGTAAATGTAAATCTTTTTGTGATCTGTCTGAAAACTCAAAGGAAGTGCAACCACAGCCTGCGGACAATTACACTTTGCTATTTCTAGGAAATTTAGGTTTGTGATCTCTGTTCAAGGAGTCAGTCTTCACACTGGCTTGTATTTGGCTTTAAAAGATACAACCCCTCTGATAATTCTGCTTTAAATACAACGCACATGCAGAGTCTTCAGTGCTTTTGTTGGCTGTTAAAAAAACTGCAAAACCAGATGTAGCATTTGGCTGTACAGCATTAAAGCTATTAATATTACACTAACTGGATATGCCTCAGTGTCTACTGAGTGTCCTTAAAATAAAATTAAATTTTAAAAAAGTACTCTTCTTCCCAAATTCCACATCATCTGATCCAACGCTTTCGTCCAAGTAAACTACTCTGCATTTCTGTGTTTAGACCTCACAATACTTTCATTTTCACAAAGCTTTATCAAAACACTTTATTGTATTTTGTAAACAAATGTAGCTTTAAACAATCTGGAAACTTTTCTTAAAGCAACAGCTTCAAATTTCAGAGCCTGAAGAAACATTTCTAATCCATAGATTTTCATCTAAAAATTCTCTTTAAAGATATTTTATGAAAAAAAGAAAAGAGAAAAAAAGCAAACCCCCAAAACCCTCTCTATGCTTTTTATTTCCAAGTTCCACTTAGAAAAATATTGTAATTACACACAAGTATACATAAAGCACAAGACACTGATTGTGGGTTTTTTAATTGCACTGCAAGTCTGTTAACTGAGCCTCCTGCAATTAGAACATTAATCTGAGCACTGTTTCAGTGCAATGGATGGTCAGTGTAATACTGCACTTCAGCTGACCTGAAGGTTTAAAATATTCCCCAAAGAAGGGATGTCATTCAGAATTAAAGACTAAAACAATTTAAATTTCATGGCATTTTCTAAAATTACCCAAATTAAATATGAGAAAGCCAAAAAGTATGCACAGAATTTGGCTATGAATAGTTACATTACAATTTATCAGTAAATCTTAATATATTTACACACATTTTTGAATACCTTAACCTACTTGTCAAGGGAAGCATAAAACAAGGTATAGCAATTAGAAAAAAATAATAATAAACATGAGTTACAGAAACTAGAAAAAATGATCTCCCTGAGGAACAGCAAATTTAGGTCTTACAAAGCCCTGGAAGAAAGCAGGACTGTAATCATTATATTTGCAAATGATGTGGAATCAAGGAGAGTAAAAGGACTGAGGAACAGAAGCAGAAAAGTATCTACTCTGAAGAAATGTATGAACAAAATCAGGCATGTGGGTGGAATATATTCTGCATTGGGGTTAAACAAACATATTCACTTGAACTCTGAACTAAAGGGGGAGAAGTGGCACGAGCCTGGAAAATGTTCAACATATTCACAGAAAAACTTGCATGAAGAGGAGAAGATTGGTGATTCCAGGAAGATTTCAGGCTTCAGGCAGCCATTAGTAAAATTATGAAGTATTCTATATGAGGATTCATTAACTACAATAGTATGTATTCGGTTCAAAGAGAAACTGAAAAGGACACAAGTGTGAGTTTCTCTAATTGAACTGAATGTACAAATTAGAACTATAATGAGAGAAAATGCAGAGTATTACTTGGGTCAACTTGTAGTTGATGCAAATCTGGATGGAGTTGCTCAACTACGATGTTTATTTAAATAATCTGTTTTTTGAATGATGGGAAACACAAAGAAAAAGGAAAGAAAACCAGAGCAAGTCTCAGGCCTATCATGTATAAAGTACACAGACTTTGCAATCAACCATAAAAAATTCATATTAGTTACTCCACTGACAGCAGTGTCTGGGAAAAAAAAAGGCAGGAATGAAGATTATAAAGAGCCAAGAATCCAGTGTTTAGCTAGCTATGGAATAATTTAAAAACAAGTGTCCATTTCAAAACCAGATTACAGGATGAACTACGACAACAAAGGATAAAATTTATTAAATCTCTTGTAATACTTAGAAATCAAAGCTCCAGCCACAGGAAATCAAGTTAATTCAATTTAAGTTCTTCAAATAAAAGGATGTTTACCCCACTTAACTAGGTAAGTTAGTCTACTAGCCTTAGCTGGTTACACAGCTCCCAGTTGGAATTAAGGGTGCAGGACAGGAAACCCAAGGCTGCAACTTCGGATGCACATGCTGTTTACTCATTTCCCATAGGAAGAGCCTGGAAAAGCACTATGCACGAGACCCCATTCAAAGGATACACAGCCCCTACTAACACTACAGAGGACAGTGTTTGCCTCACAGCTGGACCATGGGCTTTGACAGTGCTCAATAAACTCAGGTAAATTAATTTTTCTACCTGTTGTACCACAGCCTAGAACAAGACAGGTAAACAGTGGGTACCCACAGAATATGTCCTGTTTACCCATGAAGTGAATCCTGGACTCGAGGGTCCCCAATTACAATTGCAAGAGCAGTATGCTCTGGGGTGCTCCATTGAGCCTACTGAGAAAAGCATGTTATAATATTTATATATTAATAACATTTATTTTTTTTTTTGTAATGCAGATCAGGAAGTGCCCAAATCAAAGAACTCTTGTCACTCAGGCAACAGGATTTCTGTGGAACTACTAAGTCTGAATACCATCACTCTGAGTCCAGTTTGAAATGGTAACCTGGGGCCCAAGATCCTCCAAGCTGAAGATCTGAAAAGACCTTCTTGTGGGAGGTACAATTCAGGAGAAAGATCAGCAAACCACATAGACTCAGATATTTACACTTTTTTTCAGAAAACAATAAGCAAGGCATAATCTGTCACTCAGAGAGGTGAAGTATACAATATCTCTTTTTTTCTCACAGTTAGATGCACATCAGTGTTTCAGAGATACTGGAAGGTGACAAAACAATTTGTTATTGAGACAGTGAAATACTTTTACTGGAGAGCTGTTAAAGAAGCAGTTTATACTTAGAAATTAAAATCTCAATATGCTATAAAACAAAAATTCCATTTTTAACCCAAAAGTATTATCTACACAGTTGTGTGTCCCAGGATTATTTTTCTTTCATAATTTTCTTGAAAAGCAAAAAGAAAAAAAAGAACCTTCTCAGATGGCATTTACTGAGGTACTTCTAAAAAACTCCTAGCAACTCTGAAAGTGAACTTTTTACCTGAGTTAAAAGAATATATTCATTACAAACATCAATTTCAAAGAAGATTCTCAACATAAATTTGCCGTAATTCCTAAATGGGATTAAGTATATATTTGAATTTAAACTTCTTTAATTTAATCCTGTCTCTTTACACTATAATTCCCACTCATTTGTGGAGTTGTCTGGTTAACAGGGTTGATGCCCTAGAGGGATCTTTGAAGACATGAAAACTATTGTTACTGAATGATACATAAGATCTCCTCCAACCATTATAAATCTCCAAGTAAACTGTCCTTTAAAGGTGAAATTGAGCCATCCATACAACTAGACAGTGCTCGATAACATGTTTCCTATGTGTTAAAATCAAATCAGTGGTCATCTCAGTCATTCAAATTTTATGTATATTACAAGAACCCATATGCAGAATAATTCTATTCAAGCGAATGAGAACTCAGGAGAATAAATTTACAGAAATAAAATCAAATATAATTAACTTCTGGGGACACAGGAAGAAAACTCCACCTCTAGCTTCACTCTAAGTACTTCAATTTATAAAGATTATACAGCAAAGGTAAACACTGGAGGACTCAGGACTCCAGCACAGAAGTGATGATGGTCAGGACACTGATGTTACTTACAGCGTGATCTCAGATATATGCCATAAGTTCTTTATATTCAAACATGGTACTTTTGTTTCTGCAGCTGCACCTTGCCTTGAACTGCCTTTAGACAATTTTTTGACACTGATATAAATTTTCACCCCTTTTTAAGGGATTTCCTTGGTGATGTGGAGCCTGGTCTGGTTCAGTTTTGGATCTAGCAGACCTTTCCCACCCCATGGATCCCAAGGAGAAAGAGGGCAGTGAGGCAGTTCCCAGGCTGCACAGCCCATCCAGATGGCCCTGGTCTCTTTAACAACTGTTTTAATAAAAAACTTCAAATGATCAGTGTGATCATTAGTCAAAATCTGGATGGTTCATTATGGGCCATCACTCCTCCTGTTACATTTACTGATGCAAAAGTTGGAGGGGCCACTGGGACAAGTGACCAGCACAACCTTCCCTTAAACTAACCTTGACACAGTTGGATGTATCTGCTGGGTTTTACCAATGTCACTAAGTTTTACTTGGAAACAAGGGGCAGGGGGAACCCACTTTTCAATCAAATAATGATCTTGTGGCTTGCCTGCTATATATTTGGGCTGATCTAACTTTTCTGGACAAAATGCAGAGATCATTCTGTCAGTTTCTTGAAGTAGTTCAGGATTGTAGAACCTTTAAATGAGAGCTGAGGAAACACTTCTTAGCAAAGAGTTTTATCCTTAGTAAAAGGCAAATGAAGTATTTAAATGGGCATGAGGTTATTTTTTTAAGATATATTTCTTTTCCTTTTCTTCTTCTTTTCTGTGTTTCTTTTTGTTGTTGTTGTTTTGGTTTTTTTTATGTGAGCTGTTTTTCACCATTCTCAAACTTTAAAGAACTGTGATTGCAGCCTCCCAATTTCAGAACTCTTATTATTTCTTGAATCAGTGTCAGTAATTCATAAAAGCTGCAAGTTAGTCTTTATTACCTGGGCTGTCATGGGACAAGCATTACAAAAGCTCTCACCACAAGCACATGCTTCAGTCACAGAACAATTCAGATGATTTTACTGATACTACTCAGAGGAGTAAGAGTTACAGGACGATTGCTAACCCTGCCTGTAAATCAACACTACCATAACATTTCTATGTGTAAGAAACACAGAAATAAATTAAGTCATAAAAAATAATCTTTCAAAAAACAGAACAAATGTAGCTACTGGCCTTGCTTCATATCCTGCCAGCAGAAAGAATTCCTGCTCTCAAGAAAAACAGCCCATGTTGGAAGCAAGCAGAGAGGCCTGTGGGAATTTGAAAAGTGTAAGGCTATTATTTCTAGGCTTTCATAGCCAGAAATGTGATCAGAGCTCCAGGAAAACGCAGAAACCAGAAGACAGGGCAATTTCAATTTCAACCACAAGGACTCCAAAAGTGCAGTTATGCATAGCTGTGGCTCACGAAATTATATCAGTATTACCACATGAACCTTCATAAAACAGTTAAATATTTTATTTTATTCCAAGAAAGGTCCTTTTTGCAAGGTAACCTGTTCTCCAACATACACAGTATGAATTCAGGTATGTATCCTGAAAAAAAAACAAAACTAATTCATTTAATGGCTAATGAATGGATGACTTTTTCATTTTCCTATCTGAACATTAGGACAAAAATATCTTGACCGGTACATATTTGAATTCAATATTTCACTCTCAGTTCTGGTACTACCAGCCCAGATTTGAGGGGTGGGGAGGGAGACAAGAGGCACGGGAGGGAGTTGTCCAAAGAGTATCCTTAAGGAAACAGCAGTCTGGTCCACAGACAGAGTAGATTGCTTTAATAAATCAGTTCAACTTCACATGTTGACACGTTTTAATGGCTCTACCACTGACTTGTATATTTTAACATGTGTCAGTAAATACACAGAAATAAGCCAAGCTGACACAAGCAGTTTGAAACCAGCACAAATATTCAGCTGGGGCACTAAACTTACTCAGTTAAGTCAGCTTCAAAACCTACTTTAAAAAGTAAACAAAGCTTAGCAAGTGCATATGCGTGACTGTGTAACACTTACAAACCCTCCAGGAGTCCAAGTCCTAAATGTGCCAGGAGTCCAGCTAGGATGCAGCTTCCACAAAAGAAGAGAGAAAAGGCTTTGGGTTTTGTTTGAGTGTCTTTCAAATGTATTTAAATGGAAAGACAAAACACAGATAGGTGGCTTCCTTGTTTCTCTAATTTGCTGTTGGAAGGTTACAAAAATAATAGAAACTTTATCTGCAAAATATCAGCTCTAACAGGACTTTGAAAGAGTATAGTTCCTAAAATACACACAAATTAATTAAGCAAAGTGACACGAGCAATAGACTCCTGCACCTCCTGAACACTGCTCTACTTTACTGAACTACCCTCAGTCATCCATGGTATTTGCAAACAGTTCTCACCATTCCTTCTGACTTCACATATAATCATCCTTTTTTTTTTTACTTTTTTTAATCTCAGAAGGTAGACAATGTCTCCTCCTCCTACCAGCCAGCTTTTTAAAGCAAAAAAAAAAGATTTAGAAAAGCACACACAAAACAAAATAACACATTATGAGAGAAGATGACACCAATTATTCAAATTTTCTTGCTTTATACAGATAGTTCCTGAGTTTGAAGATGTGAACCAACCAAACCCGAAAGAGAACTCTATTCACCTAATGTAATGAAAAGAAAAACTATCTCATTATCATTCAGTTTTAACAATTGCAGAGGATATTTTTAAATTATGCAAGTCAATGAAAAATTATTTATATCACTAAACTAAAACAACAGTAGAAAACTATAATCTGAAAACAGAGAATGAACATTTTTATTTTCCATGTAATCTAACTAAAAAATGACATACATAAATAAAGTAAAAGTAGGGACCTTCAAAAATATTTGCTTCATAGCCCATAGTGCATTTTCTCTTTCTCTCATGTCATCTCCCCTCCAATTATTGTTATACAATCAGAGTGGAAATTGCTTAATCCGTAAATCAGTATCTATAAATAGATGTGACCATGAACTTAACATCCAGTGTAAACAATGCAGCAAGACCTCCAAGACCCAGAGCCATCAAGCCCTCATGGAAACCCAGAAGTTCCCTCTGACAAGACCTCACACCCCGAGCTTCATCCTCACTTGACGGCCATGAGAAGTGACAGTGATCTCTGCACGTCACGGAGAGCTGATCAACCAGCTCCACCTCATTAGAGCACAGCCTTGCAGTGGCATTCATTATCAGAGCACAAAGGGAGCCGTGCCTCCTGTTAAACACACCACCTGGAGAAATCAGAAATTTGGGGATCACAGTAAAAGGGAAAATCTTTTGCTGAATGACTCGAATTGGAGAGGACGTTTTATACATGATGAAACAGCAGCATCTAGAAAAGAACTAAAATTCAGTAGGGTAACACAACACTCCTATTGCAAGAAAATTTGCCAGTTCCAATCAACCTTTTATTTTTCTTCCTCCCATGTGAGTGTGTGGGCAAAATACTGCCAAACTGACAGTGAACAAAAATTCTTGTTAGGGTGGGGGAAAACAATCTCTCCTAGAAATGACTTAAACCTGTTAAAATGTTGGCCTGACAGGCATGAATTGGCTCCTGCCTTCTGATATGGGGAAGACATGTGAGCTATCATTTCTTCACGCCCATACCTTTGATAAATTAGACTACATCAGATGTCTCCTCTAACAACTTCTGTGATAGCCCAATTTTCCCTCTGTGATGGCCACTTTCATGCTTGTTTTCTTTCTCTCATTATGTCACTTTTTGCCTTGTCTGCATTCTCCTCCCCCAGTACTGGTTTAATAATAAAGAAATAAATGCAATAGTAGATGGCCATGTCCAAGGGAAGGCGATTATGCTGTTTGATTTGTTTATGAAAAGTTTAAAAATAGAAGACAGAAAATAGTAATTTTTTTTCTAGTCAATAAGCCAACTTTTATAGACTAAACACTTTTCCTATTAATTTTTCTTGCACTTGGAGATCTTCTGTAGTATTTTCACCAACCTCAAAAAGAAAAAGTAGATCTAGTTTTCAGAAAAAGTCCAAAACATCAAGAAAGAATCATTAAAAATTAAATACACCTATTACCTGTACCATGTCATAAATATTAAATTGATCTAAATAAAGCATATTTATTGACACGAATTTTTAGAGCTGATTTTTTTTAAAATCTAGTTAGAGTGCACAGGCTAGAACAGGATGTACTTAGTATTAAGCAACCCTATATCAGATCAAAGGATTTTAGAGCCATTCCTAGCCAGAAAAATGACATTATTTATACTACTGTCTCCACAGAGGATAAATCCATTTCTTGTTTGAAAAGGTTAGGCAATAAAGAGAGATTTATAAAACTAGTACAAATAATTGGTTTCCTTTTCTTATCCTCTGCTGGCTTCAGTACGCGCTGGATAACCTTAAACCTCCACCCAGTCTGAAGCAAAATGTTTTTACTAAGATTTTAGATACTGTTTTTGTAAGAGAGCCACATAATTATCATTAGATTCGTACTGAATCAAACCCCTGCTTTAAAGGGAGATCCATCTACATATATTTTTTCAGTGTCCCAAAATTCACATTATAAACAGCTGATTACTCACAAAATCAGTTATGCTATTCCCTCCTCTGTGTGAAACAACAATTACAAATACCCGGGAGGCAAAAGATGGGAAGATACTTCTCGTTTGTAAACACTATATTAAAATATGTTTAAAAGACAGCGAAGACTGCAAAAAAAATAAGAAGGTAAAGAATGACCTTAATTACCTCTGAAATCTGTAGAGTGATACCAGGTTTTATTATGGTTTACTTTTTAGTTCTTGCTTAATATAAAAGTCAAATAATAAAAAAAATTCCTTAGCTAGAGGTAGCCCTTTGGAAAAAAAGAGAAGCAGCTTGATATGCTGTGGCAGTCACTGAGATAATTTCCTAATAACATTTGTATAACATTTTTAAATCAAGAGTTCCAAGATTTTATTGCACTTCACACAATGTCATTGATATTATCATGAAACGCTACAACTTATTTTTAAAAGCATGTCAGACTTGCTGCTGACTATCACTGAGTACACTACATGAATAAAATCACTGAAAACTACTTTTAAATTTAATTTGAATGAAATCTTATATATCTTATGTTCTATTTATCCATAGCTGAGACAAAAGAAGGCCAGTAAAGAACAATATTTGTTTTTTTATGTGCAATTAAAAATGAAATCCATCTAAACCATAACTGTAAGGGAGGAATTTCTCAGCAAAATGGTTCAGTGCTAGTATTCATGATTTCATTTAGCAATTTGATTCTGCTACACAGAAGACTTGGATACTGACTTATTAGGAAGTTTCACATACTTAAAACTTTTTGATTTTCAAGTGACAGAAGAATGAGCTTAGACATTTTGCAGAATTATTGCTTAAATATTTGGTGTTTCACTGACGAGAGCTTGCCAATTAATGCAAATTACTACAGCACTCAGTGCACAACTTCAACACCTGGGCACCAGAAATCAGTGAATATTCACTTATTCATTTCACACAGGACTCAAACCAATCAATCAGGCACAATGGCTAGACTGCAACTTCTTACCTAATATGGACACATTGAATAGAACAAAAGAATATATAACTTGCCTATAAATAAATACAGCTTTTGAAGCTTTATGAGTCTCTTTTGAAAATACACAATGAATACCCAGCCAAAAGGAGAGTAATGTAAAATCAAGGTGTTAGAGAAGAGTGTCCCCTTTTTTTACTTAATGGTCTATTCACCACATTTTTATCACATACAAACCCAAATATCAACACCAAAAAAGATTCTCCAGCATTTATATTAAACATTCTGTAGTTCCTTCTGGTCCATTTGATCAGAGCTTCACATGATGCTCCAGCAAAAGTAAATTCTTGTAACACATTACTGACTGCCTGGAAAGTTTACAGACTGTAAACATCAAAATGTACGTCTATAAAAACAAGTCAGATGACCATCCATTAATAAGGATACAGGTATGATTGGACAGGCTTTGGGATAATGAAATAGGACTAGATGACTTCTGGGTTTTACACAAACTCAGAAAACAAGACAGACATTTTAAGTTCATCCTTTCTAAGTTGGATATATAATACATTGCAACAATTGTTTAGCCAAATGAAGAGAAATCTTTCTACAGAGTCAAGCACAGTTGATACTAGGCTCAGAATCCTGAAAACAAGAGTGGTATTCTCAAAAATGTGAAAAAACAACTGTTGACTTGGTCTCAAGCACAAATCCATCATTAATGAAGAGCTACTTAATACTGTGACCAAAGCACAATAAAATTGAGAGGCAAAGGGGAAAGAATGAACTAGAATAAAAAGGTGTGTTACAGAAATCAAGAAGAAATCCTTATTTGTAAAAAGAACATTGGAAGAGAACTCTAAAGATAATATGCTTGTACCTGACACAGAACTATTCAATGATCCCAGGAGAGATTCATCGTATTTTGTAACTTCTAACAGAGTAACTGGTACGCCAAGAAAAATATCAGGCAGCATAATTGCCCCTTTCTTTTTCAAAATGAGTTTGGTGGGTTTCCTTTTCTCCTAACCACATGATATTCTGTAAATATCTCCACAGTGCTAATAGCCATTGAAGATGGAAGAGACCTCTTGAAATCTTCCAGTCCAACCTTCCTGCTCAAGCATGGTCAGCTGGAATGGGTTGCTCGGATCAACTACATCGTCAGGTTTTGAGCAATCCCAAGGACAGAGATTTCCAACCTCCAGGCAACCTGTTTCACCCTCACAGTAAAAGTTTGAGTGTTTTTTCTGTTCAGATGGAATGTTGTGTGGTTTTGGTTTTGCCCATGGTATCTTCTCCTGTCACTGGGATCTACTGAGAAGAGATTGGCTTCCTCTTCTTTGTTCCTTTCCAACAGGTACCTACAGACATGGCTAAGACCCTCCCAAGCCTCCAGGCCTAAACTCCTCTGAACTAACACAAGTTTCCCACCTCTTTAGTGATAACATTCCAGCCTGACCTCCACTTTCCAACTGTTTCCCAGTAGTAACTCCTGCAGATCCTGCTATTTGTCTGAATTACCAAAGCCTATTCTCAGTCATTCAGCTGTTCAATACTGGAAAACATCTACAGTGGTTTTTCAGTACTATAAATTCTATTCCAATCCACCTTCTTCAAAGTCATATTAAGTTATGAAATCTGAACAAAACCTCTGAAACTGTAACCAGGGACAACATATTGGTATCTCCAGTCTATTACACATGGCAGCTTTTTCTGATGTTTCCCTTCAGGTACTCCACCATTCAGACAGAAGCATGCAGCACAGTTTCTAGCTGGTATGTTTACTTTTGCTCAAATATAAATTGAGGAAATGGACCATTTTAAAATTTATAATCAAAACCATCAAACTTGACAGCACAGGATATTTTCTGAGCAAGAGTACTAAGCAGAAAAATCAACTTTATTTCTTTTTTAATCCCGTTTTAATTATCTTTTTAATCTTCCAGCTAATGGAAGCCTACTCTAAATGCCATTCTATTGTGTTTCCTTTCAGTTGCACTGCTGTGCTCATCTTGACTAATAGATGTCTGCAAATCAAGGCTGTCTGTCTCTCCCAGTACCTATTGACCAGAAGGTACAGCCCAAAAGCTAATGAGCTGCTAAACACTGCTGCCACTGAAGAGATGTATGGTGAATTTGCAATTTTGCAGAACACCTTGCACATAACTGATGATTCCTGCCAGTAGCTGTAGTGTGAGATCACGATTGACTCCAAGATAACAATTAAAATGGAATACATTAAGTAACTCGTTATGGATAGGAGAAGCATAAAGCTTGTCACTGACTGTGGCTTCATTTCTCTGATGCAGACATCTCATGAAAGCCTTAATGACTTGTCAGGTATCATAGGTGATGAGTCAATGTATACAACTTACGTGGAATAGTCTATAGCTTTGTTCTACTGCAGGCAAATCTCAAATTTTATTTAATTCGACCTCTTTCATGCCCAGACAGAATAACAGCTAAATCATTCAGAAGTATTACCCTACAGTCATTTCACTCCTATAAAATTAAATATACGTTTTACAAAAGGACTCCTTATTTTTCAAGAGCCTGAATTCCACACTGGACTTTACTGCAATGTGCTTTAGTTCCCACTTTACTGCAGAAGAGAAGGTAGCTCAGAACTGGATTCACAGCAAAATGTTTTGATAATTGCACCCCTGGACTCTGGACATAAATTCTGCATATAACTTCCTTTAAACATTGATGTCCTTTTATGAATCTGGACTACATGTTCCCTAAAACTTTCATGGCAGAAGAATGTTGCTGAAACTAGTAAATGCTGCACAGGGAGCACATGAAATTTCATCCTTTTAGAGACTTACGCACGTTTTTCATCACTGAATTCATAAACCATAACCCTCCGGATATAGGTGCTAAAGATTCATCATTTACAAGGAAAAAGGAGCTTTCCAAATCTAGCAATATTCAAAACTCTACTTTCCTTACATTCAGTAACTCAAAGTTCTCTCCATACTTGGTCACATCCTCAGGGACCACCTCCTTAGTCATCTGGACTGGTACCAAATAGTGTCAATGATGTTTATTTTGTTTATGCATTTTAAAATAAATAATAACAATTAAATAAAACCAGTTAACACATGACCGACTCAAAATAAACTTCACATTTACTCTGCTTGCTTTCAGTGAGCCTGCCCAGAGTGTCAGACTGCAGATTTCTGTATGTTCTTTCAATTATAAGTTTTTGTGCCACTTGAATTCTGAGGTGCAGTGAATTTTACATAAAGAAAATGAAGCTACAATGGCCCAAAGCTCAGGCTTCTTATGAAGGCTGCCAGTTTAAATGAAAAATGAAAACAAGACATCAACAAAACCAGACACATTTCAAATCAGAGGGGAAAAAATAAAGCAATACATCAAGCCAACTTCAGAGATTTTCCAATTCTAATGTATTTTAACTCCTCACACTAGAGCTGATAGATCTGGAGCCCCTAAAATTGTATATGTTTTTTTCTTATTATTTTTACTAGTTTGCTGTGCTTCATTAGATAAATTTCAAGCTTGACTTTCTGCAAGTAAGAAAGCATAAAAGACTAAATCATGAACCACTGCTTTCATTGTACTCTCCCTTTTAAGGCCAAACCCCAGCTTTTAAGCAGCACTGAACATTATCTAAGTGCATTGGCTCATAAAATTTTGCACATTAAAATCAATCAGAGTTTATCCTGGGAGCACAGACAGAAAAGATGTTTCCTTGTTAACTTTTAGAAAAGAAGAAGGTGGATTTTCATCATTGCTGTTGGTCACCAATGTATGGGTGAAAAAAACAAAAGGACAGGCATTTTTCTGCTTAGGAAATACCTGCTAAATGTGGATCTGTGAGCAGTGATCATATGGGGGGGAAAAAAGGCATTCTCCAAGGGCACATATAATTAACTAGCTGGAACCAATTAAAGTCAAGTGAAATCCATTAGAATGGAAGATCCTCAAAGTTTTGCTCATGCCCCCCTGGGTGGCCACGTGCAGCCTAAATATGCACATGAAACAAAACTAATGTTTCAAACAACTAGCAATCTGAAAAATACTATAAACCAGTCCTAAATAGTACTGTGTGCTGGACTCTAATTTGAGCATGTTTGAAACACAAAAATCTCTCTTTGGTGACATGACTTTTAAAAAAAGTCCTCCACAAACGCCATATTTCTACTTGTTTAATCAAATAAGATTTTTTAATTTATATTCTTTTCATTCCAGGCTCATTCATATAAAGGATTTATATAAATAAAAATAAAAATCTGCCTTTTGTAGTATCTTTAAAAGGTTAACCTGAAAAATCAGAAATCCATAACTAGACTTGAAAACAATGTTGACAATTTCTAACAACTTGTTTAGGAGAAAATCAACTCTACAGTGTTGTTTTTTTTTTACAACGAAGGTTAATTTCAACAGTTCTTTTATATGATGTTTAGTCTGCCTTTAGTTTAAAAGAAAATTTAAAAGTTTACCAATGCCAATTAATCGGGCAAAATGCTGGCAAACTTTGTTGACCTTCTGAAGCAACTTCATCTCCTCCATTACAGACTCTCCAGTAATTATTTCATTCTAGGGAAGCCATCAAAACACCTTTTTCAACTCATTTGCAAGGTATTACATTTGACAGCTAATGAAGACTTCAAAGTTGAGGCCACTTTCTTGATTAACATGAAATTTTCTAGTTCTAAAGGCAATTAGCTGCAATTTATGAAGAAATGTTGGTTTTCTCTGTCTAATCTTCCTAAGAAATTCAAACCTTGACAAACACTCTGCCAGGACTCCCTAGGCTACACTGCACAAAGCTCATGCTCCTCTTCTGGACAGAACCCTTCTACTGTCCAGGCAGATCTAGGGTGGGTTTTTTTCCTCCAAGTTATTTACATTGATTTTTATTATTAAGCAAAAGAAATATTGTTTTTTTTAAGCAAGAATAAACATGGTTTCTAAAACAAGCACTACCACTAGTGATCCACTGAGGTAAAAACATGAAATTCTTTGTTATTCCCAGCTGAAAATAAAATGTCTGAACACTGGCCTCCCTCAGGCTCTCCAGTCCCTGCACTCCTGTCTCATCCTTCACTAGATGGTCCTCCTTCCCCTCCTTCCACCAGGACCAGCATTAGCTGAGCTCACAGACAAGGCTTTACAGACCATTTCTGTGATGACAATTCCCAGACCTCCCTCCCCACTCCTGACCCATCCACGCTGTGTCCCGAGGCACTGCTGTCCCCCTGCAGCAGCTCAGGGCTCATCTGGGGCTCCAATCACAGCACCCGCTGGGATGGAATAATCTAAGTGCTGATTAATTTTATCAATTAACTGAGCACAGCCACATGCGTGAATTTGGCAGGGCTCAGAAGCAGAGGCTGAGCCCACAGAAGCGGTGCCTGCTACCTTTCATGGAGTGCCAGTACCTGGTTACCCCACAATCTAGACAATTACTAAATATTTAAGACAAAAAAAACAACTGTGAGTAATCAGTTTTTGTTCTCTACAGAAAGAAAAAAATAAAAGCATCATCATACTCAAGCTGGGAACCAAATTAGTGTGTTCGGAAAGAAGTTACACATACCTTAATATTAAGCAATATGTCTGGAAGTAAATACAAGTGAAGTTATAAAACAACTTTATTTCTTTTCCAGATGACCTTTCAGATTCTCCTCAATTAAATGAAACATTCTCAAGCACTCCTTCAGTGTGGAACTTTATCATACATCTAAAACAAAAAGCCTATATAAATTATAAACTCTTATGATTTTTCTTTACTATCTCTTGATAAATATCATCACAGCACTGCATGTAAAGAGGTCAGTGAGACAAGCTGCATGCAACTATATTACTAGAAATATTAAAACACCAAGCTTATACACGAGCACTCTGATACTTCCCCCTTTGGACATCACATATGAATAGATAAAAGGGTTAATATATACTTGGTATTGTTCTAACAAGCAAGATATCAGCTGGTAGGTGAGACCATACAGAAAAGCACCACTGAAGCCCAAGGAAAATACCAGCTGTCTCTGCTCAGAGAAGACAGATTACCACCTGTCCCTGTTATCTTCCATCCACAATACAAGGCACGTTGGTCATTTTAACAGGGATAACTGTACCCATATGCTGTTTAATTTTGAACTGCACTCTGCCTACTTGTAAATATTCGTGATGGATCAGTCTAAATTGCAGATTAGCCCAGTGGTGATGTTTAGGTAGAGGCTGAACTTCACGCTTACTTTAGCTCCCTGAAGCCTTAATCTACAGAGTGCTACGCTTGCATCACTACTTTAGGCAAACAATGGAAAGCAAACACATATGCACACATGCCTACATGCAGAAAGAGAGAAAAAAGAATTTAAAAAACATGAAAATTTTAAAAATATTTTATGGAAGAATTGTTTTAAGTCACAGTCCCACAAGAGAGCTTTGTTTTATTTAGTGTGAGAAATCCTGCTTACTTTTTAAGCAACACACAAAACAGTGTTACAAAATCATAAACACTGCTGTAGATTTCAAAACGAGGGGAAAAACAAAAAGACATTCTATACAAGTAGGGGGAAAAAAAAAAATAAGTGTTCCACTAAGTTTTACAATGGCAGTAGAACATGCCATTCATGACACAAATACAAAAATGGCACTTTCTGGGTTGTTTTTTTTTCCTTTAAAGAGCAAATAAGTAGAATCTCAGCAACAACTCTGACACTTGATTCTTGCAAGTTAACAGAGTGGTTTTATGCTTGAATTGTGATTCTGAACTCTTATGGCATTAATTTTATAACACAATATGAGTTTATAAAGAAAAAAGAATAAAAAGAATCATCTACAGTGTAATGCCACCTTCACAACCACAGCTCTGCCAAAAAAGAAAAGCAGACTCAACCCAAATCCCCAAATCCCATAGGAGCTACAAATTTTATTAGAGTATTCTGGCTCTTCTTTTTATTCTCTTTCAGCTATTCTCTGTGTTGAAGACTACAAGAAAAAAAAAAAAAAAACAAAACAACAAAAAAACCCACCAAAACCAAACCAAACCAAAAACGCCAAACAAACAAAAAAAACCCTCAAAGACAAAACCCACTTGAGAATGGCTGGCCTGGAATACAGCTGCCTGCTGTCTGTCAGCCAGATGTTAGTGGCTGAAAGCTGCATCCTTGGCGAGGAATAGCAAGGATGTCTGACTAGGACACAGGAATACATCAACAGTGGGATGAAGGACCTCAAGGTCTGAGAGCCCCTGAAACTTCAGAGATTTGCAGAGCTCTCCAGCCTTGCTCAATCCCCATGAATACTTTGCCCCAGCAGCTGTTCAGATGTTTGTTTGAACACAGTTTTGTGAAAAATGTTGAAATAATTATTTTGTACAATGCTCTTGCATCATGGTCTAAGCTGCTAGTTATTGCAGGGCTCTGAGACAATGCACTGTGGTTTTGACCCAGAATCAAGTATTCACTTATGGTGCTCTCAGTTTTAGAAAAAAAGTAAAGACCTAGAGACATGAAAGGTTCACACTGAAAGCAAAAGGTCACAGATTTCCTGTGAAAGCTCTGGTCATTCACTCCTACAACTCACTTCATTAGATCAGGTGTGAAATTTGTGATACTTGAGGAGAAGGTTAACACTGTAACCATCCCAATGTTTTTTCCAAAAAAAACCTATATGCATCAAAAATCCACCACTAGTCTCTTCACTCAATTTTTCAAACAATAAAATTTCACCACATGTTTACTCATAATATATATTTCAATGCCTTCCTTGTCAGCTCTAACTTGGTATTAAGTTGCTGAGCAAACACAAAGAAACCCCAAAACAAAACCTTCCCACCGAAAAATTGCAAATGCACAGAATAACCTGATTTTTAACTGTGACATACAAGTTCTTGTTAGAAATTTGTAGGCCAGAAAACATAAAATTTTCATAAAATTAAACCAAGGGAACTTTTAGTTTTAAAACATGATGCAAGAGAAGCACTACTTGTTGACAAATTGCATTAAAATATCTAGTCATTTCATTACCTTCCACTTCACTGAAGTTTGTAAAATTTATTTTACCCTCAGCTAAAGCAAGTCAAAGCTTTTCTTGTGCTGATCTACAGAGCAACTGGGATTCAAACTTTGTTTTTAATAAAGCTTCAAATGTTGCTTTTAATAAAGCTTCAAATGCTCTGAAGATGTGTTTCTTTAAATATAAATAAATTCACCTTGGTCCCTTCTTGTAAGGTAAATATACAACCCTTAGATTAAGTTTTAAAATAAAACTTGTAAATCTACTGAAATAGCTTTCAAACATGACCTTCAGGTACGTTATTCACTTTTATTCTATGTCCAGGTATATGCAAAATTATGTAACTTAAGTACCATATGTTTGCTCTGAGGCTATTCAACTGTGTGTAAAAAGGATCATATACAAGTTAATCATGTGGCTATCAGGCTCTAAGCCTGGACAACTGCTAATTTCACCTCTCAGCCTGTCCCCCTGCCTGTGCTCCTGCCACCTGTGCCAGAGACAACACTGGAGTGCCAAAGGTACAGCTCTGCTTCAGCTTCAAACAGCACCTTTTGTAAGTCTAAGTCTAACCTCAAAAGCCTGTTGAAAAATTGTTATAATACTTAATTGCACTCAGCAATCAGTCCTGGATTATTACAAATTGACAGAAAAAAAATTAAAAATTAACACAGTTCAAGCAAACTCTCTTTTCAAAGAATGGCCTAATGAACTGACAAATTCTTTTTAGTTTAGGCACTTTGAAAGAATGATTCTTTCATGCAGTTAAAATTCCATTGCTTCAGTTTGATTAGACTTGTGTTTGCAGTAATCAAACACTGTTGTCTAATCCAGGCCAGAAACATCAGTTCCTAGCAGATGCCATTATTTAAGGTTAATATGCCAGGTAAAAAAAAGGAGCAACAATAGGTTGAATTCTGCAAATTCAGTTGATCATTAGGTTAAAGTCAAACAAGAAAGAGCAATTACAGACACAAACACCATATAGGAAGACAGAAGTGACCAAAAGATGACAGAATCTGGAGGAACATGACTTTTTTATACCTTTACCAAATACATAGTTATGGTCTGGAAGCAATATACCAGGTGACCCTGACAGCAACATGAGACACCTTGGTCTGTGCATCCACACTCCTTGATCAGAAGCTCTCCTGTATGATAAGTATCTGGTTAAATAAGTTACCCTAAATACAGGCTAAGTGTCAGGTAGCACATAGCCTTTCCCTAACCAAGTTACGTCAAAAGAATTCTGTACAGCTTAAATAGCATAATTCAAGTCAGGTTTTCTCAAAAGAGGCTGCCCTGAGAGAGGCTCCACAGGCAGGGTTGCAATAATGGTAGGGAGCAAACAGCTGGGACCAAAATCTCCTTACCTGGCTAAACTGTAGCCATCAGAGCACATCTGACCTAACCTGACTGCAAAAAGGTCAATGTCACACCCAGGCAACACCCCAAACCTCTGTGGGGCTGCAGGCACAGAGGAAAGGGATGAGGTTATCCCCACTGTGAGCCACACAGTGACAATGACCATTGTCTGACTGGGATAACTCAGTCTAATACTCCAGCAGCTGCAATCTAGAGAAGCAAACTCCACAGTACTGGAATTTCTGTGCGCTCAAAATAGCCTGTGCTTGCTGCTCATTTATACATGTAAGAAACCTCTTCTTATTCCTTTTTTTTTTTTTTCCCCCCTTTGAGAGAACTGGGGAAGAAAGAGTGAGCATCTCAAAAGGAACAATCTGTGCCTCTTTTTTGAGCCTATATAATCTCTCAAATATTTAACTACCTCATATTTTAGAACAACTACATAGATTACACTAGATTTGAGTCTGCGTTTTGACTGAGCAGCAGGCATCTTAATCCAGTGCCTTACTGCTAAGTCTCCTCTTCAGCCTTAACAAAGTGCACAGACACCCAGGCTGAGTTATTTCACATAAAACATTCCAAACTAGAGTCGGGTTATTTATTTCAGATGACGACAAAATAATTCATATTATCATCTACTCTCTTTTATTCTTAGTCAGGACAATGTCCATGTGCTTAGTGAACTACATGGCCATGGGGATCGATTTCCCTTGCGAAACAGAACAAAGAATTGCTGATCCTGCCACACACCAGGAGGGTCGGGCAGGGCATCACAAGGCTGGCAACGGGAGGGTGTTTGGTCTGCACCAGAACTGGAGAATCCCAGAGCCCCAGCCCAAGCTTTGGGCCGTGTCTGTGACTCAGGTCAGCCTGCAAACCCATGGGGAGAAGTTAAAGGGCAAAGCCAAAGTTCAATATCCAAAGACTGGAACTTGCTACTTGTGCCTGGGCAAGTATCTACAGCAGCACTTTCAGTAAGTACAACACATCCACTCCCTGCAGCTTATTCAACTCTCCCCACCCTCTTCAAGTTCACTCGTAGGCTAGGCTGTGAGCTCCTTTTGATCCTGGGAATGCTGGATTTCATTCCACGGTCAGTATTAAACACCAAGCAAGTTCTCTTAACGCCTTCCTGACATGCTCAGTATCTTTGCTGATACATTCTGGGGTTCTTTTGACATACTAATCAATACTATTCTAGGGGGAAAAAAAAACCCAAAAAAACCCAAACAAAACCCAAACCAAAATTAATGCATTACAAGAAACTTAGCCACAGAATAATTTATGCTTTTACACTGAAGAATTTTCTGACAGGTAAGACAAGAATCAACAGTTAAGTCAGGTATCATTATATGAAAACAATACAGTAAATGTAAGTAAGACAACCAAAGATGGTATAACCAGAAAAAAGTAGAATATTTTTCTCCTTGTAATACGTGACTTTTGAAACAGTGGAAAAGACTACAAATCATATTTTTGTGAAACTTTATATAGGAAATTAAGTACTTTTCCCTGCTGCCCAGTGTAACATAGAACAAAAATATATTTGTAACTAGTTTATATTTCCTCTGTTTTATCTCTTTGAAATACTCATTAAATGTTTTGAACAAAAAACAAATACATTCTTAAAGAATTTTATTTAATAGAAAAATAGAATCTCTCATTGCATCTCCCAGAATTTTCATTTTCTCTCACACAACTGCGTACACAAAAATAAATGCACTAAGAAAAGTCTGAGAGAGTACAACTTTAAAATGACCTGTGCAGGATCGATACTGGCTTTCCTCAGTGCATCTCTTGCTTTTCCTCCCAAGAAACAAAGTAGTGAAGTAAGCTATGAGGACCAGCTGAGAGAGTTGCTTTATTGCATCAGATTTATGACAACCTGAAATCTATTACTTTCCCTTATAAACTCAGGCACAGTTTGGCACTGACATCGTTTTGAACTCCTTCCATAGCACTAAAAGCTGACAGGCTTTGACAAGGGGGAGTTGGACTACACATTCTGCAGAGAAACCTTTCGGCCACAGTGACTCTGAGGCCACTAAATGTACACCTTTAAATACTAATACTAGTAAAGTACTTCTAGCTTTACTTTCTGCTAAAACTTAATATAATTCAACTACTATTCTTAATAAATGAGCCTTGCTGCAAAAGACCTTCATGGCACAGTGGAAAACAGAATACTCAATGATGTTCAAAAGCTTTATTATAAACTGCAAGGCCACTTCACACATACTCAAATAAATCATCTTCTCTAGTTTTCATACAACCAACCTCCGTAAAAAGCCTCAGTGAGAGCATTCGCTTATTTCAAGTATAAAACAAACAAAACCGAAATGCTGTCTAAATTTATGATTCATTTCATTTTTATTGTAGGTTCAATGTGTTTTAAAAGGGACCAGCATGTTGCTGGCTGTGTAGAAAACACTGACATGACCACGTGGAGTATCTTTGAATTCAAAGTCTAAAATGGTTTCATCAAGGAAGAATACCTGCCACAAAACACAGTTCTTTCCTTCTGAAAACATTAGTTAGGTCTTGCTGTTTGTTTTCTTTTTCTCTCTTTGAATTCATCTTTATCTAAAATGAACCAGGAAATTAATTATTGCAAATTGAGAGAAAAGAGGACTATTACTTTCAAACACCAACAACACTTCCTCTGTTTCTTAGCTTGAAATCCCTGCTCAAACTCATAAGCCCTAAAATGTCACCACATCTTGAAGAAATTTATGTGAAACTTCACTGGATCTTTCAAGTTTAGGACCCTAATATGTAGTATCAACATAATTTCACTTACAAGAAGTTTTGTGTATTTTAATATGTTTCAGTGTCTTTACTGTGAGGAAATAAAGGCTGCCACCACTGCTTATCTTTGTAGTCCAAGAGACCTATTCATTTACCTTTCAATTTGCAAGCATCAAGATTACAAGAAAGAAAAACAATATTAAAATGCATGACTTCTAGAAATTTGCTCTGTCAACACTCCAGTGGGTTACAATTAAAATCTAATTTTTGCAGGGCTTTAATTTAAAGGACAATTAGAACGCTTAAAAGTAGGGATAAATTTTATTTTTTTTATCATGAATGTGTGTAATCAAGTAAAATCTTAGCATTTTTCCCCAAAGAAAATATCAAAAGGAAGCTTGGAAATTTTCTACAGGAAAGTAACACATTGCTTGATTTTTATAAAGACCTCTTATTCTTTAATTGTGAAACCTAGGTGCCACCTCCATGAACTTCTGAAAAGATTTTACATGGAATTAAATCTGAAAAGCCACTGAAAATATTTTACCTTTTTTTTTTTTTAATCCTACAATAAGCAACGGTATGATGTTAACTTTGAATCTCAGAAAAGCTGCATGAGCAGAATGGTTAACCTGCCTCAAATAGTTGTCATTACAGACTCAGTTGGCACTTCTTCCTCAAAGCAGTCAGTAAAGTGCTGCCTTTTATTTGTATAAAACTCCCATACAAAGGTATTTCTATATGGCCATAGGTTTCTTTAGGTACATATTCTACTGAGGCCAGGGCAGAAAAGCTCTACTAGTTCACAGCCACAAAGCACAATAACTGAGTCTGGAACACAGGGTGGCTTCCTGGCCTGAGTACTCTTTGACATAACTCCTTTAAAAACCCTTTTTGTATCTTTTAGACCAGTTCCACCCTTGCAGTTCTGTCCACTATAAAACCTGAAGACAAGATACAGACAGTCCTGAAAACTAAACCCAAGTTGTGTTACTTTTTAAATAGGTAGCAATACACTCCAAAGCATATTTTATCCTTTTTCTAAACACACTGATGAATTCATCACTTTTCAAGGACAACTGGAAATTATTGCATGGTATTGTTTGCTTTCTAGTAAAAGCTTAAAAGACATCCAAGGGTTTCAATACAATAATTTCTGCTGTACATTCATAAGTGCAAATGTTTGTCATCCTGCATGTTAAGGTCGCAAATACACATAATTCTTCTTCAAAGAGGGATAAACAACACTTGAAAAATAAGTACTGTAAATATCAGGGGTATGAATATATTTACAGGAATTGACATTTGTACTAATTGTGCACAAATCAAAGAGCAGTCCAGTGCTGACCCCTCTGAAAACGTAGACTGGAAAGTATCTGGGATGTTTTGCTACCCATCTAAAATGAAAAATATCTCTGTTGCTTAGCTTGTTAAATGCTGACTGATGCTAGCACAAGTTACACTGAGGTTTATGAAGCCAAGTAAGCAAGCTAAGTAACCAAGCAATGGCCTTCCAGCAGGTATATCTGCTGCTCCAGGAAACTGTCTGTCAACATGACACACAATAGATATGGTTACAGCCCACACAGAGGAACACAGCCCAGAGATCTGATATAACAGTGCCTCTGCAATTAGAATTATCCTAATGATATATGCTATGAATGTGCAGCAGTTTGATTGAGCTTTGGTGTAGACACAGCCTTCTTTCTCAGTTCATTTATTTTTCCTTTGCACATATTTCGTATGAAACCAAGATGGAGTTTGTAGCCTTTCTACTGGTCTATTTATACAAACTAATTTAATATAGATCCCTTCATGCAGAGATATATCCCAGTTTGGGGAAGAAAAATATGCAAAGAAAGAAAAATAGCAAATGAAAGCGACTTTAAGGACACGTGAGTTTCTCAAGATAACTAGGTCTTCAAAAGATAAATGAAAAATAGTAGTAGTAGTAGACATTAAAAACTCCTTTACTGTAAGCATGCTCAAGGCTGAAGTAGAAACTAGAACAGGATTCCATGGATATGATGCCTAAGAATTTTTATGTATTTTTATGTATTTTTACTGTGGATTTTAGAGCTGTAAAAGTAAGGGATTTCTTGCTCACATATTAACTGTTGTTTAGAGTTCTTGAAGCAAGAACAAAGCAAGAACTTGAAGCAAGGCAAATATTCTCCCCATCGTTAGAATAAATTAAGATCTTTCACACCAGAGTTTCCCATTCTTAACTAAAGAGGAAAAAAACTCCGGGCTATTTCTGTTTCCTGCCTACCAGAAAGTGAGCAAGCAAATGAAAAGTTATTGGATTCAACATTAACGTTGTCTCCACTCACTAAAAGAAGAGCTCATCTGTGCCACCAAAAGACTGTACACAAATCAGTTTTGTCCTCAACTACAGCCTTCTTCTACTCCATCCTGGACCAGAATCCAGGTGTTTTGAACAGCAGGATTCCTTACACCTTAGAAGTTTCATAACTTCTATGGTTAAACAGCAGCCAAGGGAGACATCACATTACACTCCCTCCAAAGTCTTCCTATGCATTACAAACCCTCAGTGCAGAATTGCAGGGATTTGGCCTCTGCTCCACTAATGAACAAGTTCAGGTGCCCACAGTCACCCTGTAAAGCCAGCTTTCCCCAGGACATACACAGCATGTCTGTGACAGACATTTATTGGCTAACAAGTCTTATTTCACACCACTACTAATCCTTACCCCAGAACAAAGCTGCAAGAGAAACAGTAATGGTCTACCTAGGAACCTTTTATTATGAATTATCTCAAAATTATCACTATTTTTCCAAACAAAACTGCAAAGCATGCTCAGAAAGCATTTGTGTAATTTGACTGTCTTAACAATCACCACTAAAATTGCAACCTGAACAATATTTAGGGAAAAAGTTCACTACATCACAAAGAAAACCTCAAAAATCCACCATCCTACCTAATATTCTATTGCTGTCACAAAGAAACAATTACCTTCCCATCAGCAAAAGCCTACTTTCAAACCACTGTAACAAGGAACATCTGCCAGCATTAACTTTATTTCGACCCATAAAAAGGGTAAGGGCTTTCAGACAGTACTTTCCAACATATTTTGGATAAAATCCTCTTTCATAACAAGTCCTTCTCTCCCTCCAATTAGCCCTAGGATAGTGCTACTCCTTCCCAATTTTTCTGGAAGGTATCTCAATTCCAAGCACACCTTGAACTTCCTCAAGAAGGTGAAATCTGCACCATTTTCCAATCAGTGCCTTCAAAACTGTAGCTGCAAAGCCCGCCATAACTTTTTATAGTGGCCATATTACTTCTTTTATAGATGATACAGTAAATCTAAGATACAAAAATAAAATGCACAGGCTCATAAAAGATCTTTATTGCATGCAGTAATTGAAAATACTTTTTTTTTTTATTTTTTAAGGTAGAGTTTCTGTGTTAAATTAAGAGAGTTTTGGACAAGATGCCTAAATAACTTTGTGCAGAATTTTTACTTCAAGTGAGATATGCACAAAACCCATATAATGCATACATGTATGTTTAATTAAACAAACAAAACAGGAGCAAAATGCTAGTATGCATCTCATTTAGAAGATCAAAAGAAATGTAGGGTATGCTGTATAAACTTAAAATGTTTATCAGTTCAAACAATTGAATCTGTATGAACACTGACACACCTTAACGTTCCATTCAATTGTTTTCCCGGCAATTCAAAAAAGCAAGCCCATATGTTCCAAAGTTTGACACTCTGCTGTATTTACAGAGGAGTCTACCTGTGATTATTTACTCCCACTATGCATATGGATTTCAGATTCAATTTCTACTCATCAACCAGATGAATCTCCAAAACTTCTACAGTGGGAACAATCAGATACAAATAATCATCAGGCATTACACACATTAAGCCATCGATCTCAACAAATCATCTTAGCCAAAGCAATACCATTGATGGGAAGTAATTATTACCTCTCCAAATCATTTAAAGAGAAGAACAGAAACTCAAATAATTAAAGCCAGGAATAAAGGTCTGTGATTCAGGTCTCGGCCACAACACAATGGCTGAACTTAGGGCCAACACCACATACCGTGGGGAACAATCCACCATCTGTCTTCATAGCAGCAGAAGCCACCGAATTCCAACAGGGCCATCACCAGTTTCAAAAACTATAAATCCTTGAAAATAACAGATGCACATAATTCTGCCCAGCTTGGACACACCCATTAAAAGGATCTTTCTTGATTTCTTGTGCGCAATGATCCAATTTCCAGGCCAGCAGCACAGCCACCTTTCCAAGCCGACCCCGTGAGATGCCTGGCTTTCCACCCCTCCCTGAACACTCCCGTGGCATCACCTGCCCAGGGATACCTTGTCCCTGCAGCTGCAGGGCTGACAAGTACCAAAAACCTGAGATCCACTGGAGAAGACAAATGATGGCTCATTAAGGACTGAAAGCACAGGTACAAACAGCATTATCAGAAAACAGATACACGTTTAAGAGCCCCCAAGAAGAAGGGGCAGAAGGGGAGGAAAGGGAGGAAGGATGGAGCCCTGAGGACCTGGCACCTTCTGCCACTGGGCAGGGTGCTTCATTTTCTTACACAATCCCAGCTGGCAGACGTGACACAGCTGAGTGCCCACAGGCTGAGGGATAACAAAAAAATATCTGCTGTGTACTGAGTGCACATCAAGACACTTTTAAACAAAATCTGCTGAGCAAGACTAGTGCATAACCAGCTACTTTCAACTGCTTCCTGCTCTTTTGGTGGTCTACGGCTTTACAAGATGCCATCAAGATGAATTACAGACAGAGACAGTAACCAAAGCCTGGTGAATAGTTAATGTCTTTGGATGCAGACCACAGACCAATTCAAACTTTCTGCTCTCCACTTCAGAGATTCCACACAGAGCCTCGTCCAGTCTTGCCTATTATCAGTTCACTTCAATACAGGAATACTTCAAATAAACCTTTAAAAAGCAAAACCAAAAGCTTAAAAGCGCACATCTATTAATTTCAGTAGGATATGACCCAAATAATCTACATTTCCCACAAAAGAAAAGCATACTAAAAGCTACTGCTGTTTTCTGACAAGTTAGGCTTCTGAAGTTTCAACTGCAGTCCCTTCTGCTTCTCTTGGATTCACTCATTTCCATACTGTATGAATAACTATGTATTTCTTCAAGTCACAAATGTTACCTCAGAAGACAAAACAGTCTGACCATTTCTTATCCTTCCCTTACTGTGTTCTTAATTGAAGAATAAATTGCACTAATGAAATAAACTCCAGTGCTGATTTAAGGTCCCAGAGCAGTATGAAGGCTAAATTACAAGGGAATTAGCAACGTTTTACCTACAGATTTACTTGAAAGGCACAAAGCTGTTTAGACCTTCTTCAAGCTGTAACTGTGGCCAGGGTAGCAAGCACATATAGGACTTATTAGAGACACAGTCCTGCACCCACAGTCATGGAATTACAGCACTTATTGGAACTTTTATACAGTATTCGTTGACTTGTAGCCTCAGGTTACCATTTAATACTTGTTTTTATAAAACTATACCAGGGTGAGTAGAAGTCTCATGTATCCCAAGCTTTTCAAATTTGGAAGAATTTGTGCAACTTTCTGAGCCCATTCCAAATTTCCAACATCCTTTTCTGTGTATGTGTGCGGACTCAGCATTCCAATAATGGTCTCACTAATTATTCACCTGTACTCTACCTCACTAATTGTACTTCCCAGCATATCTTGGAAAAATCTTTTTAGGCTGTCTAACTCAAAGCCTGTGGTCCCATAATGCAAAACTTCTGAACATACAACTTTCAGGCTCAGACAGATGAGGTGGCCTTTTAATGCAAGCATACACTTGCCAGGCCATTCAGCTCAAATATGGAGAGTGGACTGAGCTTTACCACAACTTGCTTATCTGTTTTCTTATCTCGTTTATCTTATTTGTCTTATGTGCAAATCCTGCAAGTTGTGACTGATGATTATTGGGTAAATCCATTTTAAACTATGTCCTCCTACTTCTTCCACCTCTACCTATTAACCTAGTGGGTTTGTGTGTGTGTTTAGAGGAAAGGCTCACTCTTTCTACAAAGTAGTCAGATAATTTAAAGAAAAGTAAATCAGTTTTTCACCAGGAGTTTACAATGCTATTCTCTCCTCAAGCTCATCTAATCCCTTAAGAGGACTGGTTTAAATCACGATTCTTTTCTGTCATAATTGAAGTCAGGAAAAGATTAACCTTATTTTCTTCTTCCGAGTAACAAAATGTTTAAATGATGACAGCATGAAGGAGGAAAACCAGGGACTGTAACTGCTAATTACTGCTCCCATTTTCTTCCCTTTTTCCTTTCAAGCTCTGCATCTATTCCATGGCACAGAGCACAAATATGCATGAGCTGCAATTCTCCCTCTAGAACAGGGAGAACTAATTGCCAGCCTGAAGGCTGAACCCATCTCTGCAAGATGGTTTTACTTGGATCCCACGATGGCCTAGAGCAACACTGCACATCATGTACTATGCTAAACAATTTGCTTAGCCCACAGGAGAGCGGGAAAGAAAGAAAAGGAGCGAGGAGAAGTAGGGAGTGGGAGGAACAAAAGAGTGTGGGTGATGGCTGACAGGATAAAAGTGGAAGTTTAACCATTCCAGCATTCCCCTGCCTTCCCAAGCTGCCTGTACAGAGAGCATCTAATGTGGGGCAGGGCTGTGGATCCTTCACTGGACCGCAACCACACCAGGCTCTCGAGCCCACACACCTTGTGCAACAAGGTTTTAAGGGGTAGCTTTGCTAGATCTACTAAATTAGCAAAGACTGTGACTAAAGTGGTGCCCCAAGAAGCCCTACAAAGTGAGGAGAGGCTGACAATATCATCCCTGCATGGGAGCTATGATCTTTCCACTGCTGGAGCAGAGTTAGTCCGGATGTTCCTGGTCTAGGCATAAAATCCTCTTCTTTGCATCCTCTCTGTATTAAAGCAAAGGGGCTGAATTTGACTTTATATGCTTTCTGTGAGAATGGGCAAAATTAAAATCGCTCATCTGTTCCTGCAGAAGCAGTCCTAAGGCCAGCAGGAACACGGGAAATGGAAGGGAGGAAAATAAGTCTCCCTGTTTCCAGCACCTTGTACAGCACCTACATAGTATCAGCATTTCTCTTTTTTGGCCTTCTCTTTCTGGACAACAGAGGGTTAAATACAAAATCATCTCGATATCTCCATCTGATCCATGAGCAGCTGGAATGGAGGAAGGAAAAAAAAAAAAAAAAAATGAGGAGGGCCATAACCATAGGGAATCAGAAATACAGGCTCCAGAGGAATAAATCAGGAAAAATGGAAAATCACAAGTTGATAATCCAATTTTTATCCCAGCACCATCCCAAAAGGGATAATTTTTGGGACATTTCAAAGGGTTTCCAAAGTTATTTGCAATTAGTGCTAAAAATAGCTACGAAGCATTTCAACCAGTCCTCAAAAACAAAGCAATGAAGAGAAGTCTTGTGAGGAACAAATAGAACAGTGAGAGTTCCCGATCTCTCCCGAGCAGACAGACATTCTTGTGACCATCTGAGATCAAGACTTAATTTCTTCCTGGCTCAGTTTTTTTTGTCTGGAGAAGAGCAACAGCAAGGCCGCCTTCCTTCCCAAATGCAGGCACATTAAAACATCTATAAAATGCTTTTAAGAACTTGATTTGAAAAACCTACTTATAAACAGAGGAATGAGGAGTTCTCAGGGTATTCCCGCAAAGGAAAACACCACAAAACAGTACTAAGGTGCTAAAATTGAAATATGCATTGATTCTCTTTCTTCTGTACACAGTATTTACTAAAATGAGCTGACTGTTATGGTTTTATTTTTCATTTTTGGAAAATATTGCGACTATTTTGGGTATAAAACACTAATTACTTCAGTTAGCATGTTAAAATGAAATAATTCAACAATGCTTCCCATTACACCTTATTATTAATATCAAAGCATTGGTTCAGCCCATCAAGAATGAAAAAGCTACATATTGAGGAGATTTTTACTATATTTTATTAGCTAATTTCATGATGGTAGTTTTGAACACTTAATTGTCTGCTTCTTCAGTAATTATTACTAAGAGTCTAATACATCTTACATTTTTAGGAAAATTTACTATCACATCAAGTAGTCCAAAAACACTGCTTGATGCCCATTTATGACGACAGACCTTTCCATTGTATTTAATATTTATTCATAAAATGGTACATAGGTAAATTTTCACATATTTTGAGGAAAATTTGACCTGTTAATAAACCAGAATCATAGTTCTTAGAAAAAAGCAATCAAGAAGATGACACCATTTAAAAAAATAACTCAGTAAAGTCACATTATCAGTGGAGCCTTTCCTGTTTTAAAACCTCACCACAGACTACACCAAAGAACTAATTCCACTAATAAAACTGGAGCCAAACAAATTATCTTCAGATAAAGATGTCTACAAGAGAGACTTGCTGGTGTCTGATGAAAAATTTAAGAACAGCATGGTATTCAAGGAATCTGCTTAATTACTGCCATCTTACTCTTGCAGAATTTTTAGTCTACATATTTTGTATATTTTAGTGTGATTTTTTTTTTTACATCAGGGAAAAACCTGTAGGTTTTTACTAAGTATTCTATCAGTAGTCTAATTGTTGAGTAAGGATAAGGCACTGAGCTGAATGCCACATTTTTAACACTAACAGTTTCTGCCAGGAAAGCATTTACTAACAGGAATTGAGGAACAAAAGCAACCAAGAATGCCTTTGCATCTGGAAATGGTTAGAGAAACCAAAATGGTAACCATGTATAAAGTAGCCCAGTCACATAAAGACTTTTTTTTTTTTTTTTGCTTTTATAACCAAGTGTTGGAAAAAATATGACACCTTTTCCTCTTCTTTTGCATTAAGCCGGAATACTTTTAAGTTGTAAATTATTTTTTTTTAAAAAAAATCCCTTTTCCGTGTGTTTTCCCCCACTTTATTATGATCTTCTGGAACTGAATTATAGTGTGTGTATAGGTAAAAATTAAATTTCAGTCTAGCCAGCCTTAACACCCAGCACCCCTCTCCAATCACTTCTGATAGCATAGAAGCACAAAGAAGCCCCGTTTAGAGAGTCCACATGTGTTTAATCTTTGATTAATTGAACAAAAACTGAGAGCCTCCAGACATATTTCTTTTAATCACGGCAAAGATATCTTTTCAGTTGCTTTGCTCATAGGAGAGAGTCAGCAGATGTCTTTCTGGTCTAAAGGGAATTTCTCTTTCTCTGGAGAAAACAGTTTAAATAGGAGAGGAACAGACATATGCTGACTATGCACTGCTTAGCAGATGACGTAGGGAAGCATCTACCACCTCAGGGAGTGGAACAGGGCAGTTTTCAAATTAAATTTCTTTCAAATTCAAAGCAATCAGCTGAAATCAATTTACATACAGGACGCAAGTCGAGTCAGACAGTTCTCATCAAAACAGCTCACAGACACAAAGATGCAAATCTGTCTTTGTCAGCAGCGTGATCTTAAAGAAAGGTTTTAACAGGATGACAGTAAAAAAGAAAAAAAAAAATTCTTTACAATTTTAAACACAGCTGATACTTTTGTTTCCTGGTGACACAAAATATTCCATCAATATGGAGTACTTGCCGAATGCTCTAAATTCATACACAAAATGTATTGGCACAATATAAATTTGTCTCCAAATTTTAAGTCAGAAGCAGCTCTTTCAGCATTTCTGAAAAATATATTTTAAAATGTAGTATTGGGGGAAAGGCATAAGAATGAAGGTTACTAGTCAGCATTTTACTTGTCTGACTTTATTCTTCTGCCTTCAGGCATATGTCCTGTATCATCATCTAGAAAATGTAAACACTTACAAAGATAGCAATGATCTTCACTTCACCTAGTTCTACCAAGATGTCTTGGGGGATGGAAGAGGAGGGGTGCAGGTGGAGGAAGAAAGATCATGAGTCTAAAGTAGAAAATATATGATAAATCTATTGGCTGAAAAGAGCATATAAAATATTCCCTTGGACCAGAGGAAGGTCACCATCCAGAAAGGAGACAACCAGTGGCCCCAATTCATGTGATAACTTCCACCAAGGAGCTCCCTCTGAACTCTGCTTGAGGGTCAGTCCCATAGGAAGGGAAGAAGAACATGCAGCAGAGACTGAAAACAGACTGCAGTACCAAAACCTCCTTTTCCTTCTTCATACAATTAGGATACCTGCCTTTATTCATATTTATAGTTGATGTCAACAACCTGAGTTGTCTTCCACAGGCTTCGAAATAGCAACAGCAAAACTAAGGAGAACGTCAGTATCAATTTGCTGTGTTGGCTGGATTTGGGAAAATGACTTAAACATCTGTCTCAGCCTCATGCTTGGAAAGGAAGGGTCCTGTGACCCAAACAATTATAATTCTACCTTTTTCTCTGAAACGAATGACCGATGTCTCCAAGTCTGCAAGGCATAAATTTCACCTTATTTTAAGAACCAGCTTCCCCAGTTTTGGCTTCAGGTAACCTTTTACCCATCAGAGGTGCCATTCCACAAAAAGACTGACACCACATTGTTTGATGTACAAATTTTCTGAGCTGCACTGCAATTTCTGGCAAGACTATGAAATACCTAATTTTGCTTAATCACTCATCCCAGCATGGCCACCGTAACACCCTAAATTACTCACCAGCTTAAAGATAACCTATATAGTCAGAATATTACAACCAATCAAGAACTATTTCTAATTTCCTCTGTTGTACATAGTTTCTGGGAAGATACAGATATGTAAGAACAGCTTTCTTGGTTCATACAAAGCATGCATGTAGCCTATTATTTTGCCCTGACCTTGGCAGGAGTAGGTAACTTCACTGAATAGAAATCTTTTATTTGCATGCTCTGTTGTCACAGTAGTCCTAAGCCTTATGTATCAGCACTGAGAAAAAGCTTTCATTTGTTGTCTAAGTATCATTGTTATTCACTAACACTGACCTGCAAACTGCTCTGAGCACAAAATTAGCTTTATACTCAATCTTGACACATATCCTCACTAAAAGTCCTCTTAGTCTGCTTCCAAAATACAGTGAATCCTAGCACTTCAGATGCAGCATGAAAGAGGTTTCCAAATATCTCCACATTTCCACCAAAATCCTAAAACACTAATCTTAACAACTGTAGACTATACAACTTCCTGATTTTTAAGAACTAATCTTACATATTCCCCAATACATAAAGGTTGCATTTTAAACAATACACATGAAAATTTCCTTTAATAATAGACCTGGACATAAACTGCAAAATGAAGTTCTGCCATACCAAACTGTCAGGTAGAAGCACATTTTATTTATGCCATTTCCAGTCAAGCCTCCATGTTTTGGTTACCTGTAGCTTTTTTTGTGTTTTAAACCTGTACACCATTGCATACATGATGCACAAATGTATAAATTAACCTTGTAACCCCCTACAGCATGAAGGGCCGGTAACTCTGATAAGGCACATTCCTTCTTTTATTCATTCATTTCATGAGTTCAGGCAAAAGCCCCAAAGAGAGAGACCTTTTGTGATACCTTAAAACTAACTGCATGCTTGAAACAAAGCCCGCACTTTTGTGAGACTTTGCCAAATAAAACTGTAAGCAACATAAACAGCACATGTTTGCCATACACATGGGTGCCTCAAATGACGGAAATTCTGATATGCATCCAAAATGTTTTATTCATTGTCATGCAACTGAAGAAGGGAGTAATGCGTTGTTTGCCCCATTCTCTTAACACGCCAGTGATTACACATAAGGTGTAATTTAAAACACAGAACATTTATACAAATCATTTGAATTTTAACAATATTGCATAACTTGCAGCTAATAATACAAACAATATCTCAGAGAGACCATATCTTGCCTAAAATTAATGGAAAGCGGGAAACAATTTTGCAGCTAATTGAGCAGCTCATATTCTGTATAACACAGGAAAATGAAGGACAGGAAAGTCATCATTGATCTTCAGATTCTATAGCAACCTTTTCTTCACCTGCCAAAGGAATTTCAGAACAACAGGGGATATTTCATTTTATCAACAATAAGTAACGAGGCTGATGAAACAATCCTCTCCACAAGATGGCTGAATCTGTTCCTTGTAATTCAAAGAAACTGGAAGTGTTTTTAATCATAAGACACCTACACTGACTGTATGCTATGTTTGTTCACCTTTTAAATAACTTTAAAACTGCAAAAAGCATTTTTAGAACTAGAAAAGTCTCTAGTATGTACTGAAGATTATGCTATAATGTGACAATGCTCCATGTGAAAGAATCATGCCAAATTCCCTGGTCATAAATAGAGCCATTCTCTGCAAACTCATTATGACAAGGCAAGGGGTGAGGGGAAAGGAAAGGGAACAGTCTAATTCAGTAAGGCAATTCAGATTTCATACCCTTGGTGAACCAATACTACTATGCTTCAGAGAGAGAGAACATCTGCACACACACCTAGAAATATGACATCAAGTTTCAAAGAAATTATCTTTTAATTTCCCCACATTTTCTCATTCACTCTGAAATCTCATTAGGACAACTAGTTTTCCCAGTAGTAGCATGTAGTGCTAGCATTTTCTAGCAGCACTAACAAGTTACTTCAGTTTTGCAGTTGGCGTGGAGTTGGTCAGTAAAGAAAAGAGAAAATAGAGCAAAAAATAAGACTATGCATCTTCAAAAATTAGGCAGGAGAACTTAAAGGACTACATGGGCATTCAAACTCTCAATGTTCTTCAACTGACTGTAATGGCTGAGCAAGTAATACATACTACAAACTATACTTGTAAAGTGGCTACAACAATTGTTCTTGCTTTCCTTAAGTGGAGATAACTACATTATAAAAAGGAGCACACTTGCATACAACTTTGATCTAACTGAAATGAAATTTTTCCTAAATGATGTTACCTTTTTGGTAAAATATGCTTCAGAAGCAATTTCTAGTAATCCAGGCTTATTATGCAGCTGCAACAAGCATTGAAAGAGTCAGGTTCAAGGTAAACCTACCACTGATAAACAATAGGTTTCAAGATACATTAGCAACAGCACTCCTATTAAAAGTTACCCTAGAACTTTTGGGGCAAAAGACGAATAAGTTTGTCTCAGAGAAATATGATTTGAAATAAAGATTTGCAAAGCCTCTGACCAGAAAACATAACCAACTTCATTTGAATTTGATTCTTTCTTAATGTCCTGAAAAAACTTTAGAGAAAGGAAGTTGAATACAGCCCTGCAGCTATTGTCATCACTCTTGACACGAGTAGGCTCCTGCAAAATGCTGCATAACAGACACCCACAAGATCTAGAGATATAATTTTCCTCAAAAAGGAGTAACTCAAAGGGAAAAAGAAAAAAAAAAAAGAAAGAAATTAAACACTTGAATCAAACTATCACACACCAGTAATTGAATTTGGTCTTAATGGGGTCCATCCATTCACCAGACAATGCTGAGAGATTCCAGCACATGAAGCAGCTGCAGCCACCTTCCAGTCTGCTAATGCACTGTCTCAAAACTGCTTCTAGGGCTCTACTCTGAAAAATGACTTTGTTTTCCAGCTGTTTATGGGATACCCAAAACAGTCTCCAGCCCTTACTCTGAGGATAAAGCATGACTCCACTTTCTTCTCCCCCCTGTAAAAGCTGACATTTATAGAGAGAATTACCCAGCTTCATTTTGACAAGGACATGCCCTTTTCACGTTCTTTAGGACCTTTCACCACTGGAGAACATGTCACTGGTAGGCAGTAATCCAAAACCAGTTACATTCCTCAGAAACAAAACATGGAGCTGATTTAAGCAGGTCTCCAGTGATCAAAAGGCTGAGCTCAGGAAGTGAGCAAGAGGGAGGGAAATGGACTTTTAGCAGGGTCAGTCTGAAGGGGGACTGCAGCCTGTTATCTGACTATCCCATCACACACCCCTTCTGGGTTACACTACCGAAACTGCAGTCTTCTGCAGATTAACTCTGAACACATACAGCAAGTCTCCATTTCAAAAATTTTGTGGGAATAGGATATCAAGTACAGATAAAACCAGTCAACTGAAAAAAAAAAAAAAATAATAATAAATCCCCCCAATTAAACAGGAGTTACATCTCTTTTATTTGACTGACTTGTAATTCACCTTTCTGCCGTGTTCCTGCTTATGCAAATTTATCCCCTTCCCATTTATGAAGATCCTACAGATCTAAATTACAGAGAAAATGTCATGTAATATTAAATTAAAAAGCTTCTTTACACAGGGCTGTGTAACAGAGAATAGTTTCACCAGTCTCTAAAGTGTCTGAAAGATTTTAATTCCTGAAATATCAAGTGGCTAGTTATTTGATTAGGGAAAGTTACAGTCCCTGAAACATAATCAAACAGAATACAGTCAGTGGGGGTTCAAGTACATGTTTTGTAGATTTAACATACCACTCTTCACCAGCCAGAGGATCATCTCGTTTTTAAGGGGTTTTTTGGGGATGGGTTCAAAGAAATAACTCCAGAAACTTAAGGAAATGCAGCTGCACAAATATTTTTATATAAAATAACATTATAGAAAAGATGCAACAAACCCCCAATGCTATGAGCAGACACATGGTATCTTCAAACATTTTGGAAGGGACACAAGAGGCAGATATTGAATAAGAGACTTACTTAATTCAATTTGCTGATAGTAGATTGTATTAAGGTCACGTTCAGTTGAGGACTAACACTATCATTACTGAAATACCTATCAGTTGGAGAAAATGCAGTGTCTTATGGATTAAATGACATGCAAATATCAGTCAAGTCACCAGAGAGGTCAATGACTAGAAAATGATAAAGTAGAGGGAAAAATATCTGCAATTCTATGATTTATTATTTCAGTCTCCCCCTCCTTGTGGCGATCAAACCTAAAGCTGTTTTAACAGAGGTGTCTAAAAAGATAAAACGGCTTTTAATACAATGTACCTCTGAGATTTCTGTAGGCTTGAAATCCCACTATGTTTCCTTTTTTGCAGCTGTGGAATCTACATACAGTGTACTTAAGGAAGATGTCCACCTTATTACATAGGTAAAAAATTCTCTTTATGGCCTATCTCAAAGATGAGCATTGGAATCCTTAAAAACAGAAATAAATTAACTGCGTGAAGGAGTAAGAGACATGAAAATTTATTTTTAGTATTAACCTGAATCTGAAGTCGAGTCTACAACATCCAGTGAACAGTGAAGGAATGTAATTTAGTGGAAGGTCTTAGTAAATGAGGTGATGGAAGAAAAATGGTAGATTCCCCATCATGTTATGAAGCAAACTGGTGCAAACAGGAGCTGCCTCCTCCCCCGAGAGTCAACAGGTACAGTGCAAAATATGCTGCTGTTTCCTAAGCTTCACAAAAGGTTTTGGGTTAAAATTGCAGCATCAAAGCATATAAATGAGTATTCTAAATGATATTCTCTACATCATGGAAAGCAGAAATCAAATAAAGGCAATTTGCCTCTGCAAACATACCAAAATGAAACTATAACATAAGGCTTACTAAAACAGCAGTTGTGTATGACTACATGTATACAAATGTAAATGTAGGTGCACAGGTGTACTGAGAAGCTAATCAAAACAGTTTGCTGATTTACAGCAATCCACTGTGAATGCAGACACAGTTTATAATGCCAACAGCACTACAGCTATAGTGCAGAGCTTTTTAATTTAATGCAAATTTATTCCACCAGCCTTCAACTCTTTCCTTGTTCCTCACCTCTTCTGTGCTATTTAAAGTGGTTCCGTGCTTTTGCACTGTCACATCACTACGTTTTCTGCTAAAATAATAACATTTTCTGTTAAAATTCTTTGTCTATGATCTCCTGGTATACAATTAAAACTGTATACCATTATACCAACAAATCTTATTTCCAAATAAAGATTCTCTTCTTCCCCTTACAGGAGGTTATTTTCTGACACTACCCCTTGATACAAGGGCTCATGAGATCCATTTTGAGATGAGCTAATAATTTAATGCTACATTATTGTTAAATGGTGTACATTTAAACACTTTTAAGAAGATTTTTGATGCCATAGTGCACCAACCACTGAAGTCCACCTCATGTTTCTGGGTCCTGATGAGAAGTGGTAGAAGACACAGAAACACCACATGCATTTCAAATGTTACTTCAAGGTACAGCACAAACCAAAAGACCGTGAAATAAGCAGGGAACATTAAAACTCATTTTAAGAATCAACAAGAAGCGTGATAAATGAAACAAGTGCAACTAGATAAAAATCGGAATGTCATAAACAATAATGTCCACATAAAATTACACCTCCAAGATACCAGATATAATGTTTGGGAGTAACCAATCAGCGTATGACTTAAACAGGTTACACATTTACTGGATAAGCCGACTTCCAGCTACCCAGACACTGATTACCTTTATCACTAAACGTGGTTAACAAGGAAACAGCATGGTCATAGATCTTCATCATGTGTATCTACTATATGTGAAGCTTGAAATCCTTGTGATATAATTAAGAAAGTGTTTGGGATTGTCTTGAATGTTGGCAACACTAGGCAAAGGGCTCAAGTAAATTCACAAATTTATAGTCTATTTCCTTTGCCTTGCATGAGAATTACGGAGACCTAGCCCTTCTAAAGTTATACACCAAGAGTGGCATTTAACTTATCTAAAAGATAGGAGCATCATAACAGCTAGTTAACATGATTCATTTAGTCAACAGAGATCAGTGTTTTCAGAAAGTGACTCACCGAGTTCTGCTCTAGCTCTTCAAAATGACACCAGATGAATTGCTACACATCACAAAGGAAGCATATCAAAGCAATGTAAAAACAGACACCTAACTTTGAATTGTGAGGTTTCCTCTCATACTTTAGTACCCCAAAACTGATATTTTTGACCTACACTTGGCCTTCCATATGAATGCTTAAAACACTTTAATGCACACTCTCTTCCTCTAAAAAAGTAGAGTTTAAAGGGCGTACAGGAAGAGATAAGCATTACAAAGTGATGTGAAGATACTTGATTGCACCTTCTGTTGGCCAAATACTTGAAACTAGAGAGATAATTTATGGTCCAATTCTTTCCGAGAAAAAAAATTAATTTTGTGTTTCTAAATCTGCCATTCTTCTTTCTAGTGTTTATTTGTGCAAGAAAAATTCCAAATGTAGTCCTTTAGATAAAATCCTGACTATCCTGTCTCCTATTACACATTACAGTTTGCATGGTTATCTGGAGAGGAAAAAACATATATAAATTGAAAATAAGTATAGAAAATCTAACAAACATTAAGCAATCACAATTGCAAGGAAGCATAAAAGCAGTGAGAGCACACAAAAACGTCCAGATTTCTACAGTGACATGACACATCCTCTGACTCCTTTTCTACTTTCTGCATAAATAATAATTAACCATGTAGGTCCTTCATTACTGTTAAGTCACTGCCTCAGAGGCAGCTCACACTTATTTTTATCTTCAAATAACATCAAAGCAAGTGGCTGTTACCAAAGAGCAAGGGGGGAAAAAAACCAAAGTACTTACTTGCCACCTCCAGCGATGCATTATGACTTACAGCCTCCCCAAGGTAATTCCTGGCCACGCACACATAGACCCCTTCATCGGGCCTGCTCTTGCGCCCATGGACGATGCGCAGGAAGAAGAGAGATCCGCTGGGCAGCAGCATGCGGTGCGAGCGCGGGTCATCCTTGTCCGTCTCCACCCTCTCCCCACCCTTGTACCACTCGATGGTGGGGGTCGGCCTCCCTTCTGCTTTGCAGTTTAAAGTTGCCGGTTCTCCCTTGGAAACGATTAGGTCAGAAGGGTGCTCGACAATCCGAGGTGGGAAGTCTTCTTGCCGAAGGCGGGAACCTGCCAGACAGAAAAAAAAGCAAAGTTTTTCTTAGGAAAGTATTGCCAGGTAGAGTCACAGTCTTTTGAAAAATAACTACTTAATAAATGCTGCTCTACGAGGTAACGGTTAAGAACAGCTATTAACATCTTGAAGTGAGCAAAAGGAAACCTTAATGCACTTCATTGTGTGCTAGGCTCTCCCAAGTGAGTATGTTCAAAAGCAGTTTTCCAACAGGGGGCCTATATTAGTGAGCTAAACTGCCATATTCCTAAATCATATCAATTTATATATTGTTCTATTCACATATACAAATCTATACATACATATGCATAGCTAGAATTATGAAAAACTAGTCCTACAGATACTCTACAGATATCAGACCACCTCAACCAGCAAAACTGGTACTGCTCTAATCCACAACCCAAAGTCATACTCAACCTCAATCAACCTTTTGGAGAGCCCATTAATCCAGGCAATGTCTAGAGAGTAACTCCACCATTCCCAGGCCCCACAAAATTGCTTTATTTCACTTGTACTATTGTCTCTTTTTAGTCTCTTGTTAAGCAGCACCAGAGAGGTACAAATGCATGGAGTGCCCAAGCGCTGTTTATGCCTCTTGCTTCAGGGTAAATTAGGGAAACATTTTATATTATAAAAATGTTATTGTCTCCAATCTAGAAAACTGATGAGAGACAAGACTATCTCGGATAAAACATAAGTTACAAGAAAACAAGATACTCTTCTAGAAAAGCATTCAATTTCTAACTAATTCAAAATGCAAGCTGATAAGTGGCATGAAAAAACCCTGTAATTGTCTGCACAAATATATACCACAGAAGAATATGACAACCAACTTAGTGTCCAAGAACTCAAATTGGGAATAAAGAGGTATCAAAATTTCAGTGTCCTAAATTGTTAAACTGAAATTCAAATTACTGTTTTCCTTATTTCTGTCTTTCCTGAACCACAACTTTGCCATGGATACAATTAAGTCTCTTGGGTCACTAAATCCCAATTATTAAAATCTTAGATACCAAGATTCTTTATTAACATTAATAACATGAGGTTTGAACAGCTGTGAAGCACCAAAACAAAATACAAGATCTATTCACTGCAGGTTAATAGACCATAAATTGACATGGAAACAGGGAACAGGGAGTCACAGGGACTTCTGTTTTCAATATATGCTAAATATGTGCATGTAATATACAGATATACAAAAAATTAAAATATTCTTAAATGTAAAAGTTTCATTTTATTTCACAATTTCTTCACCTCAAGATAATCAATGCAAATTAAATGTGACACTAATCAGCTAGCACTAACCACACATTCAGAAATCACTGGTAGTATGGCTTGACTACACTGAAATCTGCTTGCATTTTGTATGCAGTAAAAGAAGATAGTTTATATTAATGCTCAATAATGCTTATGTAAAACTAACAGCAATACACCTAATCTTTAGAGAACGTAGGTAGTGCTGTATTGCAAGATTTTGTGGTACCTAAAGCAAACAAGTAATTCCATTTTACATTTACTTCTCCCTCCAACCTGCCTGAGACATGTAAACGAGGATATGAGTAGGTGGAACAGAAGCCAGGAACCCACACAGCACTGCACAACCCAAGCCTGCCCATCACTCCAAAGCCAGATGTTGAGCTGCACCTCCAAGAGGTAGGGCACAGTGAAGGAGAAGAGAAATTGTGCCAACCAGTGCTGGTCTGCTGCAGCAGCTAAAGAAGCCTCTGATGCACTCTCAGGTGCACGGAGAACACATCACAGCCACTGCAATCTGCATTTGTGTCTCATCTCCTCATCCTGAACTCTGACACACCTTTTGTGCAAAGCCCCTCCATCCAATACTTCTGCCCTCATAACTGGGCTGATCAATTTTAGATCTCTTTTTTCAAGGTAAAAGTGCCTAGATAGGGATTAAAAAGCTTCTTTTGTTAATATTTTTACTCACTTCCTAAGTACCTCACAAGGAAAGCCATAGAAACAAAGGACTACAGAGCTAAAATCAATTCCTCTAAGTTACTCTGGAAACATAAAAAGCCAGTCCCAATGTAAGATGTTTAAAGGCAGTTAAGACTTGTTTTAAAAAACTCAAGTTTTCACATATTCTAGTATGTATGGTGTTCGTATTTGCACAGACAATGCTGGCCAACCAGCACAAGTATAGTACAAACCCCCCATTGTTTGTCAGCCTGGCCCAGACCACAAATAAATGAAATAGAATTTTCAGCTGTATTGTATACACACTTTCCACACTGCCCCTGGAGTGGCTGCACACTAACTTCAAGTACTGTACAGAGTGAAAGCATAAAGACTGATCTCTAAACCTTCTTGAAAACTGAGACTCAAAACTCTAAGGAGGGGGAAAAATTCCTGTAGGATCATCCAGGAATGCTCATATACATTTTATCTTTGCTGGGTAACGTTGGAGGAGATAAATAACAGAAATGTTCATTAAACATATATATATATTTAATCTTAGCATTTTATAAAGTAACATTTCTCTAAAAAATTTCATAAAACTGCTTAAAGCAGGAAGGGACAAAACTTGTCTGATTAGTTGACTGGCACACACTGAGATTAACCATAGATTTAGTGACAACTGCCTGAAGGGTGTAATGGCCCTGAAAACCAAGTTATAATCTTTCTACATATCTACACTTTTTCTTTCCTTTTTTTTTTTTTTTTTTTAAATCTTTCTTTTCTTCTAGCTAGTCATTTAAGCTGCATTTACGTTTTATTGAGAAGAAGCAGCTTCAATTATCAACATAAATCTTAGAGCGGGCACCAATCCTGTAATTTTCCTGTCAAAAATCCTTCCCAAGAGGATATTTGATAAAAAAAAAAAATATAGAAGCAGAACACCTATTACATGCTGGATCTGCCATTAAATATACAACTGAGCTGCTTTTTCCTTCCCCCAAAGATGACAGCACTGGGTTAGAGGAACTAACCAACTTGTGCTCTCTGCTTTTATTATAATTCAAGTCTTTCATAAAAAGTCAATAGGATGCCACCAATTAAAGTATGCCATACTAATTATTTCATGCTGCTCCTTAAAAGAGCAATTACATGAAGTCATGTTTCCAGTTTCTTGGACTGTGCCACAACAATTTTTACAAGAATTCAGACACTGACATAAACAGATGGGAAGGTTCAAAGAAATCTTCCATTAGATGCATAACAAACTCATAGAGGCATAATAATTTGCCTTTATTCCCACCTTAAAACTTCCTGTTGGTAGCATATACAAACAAAACTTATTGAAAAACAGTAGGGAATGTGTTTATACAAAAGCTACTGATATTAAGGGTTCAAACGCTGTGTACCCCTTGTGTACAAACACTTTCTCCTTTAGGGGCAAACCAAAACACTTGTGTGCTATTGGAACAAACTGCCTCAAATTTGATCCATGCAGCCTGAGGCAGTTAAAGTGCAAAACCATATCTACAGCCAATCTAAACCTGAGCTCAGATGGATATGGAAAACCTCATTTCTCAAGATCTATATATCTAAATAGTAATTTATCACGATGCTTATAAAATACTCCATGACAGACTGTGTCTTTAGCCAAATTCCAAAGAGCCAGTATACTCTTGGCCCCGTTTCTTTTCCATTTCACAGATACAGCATTTAACACTGATTTTCAGAGCATAAGAGCCCTCCTTTTTTTTTTCCTCTTAGTATTGAAAGGCTATGTAAGATCTGAGTAACTGGCCTAATTGCTCCCCAAATTATAATAGTAAAATGCTAACAAACAAAACCACAGGTTTAAAAAGCAGTTAGGTGATCCTTGCAAACAATTTTACTTAACAGAGGAACTTTCCCAATTCCCCAGTGTTTCCACTACTAACTTAACCACTTTGAGAAAGTGGGGGGAAATATTTTGGGTTTGTCTATGTTGTCTGGAAAGATGCCCCATAATAACTCCCTTGCTTTAGTGGTTAGAAATTTTTTCCCTAATCCTCAGGTTAAAGGTACCCTAAATCGTAAATACCTCATTCTTTCTGGCTTCGGCTGCACTGTAATTCAGATCTCTCCACACACTTCTTGGAATTTTATCCCTTTAACATGCAGACTGCAACCTTTTTCTTTTTTACCATCCTCTTGGATTTTGTTTCCTTGCTGCTGTTAGAAGTCAACAAACTAATTTCATCTGGTTTCCCCCTGTAAGATTCTCTCACCCTTTCCTTGCCTTAAATTCTAGTTTGAGTTTATCCTTTTTGAACATGGAAGACCCAAACCACATGTGCTTCAGAGGAAAGCAGACTTTATATACTATTTCAATCACATACTACAAAAAAATATCACATCATGCTACAGGGGAAAAATAACTGAAGGAAAAATCAAAGTATTTTTCTGAGAATGCCTTTTCTGTCCCAATGCCTGCAGCTAACCTAGCCTACTGGGTTTGCCTTGTTGCAGAGACAACAAATAATTTCCAAGGTAAATCAAGAGAACAAAGAAGATCCACAGAGATTTTGTCCCATTCATTTTCTTTCTCTCAACTTCCCCAATGTTTTAATACACCTACTCTTTGTATACTCCCCTTGTGCAGCTTCAATAAACATCTGATTTTCTGAGCTTTGTAGCCTACAAGAATACTGCATGTTAAAAAGCAACTATTTTGACATTTCTGCTGCAGGTGTTGCAGCCTTCCCTTCCTAACCAGAGACGTGCAGCAATTAATAAAGACAGTGATGCTGTGCCTATTTGGATTTTCCCAGGATAGTCAACTGTGTCAGCACAGAAATTTCATTGTTTAATTCTACTTTGACTTAAAGCAGAAGAGTCAAAACTGCATTTAACTGATAATTTCTGGAGCACTGATTGGAGAGTAACACTGATCACCGTGCCACTCCGGACTCAGGAAGGAGGTGTTTGACAGAGTTTTATTCACAACAGCTGTTCCTCTTTAACAAGTGAGCATGGAACATATACTCCAGAAAAAACATAAAGTTACACATTTTACCTAAGTCCTGCCATTATTTTACAAAGTCATAACCATGAATGTTTCCAAAACTACTTTGAAAGGATGCCACCTTCATGGACACAAATGTTCACCTGCAGGTGAGTGAGTATTTGAACACTAAGGAGAAAAATGCAGAGTTGGAACGTACCAGCACTGTCACATCAGTTGATTAATGCCCACACAGGACTGCAGGTTTATTGAAATGCATTTCAAGACATGTTTAATGGTTCCAAATACTGATCTGGGAATAGGTCCAGTTCTTTTCAATAGATACCATAAAATGTGATAAGCAAGGCTCTCACTTTGGATCAGGAGAACTTGTGATTTCCCTACGCATTCACAACAAAGATTAAATGCCCCATTTCTTTTTCTGAGCACACAATGGAAAACAGGTGAGCAAGATGTAACTGAAAAGGCCTGAACATTAAATGATCACTCCCACCATGTGATGCTCCCTGAAAAAGAAGTTGTTCGTATTTCAGTTTACATCACCATGTGAAGGAATCCTTTTCTTTCTCCCCTTTAATTGCTATTTTTCTGTTTCTAATGAGAGATGAAATTATTAATAGACTCTCTTTTTAACTATTTCTTCTACTAAGGGATGTTTTTGGGTAAAACAAGTTGCACTTTAAATACTAAGTCTGATACAAAATGTGGGCCATGGCTTTTAAAATGAATTTGAAGGCATCCACAAAACATTTTCCCACTTAAAAAGACAGCAACAAAAAACACTTCAAGGTTAAGACACCATGAATTACAATTACATTTCTGTCATAGCCACCACACTATCAGGAGATGTCAGAAACCAGTAATTTACTGTTCACTTATGGCAGGATAAAAACCCTAGAATAATGACAGAGTGCCTGGAGTTTTAAACCACGTCTGTCTGTCTCTTTGAAATAAGAGATTAAATGGGAGCTGTACTAAAAATGCTTCAAATCCAGACTGATCTTGTGCCTGGTTCTTACACTGAGAGATTTACTCAAACACTGGAAGCTAAGGACATTCAATTTACACAATATTCATGACCTGGTCAACTGAACAGGAGATAGCTGGATTATTGGCAATAAGCTAAATAAACAGGGGAGAAAAATAATTTAAAACAAAAGTTTATATAAAGTAATAATGCAAAAGGTTTGTTTCTGTTTTTTATTATGCAGTAATTCTGGACATATATGATTAGGTCAAAAAAAGTCATAAATTTCTAGGCAGAAAGTCTTCTGGAAAGGTACATTACCTTCTAGTTATTTAAATGCTCTGCCTGGTGGGAATGGGAAAAAATAAATGTCAGATACTGCATTGCACAGGTATTAACACTGAGTCTGTGTTTTAATACCTAAAGGTATATTCCCCAGGAGATCCCAAGACATTCTAGCTCTCTGAAATAATCACTTTTAACAAAGAAGCTCAAAGTGGCAACAGTAAGAGTCATGCTTTAGTTTCTCAATCCAAAATTAAATACAAGTCTTCCAAACTGCTCTTGAACGAACCATTTATTTTCAAGAGATGTAGCTTTACAGTCAACTTTTGTTCCATGAACACATGCTACTGGTTTGTCCAGCAGTCAGCATAAATAAGTCCTGACCTGGTTATTCATTAAATTAGCTAGAGTATAAATTAAAAATAGTAATATTTATATTGCACTCTGTAAGAGGTTGACATTTACATAAAACCTCAGGCAGTAGTTAATGTTCCCAGTGTAAGAAACTGGTCAGTTTTAGTTTTTCTTTCCCTCAGTTCTGCTTTCTGGTAAGATATTTATCTCATCTGTCTTTGGCTGATACTGGAATAGTCTCAGATAGCAGTATACAGAGCACTAACTTTTGAAACTAAAAAGCACTCAATAAAAACACCAACATCCCACACCAAACTGGTAAGTTTGGAATACTATTTTCCCTTAAGGAAAACATTAATGAAATGACAGAAGTACTTTCATTAATAATGCAAAATCAACTCTGACCCAATGAGCAACCACACTGTATTCAAAAACAGAGTGATAATAAAGCCTACTTTGTTACTCATGTTGTCTTTGAAATGGCTGGAGTAACGCTGGGAGATATTTTCTACCCTGGGATGATCCTGAGAAGAACCACACAACAACAGGGCTGAGAATGACCGAGATGTATCTGAAGGCAAGCTCATCTCTGGAGATTTGGCTGTGACCAGCTGACCATGACCACACCAGAGGAGTGAAGCAGTGGGATCAGAAAGGTACAGCGGGAACACAAAGACATTGTGAGAGCTGCACAGACCCCGGAATGGTTTTCAAGAGCGTAGAGAAAAAAGAGGGGGCAAAGTATTATGGTAGGGCTGCAAATATTAAGTAGAGTTCAACTAAGAACAACTGGAAGACCACTGGGGAAACAGATACTTGAACCATATTACAGCCCGAGGATTTGATGGTAATTGGATAATTCAGTGGACATCAAAGCTGCAAAGATACTGAAAGTGGGCACAGGTTAAATAGAGGAGTTGGGACACAGTAGAATGATCTGAGACAGCTCAGAGCAATCACTGCTGCCCTATCCCTCTTCCCTGGCAGATTGCACTCCCCACAAAGGCACGCCTGACAGCTCGGATCTGTTGTCAGCAGCTTGAGAAGAAAAGAGAGTAAATGGGAAAGTGTGGGGACAGAGGGTGGTGTGAGTCACATAAGAATTGCCATTTCCAGGGCTTGGTTTTCTACTGAGCAGGGAGGGAGGGAGGATTAGGAAACAAAGAGGAGACAGGCTCTCCTCTGTCTTCGATCCTGTTTTATGCCAGACTGGAAGGGAATTTCACTGGCTGTGAAGCACTGGTTTGCCACCTGGGACAGGAAAACAGGACTTGGAGAAAAACAGTAAGTCTTCACCAAAACCAAAGGCAAATTCTGAGCTGCACTGAAGGAACCAAAGAACCTTCCCCTTTAGTGATAATGCCTAGGACTCAAAATTATGTAGACACATTACATAAACTGTTATTACATTGACAGAGTTACGTAGTTTATATATCCTATACATTTTATTTATATGTATTATGTGTTGATAAATCAGATGTCAGACATACTGGTGCAGAAAAATTTTACTTCATCTGTAGGACTGTCTGTAATCAGTGTCAAAGATTTGATCTATTTGTGGTGTGATTACAGCACAATAGACTATTTTATTTTAAGGCTTATTCTATATGCACAAACAAAACACAAAATAGCCTTTTGTATGATCATACTCATTCATAAAAACTGATCTAAAGATATACATGAGTTCTGAGTTATTTTTTTAAAATCTCGTAGTCACAAACATAACACATTCTCTTTATAGTATTTCGGCTGGATTGCCCCCACATTATTCCAGACTTTTCAAAGCCACCTCCTACCATGCTTAGGAATACCAACCTCTCTGGAACTTCCCAGTTCCAGATTCAGTGTCAGACTGAATCTGATGCTGATCACCTGCATGTTCAAATGTCTGAGATGTTGAGAGAAGGCAAAAAGGATTCCCATTTCCACAGGGCTACTGGGAAGACAGAGAAACAGCAATTCCCAATAGGGCCAGGGGTCTCAGCTGTTTCAGGCAACACTCCTCAACTCCACAACAGATGCCCAGGATCATAACACCACTGTCAATAGCATTGCTAGGCTGTGCCTGTGCCAGTTTTGGGGCATCACATACAACTGACACTGTAATTTTTTTCTTGTTCCCAAAAAGGATTTAAAGCGAAACATGAGGATTCAAAACACCTGTCCAAAAGCCTACTTTTTTAGATGACTGTAAATTTGTTTCAGATGCAAGGGTGAATGAAGCATGAAAGCTCATGAATCCAAATGTTAGGTATTGAAAGGAGAGGCATGTCAGATCAGAAGTTTGTATTTAATCATTCAGTGTTCATAATTTAGATAATTTTGATATTTTGAACAATGAAATAAAAATAATCACTATTAAGCAGTTGAGTTTCCTCATTCTTTTTGTTACTATTTTGATGTAACAATGAGTAAAACATTTTGTACAACCTTAAGTTTGTACAATTACGAAAAGGCCAGGCATTTTCAATTACAAGTTGTTGCTGCAGTAACACAACACTGACATGTTCTAGTTGCATAAGAAAGAATGGAAATTCAAACCCAAATTAAAAAAAAAATAAAAATTCAATGAGTTGTTTACAATTACATAAAATGTATGAATCAGTATCAAAGAAAAGATTTCATAACAGTTGAAAAACTTTAAATCAAAGAATCCCTTTCTTAAAAGCTGTCTACCCCTACCCTTTTCCCAGCACATACTTTTTTTCGAATATAAAGCTAAGGAAATGAGCATGGGAAGCAGAAAAGATACATGTTTTTAGGAGAAAGCAATAAATACCTCCTCCTGAGTATCTGCATAACAATCAACATGATATTTACTGCACAATGACTGAAGATATTTTCCTATTGTTACTTTTCACCAATATAATGGGATGTCAAAACAGCAAACTTTCTATCTATCAATGCCATCGGAATAATCTTCTTCTGAGAAACACTGTACTGTTCTTCCTTGCACTGTGTTCAGATTTCTTGTCCCTCAACAGGCCAGAAAAGTGACAGAATCATTTAAGTTGGAAAAGACCTCTGAGACCATCAAGCCCACTCTTTGACTGATCACCACCCTCCCAATTAGACCCTGGCACCGAGTATCACATCCTGTCATTCTAGGAATTATGTTTTCTCAAAGGTTTCTTGGA
>JAWWEW010000001.1:8882095-9087440 GCA_035583185.1 Anabacerthia variegaticeps | reverse complement strand
CCCTCCCAATTAGACCCTGGCACCGAGTATCACATCCTGTCATTCTAGGAATTATGTTTTCTCAAAGGTTTCTTGGATTCCAAACTCAAACTGAAAACAGGAGATCTTCCACATGCCCGTTTCTTTTACAACTGTTTCTATCTTTGCATAAAGGATAACTTCACACTGCTAACACTGAATCCAGCTGCAGATGAATGGCACTGCACATGGAAACCCACATCCCAGGACATCCTGAAATGTACCAAAGTACATGCCCAGAAGACTATCATGCACTGAGTATTCTTCTTTGATGGATATAGAACCATTCCCATCTCGTGGTTTGTTTTCCCAGAGCACTGGTGAAAAATTACCAAAAATGTAAACCAACACCTTTGCCACTCCTGTACCTTCCCAAATGGATTTTAGTTCTGGTTGAAGTAAAAATGGTACCACAACCCAAACATATCACAGTCAAACTTTGCTATTATACAGGCTAAAAACAGGGCCTAGAGCAGTGCCAGTAATCAGGCTTGTGTATTTATTCCTACCTACACCTTAAGTCATCTTGATCACCTGCACTTTTGCACTCAGTCCTCACTCTATGAGCTCTGAATCCTGCTATGAGGATCTCTCTGTGGGAGATGCCAAGAAACAAAGCCATGCAGGGAATTGCTGAGCTCCCTATACTTCTCCTGTACTAATGCACATTACAAAACTTCTCAGTTACCCCAAAACTAAAGTAAAACCCACACAGAAGAAAAACTGTCTCACTCTAAGAGCTCCTTTGAAGTGATTGTAGTAGGAAACATCACCCTTTTACACAGTGGAGGAGCACAAACAAGAAGCTCACTGAGGTTTCTCCATGATCTCATAGCTGAGATGTTTCAGCCAACAAAATGTTATCCATAGGAAGAGTGACAGGAAAAGCAGACCATGGTACCTCCTATGAGAGGCAGTACCCCAGCTACCAGTTTGACACCCCCAAATGAGACATATGGAAATAAATGGAACTGAGAAAAGTACAAAGGACTTTCCTTTTTACTCTACAGTCTAAAAGATTGCTGCACCATCCTATCAATTTTCTCAACAGCATGGCTTCTAGATAGAACATTCTACACTATATACACAGATACAGACATATATATATATATATAAATACAGTCAGCAATGTGTCTTTTAGTTGTTTCTGACTCATTACAACAAAACCTGTGAATGCAAAAAAAAAAGCTCAAAGAATTAAAATTGTATTTAACGTCTCTCTACATGAAATTTACAGGAGAAAAAATACATTTTATCAAGTTGTTCTGATACAAGAAATGGTAAAAAGAAACGTTAGCAGATTATTTTCCTGAATATTCATACTGAATTGTTCAGAAAAACCGTGGCTAATAGCCTCAGTGTACGGCAGACTGAAATGTATTAAAACATGTAAAACACAAAGCTTTTGAGATGTCTTATATGATAGGCACACTCAGGGAACATATTTAAATAGCACGATTTTTCAGCAAGTTATTGATTTCTTCAAGACAAAATACTGAACCACGATTTTAAGGATAATTGTCTGAAGCCATTTATAGTTTAAAGAAAACAAAATATTTGAAATGCCCTTTTAAAGGATTAGTAACAAATCCCTAGAGGAATGCAGCCCACCTCAGTAAATTTTCAGCCTTAAAAGCAGATTCTGACATATCTAGAATGGTAATGAAGACAGTGTTTATACCTTACATAGCATGTTAAGTGTGAGAACTTTGCAGATAAACAAAAATGCTGCTGACTGCCTACTGAAGCTTATAATAGAGAGAAGAGTTCAAGTATGGCAGTAGCTTGTGGTTGTTGAAGATAAGACTTAAGGAAATGAAAAACATTATTAACAGTATGAGAAAAAGCCAAATATTCAATTATTTGATCAAAAGAAAAATTATTTTAATTAATTTATAATTATTTTTAATAGCTGGCTAAACATCTAGCTTTTGAATTAGTGTTGTAAGGGGGTTTGGTGAAAGGATCAGTGCTGATAGAGACAGAGATCAATATTCAGATGCCAAAAATGGAGAAAGGAAGGAGAAGAGAGATGTAAGAGAAAGACACAGTGCTACACAACCATGAGGCTGACTCAGAAGCAGAGGTGAATACAAAAATCAAGCAAGGCAAGAGACACAGACCTCAAGTGCTCTGCAGAGCTGTGCAAGAAATACAAAGAAACCCAGCAAGTGAAAATGAGAAGAACCAAACTGCACGACTTGAGAACATTATAATGCATAGTACAACATCACCACAGGCAAACAGGCAGAGGTTCATGTGGTTTACACCAATAACTGCAAATGATGATGAAGCTTTCAAAATTATTAAAGAGAACAGCAGCTTGAAAACAAGGGAAAGGAATCATTATTTTTATTATTACTTCGAACAACAATCACTGTCACAGGGGAGGAGGTTCAACTAGCCAGAAAAAATAGGTTCTTGCTACAATTAATAAACCTGAGAGGAATCTGTGCACTCAGAAACATTACTCATCTTTTTGGGTGTTTTAATTTTATTGGTAGTTCTAATAGAAGAGACTTCTCTGCTTTCAGAAAATACCCCTGCACAGAAAGGCAAGGGGAAAAACACACAGCTACATTCAGAGAATTCAACTAAGTATGCTCTATCAGCTGAGGAAAGCTGTTATTCTCCAGTCTGTAAAACTCCAAGGTATGATTATGTTATTAGAGCTTCCCTTCAATAAATTAAACTGTATGCTACAGGGATGTGGAAATGCTGCTGAAAAGAAAAGGTACTTATATTCACATAAAGAAACAAATTTCATCTCATGTACAAGTATCTCAGCTTCTACTTCTCAGGATTATGGTAATACTTCTATTCTGCAGGGAAGCTACCTGTTCACTATGCTGTAATCAACTGGAGGGGAAAACACAAAATGGACTACTTTCAGTCACCCCCTCCGTGCCCTGCCTCCCTCTCTGCTTCCTCCCATGGCTACTGCATAAAGAGCTTTCTCAGTTCCTCCTGAGAGGTGGAAGTTGGCTGGGACCTTTACTGCCAACACATAACATAAATCTCACTACAAGTTTTCACTGTTCAAGTAGCCACATCCATCCCTGTTACAGCTCAGGCAGACCATCAAATATGACTGGAGATGTGGGTACAAGGAACCAGAGGTTTTGTTTGTTTTCATCCTTGCAAAGGACTATCCGAGGTTTTAAGTACTCTTTCTTTTTTTTTTTTGCAATAGGGTTTTCAAGGCTAAACTGCATTTTTTTGTATCAAGACTATAAGTACAGCGCAGTTTCTAAATGCTAAAAGGCAACCAGCATACAGACTTCTCCACTTTATGTAAAGAGCCATTTGAAACAAAACCCTAAATTAAGGCTTCCTGAATAGGCTGAAAGCCTTCAGTGGGACTAATTAGACAGAAGCAGTAGGCCTTGAGGCTCACAGCTGCTCACCAGCACCCACTGCAAAAAAATGAGAATTAAACGCATGGTTAGAGGTTTAAATTGATTAACGGGCATCAGTTGTTCCTCCTCTACAGGTAAAGCCCTAATATCAATCTTTTTATTTTCTATTATACCATTATATGACTAATTAGTAGGCATTATGGCACATAGATCAGTTTAAATGAATTTTTAATGACAATAAATCTGCCCTTCTTTTAAATTCTTACTTTAAATAAAGAGGAAATTCTCCCCCAGTGTTTTGATTAAGAACATAATGCTAAAAAATGGTCTATTAAAAATGAATGAGTCTTTTGGTAAAAGATTGTACTGCAACTTGTCAGTCCTCTCCACGTTACACAGGATTTCTCCTTTTGTTCTGTAATTCTGTGGTTGCTGCAAGTATTTATAAGCTGGTATATCTGCACTAGGAACACCACACTGGAATAGCTACAGGATTTGATAGACAGAACTGAATTATAAGAAGCCAAGATACACAGGACAGATGGGGCAGAGGTTGATTTTTCACAGGGACAGTGGCGAACAGCTCACTGTTAGGAAGGAAACACCAGGGAAAGACTTAGAAGTCCTTATTTGCATCAATCTGCCAACACAGAACACCATCACCACTAAGAAACATTCCCATCAAAACAGCAACTGAGTTAATTCATCAACTTAAAAAACTATAATCTAATGAGAAAAAAACAAAAACCTAAGAAACTAGTGCATAAGACTTAGACAGAGGCAAGAAAAAGGTCTATAAAACATCTCGGACCAAATCCGATGTTTTATCATTAGGCTTCAAGGAGAGCTCCAAGCTCTCAGGAAAGATTGTGTCCCACTCAACCACATGTTCTTCTTTCGGTTCAAGAGTGACAAAAAGCCACTCCTTGTCCTCCAATGATATCCCCTAAGTGAAACTACTATATATAAACACCAACTGCTTGTCTTTAATAGTATTGTAAAACAAATGACATATATAAATGAATAAAAATTGAGATTTTCTATTAGGTGCAGAGGAAAGACAAAATGACTCAATGCTAAACTTTTCTTTAAAACAGTCTAAGCAGAAAAATAATGCAGAATTAGCTTACTTGGTGTGAAGCTGCCTAACTAAGCCAAAATCAAATCTCTTGTTTCTTCATGCCTTGCCACTTCACTAATGGTAAATTAATCACTTCTGTCCACCTGGAATGAGCAGTCCACAGACTTCAGGTGTCTTCAGGGTGTTTATGCCCTTTCTTTTAAAACCAGACATGAATACTTATTCCAGAGAAGACTTAGAGAAAGGGAGCAAGGGCGCCATTTGTATCTGCAATTATAGAAGTCCAGCAAACAGAGAAGTTTTTGCTCCAAAGGCTATTGATCAATTTTACATAAAGTAGTTAAAATGCCAATTTTGGAAGAAAGCATTTATGACTTACTTATGAAAGCCAATCTGGTAGGTCTGAGACATGCAGTTACATACTGTGTTAGTGGAGAGAAAGCCCTCAAAACCACGGGGAAAGTAGTAGGCAGGAAGAAGGGCACAGAAAGCTGGGAAATGAAGGAGGGAATTTGTCTGGCAGCATTTAGGCTTCCCTGTGACTGGGAAACAGATGATGAAGGTTTCAGAACACAAGTTTTAGAGAGTGTTTTACTTCAGGTATCTAAGACCTTTCTGGATCCTAACTTTAACTTGAGTGTTTATTTCAACTCCAAAAAAGAGACAAATTCTCATGGGGAACTTCAGACACCCCGATATGTTGGAGGGACAACACAGCAGGGCACAGGAAATCCAGGGGGTTCCTGGAATGCACTGATGACAACTTCCTTCTCCAAGTGATACAGGAACCAGAGAAGTGCTCTGCTGCACCTTGTTCTCACCAACAAGAAGCTCAAGGGCAGCCTGGGCTGCAGTGACCATGAAATGTTGCCCCAAGGATCTCAAACTCCACCAAGCAAGCTGACAAGCAAGCTCAATACCCCAGACTTCAAGAGAGCAGACTCTGGTCTCTTCAAGGATCACACTGGTAGAGTGCCAGGGGATAGAGCCCTGGTGGGAAGACGGACCCAAAAGAGCTGGATGATATTCAAGGATTGTGTCCTCCAGGCTTACGAAGAAAAAGGAAATCAGGGAGGGACACCAGGAGGTTCACATGGATGAACAAGGAGCAACCTGGTCTAGTGGAAGATTCCCTGCCCGTGGCATGGGTGTTGGCGTCAAATGATCTTTAAGGTCCCTTCCAACCCAAACCATTCCACGAATCTATATATATATATCCATAGAAATTTCTAGCAGCCCAATCTACTAAAATCTGCATAGCACTGTTACAAATAATGGAACTAAAGCAAAACCTGAAAACAGTATGTTATCTGATCAAAACCATCACCAGTTTTTTATTTCTTCTCTTATCTCAAATGGTAGTTCCATGCCGGTTTTAGTTCCATTAGTCATTTAGTCAATGCTAGGACACTACAAGGATAAAGAAACACTTTTCAGAAGGCAGAAGTCCTAGCAGAAATAGCTGAGCTGATAACATAGAGTCACAAAGTTTAACTGCTGAACACAAAACACGTTGTGGGTTCTTTTTCTTTCAATACTAGTATTTAATTATCAGTAAAAATCAAACAGTATCACAACAATCAGTGCAACCAAAAAACTTTTCTTACAAGCCTACATTATGATTTCACATCTGCTTTGTTACGTAGCTTTATTCCCCCCTTGTGAAGATATTTGGTATATTCAATTGGCTTTCCAAAAATAACAAGGCACCATATCACTTTTAAATTATTTTTTTTTTAAATTACAAATGCTGATGAACTAGCAACAATGTTCTAGACGTCCACTCAATACTGAATTCTGTTTAAAAAGACAGGAAACTTTGATCTGAGCCAAAGCTGAAAACTTCATAATTTTATGTCAGGCTATATAGCTTTAAGAATGAAAAACCCCTGACTCTCTCTTGCATTAAAAGGACCATTTTTCATCTAGTTGGTTTATTAGTTCTTAATTGACCATGCAGCATTATGAGAGAAAAAAGTTCAATGTTTGTACTTGTAAATCTCCAGAAAGTCATCTGTTAACCGATGAAGAAAGGCACAGGGGATCAGGTTAAAGCCCAGCTCCTGGAGCTTTCACCTTGTATTATTTATATGAACAGAGACCAACTTCTGCACAAATGCTTAACTACTAAAACCTTGTAAATGGAAGAACGTCTTAATTGGACATAAATTGACAGCATAGGATGAAATGTTGACTCAAACAAGAATTCCTAAGTAACTTTGAGAAACACAGCAGAGAGAAGACAGGGTTTCAATCAGCGGAAAAAAATTACTTAAAAAAAAAAATCAAAGACCTTTTTCCATATGACAGACCAGAGCACTCTGAGACTGAAAAAAAACACACCATTTATTTAACAGTCTTTTAATGACATAAGCTAAATATACTAGATAATACACATTCAAGCTGCCATTCTATACACATTATACATGCTAAGTGTTTCACGTAGTACACAGCCTTCTCTAAAGGTCTCAGAGTGCACTTAGTATCAAAAATGCAACAGACCCTACACAAACCTGTTTCTACAAATTAAAGCCATGGTCACCACAGTCTGTATCTTTGTCATTACAGTAACAATACTAGTTTCTAAAGAAATAAAAATAAATGTGCTTACAGACTTATCCTGAGATCATCAATTCACAGATTTAGGCAATAAAAAGGCACTAGGGCACTAAATCCTACTGCTTTTCAATGACATTCCAGTGCCTAAATCCGTAAAGGTGATTTCAAAAATTGGAAACTTCATATACTGCTTAGAAAAGAGTATTGAGAGGTTTTATTTGATTGGTTGGTTTTCCTTTGATCCCTTGACCACAGAACTCTACCTGGTAGAGTATGCCCACAAGCACACCAAGTGAAATGGGTCACAGCAGTTTGGTGGGCTAATACAGACTACAGTCTTTCTCTTATATACCCACAAATCAATCCCTTCAAACACAAACTTGAAGTCACTATCCTGAATCAAAACAACAGATCTTCCATCCTATTTAAGTAAATATCTTTAATGCTTAACAGCAAAGAGAATACCCATAAACATGCAGCATCAAGCCATAGAAGAGAACACCCCTGACCTTGAAAAAAAGCCTTTCTTGGCATACTTCAAGAGGAAGAAAATCCCCATTTTCCTGTTAATGCTGTCATAAAGCCCAGGATGAATCACTAAAAATTGTTACTTTTACATTAAAAGCTCTCACTATGACAAGAATGAATTAGCAGGGGATGGGAAGTGAAAAGATAAGTAATGCTAAAGAGGCCATCTCCACAAAACACTGCTGGGAATGCAAATGCCTAAAGCCTTGTGTGCTTATTAGTATTGCTCATTGCAGTCCCCTCTCAATACAACCATTTACCTGCTCTCCTTCACTAATATACTCTTCTCCCCCACCTCCCTCCCCTGAAGTATTTATTCCTTATAAATACCTATCACTCATCCTACAGCATGCTGGCTCTCCACTGAGACAGAACCCTATTAATAACTCTACTAATAACTATGGGTGAAAAAAAATCTGGAGGGGTATACAAAACTGTAGTGGTAAATCGTGCATTGCTAATAGTGCATTGCTTGCAATGCAGATAAGACAGTGCACTAGCAGAGACAATAACCCAGAGGAACTGGAGTTTCACAGTCCTGGAAAAGAGAAACTCCTCCCAAGAATTATTTCATGCCAGGGGGAGAAGGAAAAGGAAAATTCCAGCAACTGATTAGAGAGATTGTTAAAAATTTGAATGAATTACTATCCCTTCTCGACTAAGGCATTTGTAAAAATAAAAAAAACTTCCTTAAGAAATTCTTCAGACAATATGACTGTACATGTTCACCAGAAACTACTCTAAATTAAATAGCAAACTTTGAGAGCTCTACAAATGATAAAAGGTAAGGTTTATTAAAATAAAACTGAGTTATAACAGTAATGCTGGCTGGCCCATTTCCTCCAAGTAAATACATTTTTAAGCTGAGCTTTCAATCAAAGTATGATAAGATGGCATTATAAGTTAGGTACTGCTCTCAAGATGAAAGATTTCTTCACACAGCTAAAAAAGGACAGATATTCGCAACAGGGAATCCTCTAATAAGTGCCTTACACAGGCTCCTTTTCCATTTTTAAGGTCAACAAATTGCTGCATCCAGATGACAGGGCTTTTTTTCTGTCTTGCATATGAAGGTATGTTCAAGACACCATTTCATGAAGGAGAAAAAGTGAAGATAAAAAGTTTGAAAGGAAATGTGATTGAACTTGCCAAATTGCTATGCATCCTTCACAAAAATCTATATAGCACTGACAGAATCACAGAATGGGTCAGGTTGGAAGGGACCACAGTGGGTCATCTGGTCCTACCTCCCTGCTCAAGTAGGTTAATCCCAGAGCACAGGATTGTGTCCAGATGGTTCTTGAGTACCTCCAGTGAGGGAAACTCCAGAGCCACTCTGGGCAATCTGTTCCAGAGCTTGGTCACCTGCACAGTAGAGAAGTTCTTCCCAGTGTTCAGGTGGAACTTCCTGTGCATCAGTTCCTGCCCACTGTCCTACTGCTCAGCACAACCGAGCAGAGCCTGGTCCATCCCCTGACCCCTCCCTGCAGACGCTGACAGACATTGATGGGGCCCCCTCTCAGTCACCTGTTTAGGCTAAACAAAGTTCAAAGCCACGCTGCGTCCAAAGCAGTATGGTGTGATGTTGAAAACCTTACTTATTACTGCACTTTTAATTTATTACATTGCCAGACATTCCTTTCCTCTTTTAGTAAGGTCTTAAGCTTTTCAGTATCTTTGATGAAACTGCTGTTGGATCACTTTTGCTTGTGATCAGGGCTCAGCACAAGTGATGACTGAATAATACAAAGCCTTTTTTAAAAAGTAGGAATATCCTTGAAACTACTTCCCAGCAGCAGAATATGAAACTAAAAATAAATTTAAAAATACTCTCCTATTAACCAAACTAAGATTTTTTCCCCCCACGAAACATCAGTTCCTTTATGATACAGACTTGGAAGTTATCTGAGAAAAAGATTTTTATTCACTATACCAAATCTTTATATTTTCAACACAAACAATTTTTCCTGTCCTCCCCAAAGTGCTCCCAAAATTACTGTTATAGGACCTGCCCAGGTCTGCAGAACTAAATGCAACGCCTGAGAGATATGACCTATAAATTTCTTTAAAAAAATGACAAAGTAAAATGTCTGCTTAAACAAGTAAGGGGGAAAGATGGAAGACTGAACTACAAAGACACAGATTATGTCATCACTTTGCTCCCATCATGTCCAATAGCTAATTTTAGTGCTATAAATGAGTAATTTTAGCCAAATACAGTTGTTTTCCCCTGTCTTTCAAACCTGGCAAGAAGAAATCCCATGAACTCCTACAGAAATAGCAGGCCAACCAATTCTCAGGACAGGAGAACAAGAATCTCATGATATTATAGCATCATCATGAGGAAGACCAGTGCAGGAATCCTAAAAGTTATTTACAGTTTTGCTCCTTCTCTGTGATCCTTGAGGAAACTCAATGGACTCAAACAACAGCTATTTTCAATTAATTTACAGCAAATGACATTCATAGGGTTAGACCATACTTGTGGACCAGAGCTGAGCACAGTGCTACTAAATTCTTGTTATACTTGAATTTTTGTTAGCAAAAAGTAGAGTCTTGGACAAATTTGTCCGCAGATGAACTCAGATTTCTCATTACCATTAGATTACATGGGTCAGGTCGCTCACTTCAATCAGGAAAGCACCTACGGTATTGACTTCCTAACTTAAAGAGTCAAGATTGTCTAATATTAACCCAAGTTAAACATTAGGAAAGTAAGAACCACACATCAGCCAAACAAGAAACTTATTCATTATGAAAGAATTAGTCATTAGCTAAGAGAAGTCATTCCTCCTTCCCATAATCTCTAGTGCTTACAATGGCATCATCATTCACTGCCATTGCCCACAGTTGGCCCAACTTGGATCTTGAGCTACCTTGCTGCCTTTTGTGTTTTTGTTTTTGTGTTTGTTTTTTTTTGCCCCCCCAAACTTTGTTTTTTTAATAAAACTCCTTAGTTTAACTCATGACAGAACCACCCTCCTGTCTTGACTAGGTCCTCATTTACAAACCAGAAATTTTGCTTTGACTTGCTATAACTTTCAGCAAGAACAAGCAATCACTATAGCTCCGAAGACTGATCTGATAATATTTTCATTTCATAGAAATTGGTAAATAGCCCAATAAGCTACAAGCTAAAGCACCACCATACTTCAGAACATTTTTTTCCAGAAGTATACATTTCAATAAAAACGTATATAAAAGTCCCTCCAAATCATCACCATTAACAATGTAATTTGCTTCGAGCCTCATGCTGCTTCTGCCAACCACAAATGGCAAGACTAAGCAGTGATGGTTATTTCTGGAACATTTCATGTCAACCTGTGTGTGCTTTCCTCCTCTCCCACATCCCTATATTACTCAACTAGAATAATTTTTAAAGAAATGGATATTCTAAGTATTAGGTACAATTTAACTCCCCTTTGAATAAATATGTTTTTCTGCCACTACGCAGAAATATTTCAGAAGACATGCTATTAAATTTAGTTAATGCACCATCAGTTCAGTTGTAAAAATATTATCTATATACATCAAATAGTTTCCAGAAGAACAAAACAGTTTAAAAGAATTATCTGCAAAATGAGCTATTCATGTTTTATTTCTGTCCAGATTGCCCTACAGCTCCTATTCTGTGATAAAACTTGCCAACAAATCATACAATACTGGAGAATCAACAGAGAAATTTACTGGATGTGCAAAAGGAAAGAGAAATTGAGGGAAATTCCAGTGTGAATCACCACTGAGGATCCTTGGGAGGGGAATGGCAGCAGAAGAGAAAAGAGGAACACAGAAATAATTCCTCCTATAAAGAATGCTTTTCTATTGAAAACTAAACCAGACTTGGAAAGAGCATCTGTGGATTCCTTAGACAGATGGTGTCAATAGATCTATTAGTCACTTTGGCAGCAGCAGGATGGTGACGGGACTTAGAAAAAGCCACTTAAAAACTCAATATAAACAAAAGGGAAGTACATTAAGAAGTTTATTCGACTTTCCAATACAAGACACTTTTTTTGCACATATCACACAAAGGCAGCTACTGCTGATGGCAGAGCTTGCCATTTGTGCTGCAGTTTTCCAGACTGTGGGAGACAAGGACTTCCTAAACCCCACATGGGACAGCTGGCCTTCCCAGGTGAAAAGCTCAGACCTGATGGCTTTCCTATCAAAGGCCTTCTGCACCTCTGCTTTTGTGTAGGAACTGACAACACACAGTGCTCTTTTCTCGCTGATACAACATTTAAAACTGGAAGTCACCACTGCCAATGCTCCTCTCTCTGCTACTGCAGGATGTCTACTTCCTACTAACACAACAGAGAACCATTTAGATTGAAAATGATCTTTTAAGAACATGAAGTCCAACTCGTACTGCCAAGCCCACCACTAAGCCGTGTGCCCAAATGCCACAAGAGCTCATCTTTTAAATACCTCCAGGGATGGTGACTCTACCATCACTGTGGGCAGCCTGTTCCTATACCTGACCACACTGTCTGCAAAGAAACTTCCCAATGGCCAGTCCAAACCTCCCCTGGCCCACCTTGAGGCAGTTTCCTCTTGTCTTGTCACTTATTACCTGAGAGAAGAGACTGACCTCCACCTGCCTACACTCCCCTTTTCCCCAGGCTAAACACCCTCAGCTCCCTCAGCTGCTCCTCATCACACTTGTACTCCAGACCCTTCCCCAGCTCCATTGTCCTTCTCTGGACACATTCCAGCACCTCAAACTCCTTCCTGCAGTGAGGGGTCCAAAATGGAACACAGGATTTGAGGTGTGGCCTCACCAGAGGCAATCACTGCCCTGGTCCTGATGGTCACCCTGTAGCTGATAAAGGCAAGATGCCATCGGCCTCATCGGTGACACTGCTGGCTCATGCTCATACTTTGTTACATTTTAAGTAATTTTAAATAATAGATTCCTAATTCTTAATTGCTTTAATTTCAAATCTGCCTGGTTTAATTCTCTCAAGTGACATTCCACAAATGTCAGATGCCAACAGAAATGAGACATTGAATTTTAAAAAACACATTGAATTTAGAATCCTTCACAAACCCTGAAATCAACCTGGTTAGTTTCTATTGAGAGGGAGTCTTGCAGCAGGGAAAAAAACACCACCAAAAATAAAATGAAAAGCAAAACAACAGATTTCGGAATTAAAATATTACTAATGTATTTTCATAAAAACTGGTAGGTTAAAAATAGCTAGAATTTGACAGAATAGCTAAATGCAATAGAAACAAGGTCGGTTTTGGATTTTTTCAGAATTAAACATTAGCTATTGAACGGCATCCATCTGTCTAAATTCAACAAGTGTTGAATTATACTCTATTAGAAATTGCATATACTTTAAAAATACATATTCCTAGGATTACTCTCTTCCTCAGTGTTGGTTCACTGATTAAAGTAAGCTGTAGCAATAATGTTAAACAGTCCTTTTGGCAGCAAGGAGCTCAAAAATGCAGTTTTAATTCTCAGAACTATTTAGAACATTCAGAAAGTCTGAGTCCATCCCACTGTCATACTTGATCTCTCCAATAAGAAACTGAAATGAAAGACGCAGTAGTTGAATCCTGTTCTTTGAAGTGGAGGCAGATGTTTAACACAGAACACTCATCTTCAGAGAGGACAGACATTCTGATAATCTTAATTGTTAGTCATGTAAAAAGGAATGCATAAGCCAAACAGAGACAAGGTTGGTCTTATCACAGGTAATGCATATGGTCGGAAAACTCCTTGGAAAACGGTCAAGAACTGAGCAGAAGAATTATAATTTAATTACCCACAACAAAGCATTCCACCTGCCTAGCAGAAAATCTGAGTCACACAGTTTCTGCTTTAATTACAACAGATTCATTGGTTATAACTGTGCCTGCACTAGCACAGCAAATGTATCTTCGAGAGCATTTTCCCCCTCTTTGTTACTGTGTTAGAAGGGAAAGCTTTTCTGAAAGAATCCAAAGGAAGCACTTCAAGACAGGGCAATAGCTCCTGGAGGGGAGTCAAGCTCAGGTAAAGGAAGGCAGCAAGACTGCTTTAAGATCTAAATCTGACCAAACAATGCATCTATATGGAGAAAACCCCGTATGTAAAATAGCAACGACACAAAGCTCCAAAAAGTCCTTTCTGCTACCATCAGCCATTAACAAGTACATCCATCTCTGGTCCTTCCTTGAAGATGGATCCTGAATTGCAAGTTGCAAGCCCCTATCACCCCCCGTGAGGCTGTCCTTAGAGGATCAGTCTGATGTGATGGAACCAATGGGGGACCATCATTACCTTAACAGTGTCTGGCATAAAAATTAATTAGAATGGGTATACATAGTCACCTACAGGGATTTTTTTGCATTTACATAGGATCTTAATCCAAAAAAGGCAGAAACCTCTTGCTATACTCTGTTTAAGACTAGCGCTACAAACAACTCGTAAAGTACTACATTGTTACTTTCATCAATCATCTTATAAAACTAAATTCCAGACTTTATGTGTGTGTGTGTTTTTTTGAAGTCATCTATCTTTGCTTTAAAAATAATTTGCTTTCTACTGAACCACAACCTGAGAGAGACACACACAGGGAACAAAAAGGCAGCTCCTGGCATTTCCTGCTGTTTATACTAAAGGTTCTGCTCTGTAACCAGTATGTTATGCTAAATTTTAATTCATTCAGTTTTATGCTGCTGGACATGCATTTCCTTTAGGGAAAGAGAAGGAACAGGAGCAGTGTGGCCTTGTGTTCACTCAGAGCAGAATCAAGCAAGGTAGAGCAATAAGAGAATAGGGAAGAGTGGCATTTCCTAAGGAAACTGTGGCATCACCACAGCAATGCTCCAATTGGTGTCTAACAGATACAGAAGGACTCAAACAAAAATGCTTAGAAATGTGGATGTGAGGGGTAATGAATTGCTTGTCATTATATATTTTTTAAATGGCATGTTCTATTATAATGGAACAGAAAAATACATTTTATAAGCAACGTTCTCCCATCTGAGGCTCCCCAAATTGTGTAAAAAACTGTTAAATGCACACAGGAGAGTTATACCTTTTTTTTCCCTCTAATTACCTATAAGCCTTCTTACTTTAATGACACTTTAAGAAACTTCATTTTTTCTTTAAGACTGAATATTTTCTCAGAGAAAACATTCCCCTCTTCTCTAGCATGCCTAAACTTGTATTTGTAATGAAGGAAACAGGCAGTAGTAGAGGATTAAAGGCATGTCTAAAAGGAGTTGCTGAAAACTGTCAAAAGTATTGGCTATTCATGAGAAGGATGAATATGTTAGGGCAAAATAACCCAAATATCACAATAGACTTATATCTAATACATTATGCAGGGATGAATCTAATTCAAACTAAATAACTAGGTATCATGAATATAAAATAAGGCAGTTTGTAATCTGTAAGAACAAGTACATCCTTTCACCTATCTCAGAGAAGGAATCTGAAGCAAGATAAAGATTTTGGCAGGAAGAAAGAGAGATTTTTACCTTAGAACAGTGAAATCAAGTTTGAGACTTAAGGATCCAATAATTAACTTAGCTCCATAGTTAGAACACAAGTACACCGAAGAAGGAAAAAACATAATTACCTAATATCTTTAAGAAACATTCCTTATTATAAACTCTGATACTTAAATTTATTAAGAGTAATATTTTTATGTTTGAGATACACTAAAATAATCCAGTAGGGTTTATTTCCCTTCTACAAAAGCCTTTGAAGAAAAGAAAAGACAATTGCGAGTGAAGAAAACTATACAAGACACAGTCATGAGTATTTGTATTCAACTATCAAAAAAAAAAAATCAACATTACACAGAGAGAGCTAAAATTTATTACAGACTTGAAGCTGGCAATCAACCAATAACTGACTATTTATGTATCTGTTCAAAAATACTATAAACCTTCAGCTATCTACCCTGCATTACACTGGATGTGAAAACATGGCTAATCTAGTATATATTAGTTACCTCTTCCCAAAATCAGTTCTCTCTGACTCACACTGAAATACGAAATTGCCATATGGAGCCTCTAACTTCATTGTTCTTAACAAGCACTTCATGATTTTGCATGTTTTTATTTATCAAATGTACAAACTTAACTTTGAAGTTTATTCCCATGACAAATAGTTTTCATCTCATAGTAGGCAAGGAAAGAGAGAAAGAGCTTATCTTCAGAAGCTAATATAATCCCTGCTTCCAAGGTTTACTCCTTAAAACTTTTCAAAGCAAAAAAGATGAAAAAATAGAAATCAAATAGTTAAGATTTTATCACTGTGGTGAGGATATCATAATACAGTGAGAGGAAACATATTACTAAATATAACCTAGAGAATTCTTGTCTTCCTGCTGCTCCTAAAATTGAAAAATGCTTTATTTTAAATTATTTTGAGAAAACGTGCAATCCCGTAGATTTCAATCACAAGTATTATACTAAAAGTTGTATGATTAATACTAACACATTCCAAGCATGTGTGACAGTTCCCACCCAATTCCAAAAGAATAAAGTAGTAAGAAATACTGATACATAAAAGCACTATTTTTTGTTAGTAGTAGCAGTGCTGCTATTGTTAAAACTAATGTTATGTCAGCACTCCTACCATGGACAAACAAACCCAATTTATATTCCCAACTATATCTTTAAGTATCCGAACCTTATCACAGGAGGAGCACTTGTAACATTTTAACAATCAAATGTCATGTTTCCTGTAATGCACATCAACAGGAAGATTAAGTGAATATCCATTACTTCTCAACAACCCCAAATAGAAGATAAATGTAGTGAGGATAAAGAAGTCGGTTGTTTCTTGGGTTGTTTTGGGGGCTTTTTTATTATTAGTTTTGGGGTTTCTTAACACTAATTGTCTCATATTCAAACGTACATACAGACACAGAAGCAAACGGAACTTGTGCTTCATTGTTAAAGGAAATATAAAATATTTATCACTAACACAACATTCCTTCAACTGTGAGACTAAAACCACTTCCTTATGATGGCAAGATAATACTGGTTGCACTCTGTGATTTTTCCATTCCTGCTGTTGAATGCACTCTTGTTCCAAGGCTACACCCAAAAAGGTAGAATTATCTCAAGTGTATGTATGCAGCTATTTTTATAAATCTTGTTTTTCAAACTTTCTATCAAGTTCCTTCATGCAGCAGTATTTCCTTAAATAAAGCTAATAAAGCTTTCCAAATAAAGCTAAACTAGCACCTACTTTTTACTGAATGCATATAATTAAAGGTGACCAATGTATCAGAGAGGCCTAATACAGAGAAGAATTAATTAGCTCCAGTGCTGAATGCTTCCCGGATAGCTACTGCTTCTGACGGCTGCGTGCTATGATCTTCTTCCATGGCTTTCATGGCACCCTAATTGGTGATTTCTTAATCCCATTAAAACAAAAAAAAACAAAGAAAACTCCCGAAACAACAGCAACAATCACCAAACCACAACAAAACCACCCCAAACCAACCCGAACCTTAGGTTAAACACGTGGCCATTTACACTAGGTCAAACCAGAAGAGCCCATAATAGCATCTCTATTCTGTCAATGCAGAACAAAAGTGAAGGAAAACCCTGCTTGATTAATAATTCAAGAGTCCAGGTAATTAAAACTGAGTCCTTGCAGATCTGCTGATATCCCAAGTAACACAATAGCAAGAAGGGTGAATACATGACGTGAATGGTTATTTAAATGGACAGCTTCCAAAAGGACCTGTTTAAAGACTTCTAAGTCCCTATATCAGGTTCCAATTCAGAAAAAAAACAAAGAAACACCTCCAAATCACTTTTGGCCTTTTTCACAAAAAATTCTGCTGATTTATGAGCAGAGTGTTTTTAAGTTTCAAGTTTCTAAGTCTATATGCTTAGAAGTCAGATACATTAATCTCTGAAAATGAGCCACATCTATGAAAACTGAGAAAACTAGATGCAATCTTTCAGGTGGGAGTGCACTCTTAGCACACTTTTCAACACTTTTCACAACCAAACTGTGGAAACATTCATAGAATGGCTTGGGTTGGAAGGGACCTTCAAGATCTTCTACTTCCAACCCCGCTGCTGGGAGTAGGGACACCTTCCACTAGTACCAGGTTGCTCAGAGCCCCATCCAACCCAACCTTGAACATTGTTTCCTTTAGTTTAATTCATCCCAGAAAAAAAATCAGCTTTGTACTGTTCTGACTTGGTCTGTAAGGACACAGAACTCAAAGTTTAGGAGGAAAAGAGTCTGGTCTAACACCTGCCCTGAAACTGGGTATTAGTCCAAGCCATATTAGCAAAATTGCAGTATTAACACTGACAACATTTAACTCAACTTTTTAAATAGAAATGGCTTTTGATCCTACTTCATCCCCAAGGGTATTGCTTCATATCTTAAAAAAAAAAAAAAAAAGTAACTTGGTATGTAACTAAAGACTAAAATAATAATTTCCTACACTACAATATACAGAAAGGCATAATTTTACCTAACAGTTGCCAGGGAACTATGCACATTCCAAAACATACCAGATACACTACATAATATCTGACTTTCAAAAAAAAATACATATGTATTTTAGAGACATACCTTAACATGTTCAAAGAAAAGTTAACACAAGCTGTAATTAAAACAAGTAGGGCAGGGCAAGGAAGATGTCTGGAATAGACTGCTTAAAAAAGAAAGAGCAAAAAACTAAGCCAAGCATTAAATGACACAGCAATCACACAAGCCACCAAGTCAAACCAAGACATTCTCTGCTGCTATCTCCCACAACACTATCCATGCTAAGGAACCTCAAATCAGGAAGGAAGGAACTGCTGAGGAAGCCCTGCATACAAGGCTTGTTTCTCATTAATTAGCAGAGATCACATGTCGCTGAGGACCTCTGACTCTAACCCTCCATCACCCGTACCATCACACTTGCTGTGTTAAACTCTGCTTCACAATCTGCTGACATCTAAGTGCCTTCAAATCCCCACTGACCAGGGCTGAGAAAACGACTTCCTAATCAGCAGGCACACGGCTCAGGGCAGACCTCTGGACCACCACTGCTGCTGCTGTCCAGCTGTACAAGGGGCAAGAGAACCCCCATGCTGTGGAGGAGGTACCAAACTAAACAGGTACCTATGTTGGAGTAGGTACAGACCATAGGTATTTGCTCACTACAGACCAATGTAATAGAGACCTGACAGCTCTGTTTGCAAAGCTTGAGAATTTAAGACCATGTTTAGGTTAGCCTAAAAACAAAACCACATAAAATCCTCCGTTTTCTTATATATACAAAGCATATATGGTAAAAAAAGAAATACTGAGGAATCTTTCTTTGTATTCGCCTTCTTTATATCTCCTGAATTCATACAACTGGAAGATTAAATGTCTGATGATTCAAAAATTCCCTTACAACTCCCAGCTTCAAATGGCAACTAGTCTTACACTGTCAACCAGGATGCAACCTGGGACTACCAATGGTTCACAAAAAAAAGAAACAAAATCAAAAACAGTGTGATGACACTTGATACCATTTGAAATTATCCAGAAAACATTCTAGGTTAAACATTTCATTTGAAGTGCCTGTGGAAGGGAGAAAGTCACAAAGCTCCTTATACTCTTGATTTGAGAGGTGGTATTTTGCATACAGAAGTTCTTTTGCTTATTGCAAATCTTCCCTGATTATGTGTTTATGAATGTTTAAAAAGTAAAGTGCTGCCTTATTCCTGGAGCTATTTGATCACAAAAATAGGAAATACACATTAAAGAGTACACATTTTACACAGTTGCACCTAGTGTAAATACAGAGCAATTGGTACGCAAAGCACCTCATCTAAGAGACTTCAATATTCTGCTTGCGGGAGGAACCAAAGTACTGGGCAGTAGAGAGCTGCAATTCAAACTGAACAAAGTATAATTTTCCAGTCATGCAAACAGTTTGAACAACATTAAAACTAGGTAACCAAATCATCTCATCAGTTGGAAGAGCTCAGAGTCCCTGGGGAGAGATGAATTGTTAAGGACAACAACAACAAAACTGAGTCAGCTGGCATCTACTTTCCTCATTTAATGCACACTCCTCCAATAGACATGTATGCAGTATGCTATGGAATTAAGTTTTCTTCCTCTTATTTGCGTATTTTTTAGCAGTGCACAGTCTAGTACTAAAAGCATGTGACCATTCAGATTTAGAGACAACATTACTTGATAACATTAGATTAGGGAACTCCAATGGCATAGTTGCTCTGACATGGTGTAAGTCACCAAACTTGTCCTCTAGCTTGCTAAAACCAACACAATTCCCATTTGATCTTTTTAGACAACAGAAAATTTTAAGTGCTACCAGTCTTGCAATTTCCTGTAATATATTTGGACCTACAGGGATCAGGCTGACCCAACTCTGTCTATGATGAAGCAGTTTTGAATGGACAGAGCTGCATCCTCATGAGGATCACCAAAGGTGTTCCTAGTCTACATCCAGTTCCTTCTGCAATGTCAGGTGAACACCAACTACAACACAGCAAAGTAAGCTTTTGGGGCAAAACACAGTGTTTACTTCATTTTCACTAGATATATCAAAGCCCCTGAGACACATGATGCCTCTGTTCTGTGAACAGGGCAGGGCAAATGTTAGCAGTCTCCAATAAAGAGCAATCTTCAACCTCCTCTAGAAGCTGCTAATTATTTCAGTCATGCTGAATTCTGACTGATAGTTTTGTGCTCTGAAGTGATACCCGCTCATTTTATTAGTAATGAGAGGATCTGGAGTGAGAAGCCGAAATAACTATTATCCCCTTATTTCCAAAACAGCAACAGTTTACAAACTTTCTGCTTGAGAGTAAAATTCTACTTGCAATAAACACCGTGGGGATGTAGGAATGTTAACTTCTTCCTCAGAAGAGAGGGAGAAGAAAACAAATAGACAACAGCTAGCTGGTTTTGCATTTCTCCTGCGGGATAAGCACTGCCTTTGAGTTTGCCAGTTGCTCCTCTACTTGGGCAGATTCTCAAGTCAAGTAAATTAACAGTGGCTCATTGACTTCACTAGAACTACACTCATTTACAACCCTTAATGCTGACCTACATTAAAGCAGCATCTCACACCGAGGAAGAGCTGCCTAGAGACACTCAGAGCCAGGAACTGCAGAGTGTTTCTTCCACATACTTAATCATTATGTTGAACACTCATCTTCCTCTTCTCCAAGAATCTGCAGCCCTCCTTGACTGCAGTGACAAAGTGACAGCTCATAGAACCAGCTCACAGCTGGTGGATGGCTCAACAAAGCCTCTGAAAGCCTGAGCTTGAACCTTCTAGGAGGGAGTGGTGCCTGTGCTTGCCAGGCTAAGTTCCAGAACTCCTTTTTCAGTTCAAGTCTTATGCGTTTTGCCAGCCATCCTTCTTTTCACAGCCAGAGACACTTTCTGTGTGGAGCTGGTGGTTGGTTCTGACTGGTCATGGACTGCAAAGAAAGGAGGCTCAACACAGAGTCAGAGATGAGGCAGGGATTAAAAAACAGAATTCGTGTCATTCAGAAGGGAGAACTGCTAAGGTACTTCCACACCCTTGAGTTTCTTTTCTAGCATGTATAAATGTAAGTCTGAATACATAATCCAAACCACTAACGCAGAAAACAACCAAACCCCACAGCCACTGGAACTAAATGAAGATTTAACATACTAGGGCAAATACACAGAAACATTCAAGGTCAGATTGGACAGGGGTCTGAGCAACCTGAACTAATTGAATATATCCCTCCTCGAGGCCGGGGTGAGAAGAATGAGAGGACCTTTGAAAGGTCCCTCCCAAACTCAGACTATCCCATGACTCTATGATTCAAGATTACAAGACATATAAGCACGTGAACTTCCCAGCAAAAGAAAAAAATATTCAATGGTTGTAACTAGAAATAAAAACCTCAATGAAGAACTCTCAATTTGAACCAGAGGCAAACCCCAGGAACTGGCTACCTGCAGACTTCAAGGAATAGGCTCCAGGAGATGGAAAGAGATGTTTCTGTACAAGTCAAACACCACAGGATCACTCCATAGCAAGAGGCATCCCCAAGCAAGCATAAGTAGAAGCCTGTACTTCTCATTTTTCTCTTCACCTCTTCCCACCAAATGGTTAAAAGAGGATATAGAGGTTGCACTCAAATATTGGTATCAAATGAATGCACCTTTGATTTGCTTGGATTGTTTATTTGGGGGAGGGGGGGCGGTTGCTTGTTCGTTGATTTGTTGGAGTTTTTTTTGTTTTAGTGCTTGTTTGGGTTTTTGTTGTTGGGGTTTTTTTTAATTAGCTTAACCTAGTTAAATCAATTCTTATACTTACCGGGGCATGACATTGTTTACATAAGACTAAGTGCAAAACCCTGACCTCTGTATTTCCATCATGACCTCAGAGAATAGAGCCCACTCACCCTTCCCCAGTTCTTACAACTTTAATTATGTTCGACAAGGCTGCTATGCTTTAAAGGTATCATTTACCAAGACCAAAAGCTGTTTATTTTTATTCTCATTAATCACTTCCATTTTGTTTTATTCCATTTATACACCGTGGCTTTTGCACTCAGGATTGTTACCCGATTGGATCACTTCAGACGCAGCTCAACAGTTTCTTGTGCTACTACAGTCCTATAAAAATTCACACTATTTAGCTTTTAACCAACGCAAAGAGAACCAATCACAAGTTCAGAAAAGCTTCCAAACTGCTTGGCTCTAAGAAATCTTCAAGGGTGAGAGAGGGCAATACATGGATGAAGGGCAGGGACAGGCCTTACTTGTCTCATTAACTTAAAATTTTAACATCATAAATCAGGCTGACACCTTTAAAAGAAATTTCAGCCTTTCTATATAACTTACCTGTCATTCAAAAAATGGCCATTCCTTCCCACATCCTGTTGAACTTACAGTTCAGGAATATGGTTAAGTCACAAAATTGAGTGAAAAGCCAAGTTATCAATGCAACTTTAGAAATATCTAGAAAAAAAGCTTAAATACACTAGGGGAGTTTTACATGTGACCTCAACAGGTTCTTCGAATTATTTAAAGGCATATGAGGAAATCAGAAAGATACATTAATGTTAAAAGTTAAGCTACAATAGTTTAAACCCATTATCATTTAGTTTATCATTATCACTTAGTTTAAAGCAATTATCCTTTCACTTTACATTTTGATGATGAACAGCCTAAATAGAAGTTGTAGTGGATTCAGTCTATTTAATGGAACTTCTAAATTGAAATAGAAAGTATGTAGCTTTAACTTTATGGCAAACTGCACAATCTTCCCATTTTCTTTTCTGTACCACATGAGCTACTTGCTCATTAGACACAAATGGGTAGAAAACAAGAGTTTCTTTGTTTGCATACATTAACTTAAAGCTGTAAAACTCATTCAGCCAAACTTTCACCTTTAAACCTTAACCTGAGTTGTAACAACATTTGTAGCCTCTAAAATTACACTGCATGCACCCAGACAGAGTTAATCACCCTTCACTTTTGATGCATAGAATAATGATCTACCACTTAAACTTGAGCCTTTAAAAGCCTTAAGAAAAATATGTACGTATCTGTGTCTTAAATCAGTAGCAAAACAACAAAACTCTACATAGCACTGACCGGCTGAAAAGAAAAACAAAACTAGACATACAACTTGTAGCTCATGGAAGTTGAAAATAAATGCATTTAAAGTCTCCTCAGATGAAATTTTTGCTTCCCAGCATGTGCTATTGATCAGACACCTGGTACTTTTAGTCACTGAGGAAGGTCTGGCTTTGTTTTTTGTGTAATTTAAAACTTCATAGCGGAAAAAAAAGAAATTAAGTAGAGACTTGGAAATAACTTGTTCTAAAAGCTGATGAGCTCGTTATAATTTTCAATTCTTTCTTTAAACAAGTGATCTGTGCTTAGAACTTTGTAGAATATATTACGGCTCCCTTCAAATATTGTGCTAGTTGGAACTCAACTGTATTAATTTTAAAAACTGAGCAACAGTAACAGTTGAGTATTTTTGCTATCTACAAAATCAGAACTATGGCAAAAAACCCCTCTTGGATTTATGAATTATACTTATCTAAATGCCACAAAAAAAACAAAACAAAACAAAAAAAAAACAACAAACAAACAGCACAGGAAAATTCCAAGCCAGAAATGCTTTGAAAGAGCTATTAGACACATAAATAAAAATCAAACAAAGCAGGTAAAAATGAGGTTTTTTTAAATACCAGTTTGGGTATTTAGGAAGTGGGGAAATGACTGAACTACCACATGAAAGACACCAACACAACACACAGTAAATTCAACCTTGCAATCAATGACAAAAAGGTATCCTAAATTAAAGAATTTTATTAGTCTTGAATTTTTTCTCATTTTCTAAGTTAAGAAGTGGCATTATTAATCATCTCTTTTTTCCCCCCACTGTTAAGCTTCCTATGTAACATCATGTAGAATAAGTGACACACAACTTGAGCATCTGCAAGACAGGGTAAAAATTAAAATCAGTAGTTAAACTCCCTTTGACTTTAAGGGGCTGAGAACTCATCCAGGTTTTCTTTTATTTCCTCAGGCCACAAAAGGAATGACTTGCTGCTTCTCTTTCATTTACGCTAATAAAGAACGCGGAGCTATTTTTATTTTCTCTTTATTACTACTTTTTAAAAAAGGAATCCTCATTTTAGAACAAGTTTTAACGAGTATGATACAGTCTGCAGACATAATGTGCTGGGTGGAGTAAAAACCCTCAGAAACACAGTGCACAGAGCCAATAATGGACTTGTCGCCAACACCCTGTGATTTCATGACTGCAAGAACAAAAACAAATGCCACGTTCAGTTCATTGCAAAGAAAGGGATTCATTAACTTGATGTGGCTTTTGACTTGACCTGCGTAAGGTGAGCAAAATAAAATTTCATTTTATGAGATTCCAAATGACCAGCTGCAAGCCTACAGGAACTGTGATGAAATGATCAAGCTAAATTACTACCTCTGTTTAATTCTAATTATTACTAGACTATAGGTCACTGTGAATTTTTAGCTGAGAGGTTGCTGCTTTCCTTCCTGCCATAAGGTAACAGGCAAACAAAATGTAAATGTCTTTCTGGAAATTGATGTAAAATAAAGTGTAAATTCCTGTCAAAGACAGAAATATCAGTCCTGATGACTCAATAATCTGAGTGCAGAGAGCAACCCAATCTTTTTGGAATAATGATTGACTTCAAAGACATTCAAACAGTAATTTCCCCACAAAAATGTCAAAGTTATTAGTCAAAAATCAAACATTCACAGTATCAAAAAACCTTATAGTCAGAGAATTAGAAAAAACCAAAAGTTGTCTGTGCCAGTAGCATTCATTCTTTCTGGTCACAGCATTAAAGCACCAGGTCAACCCCACTAGCTTGGCTGTCCCAGCAAAAGTAGAAGAAAACATAATTCCATCTGATATGAAGTACTGGAGCAGGAATGGGGATTAAATAGTCTTCTTCCACATTATGGTCATGGGTACCACATAAGTGTATGGATAAGAATGATTCAACTGATTTAGCTTAAAAAAAAAAAAAAAACAAACCAAACAAACAAAAAACCAAACATAAGAACCTACTTTCTTGTTTTCTGCTGAACACATCAGCATCCCCTCCTCAAAAGAGAAATTTTAGAAGAAAGGTAAAAAAGACATTAAAAGTTGAAAAAAATGGCAATCCAAAGCCAAAAGCGTTTTGAGAAGAAATTCTTCAGCAACGCAGTTTAGGGAACCTAAGTCACTAGCAGACAGAAAATAAAGAAGAATTTTATTTTAGTATTTGCAGTGAGATAAATACCTTATTCTAGAAGGGCCTAGTTCCCTTTTATTTTCTCTCCCTGTGAACTTGCTGCAGAAAGGTCAACTGTTTTAAGCAATAGCATCATAAATGATGACACTGTTTGCTTATTTTTACAATGCTGGGAAAAATGAAAAAAACGACACCTTAACACTTGAACACACAGTTCACTGGTTTTTCTATTCGCCCCACTAAGAACTTGGAAGTAAACAGAAGTGTTTATGTCAGGACTGTAATCCTCCTACGGAATAGCAGCCTTTGAACATTCAGAACATTACTCCTGATATGATACCAGGCTGCATTACCATTCTGCTCAGGAACTGCCAGAATCACTCTCAAGAAAAGTTAAAGTGCTCTGTTTGACTCTAATCTTGTTTCAATTTATATGTTTCAGTATTTTGCTTTCCCTATAGGCAACGCAGATTAACACTCATGAGTGGGAGAGAAACAGAAATCATTCTTTTTTGAAGTTTTCTAAGAAGCCAAGTACTCACCAGCAGCAAAATTCCATGCTGCACACTCCTTCCCATTTCAAAGCCCTGATTGCTGCACAGAGTTTTTTAAAAAAATCACAAAATGTTCCTCAAAACAATTATTCAAAAGTTCATTTCTTAGTTTCTAATCTTAACAGCAGCACTTAACAGCTTCCTCCTTGTATCAAAAGGTGGGAAGACTTTACTCCACCTTCTGTATTCAAGAGGTAAATGGCAGCAATGGTTCCTCCTTTCTGCTTTGCATCTAGTTTTAAATTACTCCTTTTAATTTTTTAAGTCTGTACAACCTAAGCAATGAGCCTCACTAATCACTACTGAATGATTTAACCCAGCCATTCAGTTCCAGATGCCACTCGGTGCTAGAGATATGCTAATTCCTTCCAAGCTTTACCTCCTTTTGCAGTTGAAACCATAATTTTCCATGTTGGTGAAGACAGGATTTTACTCTGTGCATGGGGCCTCCTGCCAATCACTTTTATGCCTGAGCAGTGGCACAGTACGAGTTCCATTTGATGGTTACATCAGCCACTTCTCTGTTAAATCAGTTCATTACATACATCCTCTCTCTGGCATTCTGCTGCTACAGCATCACAGTCCCTAATCTACCTTCTTCAGTGACAACTCCTGGCTTGGGTAGCAAGAAGCAAAATTTTTTACTATCCCTACTTACTTTGCTTTCTTTTCTCCTTGTTTCCTTGCACTACTCCTGATTTTTTCCCCTTTATCACCTCCTACCATTAAACACTCTGATTATGAAGTATCTGTCAACTGTAGTACCTAGGGCATTAGCTATATTCCAAAACCAGAAAGTTGCACTGACAGAGCTGTTCTGTGAGTGGGAGGTGAGGGGAGAAACACTCAGAACTTGCAAATCCCAGTTCTGAAGCTGCCTTAGCATCCAAGAGATCTCCCAGCACAGAGCTCGAGCAAGTGCCAACTTTAATACCAGATGCCAAAGGGTTTTGATAGAAATAAAAAAGCTTAGTGACATTGCTGAGCGTTTGATCCAAAAATAGTATTTTATGACCTTGTATTATGCTTTCACCACAAATACAGGCACAACCTATTTTTGGATTTGGGAACTGTTATCCTTATCTTGGGCTTACATGCTTGGGCTTGTTTGGTCAAGAGGAGATGTCTGGGTTGAAAAGTCTGCTTTTGACCAGTTAATAAAACGCACTACAAATGTGACAGGCCGAGAAGGTTCTAAAGGAATACATACTCAAACACATTTTTGATTGGCTTCCCACCCTAACCAGAGCTAAAGAGGCACAGGCAAATTCAAAGTTATACAGCTTTTTTCAGTCAATTGGCTCTTAAGTCAATGTTCACTACAGTCTCAACTTTCAGACAGGCTAAGAACCCACAATGATCCATAAACGTTTGCAACTGAAGTCAAACACTTTAGGCAATTGAATTTAAACACTAGAATCAAGAGTTTCAAAAGGCACTACTGATTTTAAGTGGCTCCAAACTTAGGCTGTAGGTTCCCAACTTCAACAATTCACAGTGTCCCAGATTAAAAAAAATTGAGGTTTTGCATCTACTCAAAGTCAAGCCACTCGTTAAAACACACCCATGTGGTCACTATACAAACACCATTTCTTTCTCTATTTATCTCCTTCCAGAAGAAAGGGAAGCTGATCCTATGCACATCTTTAGGCCTACATTAAATCCCTGGCCATGTATTGTATCCTAATTTCTAAGATAAAAAACTCTTAATGTCTATTACGCTACTGTAGAAGAAAGTAGTAAAATTAAAGTCTACTATATATGAATTTATAACCATGAACTGCTTTATACGTCTAATTTTCAACAAAAAAGCAGTTAAGCAATTAGATAAGAGGCAACATAACTAACCCAGAATGTAAAATAAATATCTTGCCTGAGGATATGCAAATTTCAGAGCACACAAAAATGCCAGCCAAGCAAGTTTTAATGCAATAGTAGCATAGAACAGTTTAACAGTACTAAAGAAATCACAATTCTGATTTATGTACATGACAGTTGAAGGAGCAGAAGACAAAGACTACAAAATTGAGTAACATCAGAATTATACAGACTATTCAGTTCTCTCAGATGGCTGTCACGGATGACTCCAGACTTCACTGGTTGCCAACTGATCCTTGCCATACCCTGAACTGCACATCAGAGACAGGTTGTTCCAAAACTGAGCTTATTCAGCTGCTAATTCACTATGCAAGATGGAGAAAATAAAATATTAAGTTGAAGATTTTAAATCCAGAGCTCAACACAGGCTTGACAGATTTACAGATCTTTAATCTACAGTAAGGGGTGTTCATATTCTTTTAATCATTCACTATATTAGCATTAGACTTAAGGTAATGCAACACCATATTGAGCAAATACTTCCCAACAGAAAAGGGCAGCTTGAATAATTTTGCACATCTGACTATGCATTTCTTCAAAGAAAGTGTATGTACTCCAAGACTGCAGCAGTCCAGAAAACATGCTTATTTCCTGATTAAAAGTATTCATATCCATTTCAATAATAATGTATTCAACTAGCTATTTTGGTCTACATTGAATTTATAGTAAGTCATACTAAAATTAAATGCTCAATTTAATTTGCAGTGATTTACTTAAATGTAAATAAATATAAACATTTAACATATTACAGCAAGCTCTATGCCCTTCCAGAGGTACAAAGTCTGGTGGCAGAAAACAAGAGGTAAATGGGAGTATCTTGTGAGATTTACCCACAGAGGGTACTCTCCTCTTGTTTAGATATGGAATCCAATCCTTTGCTATGGAATTTCTTTGAATGCCAAGTGCGGAAAACGTCCTAAGCAACATATTTACTATTTTGTGAAAATGTAGATGCTAATACAAGCATTATATATATGTCAGCCTTCTGATTGAGAAGATGCATACCTAAGAAGCCTTTAAAAAAATCTGATATTTTTATGCTCTAGTGGTATAAAGTTTATATATACATATATATATGTATGTATGTATATATATATATATATAAATCCCTTAAAATAAAACCCAAATGTGTTAAAAATGAGGTCGGAGATGACATACATGCTACTGCTGTTATCAAAATCCATGCATTAAACATGTACATCAGAAGGTGAAGTGCATGCCCAAGTTAGGCAGCATATGTTGACACCATTTCACTAAAAGCTAGATGGAAAAGTGCTCAAGTTCTGTGTAGTTCTTTGGATAGCAGTGCTGAAATAAACTATGAGAAGGCTTGAGGACCTGAAAAGCAGTTTTCAAGACAAAAAGCTTCTTTGTAAACTTCAAAAACATACTGATACTGTATTTAAATCTACAACTGTGTTCTCTGGTGGTTAATGGTAGATACTCTTCTCTATTTTTCCAAGTTTCTGGTTAGCACAGTAAGCGTTACTTCCCACCAAAATAAAAGCAAAGGCAAAAGGCTTTCTATTCCCTTTCTCTGCACAGAGTTTGCCTCGTTTTGGTAAGGCCACTTTAAGGTTGTATAATTCAATAAACCTTTCCGTCCTCAGCAAAGGCAAAATGACTTCTGTGTTCATGGGTGTGAGCAGAGCATTCTGCATCTTCCCCCTTGGCTGCAGCTGCTCAGATGGCAAACAGGTTCTAATTAAAAAGACTGGCCTGCTGCCACCCACAAATCACATTACTGTCAATTTATCTGTTTTGTTTTAATCAGTCATACACAGACACACACACACCAGTCTTAGTGGAAAACTTTCCCAAGCTTCAGAACAAGAGGGGCATGGAAAATATTTACGAGCCTTAGAGAACCCTAGAACAGTTCTTAGTATTTGACAGTATTTAACCTCCTTGGTTGTTCATGTACTCCTCCACTTATCCACAAAAAATAGTTTCCTCACTTTGTTTTCAAAAGACAAGAAAAAAAATAGAATATTCTTTTCTTAAGCTTCTATTCATTGCTGTATTGAAGTGTAGAACGTCTCTCCTACTACTTATACCTCAACTGGATAGTCCCATATAAATCGCCCTCCCCCTGGCTCACTTTGTGCTGTTGTTTTAACACCAATGAAGTCATACACATTCCTGGTCTGAGAGGCCTACCCTCGTACCTCTTAAGGAATGTTCCAGAACCATATCTTATCACTTTTGTGGATAAATCTGGGGGAACGCATTTTTTTTTTTTTTCCTAATGAATAATCAACTAATAAAGAAATTCTGACATACAAATTTAAACACATCACCATCTTATTTCAATAAAGCTTACAATCATCATCAGGGTATGGTAACTTACAGTGCCTGGCCTAAGTTAATAACCCAGATACTAAAAGGTTTAGCTCTTTAAAAAAGGGAACCCAACACTGCAATACAACAGAATAACAGAAATCTGCACATCTGACTGAAAACTGAAGTCATTATGAGCTTCCCAGCTGTTTCTCTTTTTCCCCTGTTGAGATTTTCAATAGTCTCAATTGTGAAAATTCAATGTAGCTGGCTGCCATCTATGTCAGCAGTACAAAATATTTGTGCTCATAAGACAGTTTCTTCCTTATCATAAAACGCCTTTCTACCCCCACCAATTTAGTGCTGATGGAAGGCTGACACAATAAGCCAAGAGGCATCAGTGTATGATTGAGATAGAAGGTGAGTATATATATTTATATCTATTTATCTATCTTTCTCCTAGAGAAGGTATAAACTAGGAAATTATCTGCCCTTAAAAGCACCTCTAGCTTTCAAGATACTTAAGATGAGTATTTCTTTGTTGCTCTACTCTCATCTCTTGGTCAAGTTTCTCATCACTAACAGGAAAATACTCTTATTTCCCCTGTTTACACAATTTATTGGACTTAAAATACACCTCAGTTGCTACTTCAGTTACTTCACTATTTACCTTACAATTTTATGAAGAGGCACTCATGTGAAAAGCTAAGGAAGGTTATCACCATCGAGCAAGATTATATAGCAAAGCACACAAATAAAATGTATCAGGACCTCACATATAAAATTCTTAAGTGCCCTTTAGTTTGCCTGGAAAGAGCAAGGTTCCCACTAATTTCCTGGCCACAAAATAACCTACTGACAAACTACTGACAACAAAATGACTCATTAGTAACTATTCAAACACACAAAACTCCTGACAAATTCGCAACAATAACTTCTACATTGACTACGCTGCTCTTCATTATGAAAGAGAAATTCTGAAGAAGACTCTAGAACAGCCACTGTGACACTAAGCCAAGGGCCCGTTATTCACACAACCCATTTAACTACAACAGAAATAATAAACTGCAGAAGTGGAGCAAGTGACTGGACTTGCCAGACCAAATTATTACACTCATTAGACAAAGCTATCCCTTAATGAGACGTAATATTACACTTCTTTAGCATTGCGAAACAGAACTCTTCCAGTTACTTAGGAAATGTAAGTGCCAACCAAAAACAATGTTATTTGAGAGCGAGGGAACAGGTTCCCAGACTCTTAAGTAAAGCTATAGATTTGTCTGTCTTGAATGTCTAAATATTTTCTCTTTCCACTTCTCACAAAAGCAAATGTGGGTTTGAACATCTTTGGCCATCAGTTCCAAAACATTTTATATTAAAGCATTATTTGGCATAGGTATCACATGTTACCATTTGACATTAAATAACCTGCTACCTAGATGTCACTAGTTTCTGGTAACATTTGTAATGGTCCATCTGTATTTGTAGATCCAATCTGTAGAACCTTGAGCCTGTAAACTCAGAAGTATCCTTCACATAAATTCATGTTTTCTGATAAAATCTTATGGACAGTACACACAAATTCCCCAAACTTCAGTACCCTGAGTGTTACAAATGATCCCAGCTAATGAAAATACTAGGCTATGCTATTGGACTACATGACACAGAAGCAAAAAAAACATTTGACAACCACCACTGATTGCAGTGAGAAAAAATCAGCCTGAATATTCATGTATCCAACTTAATTGCCAAGCTACCTGAAAAGAAGTGTCTCCTGGGTGAAAGGCAACAAAATCCACGTTAATGCACACTGAAAAAAAAAAGTTTGATCTCCACATATACTATCAGCACTCACAAGGATAAGGGATTTTGAATCAAACACCTGGATACTTGAAGAGTATTTTATCACAAGTAAGGAATGATCAGTTTTATAGCACGTGGTTATTGGTTTTCTAGCTTGAAGTCCCTCAAGGACAAAACAAGCACTGCCAGCTTCTTCTGCTCTAAGCAGCTGGCTCAATTTTTCTTAAACATTCTTACAGCAAAATTACTTAGAACAGCACACAATGTATTAGGGGTAGGTGAAAACCACATAGTTTTTATGTTTTCTTGGGTGACTTACTTGCTTTTACAGACTATGCACTTAGACTTTCATAATTCCCTTGAATTCCTGTGTAATATTTTCTTAGATCTCTCTTATTTTATTACTATTAGACAGAGAATATGGAAAAGGAGTAGAAGCATTTCCTGAAATGCTCTAGTACTTCATAAGGGAAGTTTACAAGTACAAACTTCTGAGACAAACAAACAAAATGTATCAAAGAGATGGCTGATTTATTTACTCCAGTAGGTAGGTTAGCCAACTGGAAAGGGCTTTGGGGACACTCCATGGACACCCTTAAACTATTAACCATCAGAAGGTAACTCTCCCATGAAAGAATACAAGAGACAATTTTGCCCTCCACTGGCTAGAACTATCACTGGAAAACACGCCTGCCTCGCTGCTGTCAGCCCTGCCTGTTTCATACAGCATGAAAACCCTCTTGAGCAAACGTACCAATCCCATTTGAAGTACAGTAATTAGTAAGGGATAACACGGACAGGAAAGGGGGAAAGGGTGGGTGTGAAGCAGATGGGAATCAGCAATGCAATGAAATACCTCGTCAAAATATAAAGATTTCCATGGAGGAAATCAGAAAAATCACACAGTAACATACTTGAGAATTGCTAGAGCAGTGAACACCCATGTGGAAAACCAGAACCTTGACACTCATTCCCAGCAAAAGTGTTCTGCATGTTGCCCTTCAGATAACTGAAAGCTTTTCTTTTTCAAACATATTAATTTGATGCTGCTGCTTCCTGGGAAATGAGAGTTGAAAACTCCATGGATTATGAACCCAAGTCTCCTTCAGAATGAAGGGAAAAGGGCAGAAAGCAGCTAAATACTCAAGAAAACAAGGATACCAGAGAAGTATCCCTTAAAGCAATTTTTATTCTTTATGCAAAGAAGCATTGAAATTAAACTGGGAGAATAAGGGAGGAAAGCTTCTATATTCCAATTTTCAACACCATTCAAATTTAAATTCACTCAACGTTTATTAACCACAGGCTTACATGAAAGAAGGTACTTCACAGGATTGCACAAAGACAACACCAGGGTAAAAATTAGGGGGTTTAAATTCTAAGTGGTTTACCAATTACTGTTTCAACAAACACTAACCCACTTACCTTTCTATTATTAAAAATTTTTCTCTTCCCCATCCCCCAATTACTTCCCACCTCTCAGGAGAAGTTTCTAACATCTCATTTAGAGTGTGGCCACACAAACCAGCGATTCAGTAAGGGTGTAAGTGAAGGAAGTGAAAACCTTCAGCTGAAGAGGGAGGAAAGGATCAATCAATTTGCAAGATCAGCTGTCAGCAGAACTCAAAGGATTTCAGTGTGGAAACTGCTGTAAATGAGTCCTGTCCTTCCTTCTGCACTGCAGCCATCTGCCCTCAAACTTCATCCTGCCAAAGGTTTCTGGCATCTCCATTGTTTCAGACACAAGACTGTTTGATCACACTCTAGTTGAGGAGAAAAAGAAATTCTCCTGGTGAGAAAGTTGGAACAGAGTTATTATCTGGTGCTTGTCTCTTATCCCTGTTACTGAGTTTGCTTACACGGCAAAATTAAAAACCTCCATAAAAATTCATGGCTTTTTTCCTTTTTTCCCTCTCCAACTCAGCTGGAATCAACATTATTAGAGAGAGCATCCCCATCCTGGGGGGGAAAGAAAAAAAACTGGAAAAAAAACCCCATATGCAACTTAATTCTATTGAGCATTCATATGAGAAACAGATGAAAGAAAAAAAAATAGTTTTCTTATTTTGGGAGTTTAAGCCCAATACAGAAGTGAGTTTCAGAGTGCACTGTTTATGAAGACTTTTCCGAGGTGGAAGTGATTGGCATGAAAGAGTAAACTGGTGCAAAGGTTATTTCCCATTCCAATTGTTTCACCATTAGATGAAGAAGGCAAATACAGAGAAAAATCAAATTAAAGATGGCATGACTGAGAGGGTCAAAAGTGAATAGGGTTAAGAGTTATTCACAGATGCAAAGCTTTCCATATTCAAAGCCACAAGAAGCAAACCTAATACCTAACAGCAAAAATTTAATAGTTGAATTTATGATATCATCTAGAAACAGACATAAGTTATTGCATTTGGTGACATAATTAACACTTAATGCTTCAGGCAGTGTACTTAAGTCTTTCAAAAACTTCATTCATTCATTGACTGACCAGATGTCTCATACCACCATAACTTTAATGACTCAAAGGGGTCCTCCGCAAACTTATAAAAACCCATTAAGGCAGAACAGCGAGCGCCCGAACTAACCTTAACTACAGCACAAGGGTTCGCTTAGTGTGTGACAAAGGCATTGATGAGAACGGGAAGGAACACCGCAGGCACACAGACCCGGCCTCCTGAGAGCAACAGGAACCTCGTGCAGAAACACTCCGACCCCCCCGGAGCCCCCCACGGGGGTCCCACGGGGGCTCACACAGAGCCAGACCTGCCGTCCACAACACCCTATTGATGCGACCCTGGGTGTAACCCACAGGCACGATAACATACCCCAAAGCGCATAAGCCCCGCGCAAACAGCGCCTTAATGACCACTAATCCCCCCTATCTCCCCGGCCATCTCCCCTGCTCGCACTGATCACGCCGGCGCTTCGCTCCACACACGTGGGTAAACTTTAACCACTAGGGCGAAGCAAAACCCATCCCCACGTCCCCCCCCGGCAGCTGCCGTGCCCCGCAAACCCGGGGTTACCCCGTGCCCGGGAGGGGGATGCGGTCCGGGACGGCCCGGCGGGGGATGCGGGGAGCCCCGTGGGAGGGATGCGCGGTACCCTGGGGGGGGGGGGGGGCATGCGGGGAGCCACCCGGGGGGGACAGGGTCTGTTCCACCCCCCCCCGAGGGAGGACGGGGCTCGGCAGCAGCCCGGGTTACTCCGAACGACCCCCGGGAGCTGCCGGCGCTGAGAAGTGCCAGCCCTGTGACCGGACCGGACCGGGCGCCGCGCATCCCCGCGCACCCCGTGCCCGGGCATCCATCCATCCATCCCTCCCTCCCCGGGGAGGGACCGAGCTTCGTTCCGGAGCAAAGCAGGGGGACAGAGGGACACGAAGGGGAGGTTTGCGGGTCCGGCCCCGCCTGTGACCCGCCTGAGCGCGGTGGTTACCTGAGGTGAGACATATGAATCCAAAGAGGTAAAAGTGAGCAAACTCCGCGATCATTGTCCTCGGGTGGCGCCTGCAAGCAGTCTCATGCCAGAAGAGCGGCGGGGAGAAACGAGGAGCCCCCAGTTGTAATCCCACAGAAGCTGAACGCGAGCGAGGTTCCCCAAATCCCGCCGCGCTCCCGGGGCGCGCTCCGGCCCCAGCTCCGGCCGGCAGCCCCTTCTCCTCGGCGGCGCCTTGACACTTCCCTGGGACTATCCAAAGCGACAGGAGCAAACAAAAGATCCTCGAGTTCCCGCAGCCGCGCTCCGCGGCCGCCTCCGAGCGCGCCTGGGTGCCGCTCCGGCCGCGGGAGCCCCCACGGGCGGCGGGAGCGCGGCCGGGACGGGCCGGGCTGGGAGCGGGGCGGGCCAGGCAGGGCAGGGCAGGGCAGGGCAGGGCAGGGCAGCGCCCTCCGGGAGGAGCCCCCGGCGGGTCAGGGCGAGCGGCGGGCAGAGCGCGGGGGCCCCGCGGCCATGGCGGGCCGGGCCGCGGTCAGGAGGGGCGGCGGGCAGGGCGGCAGCCCCGAGCCCTGCCCCGCATCGCCCCTCCCTCCAGCGGGAATCCCTCGGCCGCCCCCGCCCCGTCCTGCTGCTGCCCCGCGCCGGAGGAGGGCACGAGAGGGGCGGCGGAGAGCAGGGACGGAGGGAGGGAGACAGAAAGGAAGGAGAAGAAAGAGAGGGCGAGCAAAACTTCCCCGGGCCGACAGCCCCGAGAGACCCACCCCGCCCCGCCCCGCCCCGGCCGCCCTCGCTGCGGCGGCTGCGGGAGGAGCAGGAGCAGCAGCAGGAGCGGCAGCAGGAGCTGGAGGAAGAGGAGCAGGAGCGGCTCCTCGCCTTGCCCCGGCACGGGGGCACGACTCGGGCGGGGCCGAGCCCGAACTTTGTGGTGTCACGTCGAGCCGCTCGCATCCACCGCGGGCTGGGCTTGGCTTGGCTTGGCTTGGCTTGGCTTGGCTTGGCTTCCCTTCCCTTCCCTTCCCCTTCCCCCTCTCCCGGCCGCCCCCGCCTCCTCCTTCCCCCGCCCTGGGACACCTTAAAGGAGCCGCACCCACCCACGGGGCCCCCGCACGCCCCGAGCGGTGCTGCCCTGCCCCGCACCCCGCACCCCGCACCCCGGGCACGGCACAGCCCCGAGGCACGGGCGGGCAGCACCGGGCGCAGGGTAAGCTCGGGTTTCCCCACCCACGGCCGCCGAAAACACGCGAAGACACGCAAACCCCCCCCGCGGGTGTGCTGGCCGGGCGGGGAGGGAGCGCTGCTCCTGGGGATGCCCCGGAGGAGCATCCTCAAATCCCCGCTCCTGCGGCTGGGTGCGCTGTGCAGGCAAACACTACAGGAGCAACTCTAAGGCAACTCCACATGGTCGTGTCTGCTTCATTCTGTGCCACAGAAGGTGGTGTTTTGGGCAGGAAGGTTTAACACTGCAGGGGAAAAGGGAAGGTGGGCTGGGAAGAAGCAGCACTGCCTCCTTCACAACAAAGCTCCTGCTATTCCTAAATTTGATTCATTAAGCTATGAGGATTGAGACGTAAGAAGAAATTTCATTTCCAAGCAGTGTGTTAAATGTATTAACCCCACTGCAAGCGAGCCTTTTCTTGCAGTGGGACAACAAAGCACCACAGAAAGAACCTTCATGTACTTCCTGTCACAGGATTCATATGCACCCCACACTGTTATGAGCCAAACAGGTTTGGGTGCTCTCAGCTACCATTAATCGAACCCTAATCACACTGGCATGTCACTGCTTTGCCCCATTCTGCCTCCCTCAGGGTGCTGTAGGGCAAACTGTACAAAAGTGCAACAACAGAACGGTATTATGGATTGCACCAAATCTATTTTAGTCCACTTTTATGCGAGGCGTGTTAAGTCAAATTTTCAATAATGTAAAGCAAAACTGGTTTACATTGAGAAAGGAAGCTCTTGGAGATATAGATATATATATATATAGATATATATATATACACACACACACCCCATGTATTTATATCAGCAGCAACCAAACTGGCAAGATTTTCCTCTAAAAGTGATGATAATAGACCAAATATTTGAACAGTCAAAAGTTAGACAGTAATTTTCATAGAGAAAAAGAAATCAAATGTCCTACTTCAAGCACATTTGGAAAGCAATCAGAACTGTGGAATCAACAACAGTGGATACAACCAGATTTCTTCAGGTTGTACCTAGCCAACAATTTCTCTTCCAGTTCAGTGACCTCATGCACCATTCTGCATTTCATGAAAGAAAAAGGTATTAGCACCTCCAGAGTTAAAACAGTGAAGAGGTCTGAGATAATCCTTGACTCCCACTAGCAAATACTTTGTAGTCCCCTTATTATCCATTTCTAATGACTAGAATGTCATACTCTCTTTAGGTAACATGTTTGAGTTACTGTATAGTCAGATTACTTTTTTTTTAAGCCTAGACTGAATAGACTTCAGGAAGAAAAGAAAACACACCACCACTGGTGACATTCTGAAGGCCTTTTTTTTTTTTTTTCCCCATTCCTCCTGTAGTGTCAATACTTGACAGACTCATTTTGTACCAAATTACATGTTTTAATTGATTACTTCGGTTAAAAAAGCAAACCCACATCTACAAGTAGGCCACTCTAAAGGGAATAAATAGGTTTATATATTCTGTGAATGTACATAAATGCATATATTTATGCATATATTTTATATATACATATGTTTATTTACTCGTAATGTGTCATTTTTATGTATCCCTGGTTTTATATGAAGCTGTCAATACTCCCTGTAATTTTTAATTATAAACCCATCATTTTTAAGGCATTTCTATGACATATGTATTATCTAGCAACAACAAGCCACTGACTTTGCAACTGACAAGTATAAACAATGTGCACAAACGGTCAATAAAGCAGTTTCCTAATTCCCAGAGAGTTTTCTCTATTCGAGATAAATCTGTTTCCTGTTCATTAGTGCAACTGTAGGTTTCTAGATTCACACACTCCTTTGCTTAGATAATTCAAAAAAAGAGGGCCAATAAAATTTTATGCTGTGCTGAAGTCTTGCGTATGCTGGATGCTGATTTCAAATTCAGGTGCAGAGAAATTCTAAACACAGCAGTACATTAAAGATCTGAAGCTTGAATGACCTTACCGTATGATCCTGAGATAAGCCTAAATAAAACATTTAAAGCTTTTGTGCCACAGTTACTCCATCTTTAATGAGCATCTAAGACTGTTTCAATCACTACAAAGAAATTTTTATACTTTGAGAAGTATGGAGTCATTCTACTTTAGGTACCTATAGTGAATGTACAGTAGAGCTTCAAAGGCTTGTTCAATTTGTACTGTCTCAGATATTCATAACGTAATGTTTAGCTGTCAGTGCTTTCTTACTTCAGAAAAATTGTTAGGATTGAGTATATACTGCTCTAATTATGTTCCTTAAAATTCGTGTAGATTGTAATAATATATAACAGCTGCACGGCTGAATGAATCTCCTCAAATTGTAAGCCTACAGAATTTCATCAGAGTGTCTTGTAAGTAATTGACATCATATTTAATTCTGCAGATGTTCTTACAAAATGTGTGCTATTCAAGCATCCTTATTGTCCTTAATACAGAGACATACATACATATACGTGAGACACACATATATGTATATCTGTCAGAAAATGTTTCTAGGAAAAGAAACGTGGCTTTAACCTCTTCAGATCTGGGGAATGCTTCTTCTGTGAGCATTAGAAAGCAGATGTACTTGATGTGTTAATTCTGTAATATGTAATACCATTTTAAAGACACAAACATGTAATTTCTGCACGAAATTACACATGCTGCCTGTGCTTGAGGCGCAGAACTCTGTCATGAAACCACCAAAAAAAGAGAAAAGGTTCTATGGAACTAATAGTTGTGATTCAGCAGATGGCACTCTTCCCTCGAAGTGACTGAAATCACTGCTGTCTCTGATGCAGGGGACAATGTGCTTTGAGAGATTACTCATTTTATGTTACCCAGAAGAACCTGAATCTCTGCAAGTACTAAAGATCCCAGGGTACTTCTCTGTAAGGGCAGCGATACGCACACAACGTCTTGGATGTGTTATGGAGGCAAATGCCCTCTCTCTTCACAAACCCTTTTTGAACTTCAAATGATTCTTACCTTCCTGATCTTAAAACGACTGTGTAGCCTCCCGGTTACCTGCAGGAGCTGACTGCCAGGAATACCTGTGTGTGTGCGTGTGTACACTGTACGATCACACATGGCCCTGTCTGCATGAGCTCACAGATTTCATCATTCTGAAGCTGGCAGGCAGGAGGACTAAATCACTAACATTATTCTAAATGCTACAATTTAGCTTCCATCACAGAGAATATATAGATACATCTAAGTTTCAAAAACTGTTTGTTGCAGACTTTAGGACATCATAGAACTGATCTGTTGTATTATTTGGTAAACTACCTTAAAGAAACCTACTGAAATATCTTTCTAAGTGAAAGCTTTAATAAGCTGAAATTAAATGGAAAAATACAAGGAATTATACATCTCTCTTTGCATATTTGTCTCTAAGCATGGACCTAAGCTATGGTAGGAATCTTAAAGAAAGTCAATAAACATATTCAGTAGCAGAACAGTACATCATTTTAGTGGTATTTTCCATCTTTTATTAGTAAAAAAAAGGGATTTTCTATGTTAGAGCTAAAGAGGCAGTGAAGTTGTTAGAAGAAGGAGCACTGGAAAGTGTAGCTGGATATAAAAAGTGTATGAATAGCAAAAGCTTGAAAACCTACAGTTGCCATATAATTAATTGGGATAATTATTATGAGCAAACAAGAAATGTTATGATTTCCATGCCCATATAAGTCAATTTCTCTCTTTCTTGACCTGTCTGGTAACTGTTTAAACATGCTACTGAAAGAAATTATTTTCTTGTGTTTGATTGCTAGGGCCTTACCATGATTTTGCTTTTATTTACATTAATTTTGGGATATAACTCTTATTTCTTTGATGTTTTCTCGTAATTACACCACTAGTGAGTTCAGACTTCCAGTGTCTTTCACTACATACAGTACTCAGAGTCATTGCTGAGCAAGGGATACTAGCAATAATAATAATAATAATAATAATAATAATTTATTTGCTGTGATAAATTCATAGATAGCCTAACCAAGCTCAAGCCTCATTATGCTAGGTGTATAAAAACAGCATGATAAGAGATGCTTTCTTCAAAGGATTTATAAAGCATCATTATCAACATAAAGAACTACAAGAAAAATCCACCACGGGCATAAAGATGAAGAATTCCATTGATGTTTATCCCTTAATACTGCTTTTTATTAGGGGTGAATGTGTCTTTTCATTGCTGTTCAAAGATGCTATAGCACATCCCCACTGGAAAAAAGAAAATTCACTGAAGCTATATTTCTTCTGTTCCCCCCCCCTAAAAAATGTTAAAGGCATATTTTCTATTCAGTCTACTCAGCAGACTGGCTCAAACGCTTTTTAAAAATTATTATAATTATAGGAAATATTGCGTGCAACTTCTGCTTTGTGGTTTTGTTCCAGTTAATGACAAAATGCTAATCTGCTTAATATGCAATTTATATACAAACAACACAGTATTTATGACAAAGCCAGTGTTATCTCTGATATTACAAAACAAAGAGAGACCTGTCCCTGAAATCTCAGTATTTGCTTTAAATGTTTAACAAATGAGCCATTCAGTACTATCTCCTTGCCTCTACACAGAGCATACGAAGAGTATGAGGGTGTCACCTAGTGGATTGTTCAGACTGCCTGGAAGAGAGCTAACAAGCCAAATCATCCAAATGGCATTGAATGAACTAACAAAATGAAAGAGAAAGGATTCTTTTTTTCTTTATTTAATTACTCCAGGAATTGTGAAGGCTTCAACAGAGCGTTATTGTTCTGTAATATCTGCCTTTGGGTTCCCATTCATGTCATAGAATCTGTTGGCACTGAAAAGGTCTGTAAGAATCATGCATCCAAAATTTTGAAGAGAAAATTACCTCTGTTCCTGGATCAGAGGAAAGGTTTAATATTACCACAGACAACCATTTTAAATGAGTTGCACAAAACTTTTGTTTAACATTACAAATAATAAGTAGAAGAAATGATATACTGTGGCTGTAGGTTTCATCAATTATATTTTAAAAGAAGGAACTATTCCATGGTTTTCAACAGGCCATCAAAAAAAGGGGGTTTTTACATGTATTAATTTGAGATTGCTGTATGCATTTATAATTCATGAATAGTTAGGGTTAACCTTAGCAATCTGGAGATGAAAAGGATTACATAAACTATCCATCTTATTTCTCTGATTGAATTACTGCACATATTTAAAGCAGACGCCACTTAAGAACTGAATACCTGCAGTGAATTAACTCAGTCAAATGCAAAGCAGATACCCAAGCCAGCTCACCCAGTACCATTTCAATTGCATGTTGAAATTTAAAATAACCAGCATACAATTTATAATTGTATGATGAAAGCCTATCTGAACCCATATATTTAACCTCTTTTAATTAAAAAAATGCTTACTATAGTTTTAATATTACATTCTGCCCTTGAGTGGAGGAAGGGAAGAGAATAAGGATGGAACTACACATGATAAAGACATCCTGTTTTCATGCCTAGAGCATGCATATTATTACACCCCCTGAAATTTGTGTGTGCTGTGTGACCAGCGTGCAAAGAGGAGTAAGTCTTTGCCCCATGATGGTATGCTTAATTTTTGGTGTCAGAAGTACATCCTACCTGTCAGCAGACACAGTATGCTACTGGAAGCAAAAGCCTTACACTAGCAGTATGCTTTGCTAGCCCTGCTGTTGGTACCCTGCCATAATATGGCTGTTTTAATGAACAAGTGGATCTGCCTTCCTCTGTGTATAATGGCTGGCACATCCTCAGCCTTTTCTGCATATGCAGAACACACACAGTGAATCTAAAATTCCTTGCAAAAGACCCTTGGTGGAAAGGTATAAAGACCCCAGCAATCCTTATCCATATTAAAAGCTCTCAAAACCACTTTCGAGAGAACTGGGAAAAAAATTTATTACTTAGTTAACCACTTCTACTTTTTGAGGCAGGAAATTAAGAAAAAAAAAATTAGTTAAATCCCTCACCTTCAAAACAGAGAACAGAGCTCTGTTCATCAGAAGCATCTTATTCTGCTAGATATTAAATGTTCTCAGGCCCTCTGAAGAATTTCTCCCCTCTTTTGGAAATAGAGTTATTTGGGGATTTTCTATTTAATTTATTTTGTTTTCTCAAAACGCTATGTCTAGGTCCTAATAGATTGTGATAAGTGCCCAGGTGATGTATACTGTGAAGTTTAGCAGTAGACACTGATAAAGTACAAAACCTGCAGGGCAAGTAAGGATTGCTGCTGAGGGAGAGGATGCTGTCAATGAGTCTTGTATACCCATTCATACAGCAGGCTATTTTATTTTAAAACAATTCCTTCCAGCAGCAGTACCAGGCTTCCATACCACATAAACCTCCTTTTGCACAGAAGGTCAGGCTGCCTTCAGAATACTGGGGCGGGGGGGGGAGGAGAAAGAGGGCAAACAAACTAGAGGGATGCCTTGGGCCCCTGCTAAATATTTCATTAGAAAGAAAACTGGTCTTGCATGTGTTCTCCTTAAAACCTCCCAAAGGACAAATCTGTCAGGGTATGTCTACATAGTTAGGAGCATCCAGTAACACAACTATTCCTCCCACTCTCCGAGACGGCCCGACACGAGCCAGCTCCAGTGCAGAAGCTGAGTAAATATTCTCTCACAGTGCCAAGCCTGAGCTAACACAGGTTGTGTCTCAACAGGCCTTATTAGCTCAGGCTCATTACTGTAATAACACAGCTCTGTGGCTGCTGCACTGCAGCTGGCTCTGCCCTGTGCGAGGAGCAGGCACTCAAGGATCTGCTCCTGGCTGTGTAGACATGCCGTCAGCCTGTTCCTCCTCTTCTTCCCGGACATTTTGTCACTTAATTTAAATCCAGCGCCTCTCAAGAAACTGTCCTGGCATAAGAGACCATTTTAAAAAAGTGGTGGAAGGTTGTGAAGTGCTGACTGCCTCTGGCAGGTCTGAGGAGCACCCCTGTTACGCTATAATGGCATTTTCCCAAGTACAAAGCACAACCTTAAGCAAGCTTCACATACAACTTTCAATTTCCTCTTCTATCACCTCTTAACAGACAAAATGGAAGAGTAAATTACACAGTGAGAACTGGAGGAGGCCTAAAAAATGCAGCAGTCTGCTTTCAGATAAAATGTTGAAAACCCACCCTTCTCTTTCATATAAATGGACAAGTTCTTGTGTCTACCAAGTAGATTCATATACTTTTAGCCTCAACTGTAGTGCTCGAAAAACTTTTTAGCTGGAGTGCACAATCAGAGGTGCATGGGCTTATTGCCAACCTCAAAGAATGCAACAAGAACAGAAAAAATGTTTTTTTTTAAATCAGTGTTGTAAGGACACAGGACCAGCATGGTAGTTCAGACAGCAATATCAGACTAAATAAATACTGAGACCAAAGAAAGTCCCAGGCAAAGTTCTTATAGACCACAATAGGAGAGGATATTACCTGGAATCTACCCCTTCCACATATGATCCCTGTAGCTGTAATTCTTGGATGGGTAAGTAGAAGAGCAACAATGAGACACAAACATTATGTGTCAAAAACTTAATTTGAAACCTACACGTACACACAAACATGACAAAATTATTCCAAATAACTTTTCATTATTTCTTCAATTAATTATTTTCATCTTTAGCTTCAAGTGGCATTTTTAAATGTTGCTTCATGATGGTGGAGCTGAGAAACTGTCACTTTTGTGTATTCAAAATTGATAGCCTCACACAGAGGTAACAACCTTAGGCCAGGGGAGATTTCCTTGGCATTGAGAGGGTTTGCAATATTGCAACTTTGCATATCACCATGAAAATGTGGTACTAGACAAGGGAAATCCTTTTAACTGGTAGAGGAAACCTGAGTAGAAGTTGGAGAAATTTCAGTCAAACATATTCAGTTGGTTCTCCTTATGAACAACTTTTTATTTTATTCTAAAATTTTAAATTTGCATTCCAACTTTTAAGAAACTATACACACTTTTTGGGACAGATTTTAGTATTCAGTACTACTTGTGCTGTGAGATTTGCATTTTGATTTAACAAAGAAAATGAGGTTTTAAAAACTTGATTTTTTATTACTATAATGGGGAAATCCTCTCAATCAGTTCAATGTGATGAGTAAAGAGTCGACATGTCTTTCAGTAAAGTACTTACCAATCCTCCAATGTACTTTGTCTGTTCTTATTTGGATTGTTTCCAAACTATAATAGGTTTTGTGAACTATGCTGTAATGCCCTCTGCTGGTACCAAGCTGGTAAAAACACTAGATTTCCATTGCAGGTAATTTGAAGAGGTATAAAAATAGTATAAAACCCAAGGACTCAAACACCATAAACGTCTACCAGAGTCCTAGGCTGGTGATACTCTTTAAGACACTTTTAAGTAAAAACAGCCAAGTTGATCTTAAACAGCAACAAATACGACACAAACTTTTTACAAAGTTCCCAAGACCTTTCAAGTTTCTCAAGAAAAAATAATTGCTAAATCCTCAAAGTTCTGTGAAAAATTCCAGAACTAAAGGAAGAAACTATTAAGAGCATCAACTGACATTCATTTAACCTCTAGAAATTGATAGTGCATTAGCAAATCAGGACTGTGAGAATCTGATCGGAATGGTTATGTTAGATTTCAGAATTTCAAATGGAATTTCAAAGCTCATCTGATGTTTTCCCCATCCAATACATGGCAATAACCATAGAGCGAAGACACTGTTCAAGCAAGGAACTGAATACATGCACTAGGACTTACATTGTACCTTTGGTTATTATTGTGAATAGGTTTTAAGAAAATGGGAATGACAATTTAGACAGTTAAATAACCGTACTGGAGGATCCTGCTTCAATACCTTTATGGCATGAATATGTGGAAAGAAGGAAACACTAAAAAACAACTTCAGTTTTTTCCTGCCCAACTTTCTACTGCCTTATGGAAAGCTTAGTGAGATGCTACCCCATTCCCAAGGAGTTAATTAGTACCTTCTGTGAATAAGTATCAAACACACAAACATCTTCTATGCAGCAAGATGAAACAAGTAGTGTTTTTTAAAGTGCCACATCTTTTGAAGTGTGCTTGTTTAAAATTGCCTTAATTGGAGAGGATACTGATAAAAATAAGGTGCAGGGTGTTCTTATTTTTGTGTTTCTGTTCTCTCTGAGCACAGAATAAAAATTATAAACCTGGCCAGATTTTGGCATCTTGGAAACATGAGTGAGATTTTCAAAAGTGTGTTGCAGAGGGGGATGTTCAGCTGCCACTGAAAGAATTCCCCTCGGTATTCTTGAAAATCCTACCCTTAACCCTTTATTAAGAATCCCTTGAAAGAGATTTTTGCTTGAAGCCATAAATCTTCCCATCAGATATGCAGGGTGAATCACCAATTAACAGGAGACATGAAGGATTTTCTTGATTACAGTTTGGACAAGCATTTCTCTGGAGAGCTGCTGCTTTTGTTCAAAATCAGCCTGTCTCCTCCATGTTTGAGCACATGGTGTGTTTCACAAACAGAACCCTAAGAATTTTAGTGCAACATGAAATGAGTTTGAATAGTCTAAAATGTTTTCATGAGACAAACTGTTATATAATAGATGGCATCTTATTCTTGTGCCACAATGTCATTTCACATGGCAAAAAACTGCCATCTGAAATCATGCCCTGCTGCTGTGGGACACAATGGCACTGGATCCAAATGACAAATATATGCAACGTGGTAATAAACATGGTAAAGGCAAACATTAATGCTCCAGACTACTGTGTAGGTTTAGTCTAATCCTTAGAGGATTTTAGGCTCTTGGGTCTGCCGCGCCCTAAGCTGGCAGTAGCTTGAGGTGCCAACCCACTGCCTGAGAGCAGGTGTGAGAGGCACACCTGCCACTGTCCAGATATGCCTGAAAAGCTGAAGTCTCTCTGTTTCCTTCCCCAACATTTTAATGATTTGCCATATCTCTGACTATCTGTGCCATTTAAGCCACAGTGAAGACAGGGGTGGAGGCACATTTTAAATGGCATAATGTAGTTTATCTTTGAAATCTGCTCTATTTTGATGAGGATTGTAATTAGTTTTATTTCATTTGTTTGTGTTTATGTTTGAAAGTGAACATATTAACTACAAGACACACATCAGTGGCCAGAGTTCCTATCAGTGAAACAATGTGATGCCAAGCTAGCCTGTGTGAAATTTGCTTTACTGCTTTTCTGGTACACATTGTCCAATGCAGTCTACCAAAGAAACATTCATGAGTCATCTCTTGTCTCTACTCTTCTCTATTAAATACTGCAATAGTGTAATGCTAGTCCCAATTATATGTAATCACTCCTTACTTAAGAGGTTAGCATTGTGTCCAGTGGCTAAAACAAGACACCTTGAAGAAACAGACTCTTCTTTTATTACCCATTGGATTCAGGATAACCTGTTTTTAGACACTGATTTCTCACTTGAATAGCAGAGAAACTGAGATCCACGGTGAAAAACCCGTCTCACAGAGAGGACTTGTTTCTAGAATCTTGGTACTCAAACACAGAACTTAAACAATGTAATTAATGTGTACCAATCACATAACATACTCCTCAAAGGCCCTGGGGCTTGCCATGAAGCTACATAGAGCAGAGGTCTCGGTTCTGAATGGTAATTTGAAAAAAGCTGTCTTGTTAAAGAGGAGACTTCAGCTTTTCCAGGATGGCAGCCACTCCCATGGCTCACCAACCTTCCCTGCATCTCACAAACAAGCACACACCAAGAGCAACAGGCAGAGAGGAAAACAGAAAGGCCTTCCTGTGCTCTATTGCTAAGCAGGTGAGAATCCCCTAAGTCTTAGACTCCACAGTCAAAAATTGGATCCAGAAAACCCAAAAGATCCAGAATACTTATGTTCTGTTCACTCATCCTGTGACCTCTGCTGTCTGAAATACTGCCCTCTCCAATTAAGAACACAACAATTCTACCTCACGAGGCTTGAGCTCATGAGCTCTGGAGTAATGTCTAAGTCTTGTTTCTGTCATACCCAAGAAAACAATGCATAACAACTGATAAACAGCTTCTTGGGTGCATTTATGCCAAGGGGTTAACATGTTTAGTAAGACATAAGAAATAGATCTCTGCTTTGGAAATCAGATACCAGCTGCTGAAACTGATATTTACAAACAGGTTATTATTACAAACAGCCTCTAATAACATAGTACTGGAGAGTTAAGAAGTGGGATCTTCATTTCTTGATCCCTGCAAGTTATAGTAAGGTGCTTTTCTGGAAGCCTTAAGCAAATACAACATGTCTTATGGAGCCCAGTACAGGAGCTAAATGGGTGAAATTTTAATGCCTTTTACAAGATTACACTCATTAATCAAGCGCTCTCATTTTATCATAAATATTACAAATCATGCAACTGATACCAGACAATATATTATCTAGGAGATCAACATCAGTATTTTAAAGATATTACAATGAATTTGAAAGGTTTTATCTCTGCAACTATAACACTACAGCTTGCAAAAATTCTTTTCTATTCTATTGACAAAAATGAACATAGACACAAAACATGACTACTCATACCCACAAAACAGGAATGAATTACTTCTATGTCCCCCTTTTAGTTTGTGGTTTGCAGATTGCAACACAAGCTGATTATATTGCTGTTACTAACTATAAAAGTTAAGGGAATTTTCATCTTTCAGTGAAGCAATGTTTTCAGTTGATTACAAGTAAGGTTGGAAAACAAATCCTTCACTGAGGTATGTAATATAGTTGTACTAAATAGAATCACACATTGCTCAGCAAAGCTGCCTGTAAAGTGAAACAAATACAACACCTCAAATATTTCAATGAGATAAGTAATTAACAGTTTTCTAGTATGTACTCCATGTATCATGGAATACAAAGAATAAATCACATAAAATAAAGGCAAGACACTAACTGCCCAATTTCATGCAGAATTCCAACTCCTGAAAAGGTCTGAAGCCTCAGGCACTTAGAATTTACTGTTCTCATTCAGAGAAATGATTTGCAGACCTAAATGAATATTTTAGGGTTTTTTTCTTTGAGTCAAATGATCCATCTGTTTACTAAAACAATTCACTGCAAAGCCAAAGAGGTCATTTCAGGGTAAAACCTCCATCTTAGCAGAGGGTAAACCAAACAGGGTGTCACGTTGAACTATTTGAAGTATAAAGTAACATCAGATAACGTTTGATAATGGTCAGATTGTATGATCTTTCTGCTCCAGATTTTTTAAGACTGAGATACAAAGAATCATTTTCTTGGAAGGTATTAAATTAACAGAGATTTATATTTCTATGGTATTATCCCAGTTTTACACGGTTGAGTACTATTGATAATGAACATTATATGTAAAAATGCATATACTCTCCAACAACATACAGCCACACTATCAGACAAGGAAGTCTTTGTCAGTAGGATATGAATTTGTAAGTTAAATCAAGGGAATAGCCACAAGCTGGACAATATTTTTCATCTTCTCCCATGAGAAGACGAATGAGAGAATGAGAGCGAGAGATACTGTTTATTTCAAATTGTTATTTTGCAATAAAATTAGAATGTTTAATGTGGGACCTGGTGGCAGGGGGAAAAGAATAAACCACATTGAGTAGGAAAATATTTGTATGAAATGAAACTTCATTGTATCACCTATATTTAGCTTTGCCAAAAATTTCAGTGGTGTTAGGTTTACAATACAGCTTCTACTATGAAAGGGAGAACTCCCTTTAAATGGATATAGTCTCAAAAATTATAATCTATTTTTGTTTCCTAAAATATATATATTACATATATATAATATATATATATATAAAGTTGCTGTGACTCTTCATGAAAATACAATCACCATTCCTAAGAATTACCAGAATATATAGAGAATAAAAGCTGTTCTCAGTGAGGTGATTGCCTGCACTAGTGATCCTTTTTCCTATTCCATGCATTGGGAGCAGGCAGGTGTAAATGCTGTGTTAGTGACTCTGCAGATAGAACAGTCTATTGGAGGAAACTGAATTAAGCAAAGAACCTGCATTCCATACAGTGTTGTGTATAATGTTCCAACTTACAACCTTATCTGGTGTGTAAAATAGAGTACTGGGTCTCAATCAGAGTTTATTGGTGCATTTGTAACATCACACACAGGGCTCAAAAGGGAGCTTGTTCTGGTGAACCTTATCATGAACTTAAATATTAGAAAATTCCAAGCTCATTTGTTTTACTCATATGCTTTTCAAAAGTTTTTCTTGAGGACAACGTGGAAATTTGTAGAGCATGTTCTTTTTTACATTATAGAATTCCATGCACCTAATTTGGAATAGTGTTTCATAGGTGAGCTGTTTAAAAGCAATTTCTGTCCTGATTCCATCTACAGCCAACACCAGAAATGGTGAGCAGCCCTTGCTATAGACAAAGTCTGTGAAGAAGCAGTGAAAATTCTAAGAGCTCTGAACTTGAGTGGTTTGCCTGATTAATACGTCATCTAATTGAATGATCTGAATCAAGCACCTTCCTTGATTATTTCCACAGGAAATTCTAACCCAGTTGTTTGTGTACATAAATTAATGAGAAACTGAAGTGTCTATAAGGAAGGGATAGGCTAATTGCTTTGTAACACCATTACAATTCTTCTACTATTATGCAAGGGCAAACAGACAAACACAACTTTATTTTTCTGGCCAGCAGTTTTGCAGTACAAGAGGAAATTGCTCAAGCCATAGTAAAGGACCTATTGAGTCCTGCATGTACACGATGTGTGTAATTCTTTCTTTGTCCCCTTTGTCTTTTACCCATTCTTGTTTTTCAGAAGGAAACCATAATGAGCTCTTTGTGTAATTAAGGTCTTGTCCTAATGTCTGTATTAGAGGTCTCAACTCCCTCTTAATTTCTCTTTGAAAAAAAATGGTTACTTAAACTTACTTTAAGGTGGCTGGCTTGTTGATGTTGGATATCAGAACAGTCTATCAACAGGAAAAATCTTTTCATGTTTTTCTATAAACCTGCATCACTTTTTGGCTTATAGAAATTGTATTGCCAATGAGCAAAAACTGAATCAACAGTCTAATAAAACAAATAGGGCACATGAGAGTCCTATTCATTCGTCTAGTAAAAGTATCTAGGATGACTTTTTGTTTCCATGACCCTGGAATTGCAAGAGATCCTTAATCAGGGGCACCATTGCTTTTTCTTATGCCTGTTTTGGAGGGGGAAAGGATAGAAAGAGAGAAAGAAAGAGAGAAAGAAGGAGAGAAAGAAAGAAAGAGAGAGAGAAAAAAAGAAAGAAAGAAAAGAAAGAAAAGAAAGAAAGAAAGAAAGAAGGAAAGAAAGAAAGAAAGAGAGAAAGAGAGAAAGAAAAGAAAGAAAGAAAGAAAGAAAGAAAGAAAGAAAGAAAGAAAGAAAGAAAGAAAGAAAGAAAGAGAGAAAGAGAGAAAGAAAGAAAGAAAAAGAAAGAGAATAAATAAATCTGGTTATTCTGGCTATGGAAATCAGTAGAGTTTCCATGTTTTGCAATGTTCTGTACAGTACATATGAATTGTGATGATGATAAAGAGTTACTTTTTGCTTTAATCTGTTTTCACATCTCTCTTGAGTTTTAACACCCAAGCAAGTGTTTAATCCTTACTGCTTGTTTTAAAGCCATGGGTAAGTTCTTCCATAGCTCTTTAGTTGAATGGTGAAAGTGCTGTTGTGAAAACATGTCTTGCTGTTTCTTCTTTCAAATCCATTCATTTGTACACTTCTTTTATACTAGTTTTGAGATTATTAGGCACACAGGCTAGAGATAATATACTGATATTACATAGATTTAATCTCATAAGAAAACAGATGCCATCTTTAAAATGATTTAAACAGTACAGGTGCTTTGTATTAATCAAATTCTTTTTTGCTGGGAGTATATGTCAATTGAGGTGCTTATCTGTTCATGTTCTGTTCAAATAAATTACTGCTAATCATGTCTGAGGGCATGTTTAAGAGGTTTGAGACTGATAATAGATATCATACCTTCTCAAAGCTGTCATAAATATTATACTCTAACAGCTATAGTGCATCTGGATAACATTCATTAATTGAATTGTTTCATAGTCATTGCCACCTACTGTGCTGCAGCACCAAGCCTAAGAGCATGCTGTTATTTGTCTGTGCAGATCACACTCGAACTATACAGTCAATACTTTTGAGGTGGCAATCACAGTCTCACCCCTTTGACTATCACTGTATATTCCCATATTACAATTGTTAGGTATTTATTGCAAGATTGTAGCCTGTGCTATGTATTTAAACTTATTCCATTTCCTTATGGGAGTAGGCTGTTGGCAGGAGAGGCAAAGAACCATAGATCGGATTTTCATTTCTCAGTGGGAAAGACAGTTTTATACTGGGGGAGGACAACAGGAATCAAACCTTTATTGATTCAAAACACAGAGGTTCATGTGAGATACTTTCACTGAGCTGTAACCCTGTTATTCTAAGTATCACCAACAAAATTAATGGCAGAATGGAAAGATAATCCAGTTGAGACTACCAAAAAACTTCGCAAGTGGAAAAGTACACGTTGAAAAAGATACAGTCTGACTCAGCTGGAGCCATACAAAGCGCTCACTGATAGAAGGGAGTAGGAGAGGGAAAAAGGAATCAGAAAACTTGGCCATGAATTTCACATGATGATATTATGCTACCAGAAGGAGATAAGGGAGAAAGTGAGGGAGGGGAAATGGGAGAAGTAATACTGAAGACAGTCCGGATGGAATATATTGAAGGAAACCAGGGAACAGGCAGATGCAGAAGCTGAGAAAAAGTGACAGCAATGCTGTATAATGAGATGTGGAAAGGATTAGAATAGTCTCAGTAAGTCTAGTAGCATAGCATTAACCCTGAGAAAACTAATGACATCTGGGAACTTAAGCAAGGCCTCACTTCTAGTCTGGATGCTATCAAGGTAAATGAAAATCTTTAGCAGCAGCACCACTTGAGTTCTTATTCCAGTGTTACGACAGTTACTTGCTGTTCATCAAAAGACTGCACTGTTGAGAGGAGGACTGAGTTATGCATTAAATTTCTGAGTAGAAAAAAAATATTCTGAATGTACAGGAGTGCCTATGCCTTTCTAAGTAATACTCCCCTCTTTATTCTCTTTGACAGGAGTCAAAATGTTCAGTGTTTGACAGGGACTGAGCCTTAAGAGTCATCTCCAATCATCACTGTCTTTACACTTTCCTCTCAGCTGCCTGTCTCGTGAAATATTATTTCCCAAACCCAGTGCCAGCCACCAGTCTTCTTCAATCAAATTCTTCGTAGAGACTCACAAGTGTCACATCAACCAATCCAGCACCTCATTATAAAACAGAAGGTGAAATGTTGGGAAAAGAAAGCAAACAGAAGAGAAAAATGTAAATAGCATCACTTCTTGGTTACCAGGTGCATTTTATCTTATCTCTCCCTGTCTCCCAGGCTGTAAATTCCTTAGGGATAAGGGCTGTTTTAACAAGTGCTTTTTCGAGTGTTTATCAGAGCATCATGCATGTGTTCTAGCACAGTGACAAATCTGTCATGGAGCTACTTTTCAGCTATCGCATGTTCTCTCATGAAATATTACTTTGGGATTATTAATTATTATGTCACGTGACTTCTGTTTTGCAATAGCAAAACAAAAATCAAGAAATTCGGATTTCATTGTCACCTTTCTAGGAGAAAACCCCAGAGATCCGTGCCAAACCTAACTTCTAATCAGCCTGCAACATGAGGCAATGCATGAATTAAATGAGCATTTAATTCGTTCCTTCTCAGTTCCCTTATGCTGAGATTTGCTGCTGCTTTGTCAAATTTCAACATGCTGGTCAGATTACATGACACTTGGCAACCTGAACTGTCTTCATACCAAATTGCAGAATATTTCTAAAAACTGTCCTGAAGTCAGGACTTGCCACAGAGCCCTGCATTCTGAGCAATACTATTCACCTATTAGCCAACACCAGGCATTCAAAGCATGTGTGATTTTATATATGTGCATCCAATTTCTGTTTGTTTGTATTCCTGCATCATTTTTTTCATTTTAAGTGTGCTGATGTCAATGTAATTTAATGCCAAATTCATGGCATATTGGTCATTTTAAACCAAGCCCTTTCAAGGATTTTTCCTTGAAGCAGAACCACGTGGGTGAGCACTTTCTTTACCTTGCTTCTAGTGTAAATTTGCATTTTTTCCTCCACTTAATAAGAGGTGAAACTAAAGGAGGAATCTGCCATTTTTGCTTCTTCTGGTACACTGATCCTTTACACTTTCTATTAATATTACAAAATTACAGTGGTATTACTTCTCATTTAATTAATTCTTTTCTGCAGTTTCTTAATCTGCTTTTCTAACAATCTTGCTGAAGCAGGTAGGTCGTATAAATAACACGAATTTTGCCCAGTCGCTTAATACATTGTGCCAGATAGTGAAAAAAGGATTTGTTTAAAGTCTGGGATTAGACCTAAGAGATCACAGTTTATCTTCTTAAACTCCAATCAAATTTTACATCATCATCTACATATATAAAGTTGAATTGTAATTTGCATAAAACCATAACAGTCCACTTATGAAACTACATGTTTAATACATGTTTTATCCTTCAGGTAAACCAATGTGTGTTCATATTAGGACTGCATGACAACAGGTCGTATGGCTTATATTCCAACAGTGACCAAGAGCAGTATTTCACATTTGACATAACAAGACACAGGAGAGCTGTTCAACGGCTCTCAGCCTCTTATTTCTTATGTATATACACTGTGGTCTTCACAGACTTAATAGCAGTTGATATGAAGAACAGAGCTAAACCCAAAGTTTCAGTTCACTAACAAGAAATGTCACTCTTGTCACTCTATTTCTTTGTAAAGAAAACGGGTTTGCTCTTGCACAACTTCACTTCCATGTGGATCTGGATTACAGTCCCTCGTTTATTTGTACCACCTTTTTGTGGTGAGTCTGAGAAAGAAAATATATAGTCTTTTATTTGTGCCAGGACATGTCGATACACTTAAAAGTGATAAAAAGCAGCAGAGAATTTGGGGCTTCGTACATTTTTCTTCCTAAACCTCAGGTTTTAGAGTATTAGTTCTTCTAAAGCTACTTGAAATGAAAAGTACCACTGCTAAGCAGAACTTATAGGTCCCACTCCTAGCCAAAACCAGACCTGAAATTATTGATTACTTAAAAGAATTTTGGCACTAGCTGCAGGCTACTGAGAAATAGTGCAAAGGCAACAAATGGCTTATTTTGTTAGAATTTGGTCAGAGTTATTTTCTTAGATGCTGCATATGAAAGATTTAGGTGGCTGGAAGGAGGGAGCTGACATTTCCTCTCATCTGGTGTGGGGAAACCCAGCCAGGGAGTTATTGTGGAATAAAACAGGCTCTCCAGTCAGGTTTTCTCCAGTAATTGCCAGGAGGAAGTGAGGACTCACTAGAATGTACATTTTGCTGTACATCCCCAGTGCGGAAGGGGTAAAGCAAAGGTAATGCTTATTTAACAAGGATCCATGCCTATGAATAACATTTGCAGCCTCTGACTGAATTCCACATCTCAACGTACGTGACAGAAATATATCCATTTACTACAAGAGGAAACTTTACACCTAACCTATAATCCCTGGAAGGCTTATTTTTTAAAACTCTCCATTCAGTATTGAAATAAAGACTTTTTTTCCCCTTTAAAATGAAAGAAGAGTAAAGACATCATGCTGAGGAAATTATGCAAATTAAACAGAGCCCATACAAACCAATTAGTCTCAAGATCAGAGGTGACATATTTTCTAACGAATACCAGTTTAAGCTTTTATTTATGAGCCTATAAATAAATATACCCTCACAGGAACATGTCCAAAAGAAGACAGAGTATCTACAGAAGAGGGCCAGGTTAATTTTCATACCACTAATATTTTATACTAATAAACAATAACTTCTGAAGAACAGAAGTAATGTATTGGTAAATTACAGAGTTCTTATATTGTCCTGTATTTATGAGTTTACACAGGACTTACAGGCTAAAAATTTGCTAAGATCATGGGCATAATGGCTAGATCCCTGGAGAGTCTTATAACAGACCCTTTGATTCAGAATATACTACAGCAAGCATTCATTCAGTGGTTTTTCCTTGTGTCCACAATAACACCACCTGCCTTAAAATGGCTGCTTTGAGTCAGCTCTCCCCCAGAGCAGACAGTCTGCTAGTGCTCTCCAGTGCATTGCCTGCTTTTAATAGCCATGTACTACTTTTTTTTTCCCAAATACCACAGCACCTATTCATTTGGGAATCTGTGGCAAGCTGGATTGAGGCCAGAGAGTAGTCCCTCTACTCTGCTTCTGGCAGAATGGCCATCCACAAAAAGCTTCGAGCAGAATTACTAGAGGTGTGGAAATTGTACTCATGGACTCAAAAGGAACTTTGCAACTGTATTTTTTCCTGTTCAAGAATATGATTGAAAAAATATACAAATCCTGAAGTATCTGGTGGCTGAAGAGGATGTTCTCTGATGTTGTCTTTACTACTAAAGTACGTAATAAGTTCTATGAAAAGCATTTAAAAAGAGAAAACTTAAATGTCTCACTCAACCCTGCTCGTATTAAATCACTTTATGTTTTATTTTCTCCTTCTAGATGTCTTTTCCATTCATCCGAAATGTTTTGACTTTTAAAAATTACCATTTCAGAGAAAAAAATTGTTTTCCTAAACAGTGACTCATTAACACATTAACTGTCCTGACAAAGAATTTGATTTTGCACCAGCTATCCCTGTAGGAAGGCTGTGCCTGAAGTTTACTTCTCTGATGCATAGATGTCTTTTTCAAATTTATTAGTATGTTTATAGCCACTTTATGCCTTCTTAGCATTGTGCCAACATCATCTTTTTGTTTGATCATTGCCTTCTCTTTCCCTGATGAATGCTTTTAGGAGGAAACCTTCCCCCTCAGCTTTGTTTCTACATACCAGTTGTCATTTTGTGATTGATGTGTACACTCAGGTGTTCTTTCACATTTGTGAATTCTCAAATTTGTGACAGATAATCTAGGTTGCCTGGTTTATGACCTTGTTCTTCACATGCTCAGTCCCACTTCAGTTTTGGTAGTCCTTGTGGTCAATACGGCTTTCCTTAAATGATGTTCTGATATCCTTTTCTATTTATGATATCTCCAAATCCTACCACACATCATATTCTCATACAAGGATGGTTAGGAAAACTAGTAATCTAGGACAGAGCGAAGAAAAATGTTTTCAAGATTCCACTGTTACTCTCCTTCAGTTTCAATATTTCTGTAGTTCTCCCTTCAGCATCACCCTTTGAGTTGCTTACTCAATTTAATGAACTTTTATTAGTTACAATCTACTACAGTGTACTTTACTTTTAGCTTATGTAGAATAGAAAGAATATATACCCAGGTCCAGGTATGTAGAATTTCTCCTTTTCTTTCATCTCAAGGAATCAGTTATCAAAGAAAAATATGAGATCTCATAATTTGTCTTCATAGTTAACAAGTATATATAGTCTTATTGCACTTTCCTTTTTCCCCCTCCCTTTCCCAGTCATAAATATTTATCTCTTTTAATGAGACTCTGATCACAGTGTTTTTCACAGTAAAAATCAATGTCCCTGTCAACACACAGTCTTTTTCCATCCACCATACTCCAAACACAAACCATGCAGCACCACAGTTCATCTCCAGTGTAGACTTAATACTTCCTACCAGAGCACAGATATGAATGTGTCAGGCGAGAGTGGGTAACTGAAGAGCAGGTCAGCTCACACCTTGGGATTTTAGCACGGACTTCCAGCTTCCTACCAAACCCTCCCACACTGTCTTCTACCACCAATTCCTTCCTACTTTAGTGTTCTACCTCCATCAGAGAACCTTCAATCAATGTCCATTCTCCCTTCCTTCATCAGAACTTCTACTGCTCACTTCTCCTTCTAGGAACCACGCTCTGCACCTTCTGCATTTCACTACCTTGGCTCATGTTTCTGCACCCTCAGCTGCTGGTGGAGCTTCTCAGATTGGCTGAGGAGCAAAGAGGAAGGCAGTTGTGGGAGGGGTAAAACTCTTGCCCCTCACCAGTACTTTGCTTCTAAACATGCTTTTATCCAGAATGGGCCTCTTTCATTTTCCAGGCATCAATGCTAACATTTTTGGAGTCTGGAATAAAATCTGTTAAGTCTGCTTGTAATATAAAAGATACTGAAAATGAAATACAAGATTCAGCTGAAGTATTCTTTCCAGGAAGTTTGCTTCTCTCGTACCAGGTCATCTTTAAGTCTTCAGTCAAAAGCAGCATATCAAAAAGAATGATTCACCTTACTGTCAGGTGAAATTGCTTATTATTCTTTTTTCAAATTGACTAAAAAGAAATTAAAAAAGAACAAAACAGAAGCAAATGGAAATAAAAAGAGTAGATAATGAATCCTTCTCATAGCTGCTGTAACTGAACAGCACCATTTTGACACCGCAACAATTTCCCCCTCCCATAGTTTGTGTTTAGCATCTCTCCAAAACTCTAGAAGTATTCCAATGCACCTTGTGGTCTTTGCAATGGTTGCTTCTGTAGCAGAGTGCAACAGCTAAAACTTCTGAGCCTTTAGGAAACAAATAACTTATGTTTGCTTTGCCTGCCTGAATTTCTATTCTTGTGAAAGATGAGACTCCAAGAAACCTCCAAGTAGCCCCCCACCACACACACACACACACACACACACACACACACTAAAACACTGCCACTGGTGTCTGCTTAAGGATCAACAGAATAGGCCAGTGATTTGGGGGGCAGCACGTCCTTTGGAGCAGTTCCCACACTCGGGGCTGTCAATGGTGGTGCCAGTGAACCGTTACACAAAGTCCCCCAACACTTTGTAAACTCGGATCCGGGAGGACAATGGTAAAGTTCAGTACTGGGAAGAGATAGTGTGCTGAATGCACAATGCCAAGCTTTGTCTGCGGGGGCTTCTGTCGAGGGAGAGGGCTACTTAATCTCCTCACTTGCCCTGGGGATTCTAGCTGTTTTAATGTGTCCTTTTTGAGAGCCTGTGAACTGTAGAATATAGGCTGGTAACAACTTTCTTTAGGATTGCCTCAGCAGAACCAAAAGCTGCCAACACAGAATACCAGCACAGTGGTGCTAATGAGCACAAAGAAGACCTTTAACTGTTTTTACAGCTACCATGGCTAGAGTTTCATGTCATTCCTTGCTGAAGGAACTAATTCTTTGGCTTGTTTTATATAAGCCTAGCTTCTATCACACTGCAGAGGATGGCCTCTTCACCCATTTTTCTTTTTCTTTCCCTCTTTTTTGAATGATAATAAAGCCTGATGCATCTTTAATGAACTGTGGGGTTTTCAGAGCTTTTTTTCCCCCCTTCTTACTATAAGGTGTAGGTACACAGTGCATATGTACTGACTGATACAAAAAATAAAAAAAAAATTATTATCAATTTCTCTAAGGATGAGCAGCAAATGCAAATCAAAACCACTGACATATATTTAAACATTCAAGGATAAACTCCTGGAGTCAGTGAAAATCCTGAACTGAGAGTAGAGTAAAACGATAATCTTTATGACAGACATGCTCTTGTATTTGCATTTTTTAGAAAATATTAATGTTTTATTTTATGTAATTTGGCCCTTTGGCTGTTTATTGTCTATTACAGATGAAACTGTGCTATGACTGAGAAAAAAATTGTAAAAATTATGCTACGTATAAAAATGAATGTACAGTGCAAACACAAAGACATAAACCCTAAACAATAGAACAACATCAGAGACACCTTTTATAGGAATGAATTATTTGAGGTAATTAAGAGTCCACCTATAAACTCAAGGGCTTCCCACTGTCCAACCAAAAATGCTTTCTTTATTAGTTACATACCACATTACTTATATTGGGAAATAAAAAGTATAAATCATTTTCACTTTAGGCCTTGTGAATGTCTCTCTCTGCATCAATCGATTGACTGCACTTGTCAATGCTCTCACAATGGGCTACGTGAACATTTGTGACTATCTCCTTCCCTCTAGGTATCATCATATAAAATCCCCATGTGCATATATCCCTATTGGTCTCTGCGTATCCTTTTGTTTCCTTTTTATCCTTCTTCACTTTTCTCTTCCTTTCTACTCCACTCTGAATTTTTGCATTAAAAATTAAATAGATACAGCACAACTAAGGTTGAAGTGTTAATGAGATACTCAGGGCAAAGGACATGTTCAAAAGCTGTAGTTAGTTGCTTCTTGCAGCAGTAGCATAGGATAAAAAAGCACAGTTGTTTTTGGTATGTATATTACTACTTCATATCAAATAATAAATGGACCATAAGAAATGGATTCTTGCCTATGCAAGCCCAAAACACAGCTGCATGTTTTGAAGCTCACTAGCTTGCTGTTGTCTTTGTGAATGAATGTACTTTATGGTCTCCTGAGAAATCACAGACACTTGCTCATATAACCAAATCAAAACCAGGCTGATCGGATTGAATCCACGAGAAATGCATGTGGTATTTAATCTGGAAGCATTAAATTAACTTTACTTTTAGTACTTTGGGGCTTTCTCTATCTAGAAGCATTTGTACACCACAAACTTTTTATGTGGAAAGGTCTACTGCGAAGCAAACCTGCTTTAACATATACTGATGCCTCCTGAGATTAGCCAGCAAGGTGAGAAGTCATGCTGAGAACCCAGCTTTACACCTGTATGTCGTGAGCCAAATTCATGACCTATTTTAGTAAATTGTTGCACACTTCACACATAATGGCCCAAGATGGTCAATGAAGTCAATTAAATAACATGGTTTAAGAAGAAAAAAAATAATCGTGAATAAAAAGCTGTAAAAACTTTCCTTCTGATTTATACTAGAATCATGGGATACAGATTCAGGTATTTAGTAAAAAGATAAACTATGCATGGGATTTTACAGGCAATGGAGTTTTGCTTGGCAACAAACATTTGTAGAGGACCAAAATTTCATTCAAATCCAGTAACTCAGTCCTGGATGTTTTTGGTCAAGAATTTCTAGGGAATTAAAGCAAGTTCTGCAGGCTCAATATTCAAAGATTCCTTTATGCAGTTAGCCTAACAGATGAGATTTTCCCTAAAAACTGTGCTCAAGTCAAGTACAAGCCAGTTGCTCTCATTTACTTTTTCCTACTGATATTTTGAACCAAACATGTTCTTACAGAACATTACTGACTTTCATGGATGACTCCAAAACACATGGCTAAGATAGCAATAGTGTTAGTGATGCCAGCATTTAATTAGTCACAACCTCAAAACAAACCAAAACAGAACAAAGCAAATGTTGTTTTTTGAGGGAAATAGGCAAACATGATCTAATTCAATAAACTACTACTAAAGAAAAACATGAAATTTATTCTAAAAGTTCACAGGCAAATGTAAAAGCTGTAGGATGAACCTGCAGAAAAGGTAGAAAATACCTGTTTTGTTTGGCTTCCTAATGGGATAAACAGTCCCAAAGAACTACAAACCTAGTTAAGTTTGCTTTGAAGTGCTCTTATGACACTGCGTTGGTTTATGTCTATCTGGAGCAAATGAACACCAAAAGATGTAACACATATAGAAATCAGCATTACACTTCTAAAGATGGGTTTTATGCCACTTGCATTCACAGGCCCTGGGCTGGAGCAGAAGTGAATATTTCATGAAAGGAGGATGAATGTGGCTGGACTAAGGCCATGTTCATTGGCTGCCAGAACGTAAAGCTGGTAGATTGATAAATGTCATAATGTTTGATGACCTTGTGGAGGAGAGACCACTTTGAATAGCAAAGGCTAAAAGAGAAATCTGTTTTCCAGACTCTCACGGTGATAACTAATCTTTATATTAGCAGTTTAATTTCTGACCTAAAAAGGAAAAGTTAGTTGGCCACAAGAGATTGAGTCTGGATTCTCATGAAACAAGTAAAAAAGTGAAGAGGCAGAGAAAGGGAAATTAATTATACAAAAGCTACATCCACATTTCCCTCTCTGAAGCTGAAGTCCAAATGGAAAAGCTTCCATGTCTTTGCTGAGTGTGGAGCCAATGCCTGCGGCTCTCTGTGGATACAGGGAGCCCCTAGGTGACTGTAAATTGCAGATACCTGCATGAATGCAAATATAGCTACATTCACACATCTGTGTTTTATTGGATCAATATTGGTTGCCAAAATAAGTATTATTATTTCCACTAATAAATAAATAACATTCTTAGGACTAGTCAAATACAAACTCAACCCTGCTTCTATAGAAAAAAGCCAAGGTCTTGTACTTTAGGCACATTATTTTTGTGTACAGAGAATGAGTTATGTGATAATGGAGTAATACAGTTTCCAGAAATTATCTTGTATAGCTGCAGCAGAATCTTACTAATTTATCCTAATAAACAACAGTCCCATTTGTGAGCTATATTTTGTCTATATGAGGAAATGAATGCAATGTGAACTAGCATGTGAATGCTACTCAACACTAATTCCTTGTATGGATATACGAAGATCTAGATTCATCCACCTAATTTGGGGCATTTAACTGAAGAATCCAAGTTAGGAGTGTAAATGTCCTGCAGGTTTTTTTTCCTATTGCCTGTCAAGAACCCATTTGAAATTTCACTCATGCTCTAGAAGAATCTCTCTTTAGCTATTACCTGCATAGAGTAAATAAATAGTTTGCCTCAAATTAAATACCAAAAGATAGGTGAGATGCATCCTGGTGTAAGGGTGCTCTGAAATAGTGAGCTAAATGTATGCAGAGACATCCTGTGTAGGTGTTCGCCTGGCCCTGTAATTGCTTTCTTTGTTGTCTTCAGGGCTGGCAAATCAATACTTCTTTTAGAAGGTTTAAATGTTCACAGACTTCTGTGGGAAGATTATAAATAAAGACAATATAATCCTCAGGCCCTTCCCCTCTTCCACTCCCACCCCAAAGGACCTGAGTATATTCTGTCTGGTCTCTTTCAGCTTTAACATTTCCTGCTACACTCAGTGAAACTTAAACAAAATCACTTTTGGAAATATTTAAATGGAAAAGTATGGAGTTTTGTCATTTCCCTCCTTGTGTAGGATTAATTAACAAAGCTTTTTTGTGGAAGCAAAACGCTTTCCTTTTTTAGAGCTGGCACGCTCCTCCTCACTGTTTCCCAACTGTGGTGGCACAATCCAGTATTTTCGAACAATGATGAGAACAGAAATAGATGGAATTCAATAAAAGAATGAATAATGGCAACCAGAAATGGAGTGGTGACATAATCTGTCTTCCAAACTGCCTTGAGATATAGTCAAGAAAACACCACACTGTAACTTGTATCTTGTGATCATCTCTGATAGGTATCACCAAATAATCTTCAGGACAGATTTATCCCCTCCACTTAACACTTAAACATTTTTTTTAATGAAAACCGGCTTACACACTTATGTCATATATGCCTTCAGTTCCTACTTCCTAATGATTATCAGCTGTTCATTTTCCCTCTTGTGCTTGAAAAAACGGAGGTTCTACAGTGTTTTCCATGTGGTGGTTTCTGAAAACACACTCAGGAAGTTTATGCCACGTGAAAAACATATTGAACAAACATGTTCAAGGGGGCAAGAGAGATGTAACGTTCAGAAAGATGCAAGAATATACAGTAAAAAATAAGGGAACAAACAGACTGTGGTAGGAGGCTGCTAAGACTTCAAAATTGAAGGAGGTGGATGAATTCATATTCAAGAGAACAAGCCCTATTTCCAGCTGATGCTGTTTCCTTTCCAGCACCAACCTGTAAGAATGTTTCCTCAATACTATATTAGGGTATCAGAATGATGAATACATTTTAAAAGTAGCAGCTTTCTTGCAGGCTTTTTTTTTTGTGTAATAACCCCCTCCCTATAATTCATTACTAGTAAAACAATCCAACACAGTGAAGATGCAAAGTATTTAAATACTGATTGAGTTGACAGTCCTCAGAGGGATATGCCCCCTTACAATCTGTCTATTATTATAGTTTTGAGGGGAACAAGAGATACATGGCTGTTAAAGATGTGCCACAATTTATCAGAGTCTTCTGTTTTCATTTGTTTGTGACTTTCTGAAAGAGTCTTTTTTTGGGCTGAGACCTCTATAATTGGTCTCAGCACAATTGAACTCCTCCTCACTCATCCCTCCTCCCTTCCCATTCCCCTGCTTTCAATCTGTTCAGCATTTTTGTGTTAGTGGTGAGTGGAAAAAAATAGCACTTCTTAGAGTTTTTTGTGTTTGTTTTTTTTTTTTTGGGGGGGAGGGGGCTTCACCATGGTTCAAAATGTGTGTAAAAAGAAACCAAGAGAATTTTTATTTGGCAGAAAGAACAGTACAAGCTGCCCAGTTTAAAGGTGCAGTCAAAATATTCTGGCAAAATGCCCTTGGAATCATTTTTGTTATCTTTGCCACAGACAGGTAAAATCCTTCCAGTTCCTTCCTGCTCACTGACATAATGCCATGCCCACAACTCTCTAGAACATTTCCGATTGCAATTTCCACAAAGAGAGAAAAAAGAAAGCGAAAAAAAACAAACCAGAAAAACCAAACCAAAACCAACTAGTGGGAGCACACAAATGTCAAAAAAGAGTCAAGATCAGAGTAGGGTGGAAGAAAAAGTGGATTTGGAGCTATTGCAATGGTTTGCAAGATCTTTAAGTAAAGATCTCTCCCCCTTCTTTCAGATAAATCTGTGCATGATTTTCATGTCCATTTCCTTTACAAGCAACAGTAAGTGCTGCAGTTGATGTGTCCTTCTCCATCTTTTTTTCCTTCTTCCCATTGTTTCTTTCTGATCTTTCTTCTCCTTTTCATTCTACCCCTTTGTGAGATTTGCTGCTTGGAGTTTAGACTTTTTCACTTGCAAAGCCATTCCATTTTTTATTTTTTTCCCTGCAGTTGGTGGTAACACACCCTCCGAGAAGCGTCAGGCTCCATTGCATTGCAAAAAAGGGAACAATGGAAAAGAGCCCAAAGCTCTTTGAAAGCCAGAGCTACAGTCCAACCACACAGATCAACACAGCACTGTATACAAGGGGGGTTGTCTATCAGAATCATAGAATTGTTTGGGTTGGAAAAGTCCTCTGAGATCCTGGATTCCATCCTGTTAACCCAATACCATCATGTTCACCACTAAACCATGGCCTCAAGTGCCACATCTGGACATTGCTTTTGAACATTTTCAGGGATGGCAATTCTACCACTTCCCTGGACGCCTTGTTCCAATGCCTGGCCATCTTTCAGTGAAGAAAGCTTTCCTACTATCTTATGTAAACCTTCCCTGGCACAACTTGAGGTCATTTCCTCCTGTCCTGTCACTTGTTACCTGGGAGAAGAGACAGATCCCAACTCACTACAACCTCCTTTCAGGCAGAGGGATGAGATCTCCCCTGAGCCTCCTTTTCCCCAGGCTAAACACTCCCAGCTCCCTCAGCTGTTCCTCATCAGACTTGTGCTCCACACCCTTCATTAGATGCGTTGTCCTTCTCCGGACACACTCCAGCACCTCAGTGTCCTTCTTGCAGAGAGGAGCCCAAAACTGAACATGGGATGCGAGTTGCAGCCTCATCAGTGCTGAATGTAGAGTGACAATATATGTTCAGATCAATTAGTAATTTTTTTTGCACCTGAAAGCATTCCCTAACCTCTGTCTATAACAATTGGTTGTGATGACTCCTTAGAATATGCAAGTGCAAGGCTTAGGACAAGAAGACATTGCCTTTAGTTGGGAAACAAAGACATGACTTCCTTGCCTATGCTTAATCACTGTAATGTTTGCTTTGGGTTCAAATATCAGACTTGGTCCTCTTTTTCCCTTTCGAGTTTTGAGACGGCATCTGGGCAAAGATGTGCCTTGAAGTCTCCTTGTATGCCAGGTTTGCACAAGTGGAATGGCCCTGATTTCACTCACATTCCTCCCCAGCTAGATGAGGTCAAGGGGAGAAATAATCGCAGCCAACCAGTGCTATGTTGCTTGCACTTGATTAAATACCCTGACACTATCATTAATCAAAGTTATGTTTTAATGGTATCTTCTCAGTGAAATATATGATTAATGCTGTTGATACCAGAAGAATAACCTTCTGTTATCTTGCAACCACTTTGTCTTCTTTAGAATGATTGGCAAGTCACATGTGAGGGCGTACATGAGTGAATGACTGCACATGTGCATTTACTACTGGCTTTTATCTATTTATCCACAGTATCTACAGATTTGCTTCTCTGTGCCTAATATAATATGTGCCCCATATAATATGTGCAGAAACAATTTGGTTATTTACATATGTAAATCACCAGTGCATGCTTTCAGAGCAGCTCACCACACCATTCCCTGCCACCCAAGGAAAGGCTGGGGCAGCTGAGTAACAGCACCCTGCAGCAGGAGCTGGAAGATATTCTGCTTCAGAGAACTCCACTTGTCTGAAGGCACAAAACATGGGCGTAGGGGGAAGAGCATATTTGGCATGACATTGATTTATGGGGTGCAATGTACTCCTTCTGCATTCCAAACACAGACTGCAGGCTGGCGTGGAGATCAGGGCAGGTGACGCCACACTTTACGTCCTGTCCCCTTGAGAGTCTGCTCACCAAATAAGGATGAGGGATAAAAAACTCTCTATAAGCACCTGTTTCCCTCTTTTTCCCTTTTTCTTCTTCACCAATGTCATATCCAGGAAGAAAATAGCCTGTATATTAATCCAATTTCTATTAAAAAAAAATAAAAAACATATAATCCATAAGGAATGGGTTTAGCAAGCAAACAAATTACATTCCTAGCTGTTCTTTAATGGGCCTGCTTCAAGGCTTTGTAATTCCAGTCTTTGTGTTTACTACATACACTGCTTTTCCCTAAAGGAATGGACAGAATTTGTCTTGATTACTGAAAACAGATGTTTGTAGCACATGTATCATGTGTTCCAGCTATGTTGTATGAAAAACCTTGGAGAGAAAATTCATTTCATCTCATGCAGACTTACAGGATTCCACTAGAGGGAGATCAGCAGAAAGCTGAAAAAAAATTCTCTCTCCAGAAAGGATGACAGAAGCATGATCCTATTTTCCCCTAAACTGTCAATTTTAGATATGTTTCCATTTAGGCATTCTTAAGTAACCAGAATCCACCTATACATGTTTTTCAAGGTGTTTCCATATTTATGGAACCTATGGATTTCAGTTGCTTCAAAATTATCTTCTGTATGAGACTGAAATCTCTCCATTGGAAGACTTCATGTTTAGCTTTTTATGTTGAATTTTTGGTGTATATGTGTATCACAACTTAAAAATACAAATAAATAAGAAATACAGCTACTGTATCACACTAATGTTTTGGTTTTGTCTGACTTCTCTACATTTTATTGCAGATATTGTAATATGAGATTTCAGGAAATAAACAATCACTTCGTATTTATGAATTTTAGATTATCTCCCTTATGAAAAGAAGAAGATAATTCTCTAAAGGAGAAGAAAGCAGTTCAATATTTTAGCATTTAGAATATATGAACAGCAATAAGAGTTTGAAGTTATGTCATAATAACTTAGTATCTTCCAGTTGATAAAGAGAAATCAACGTGACACAGTATAAGAAAACAAAGAATGCTGTACAATGTCATGCCCTGGAATTTAAAATTTTCACTGCTTGTTACCATTCATTTATAATCACATTATTGCAATGCTGGCTTTTAGGAGCAGAATATCTTCCCTAGACTCTGTATTTACATCTTTTTCTAATGCCTATGCAAGAATAACCTCCACTCTTAAAAGCAGTGGTACAGGCTCACTATAGTGACTCTGTTGATTGAGGATGTTAAAATAACTCAGGCTATTCTATGTCTAGTAATTGGAAACTGAGCGTGAAACACTGATGATATAAAACTGGGATATGTAACCAACCTGGACAAAATAGATAAGACAGTATATGTGTGTATGTATATATATATCATACAGTACATATCAATATGCAAACACATTTATTTTAGTACATATGATTCAAAAGGATTCCCTGGGAATGTATAAGTACTATAGAATGTTCTACCACTGTGGGAATGCTTCTTTAGCAAATGTCCCAAATGGTTATCACAAAAGCAGTATAGTCCAAGACAGTTTGTAAAAGTCTATGAGTTCTTTCTATTTCAGACATTTCACAAGCATTATTACAGGTGTTAAGAAGATAATTTTCCATATTTTCCTTTTACTTCTGAATACTTTAGGCAATAATCTGAACCTGGCCTAGCTTGCACTCAGATAAGCTATAATTTTTCAGATAAAATAGCTGGAAACAGGAAGAATTCTTGGCGCAGCTTCAAACCAGGTCATTTGCACACCAAGAAATAATTACTGATGTTTCAAAAATGTAACAATTTCTGTATTCTTATCAAACACAGCCTATCTAGCCCAGAATCTGGCCTCTGGAACTATACAAAAACTAAAAAGTAACTTCATAGTAGACATATTTTATTTTTTTTTTTTAATTTTAAATATACTACTTCCTTTTATTCAATGCTCCAGAAGCAAATATGGGCATTTAATCCACTTTGGGAAACTTGATCTAGTATTTTCAAGAAACTGTTTCTTCTAAATCTGTTATCTAAAGATATTTGTATATTTTTACATTCCACCCTAAAATACCCAATTTTTATGTAGTCATGCTTGTTTAATCTTTATTTCATCAAACATGAGTTGTTTTACCAGAATTGAAATAGCATCCGGCTTTTTATTTTTTAAACTCTAATGTCTTAATGCTAGTGCCTGTTTCATTTGAAAAACGTATAATATCACCCAAAAAGAAGCAATGCAGCAATCCACCAGATCTATCTATGGTTACATGATTTCCAGCAAGAATAAAACAGAATAGACTATTTCAGTTGGAAGGGACCTACAGAAATCATCTAAGCCAACTGCCTGACCAATTCAAGGCTGAGCAAAAGTTAAACCATGTTGTTAAGGACACTGTCCAGATGCCTCTAAAACACTGACAGGCTTGGAGCATTGACCAATTGCCCAGGGGTTTCTAGAGTCTTGCCACCCTCTCCACAAATAAATGCTTCCTAATGTCCAGTCTGATCCTCCCCAGGCACAGCTTTGAACCATTCCCACATGTCCTACCACGGGATCCCAGGGAGAAGAGATCAGCCTCTCCCTCTCTTTTGCTCTGCTCAGGAAACTGTAGAGAGCAATGAGGTTACCCCTTAGCCTCCTTTTCTCCAAACCTGACAAACACAAAGCCCTCAGCAGCTCCTCACAGGACATTCCTGCCAGCCCTTTCACTGGCTTTCTTGCCTCGGTCTGGATGCATTGGAGAACCTCCAGATCCTTGTTAAATTGCAGGATCCAGCACTGCACACAGTACTCGGGTGAGGACACACCAACAGTGAACAGAGCAGGTTAATCACCAGGTTTTGACAGGCTGGTTATGCTGTTTGGTGCACCCCAGGATGTGGTTTGCCAATCAGCACCCCCAGACCCCTTTCTGCAGGCAAGCTCTCCAGTCACCCCTCTCCTAATTTATCCTTGTGTCTGATGCTACCTCACTACAGGTGAAGAATCCAGCTAAATTTCATCCCATTAAGTATTGCCCCATGATCCAATCTATCTAGACCCCTCTGCAAAGCTTGTCCCTCAAGAGAGTCCACTGCACCACCCAGTTGGTATGATCAGCACATGGGTTTGTTCCTCACATTTTACAAGTTCCAGCAGAGAATAGGGACTCCCCCACATCTCTCCCAGAAAATCTCTCTCTCTCCAAATCCATTTTACCTTACTTCCAATATGCTTCCTAGAGGTGCCATTTTTTTTTTTTTTTTAATAAGAAATATAGTAGCAAGGCAAAAAAATAGAGCTTGTTATGTGAGGGTGTAAAATTTACTCACTTGGCAGGCACGTTGCCTCAAAGTATTGCCAGCCAGGCAATTAATGGCAACTTGTGTCTGCGGAGATATCAGCTTCCCACTCAAAATAACATGAGAACCCAGTAGCTGTTGTTCTATCCCATAGGTACAAGAGTCCACTGTGGCCCTGTGGCAGGCAGTGACTCCAGCCTGTCCTAGCATCAAACACCAGCGCCACTAATAACACCAGGGCATAAATGACACATTCAGAGGTTTCTACCCTCCTTCTGTGCCTCACAGCAGCAATAGCTGCATGACAGGCAGTGCATTTTACTGTAAATTCTTCAGAAGGGAACAGCGATCGAGCTAGTTAGAGAAAATTCACAGTTTGTATTGAAGTGTACTGGAGTTTTATCACCAGGGACAATGCACTCTGGAAGGCAGATGGCTAAAGTTTTGTTAAACAAAGCTTTGTGATATCAGTTGAGTTCACTTACTGGCAACCAGATGTATTTTTCAAAAGCTGACATCTCTGCCTGGCTGTCTTTCCTTGTCTCACTCAAGCAATAACACACATGTTGCTAGCAGTAGATTTTGCTAATATTCATGCTACTTAGATCTGAGAAAGTTGATACTCAAATGGTATCCTAGATCCTGAGTTCTGGAAGTATAAGCTCTAGTTTCCTAATAGCTCTTCTTTAAAAGGTCCATTTTGAACATTTATTTTTTTTTCATTTTCATTTGCAAATTTTATTTTATGAGTTTAGAATTAGAAACTTATCAGAATTTCCTAAAAATTGAGACACACTAATCTGGCTGTAAGTTTAAACAAAACAAAAATCTTAGACAATTTCTTCTACTACATGAAATACCCTTTTCCAGGATGTGAAAAGGAAAGCTTTAAAAAGAATGCCACAGAGAGAAGTTAAATAATTTACCCATCGAAAAGGTGATGGGTGTAACCTGCAAAAATTAGCACACATATATATAATGCAAATCCATTTTTGCATCTATTTACATTCATGTGCATTTACATTCAGAGAGGTGATTCATCAAGCATTTTAATTTTGCAAACTATCTTGGGAAAGCTGAGATGAAAATAACCAAAGCACAGGTGAAAATAGGTACAGCTTTTGTGCTACCTGAAAATGGGGATAGATATTTTTTTTCTGTCCCTTGGGAACTACTGCCTTCAGAAGCATGAAACTTGTGCGTTCTGCTCTGGGCTGATTCTTGGGCGTATTTATTCATTAATAGGGTTGTTGACATTACTGTACCCTCACAGAGATGTCTCATTATTTAGGGTACTACACTGCAGCTCCCATACTTAAGAGTGCACAAAATGTTTACAACAGGTCACTGCAAGATAAAGGAGCAAGGAGTAACAGTGTCACTAATTTGCTTTAGGAGAGGGAGTAACAAGTCAGTTTAATTTACATGGTGATTTTCATCCAGCTTACACTTGGTGCTTACGCACAAATCTTCTTTCAGCTGAAGCTATGTCAGCTGAAGAAGATTTATCCAGGAGTCACTGCCTAACACCTCCCAGCTGGAAGTCAGGTTCCTCCACAGTTGCTCCCTAACCTGTTCAGTGAAAAGGAGTGATGGGAGCTGAAGCAGTGACTTGCACATCTCCTTTGCTCATTGATTCAGGAGTGTTTCCAGGAGCAGCTGAGCCAGCAGCTGGCTGGGGGCCGTACCCTCAACACCCTCCAGCAAGGTGAAGCAAGGAAAAGAGAGAGAAGACCAAAGGTGCAAGGGGATATATGAGCAAGGTCAACCAGTTCAGGTAGATTCAGTTCTCACCACCAGCACACTACAAGACTACTGTAAAGGTTTAGGAATAGGTAGCTCAGTGAATATCCCTGCCTTGTCAGTACTTCTGCATGGCATTCTGCAGGAAAGTACAAGCCAGGTGTAGGCTGGCCAAGGAACATCCTGGCACAGTTTAGGTCACTAAAACTTAACATGAGCACAGGAACACTGGTTTTTAAGTCCAAAGACCGTGAAACCATCTAAGTTATGCAAAATAGAATCACAGAATCATTTATGTTAGAAAATACCTCCAATAGCATTGAGTCCAACTGCTGAGCAATCACCACCCTGTCAACAAACCATTGCCCTACCTCACTGGGCAGCCCATTCTAATGTTTAACAATCCTTTCCGTGAAGAAATTCCTCCTGATGTCCAACCTTATCCTCAGCAGCTCGAGGCTACGTCGTCTTGCCCTGTCACTAGTTGCCTGGGAGAAAAGGTCTACTCCTATCTAAATAAAACAGCCATTTGATTTTCTGCATTTGACTGCAACCTGTGCTTAATAACCTACATCACAGAATGAACAGCACTGTCGTGGTTTCATGTTTTAAGCATTTAAACGCAATGGCATGAGGAGGAATTCAGTGTTTATTCGATTATTATGTTCAAATGTGTTGCTTCTTTCTCAACCACCATTCACTGTTTTAACCACCATTCACTGTTCTGCTTGATGCTGCCACATTGCACACCAAGAGCTGTTCAGTGAGGATGGTGACATAGTGATTAAATTTCTCCTTAATTTTACTTTCATAATTAAGCTAAATAAACCAAGCTTAATCTTGGTCTTCCAGCAAGAAACACAGAACAGACTATTTGACACTCTCCTGAATCCATTTTTCCAGTATTGTCTGAGGTAACAAACATTAAAGAGGCAAAATATAGAACTCCTTCCATCCTATAGGTTTGCATCTAAAATCTCAAACTGCAGAAATTATATCACAGGCAGAGTAAATGGCCACAAAAGGCAAGTTTATCAGGCTTTCTATCTGTTTCAGAGTCTGAAATATGCTTTTAGACTGGAGACATTTGTTTCACTCATCTACGTTCTACTGCTATGAGTGGGAAAGTGTGTCATATAAAAATTACAGTGATAGGCATTTTATGGATGTATAATTATATTGTTTGACATAAAATTATGATAATCAAGCATAAAGGATGAATCATTCTGTAGTTTAAACACACAAGTGCTGTTTAGAATGGAGAATGGGATCCTAGAGTCATTGAAATCAATGGAAAAATCCAGTTGACTTCAGTGGGATAAATAGTTAGCATCCCTAATTTCCCAGAGAAGAGTTAACAGCAAAATAATTAATTATTTTCAATTTTGTTTCATTTTGGTTTTTTTGTTTAGTTGTTGTTTTTGTGTGTGTGTTCTTACTACGCTACATAAAAATATAAGAATGTTCACAGATTTCTCAAAAAAGGAAGACATTGAGCACCTATGAAGGAAACTCACTCTACACTCCCAAGCCCCTCTAATTTTTTCCTGCAGACCTTTCTAAGACAATTTGAAATGCTGGGCATTATGAATACAGAACGCTGGTTTAGCCACAGAAGTACTATGCAGTCTGCATCCCTGGGTATTTTGTGTATTTTATCCTGTTATGACCTCTGCTTTTATTTAGGGCAAAATTATTTCAACATAGCATTTCTCAGCTGTTTAAAATCTGATCCTTCCTACCAGGTTTTTGCATATAAATTGATTTGATAGTATACAAATTTCCAAAATAGATTACCTGAGCCATAAAGGCTGTTTACGTCTTTACCATTCAGTTCTGAACCAAGCTCTGGAAATACATCAGATTTTTTTTTTCCCAGTAAGTCACTTTTTATCCTATAAGCCAATTACCCAAAGGTTTTATTTTTCTTTAATAAAGGTGTAGTCCTGTTCTAATCTCTTAACTACACAAAACATTTCATATGACGCTGTGAAAATTCAAGACCACTAATAATATGATGTGTCTCTTGTTCCCACAACAACAACAAGAAAAAAAGAACACCTGTATGACTTTTAAACCACAACACTGAATCATTTGGCAAGAGATCAAACAGAGCAGCATTGTTTTCAATTGCTCTTCATTTATGTGCTGCCAAAACACATTATACTGCTTTAAAAGTGTCGTGCTGATTACCACTTCCAAAGAAGATTCCATTTCTACAGGTGATGAGCTCTGCTTCATTGCTTCTGACAAAAATGAACACTTGCATTGTTAATGCTCTCTCTCACAGGCTTTAAAACACATAAAAGGGCTTGCAAAGTTTGTCAAAAATATGACTAAGATTATTTAAGCGGTAGTTTTGGTTGGTATAAGATCTAGTAAGCTTAACCTAAATAGCACCCGTGCAGGTGTTGATGATGTAATTTTGCAGTTTTCTAAAAGATTGTGGGTCTGAGATGACTGTGACTGACGTCAACAGATGATTTATCAGTGAATTTTCAGTCAAGCCCAGCAAACCGTTTCCAAAAGAGCAAGATACCTGAGTGTATGAATGGATTCATTTTATTTGCATGATTGGAGTCATACACGGGAATTGGTCTTTTGATGAACTGGGCCTACAGCTGTCAAATGTTCTGACTAGTCACATTTTCAGAACTTCAGCACAAAATCCATTTACCTGTATGCAAATCAAGATAATTCAGACATTCATAGCTATGCACCTACACAGCCTGCAATTAACAGTGCCTATGATTTTTGGACTGGTTATGTTTGAATCTACCCTTCACCCCTTCAAATTAAAGGGACCTGCCTCTTAACTAAAGGCTCAGTGCTAAGAAGTGCCAATTGAATAACATTAAAATACAGCATTCAACACTAATTTATGCATTGTATCTGTGTCCTTTTCATGAGTGGCATTAAGTGAATCTTATAAAGTAGGTGTAGCATTCATGGCTGGATTATGTCCTTTGGGTCAAATTGAAGGAAGACTATGCCAGAGAACAAACTGCTATGACATACAGAGTACTGGGAAGGATTTGTGATGAAACATAAAATAGGTTAATTACAAAATTTTATGAGGACCGTTTATTCAAAATAGACTTTTTTCGTTGCTTTTAAATAAAATAAAAAATGCCAAACAAAAACCGACAGGAAAACCTCATCCCAACTTGCTTCCATGGACTCATGAATGCTTTTTCAGAATACATATTTTATAGCATAAAAAAAGAAAAAAGAACTAACTATACCTTAACCCTAAAAAGGAACCAACTATAGCTTAGTTTCTCAGTAGTCCAGAGCTGACCAAAACTGTTAGCAAGACTTTCAAAGCATGAGGAAGACATTATAAAATGATGCCCTAAAAAGCTGTCTTAGGTGTTTTACAAAATAAACAGCTATGATTTTTTCTGTACAGAGCTTCTAATCTTTGAGACAACTAAGTAGGAACAGCAATGGGGGGAAGAGAAAATCATTACACACAGAATTGCCGTGAGGTCTCTGCCACAGTATGTTTCTGGTTGCCTGAACCACACTGTTGTAATATGTGAAAACACTTATATTTTTCAGGCTTTTTCATAAGAGCCTAAATTCAAATGCTCATCATACAGATATGATAAAGCAAAGCAGTCTCTTAGCAAAGATTGATCAAATTCAAGTAATGTCAATTTTTTCCCTATTACAGCTGGGTGTCTCTGTACACTTAAACCTAATTTGCTTTCGTTGTCACATCAGATCAAGTAAAAACTACCTATACTAGAGCATCAATGAAAAGTAGCTTAAACTTAGTCAAAATACATTTTTTTGACTAAAATTTTCATGTTTTTATTAAGAAGTTCAAGATTTCTTCTAGAGACAGGTAGTTTCTATCAAAAGTATCTGAAAACGCTATCTTGTTTAAAATAATGTTGAAAGAAAATTTCAGCCTGATGGAATAATAGTGTAATCAAACTCATCAAAAATAGATACGCATAAATGTTCAGAAAATAATCTAAATAATCTGGTTTTGGACAAATTTAACAGTCAAAGTTTAAAAAATTTCCAAACCTAGTAATTCCAAATGTAGGGTTATTCTACAGCAAGCTCATTAGCACTGAAACATTCACATCTATACAATCACGTCTATTTACCCCACACAATTAATTGTTTTGGGGAAAGTAATTTTTCTTAACTGTTCTAAGCCAAAAATTGTATCACAGTCACAGTAGGGGGGGTTCAGATCTCCTACAACACAGCACACATCTAGATGTAATCATTGGAAATGTCAAATGTCAGAACCAACCCTAAGGATTCTTCTTCTGGGACCTACACAAATGGGGACACAGATTCTTCCCCTGGTCTGTTTTGGCCAGCTGTTTTCAGATTACAAGATACAAGAAAACTCAAAGAAATAGATGATCTCATGACATTTCCACTCCTTAGGGTAGAAACCTACAAAGAGCAATTTATGCTATTTCCCAGCTGTCAAAGTTATAAGGAAAGCCTTGCTTTTACTAATTTAATGTAAACAAGTACCTCTAGACTCCATTGACTTGGCTAACATCAAGTTTGCATTTAAAGATGTTCCAAAAAAACAAAAATCTGACTTTATTTTCCGCAAATATGTGTGCAATGATTCTACAAATTAGAAGCTTTATAGAAAGCATTTAACATTTCTTTCCAGAATGTATCTGTTTTAATTAGCTGAATGTGATAATGGAACTGTGTCAGTTTTCAGGTTTCTAGCATTTAAACCAAATATTTTCCTTCCCAAGGATGAGAGCTGCTCTGTGGGATATTTCTGTGGCAGGTGGCAGGCTGCTTTCTTTCAACACACACCACGCATGCATTCATTAAAAAAAAAAAAAAAAAAGAGAAAGCACTGAATAAATTCCAATTTGGCATGATTACGTGATGCGTGGCCTTGTGTGCATGGAAACTCACCTATTGGCACTTGCAATTTTAGTATCATGTAATTAAATTGATTTTTTTGTCAAGTCAGTTTTAAACTATGTCTTTGAGGTAAAAGGCCAGTGCATTAATCCACTGTGGTATTTATTATTTAAATACTAATCAAGAGGTCAATTAATGTTTTCATTGCTTTTGCAAATGAGTAATGGAGTACTGCTCAGAGCTCTTGGGAGAGTCTACTGTTAAATAGGAATCCAATTTCATTCCTTCTTTTCAAATGGCTCTAAATGTATTTATTATGCAGCTCTTACCTTCTACGTAAGTGACTGGAGTGTTTCACTTGAGCTCTAATCCTTCTACTGCATATCCAAAACCCCAAACTTCACAAATATTCTAGGATTCTAGTTCCACTTTTCAAGTCCATATCTATTTTGCTGTAAAAAGGTGAATATACAGTTGGTGTAATTATAAGAATGACAGTGTCTCCCTGTGCCAGACATGAACTAGGAAGTTCCTATTGGATTCATATTATTTACAATATTGAACAGAAGGGGAATTAAGTTGTCAAGCCCCTTGGCTAAAATTAAATCATAGGTATGGAGAAAGAGCTTTTGTCACATACATTCCTGAGTTTACTAAACACTTATATAAGCTCTATTTTCCCCCACTAATTAGGGATAACATTATTTAATGAATTTTGTGTGAAAGCCAGACTTCCAGTACCTTTATCCTATGGGACTCAGGCTTGAACAGCTACTTCATCATGTAATGAAACTCCAGACCACTATAAAGTGATCGTGGTGCAACGTACTTCTGCTCATGGTTGTCTCAAGGTTTTACAATTATAAATTGTAAAAGTCTTTTGGCCCAGAAGTGTGCTGGCTGTCTCAGCTAGGAGCAGAAGTGCCAGATGTCAGCATAGGAAAGGCCAGGTTCAAGATCTTCATCCTAGAACAACCCTGCTCACTGTCTCTATGGCATTTGTTACTCTTCTATTTCCTCTGCTCTTTTGTGCAAGGTGGAAAAATCAAGTAGACAGGGAGACACTGATATCAGTTTCTGTGAAGAATATACAGAATTTTTTAAAAAATGATACTTATTTTCTTTCTGCTGCTGATCTTGGGAACAAGATTGATTAACCAGCTCAAATCTGATTTCATTATTGCCTCTAATGTTATACAAGGAAGAAAAAGCTATAAACATGGCCTAGAACCTCTCAAATTCTTCAAATGCTTTCTTCAAGTTAGGTCTCTAATGTTATAGTGACTAATTAGGCAGAATAGGTTAGTAACAGCAAGCAAAATTTGTTTCTCTGTAACATCTTAGTGATCAAAACTAATTTTGAAAATCCCAGAGAATACAGTTTAAAAGTCATCACTACTATACTGATAAATAAATCCAAACCAGAAATACATTCATACAAGTGACAGTTTGGGAAGAATTTTAAGAATTTCATCCCTTCATAATAGAAGCTTTACCCCAGTACAGAGGAGAGTAGGATGCCAGCATGACTACTAAAAAAGAAATGGAAAAAAAGACACTGGAAAACTGGGAACATGACTGAGGTTTACATTTATACTGAAAGGAGACAGAAAATTTCCTTAATGTGCTTTGTGTAAAACAAGACATTTAAGTCAAGTTGCAGACTGTCTGCCTCTTTTCTGACCTTGCTCATCTAGTCCCCATCTCTGATGTATGAAGTGTGAAGCGAGGTGCTGAAATGCAAATAGGACTACAAATGAGGATCACGGATGTGCACATGATGCTGGGACCTTCAAAGAGACTCTAAAAACAAATCTACCACACAAATCCAGCATTACTGCTACTCATCAAGACAGGCACGCACTCAAGGCAATCAAGGAGGTTGTCTATTGCTTAGCAGAGGTAGTTAATTGGCAGTTCTCCACATCCACTTGAAGAAGGGTGCTCAATAATAGGATTTCCTGTCTTCATATAAGGGATGTAGCTTCTTCACTGTGCAACTGATTTTTTTTTTTTCCATCTGACTTTTATCTGGAGCTGAAGCTTTGAAATCTAGGGTCCTGTTGTCAGGGCTTATTTCCTTTATTGGCTCTTGCTCCCTTCTCAGACTACAGCAATACAAAAAACTGAGACTGGCAATTTTTTATGACAAATATATTTTTTCACAGTTTTTGAACTTCATATTCAAGGGTTTCTTCTCACAGGAAAATAAAATCATGTTTAATTTCTATTACAGTAGGACCCAAAAGCTTACTTTGAGCCAAGTGCAATCTGATGCTCTTAAAAAGGCAATTTTACATTATTCCTACCAGTTCTATTTCTGAGTGTGCTGGGTGCTTAGCCAAGATACAATCTCACAAATGAGGTTCAGAATATGACTACTACTAATTAGAAGCTGTTAACAACTGAAGAGAAGCATGTGGTACCCATGCTTCAATGCCAATAAAGAGAAGGGCTTCCTACACGATGAGAGGTTGCTCACAGGGATGCACCGGTTCCCAAAGTAAGTCTATTGTTGGCAGCCATGCTGTGGGGACAAAGATCTTATCGAGTGTGTGCAGGCACTGAGCCATCCTGACAGATGGCTTGTGTTGTGGGTAGAGCATGTCTGTTGGATGCAATATGTTAGGGCAGTGATGCCCACTTAGGACAAGTGAAGTGTCTGCCTTACCTTGATTTTCCCCACTGCCATTACTGACTCAGTTCTGAAGTCAGAGAGGTTTTTAGTATTCCTGAACTTGGCAGAGAGTTTGAGAGCTAAGAAGGGTAATGATGACAATCCCATCACCACCTTTTCTCCTTCAGCTAGAAGAATTCCGTGGTATGAGCCAAACTTTTTTTGGTAAGCCTGCCAAGGTTTGTAAATATGTCAGAAAGGAGAGGAAACTCTCTGATAGTCCCTGTCCTTGAACGAAAATCACGTGGACAATTGACTGTGGTGGTTTCAAGCGAGAGCACCTTCGGAGTAACTGTGGCAAAGCAGTTTTATATCCTGGAGACATTTTAGCTTGATGTACTTACTTCCCAGTAAGAAACAATACTTTGCTGAAAGCTTTACTGGGGGGCATCAGGCACAGCATCGCCAGCTGGCTGAGGGAGGTGATTGTCCTGCTCTACTCTGTGCTGGTGCGGCCTCACCTTGAGTCCTGCCTGCAGTTTTGGGCACCACAACACACAGGAAAGACATAAAGCTATTGGAGAATATCCAAAGGAAGGCAACAAAGGTAGTGAAGAGTCTGGAGGGGAAGCTATGCAAGAAGTGGCTGAGGTCACCTGGTATGTTCATCCTGGAGAAGAGGAGACTGAGGGGACATCTCATTGCAGTCTACAACTTTCTCACAAGGGTAAGAGGAGGGAAAGGCACTGATCTCATCTCTGTGGTGACCAGTGACAGGACCTGAGGGAATGGCCTGAAATTGTGTCAGGGGAGGTTTAGGCTGGATTTCAGGGAAAGAGGGTGGCTGGGCACTGGAAGAGGCCCCTCAAGGAAGTGGTCTCAGCACCAACCCTGAGTTCAAGAAGCATTTGGAGAATGCCCTCAGGGAAGCAGTGTGATTCTTGGGGCTGCCCTGTGCAGGGCCAGGAGATGAACTTTGATGATCCTAGTAAGTCCCTTCCAACTCAGGACATTCTATGATCCTATGATTATTCTTAACATTTTGTCTATTTATCTGCTTCACAGCAGAGAGTAATATAATGCTTCTGAAAAAAAAAAATAAAAAAAAAAAAATTAAGTCCCTAAAACTGAGAATGGGAAAGTTATTTTCCTTAGAACGGTGATAATTTTAGCTTTCTTTCAAATTACATAGTAATTGCCTAAGGATTATTGGCCATGAATAATACATGACAGCACGTGGCATGAGAACAAATGGCTTCCTGAACAACCAGATCAGTGAAGGCTGGTTTCCTAAGGATTTGTTTCTTGCCTCCTCTGCCAGCATTCATACTGGCACAATTTGGTGCTTGTTCTTGTGACCTCTATGTTGTCCACAGCGTAATGCACTACCATCAGTTCTCCCACAGCCTTCCTTGCACATCATATGTCTCAGCTCGTTCCTGTGTCTCCCATTTACCCATTTGGAGATGTTGGCTGGCCAAGAGTCAGCCTGTGCTTGCAGCAGTCAGCACCTGCATACATGTTCTTTTGTCAGGCAGTCCAAACTAAATGGGACTGCCTTTTGGAGGAAAAACAGGATCTTCCTCCTCTGTCAAACTTAGATGACATTCAAGTGTTAAAAACAGGACTGTGATCATAAATGTTCTGTGTAAAAATGCAGACAAATAAAGATTACTTTTCCCCTGAAATCTAAAATATTTTTATTATTTTTATGTATTATCCTACCTTTGAACTCTCCGTTCACTTTTTTCTTTGCTACTTAACATGTCATTGTAAAGATTTTTTTGACTCCAAAATGTCTGATTATTATGGTTTATGTTCTGTACAGCAGCAGCCCCTGACCCTCTTCCTTTGCTTTTCCACAGAGATTTACTAGTAAAGGCTCAAGTGCATAACAGTGTTAGGGAGGTCTCATGATTTCCAGTATGTCATCCTTCTGAGCATTTATTCTGTTTTCATTACTTAACTGTGCTTTCTAAACTAACTATCGGTCATTTAAGAAAATGTAATGTAGCTTTAATAAATATTATCCTTTCATATTTACTCCAGTATGCAACATTTGCAACCATCATTTGAAACGAGGTTCTCCCTCAGAAGTATGAATATAAGGGGCTCTTTCCTATTCAGTTGGAATTATACAGATCGTAAATTCAAGAAAAAATGGAAACAACTGTAATCAAATTAAATAGTGAAACACAACCTTTTTATGAACCCTTGTAATTCATTGCTTGTGGAGCTCATTCTTATTTAACCAGAACCCAAGAGACTGTTCCAGAGACAGAATGTAAAGCTCCTTACTGTATACCTTGCTGTGGAATATGATATCATTAGAGTGCCAGTAGCTTGGTGAAGTCAGTAAGGACAGAAGATATTTCCTGAGGTTTGTTTCACTTCAGAAACTTATTCTTGGTTTCTATTGATTCATTCTGACGTATGGCAGCAATATCAGGAACTGTTCTATTCTCTGAGTTCCAAAGGTTATTTGGGAAACTTCATGTCTTAACATTTTATGTGATCATCTATGAAAATCATGTGTAATATATTTAATGTAAATAGCCAGGCATTCTCCATCCACTGTAACACTTTCAATGCTCAACCCAAGTATAAATCCATTCACTGTGACATACAAAGAAAAAATATTCATTTCACCATTGATTTCTGTTTATGTTTACAGGTCATCAATGGAAATGTATTTCTGCAATCCAGTCATCTGTGAAATGCTGCATGTTTTAATCCACAGCTTCATTTCTTTTGTGTTTTGGACCAATCGTGTGTGCACCTGTCTTGAAGTAAAGAGAATGTGTGAAAATCAACTACACTAAAACTTTATTCATCTTACACAGAGGTTATTTATCTACGTATTTAAAAATTGCTTTTCATATTTATTCTTCCTAAGAAAAGTGTCTGTTTGAAGAGAAGAAATCCTATTTCATCTAAGATGGTTATGGTGTTATGGTTCACCAGTTGAACAATCAGATTGCTGAGCTTTAATTCCTCTCTGCTCTCAAAAGTTACTAGAGGCGTAGAAAACTGGTAACTGCAGAGTAAATGAGATGTTCACCCCCTGAGGAAGACAACTGGTTACTCTCATATTTACACACCTATCTCAGTAGAGCTCCTATTGATTTAAATCCAACTAGATTTATTTCCACTAGTTTTGCGACAGAATGCATTTGAAGAAGAGGCATGGAGTTAGGCAGAGGTCAGACCACAGCTAGATGGAATTCTAGGCATGGACCCATATAAATCTTAAGTCTAGGACTGGTAATCAAACACAATATCCCCTGAATTGGTGGCAACTTGGAACTGAACCACATCTCCATAAACAATTGTGAATTCATTTGTAACTGTATAGGTTGGAATAATCAATATAAATAGGACCACACCATTTAGCAACATGCATGCAACATTTTAGTATGGAATAATTCAAGACAGCACTTGGCAAAGATCAACAGGCCCAATTTAACTAAATTTACCCATGCTGAAGGGGGGTCCTTTAATGAGATTTGGATCCCACGTAATTAACTTTTGCCAAAATAATGCTTCATCTACTGGCATTGCACACAAATCATAATGATTTCCCAAAGACATAAAAAAATTATATCCCTGTGTTCAGCATTCTATTTTTTTTTTCAACTGTTTGATAAGAAAAGAAAGCCCCAGGAATTTTATTGAGAAATCTCTGTATTCTTACTTTCTAAGTGGTAGCTAATAATGTGATCTCTTCAATACTCCACTCACTTGAATATAATGAAAATCTCTAGGGAGATCATTTAAGAAAATTAATGATATGGAGCTACTACACCAAATTCAGAATATCCTGAATGGGTTTTTTGAAAGAGATTTTTGATATATATTGGGCATTACAGTAAAACCTCTTCAGTGACTTCAAATTTTCCATCATATCACACTGAGAGCCCTACAATGTGGAACAAAAAGGTATTATGCTTGATTTGGTAGCCATGAGGAACTTCTATCAATAAATCAGAAACTGACTGAATACAACACATATACCAGGTACCTTTGGGGAACATAAAGCTGTGAAATGTAGTTAGAGTGTAGCAGTACAGTTAATTTCTACTATTTTAGTTTTATATTCCCAAGCTTTCATTAGGCAATCATTCTTTAAAGGAAATTTAATTGTTTCAAATCCCTTCTGATTCTTGACTGTACATGAAAGGACACATTGAAAATACAAACAATTTCATAAAGATACAAAGCTACTGCTTACTGCTTTTATTCTGTGGCATATTTTTTTGCTTTTTATTTTAATATTTTGTATTTAACTGTTTAGTTTCTCTGACAGAGGACATTTAGTTAAAGTACATTTATTAATTGGTGATTGTGTTGACCAGAGGTACTTTAAATTAGAAAGAACACACATAGGAAATAATTCTCAGATTATGTGGGGATTGAAGACCTATATAGGTATTGCTGGCCTGATTTTTTGCATCCTTAGGTTCTGCTAAAGGACCTTTCAGTGCTAGAGGATTAGCTTCAGTGGGACTATGTTAAAGAACATTTATATGATAGGTCTGTTTATTGTATTTAAAACAAATACCAATTAAATCTCATACTTTATTAAATGATATTAAATTAATACATTACATTGTTCCATGTAATTCTTTTATATATCAATAAATAATAATTAGCCCTTTTACTCAAAAACCCAGACAATGAAACTTATAAAATGTTATCATCTTAATACCATAGATAACATATTTAGTCTTCACTCAGATTATTTTATAAATGCTCTTAGTCAAGGAATTTGTTGGTTTGGAAGAGAAAATAAAGTGGGTTATTGTTTTAATTTAGTAGTTAATATTAATATGATAGATTAATAGACTTCAATTTAAAGAAAATGTATCAGCTATGGAGAAATTTTTTACATTAATGCCCCAGGAAAGTAGAGTTTGCCTTGGCAATGGCAGCATATTTTAGGTAGGTGTATTAATCTCATATCCTTGCCAGACTAAAGCAGAAAATCTGTAAAAAAAAGTAAAATACAGGAAAGGATCTACTACTAGATATATCAGAGTAAGATTTCTTTTCCCAAAAGAAGGTCGTATTTTCTATTTCTCTGAAAAACTATTTAAATGAGGTCTCATTAGCCTCAGTGGTTGGTGCTCAAGGTGTGCTGCTAGGTTTGCTAACCTTTTGATTAAATCCCTGGAGGTCTCTGACCTAGTTCTACTGTGCTGACCATCTCAAATATGTTCTGACGCATGCTGTTGTTAGGGTAGTCCCAGAACCAGTATAATTAGTGAGCCTTAAGCTATTTAGAGTTGAAAAGGGAAGAAACCATTCATATGGAAACTCACACCCTTGGTGTCTCTCCAAAAGGGATCAACAATCATCAGTGTGGCCCTGGGAGCATTTAATACACCTTATAAGATTAATTTCCTATTTAACTCTTCTGCAGTTTGCTTAACAAATATTGAAGTTCACCAACAAAAGAAATTATGTAGACAGAGCAGAGTTAGATGTTATTAATAATGGTACAAAGGAAGAGCAAGAGAAGTAATTATCAGCATTTTTTCAAGTGTAATTGTTATTTAACTGTGTTGGGAACAAAAGATGTTCAAATACTATTAAAATATTTGAGTTTTGGTAGGATTTACATATATTGGAGAGAATTAGTCATCTCTGGCTAAACAAAAAGGAAGTTGCTCTGTGCTTTTTTTCGAGCAATGCCACTGAATGTTACAAACAATGCAGGTCAAGCTGTGGCTTGTCTATCAGTCTGATTTATAGAAACACAATTACAAAAGGATTTGGGTTAGAAGGCACCTTAAAGATCATCTCATTCCAACCCCCCTGCCATGGGCAGGGACTCCTTTCACTGGACCAGGTTGCTCAGAAGCCCCATCCAACCTGGCCTTGAACACCTTCAGGTAGAAAGCATCCACAATTTCTCTGGGCAACCTGTTTGTTATAGGGCTGTGTGTTCTTAAATCTGACCTAGGTGCCCAAGAAACAGGTAATGACCTTGTGTCAGACAGAGTCTGGGAGCTGTCACTTTGCTGAGACCAGTTACCCCCTTTATCTGCTGCAGTATATTTTGTGCTGCTCTTATTCTCCTCTCTCTTGTATCTGTTACCAACGGAGCTGCTTCTGAATCTGGGTTTGATGAGCACAGCAGGGAAAAGCGAGGGAGGGAAAGGAGAGGAATGAGAGCTGATAGGGACCTTGGGGGAAAGGCAGACATAACAAGTGCATCCCAACAGCAGGAAAAGCAAGAGGGTAACTGTGTCATGTCAGCCTTTCCCCATCACCTTGCACTGGACAAAGACCCCTGGTTCAAGAGTAAGGGGACAGGCCCAGGACTTATGCACTTATTGGCAGCATTTCTGGGCCTCTACCCCCAAATACAATTCCTTCCCACCTCTCCTGCTGTCTGTACATGGGGACACGTAGAGAAGACTTTTCCTGTGGCTGGAGCAGAGCACATGGCAGGGGGCCACAGGAGAATATGAAAATTGATTATGTCCCTTAATGCCTCAAGAGGAAAGTGGAGGACAGGCAACTCTCTCAGTTAAGAGATTCTTTAAAGAAAGATATAAACACATGTAAATCAGAAGACTGCACACAATATTTGTCATGTCATGACTCCTAGCAGTTTATAACCAACTCTCTAACTGCACTTCTGCAGAACACAGAAAAGTACAAGAAACATTCAAATCATTCCAGTCCTCCTCAGTTTCACTCCCAGACTCTCATTTTCCTTCTATCCACACTATTTTCTTCCTTGTAATGACACTAAGAAGTCAAACTCACTGACTCAGCAGGAAATACTGACTAAATCATTTGTAAGGAGTCCTTTTCCAAGGAAGATTGTCTAATCACTTGGGCTCTTGTAACTCTCCATTGCTGTTCCATTACAGTAGAAGAGACAAGTGGCCAGTGAGTATTTGCAGTGCTTCCCTTACCGATTTTTATGTAACACTTAACTACAGATAAGATTCCACTTATATGGAAAATTTCATTTCTTCCAAACTACAGCTTATTTCACAAGAGATGCTCAAAATAATCCGAGTTCTTGACCTGACTATGTACTGTGTACATATGTTGGGATCAAGAGATTTCAAAAGAATCCAGAATAAATTTTTATTCCACTGTTCTCATCTAGTAAAAGGAGAAAAAACACCCCACTGATTCTGAGATATGGAAGAGCAAATTCAAAAGAGGCTTTTATCTATTTATTACAAAGCTTCTTATAAAAGAAAGACTTCGATGTAACCACACTGATAAATGACATACGTAAAGTCAACTTTTTCTATTACTTGAGTGCTCTAACATGGTCCTGAAAGTATGTTCTTTACTCTTAAGGGATAAGACAAATAAATAAGAAAAAAGAATGGAATACATAATTAAGAAATGCTCTATATCTCGCAGAACTGCATAGTCTACTATCTTGGTAGGGAAGAGAAGCAAACAACATTTCAAAAGCTGCTAGAGGACTTAGGATCTTATTTTTTTCTAGCTGGCACTTGTGTTCTTAATTCAGTTTTTTAGCAATTGCTCTAAAATCTTTCCATAGACCGTGTTTACTGAATCCATTACTTGCTGAAATAAATTGACTGTAGTTGGCTGGGCATTGGATCAGTCTTACCATGAACAGATGTGTTGTGGCTACAGGGAAATTAATATAGGCAGCAAGAGATTGTAGTGAATCTTAATTTCTCACTATTTTCAGTTCAAGCTGTGTCCTGACGGATGTACAACACTTCCTAGCACTGCCAGCACCACTGCAGAGCCTATCACAGGGACAGTTTTAGGAATGCTAACTCAGCCATTTCAAACTGCATCACTTTGATACACTTGTCTGCCTAAATGCAGCCATCCCGCTTTGATCAGCCTGCCAAAATAAATGTGTCATGACGCTTTTTCTTTATCTCAGTTCAGCTTCTGGACAGCAGATTTTAAGAGCATCTGCAGCTACAAAGAGACCTTAACCTTAATACAAGGACACTTTCCAACCAAGTTAAGTAGAAAGCTCATAAAGATGCCATCTGGGTATTACAAAAGAATTAATTACTCAGATTTTAAAACTAGATGGGTACACTCTTCAGAGAACTTTTATAGACCTGTATAAGAAAGAGATCTCAACAAGTTTATTCTTTCTAGGTATTACATTTACTATCATGTGTGTTTAAAAGAAACAAATAATCTATTCTCTCTATTCTGTTCTGAGACCGTACTATAATATTTGTAGTTGTCTTGACTTGGATAAACATTCAGCATGTTGGCAAGCACAGAAACACAGAGAAGGTAGCCTGAAACACTTGTGTGCATACCTGTGAATAAGCTTATAATTAACACATACTGAATTTATATATAAATTAATTGGTTTATAAAGCATATCAACAATCGCAGCCTATTCTAACACACTTGTATGGCAAATGCACATCCTTGTCAATAGCAATAGGGCTCTACAACTCTAGCTTCTGCCCTTGGAAGAAACAGCAAACAGCTCCTAAGCTCATGGGGTTTTCTATCTTTTTCTGAAAAGATAAAGCCTGTGCATTTTTATAGGCAGCCAAATATTCTTGCTGTTCCTCAGATTCGATAAGTGTTAGTTTTTAAAGGAACATTTGTTTGTTTGTATTTGTGGGGGTCTTTTTGTGTTGGGTGTTGTTTCTTTGGTCTTTTTTTTTCCGGTTGGTTGGGTGTTCTTTTGTGGTGGGTTTTTGGTTTTGTTGTTAAAATTCTTACATTATAGGATCACAGACTGGGTGAGGTTGGTAGAGACCTGTGGAGATAACCTTGTCTAGGTGCTTTGCTCAAGCAGGGCCACATATAGCTGGTTGTCCAGGAGGCTTTTGATCATTTCCACAACCTGTCTGGGGAGCCTGTGCCAGTGCTCAGTCTGTCACCCTCACAGTGACAAAGTGTCTAGGGAACCTCCTCTGTTGCAATTTGTGCCCATTGCCTCTGTTTCTGTCACTGGACACCACTAAGAGAGCCTGGCTCTGTCCTCTTTTCACCCTCTCTTTAGGTATTTATACACATTGATAAGATCACCACATATTACTACAAACTTTAGTGAACTTTAAAGTCAATACTGTCTCTTCTTAATCAGCTTAAAAATGGCTGTCTATGCTGATTTGTTGAAGTGAAGCCTGGATTATGACTGCCCATCTGTTAGCTATGTGCTACATGTAATCTCACCTGTTAAATAAAATGCACACCTCTTTTACCCAAATAAACATTTCCTCTGAATGTTCCTCACTTCATTATAAAGTCTTCCCTTTGGGATGATTACACTGTTTGCCTGGCTTGTGTACCCTTAAAGGATTTTGACTTTTGAAGAATTTCCATCAGGAAATATCTGGAATCAAAAAATCATGATTACGGATAATTTTACTTTTTTCTTCCAAATCTTCAATATATTCTTGCAGAGCTCCCCAAATATATATCATCTGTATCTATAAAATGCTGAGTGTGATATCTATATTAGCTGTATTTTTTTAAAATTCTTTTTATTTAATTTCTTGTTGCATACTATCTGATTGTTTTGATCATGTTCTGGATACAATTTTATTAATTAATTCTTAATAAACCCTGAAATACTTATATTTATGCATCCAAATTTTGAATAAAAACCCAGTTAACTCATGGATGATACTGTATGTTGAAGAACTGAAAATCCTTTGAGTCCATGTTGTGAAACAGTATTCACAGTATTCCCACAAATTCCTGCAGTATCTTTCCTAAAGAAGATATCCATTTGATCCATCTTATAATGGTCTGGAAGGTATCATTAAACAGCTACAATTTTAAAGGAAAAAACAGCCCCAAAGCCATTTGCAGCCTCCTGTGATGTGCTTACTGTTCATTAAAACTGGTCTCTAAACTCTATGTAATACTTGAACACTACACAGTAGTTTTTTCAAGTGAAACAAGAATTTTCCCCCCCCACCAGATTTTTACACTAAATTTGCCATTTGAAGTTTCATAAGAAATCAGGAACACCAATTTTATAATCCCTTCATCAGTAAGTTTGTGAACCCTTCAACCTTCTTTTTTCTGTGTCCTGTGCTTCCTGTCAAAGCTTACTGCAATGTTATTCATTTAGTTTTAAGCAAAAAAAATAAAGGAAAATTATCTAAATTTGAAATGAGGAAAGGCCTCATTACACATCAGAGCACAAGTGAAAAAAATCTTACCTTGCTATCCAAAACTTTATATCTACTGAAAAGTAATTTGGTTTCCATTGCTTACTCCTAACAAAGAGCAGAATCTTATATTTGAGTTTGCACTAGTCCAGAAAGAAGACAAACTTATTCTGCTAAAGATTAGACAGAAATAAATGCAGAAAATAGTTTTTGAAGCGGGTTTTTTTTTTGAGTGGATAAGTAAACAAGTGCATGAGTGGTCTGTTTATTCCATTTCAGGTTTAGCCAAACTGCAACCCTTCTTTTGCTGGCAGATATTCAGAAATTAGGAAAATAAATAAAAAGGAAAAGAGAAGAATGAAATAACTGGAATCTACTACCTCCCAAGAATGATCTGATGGGAATAAACAGAGGAGACTAGGAGGAGTCAGAGAATCTAGTAAAAAAGCTACTGATTTGGAAGAGATTATTTCAAAATATTCATACTTAAAAAAAATAAGGTTCTGCTTACATTTAGGAGTGCAAATTAATTTGGGATTTTCTGCAACAAAGAAAGCAGCAGTGAGTTTTAGTAGTAGTTTTTTTCACTGCCTTTTAGGAAGTATTAGACAAAAGCCCTATAAATAATGTATTCTCCAGTGAATTGTACTACAGAAAAATGTCTCCTTTCTTATAAAAGGGTCACTGAAAATCGATACAGTTCCTTCTAAAAAGCTCTCTACAATGTTTTAACACTTCTGGGTGATGGTTCAACTTGTTACAGTTTATGGATAAGCAACACACAAAAATCACATACACACAAAGCACTGGAAATAAATGTCTGGTTAGACTTCCAGAGGGATGTGATAACAATAACTGGATCCTCTGGCAGATGTTAATGCCCAAAGCTGTGATGCTGGGACAAGAGTTGCAATTATAAACACTGCAAACAGGGGAAATCAGTTTTGATGGGAAATCCTAAATGGATAATCTTTGTGCTTTTAGGTTCCCATGTACTGGGTTCACCACTGCCTCACACAGAATTCCTGTATCCAAGTAGGAACATTATGGTCTTGATGGGTGAACCACCAGGTGGGTAAAAATTTGATGGTACATTATCTTAATGGTTAATGGGCTGCATCCTACCTGGAGGAGAGCAACAAGAGGGACCTCCAGGTCTGTCCTGGGACCTGGCCTGCTCCAGGTCCTTATCAGCCACCTGGAGGAGGGGAGGGAGGTCATGCTCCTCATGTTCACAGGCAAAACCAAACTGGGGGAACCAGTCCACCTGGGTGGAGCCAGACTGGCTGGAGGAACAGGCCAACAGGAACCTAATGAAGTTTAACAAGGACAAATGCAAAGTCCTGCTGTGGGAAGGAAGGAAGGGAGAACCTTCTGCATCCATGCATCCTATATAGTAGCTACTATGAAAATTACCAACAATACTAATAGCTAAATTATAGAAAACACATTTCAACATTTTTTATTTTCCTATGCTACTCACTGAAGTGCATTATTTTAGACACAGTAAATGAATGTTGTCATCTATACAGTGTATCCATTCACTGATATGTACTTCATGTAACTATGTGCATTACTAGCTTCCTTCTTTTAAATAAAACAATTTGCCTGGCTAAAATCAAAGACTAACTTGTATAACACACCCTGATGAGGATGGGGGGGGGGGGGAGGGGTGATCTCCTCTTACCTAGCTCATCCTGTGATAATTCATACTCTTTTGACCCACTGGCAGAAATTTGCACTTCTGAACATCTTCACAAATTGCTTTGCATACTTAATTCACTGAACTGACAGCAGTGTCTGAGGGTAATTTGCTCTGTCTTTGCTCTTGCTAGGAGGCCCTCAGCAGAAAGCCTCTCATCAACTCCAGGGGTTCCTGTCTGTGACAGCCCAAATGGAAAAGAGAAAGTATGAAAGTGCTGCAAATGCATTTTGTTTTGATTTTACTTGTCTCATGATTAATTACGAACACATGAACTCAAGATTAAAATGCTCGTCCTGGGGAATCAACTCTAGCATGCATGGCCCATCATAGCCTATCACAAATTTAAAGCTTTGGAAAAGAGATTTCAAACTCCTGTCTCAAAACTGCTCTGGAATTGCTGTATAACATCCTAAATATCTATCCTAAATTAATCAGAGCCCATTTTGTAACTGCTTAATCTACTGTCAAAGGGTAAAATATGAATAAAAGCTTAGAATCATCCATTATAAGAGCACATATTTGAGAACTCTTTGAAAATAGACCATTTGTCAATAACTGGATTTCTCCAAGTTGAATAGTCAGCGTGCTCTGTAGCTAATTTTTTTCTTCTATTTGTGCTCTAAAAACACCAGGCTGACAAGAAATGGCAGCCACATCTTCCTTTCATTAAGGCCTCAGTCAAAATAAGATTTCTATTCCCTGATTATTTTAATAGCCCTTTCCTGTACCTTCTCAAGCTCAAATTCCTCTTCCCCAGATATGGTTGTTTAGAACAATTCTCAGCTATACAGGGATATATATTGCTACTAAAGTCATTATTAGACAGTCTCTTCACACAAAATTGTGGCTTTTTCTTCTTTTTTTTTTTGGGTTTTTTTTTTTTGGGTGGGAGGAGGAGGGAGGGGAAGCAGGGAGTGAGGGAGACAGTGTGCCATTGTGAATTGGTCTGACGGCTACCACAAAACTCAGTAACCAGTTGAGAAACTTGGGATGTTGCCATTGCTTCCTGTTTTAATAAAAGCTCTGCCTTCAAGTATAACATAATAACTGCATGAGGAGATTTTCTATAAACTTTTTCATAAGAAGTGACAGTGCAAGATTTAAGTGAGAGTATCTGTGCTCCAATATTGCTACTGTATGTGTTACTTAAATTATTATTGCCTGAACATTGCTGACATCATTGACAGGCAATTCTATCGATCGGTGTTATAGTTACGTATGTGTTGTAATACATATTAAAACCAAATCCTCAGGATCTGTGTCAGAAGAATGCTTGAAAAGAGAAGCACAAAACTGAATAGGGCCTTTCTGACAGTATAGATTGACCTGGGGAGCAGAGAGATTGCTGATAGACAAGAGCAGGGGATTCCCTCCGCCTCCCCCCTCTTCTTTCTCTCTTCTTTTTAAATAAGCATAACAGTATCCATCTGTTCCTGGATTTAGAGTGCAGATGTACTCTAAGGAGTAACTTTGTAATATTGGTACCATGGGTCTCTGTGCTCATTCTCCCAGCGACTCAAGAGCACACTTGCTCAGTTGGCAAGTTTTAACAAAGAGAAAGACTAGGAAAAGGGCCTTAATTGCAATCTTTGCATGTATCCTGAGATGTAACAGTCAAGCTGAAATCTACTGTGTATTACCACTAGCAGCAAGGATCCTGAAACTTCAAATGAATTAGTGTTGCTGCTGCTCTTTGATCTAGTCATTCGTTCAGCTCTGTCAGATGTCTATTGGTTCTGCAGTGCAAACAAGTGTTTGTTTTCCTCTACAGGTTGTTGCCACAATGAACTCAGTGCAATAGGAGACATGCCAATAGCTTACTCTGAATTCTTTTATGGAAAGAAGATACTGCTTTGTTCAGACATCTCTAGCTACCTACTTCACATCCAAAATTACAGCCTCTTCCAAATCAAAAATATCCATACTCTGCAACCTACATCTTCATTCAACACTTTTTGCACCCCATTAGCCAAACTGCTTTTTGTCACGTTTTCCCCCCAATATTGCTCATTCTTTCTAACTAATCCTTAAACAAAAGACAGTAATTTAGAAGAAATAGTAAATATTTCTTTCCAACATTCTTACTCATCATCCTGTTGTATATTATTAGCTTTCTCTCCTCTCATGTCTTCATCTCAGCCACAAAATCTGTACTCACATTTACTACCTCTACTAATCTTAAAAAAAACCTCAAAACCCTCCCAAAACATACTCAATTTCTCAGTGTATTACTGTAGATTTCTACCTTTGATGTTAAAGAAGTGTTTTCTTGAATGTGTTTTCTGAACTACCACTTCTCAAAACAAGCACCCTCTAATACATAACTTGTGTAAAATTACTGGGTTAAAGGAAGAAATGTCTCAGAAATGGCCATAAAACTAAGAGAGGTTTCCCCTTCATTTCTTGAAATTTTCACTGAGAGCAATCTACCCTGACACGGGACAAGCAGTGATCCACTATGAACAATTCTCCTGATCACATAACAACATGGTAGTAAAAAAGAAAGGGAATATGAGAAATAGAAAAGAACATAGCAAAGGACACTGCCACAATATTTTAGTTATTAAAATCAGGGGGGGAAATAGAAGACTAACTCCAGGTTACAGATGGGAACCAAAGGATTTCTTCAATTTGAGAAAACCAGGGGGGAAAGAAGGTTTATGGAAATATCCCTTTAAAAAGTCATGAGTCTACTTAATGAGGAGTGGTGATCTTTGCCTGCCAATGTTTGACTATATAGTGTTAATTTAACAAGCCATCATTCTAGTCTCTGTAACACAAGTGATACTCTGTGATCTGTTAAATGATCCCCAATATTTATGTCACAGTTGATTTAACAGGAAATGTGCTACTTCCTGGGATATCATGCATGCACACACTTCAATAGCACAGCACAATGCAATCTTAGAGATTACTCTGCAGCCATTGATTATGTGGAAAGTAACTGAGGCTCGTACTTAACACTTACTGCCCTTGCACTATTTTGGGAAGGAAAAAAGAGACCCATTAGCCAAGAGTGAACATTTACTTAACTATTCAGGCTGGCAAACCACATGTGAAATCTGATGTAGAAATATTGATTACTTTCTTCTTTTCTTGAAAATCTGTTCTAGCAGATTAATATTAAATGGCAAAGTATGCTTAGCAGCTTCAGTCAAGACAGTTTTATACTGTGCTTTTCTTCAGGTTTCCTGACTCCCTCCTACAGGGTTGTGGTTCTCAAAGCTTCTCCAGCACTAGGGGACATCACTCAACACATCATCTGCTCCATTTGACGACCAACCACAAGCCTTTCTCTTGGAAACCCTGAAGTTATTTCAGGTTCTTCCTTTTATGCCTGGAGGATTTTTCTCCCCCCCCTCCTTCTCCATCTCCTGAGTTCCTCCAGTGTCTTACTCAGATGATTTTCCATATTCCTCCTCTGATACACAGTGAGAACTCTCTAAGATCTTTTTCCTCACCTCCCTTGTTTCTCTGTTTGTTTATATACTTTTCTCCAGGATGTAAATGAAAAAAAAGATGGGTAACTTTAGGGCTTCTTTTCCTTCTGAAATAGCTGTCTAAACAATAGGCTTGGTCTGACACCTCCACAGCCTAAACCCGACAAAGAACTGAATTTCTCCTTGCATCTTCCATTGTCCTGCCTTCCTTTGGTGATCAAAAAAGATTTCATTATATTCTGTGGTACACACTCCTTCCAGGACCTAGAACCAAACTGACAGAGAGATGGAATTACTTGCAATTGTTTTTAGGTACCTACATCACTGCTCATCACCTAAAGTCCCCTTAAAGTCTTAGAAAGAGAAACAAGCATAGTTATACAGCACTTCAGGAAACTACTTTGGATGTCTTCTTTAGGACAAAGTAAATACAATACAAAGTATCTAAATCATAAGCTTTTATCCTATTGAAAGCACTGTGATTTAAACTGTTCTTTATGTACATGGTTAAAATAGCTATTTAGATTTTTGCTTTTCCACATCTTAGCTATGCAAATATTTTCCAATCTAGCCTTGACACTGTAGAATTGGTCTTTTGTGAAGATTTAGAAAAGCTAATCTTTCTGGCTTATTCCTTTAAACTGACAGAATTACAGTAGTTAGTTAAAAGATTTTGGTGGGGTCTTGGGGTTCTGTTTTGTTTGTTTGCTTGTTTTTAACCCTAAATCCTTTGATGAATAAATCCAGCTACAGATGTAGTTGGATTAAGCATGTTTTAAATGCTGCCTACATGGCAGGTGAGCTATTCTATGTTTTTTTTTGTTCTTAGCATTTCTCTGGTATTCAATATACAAGAGAAACCCTTCCTATAAACTCCTTCAGCCTAATATCAGAATCATGCATATGGAACAATCCTCAGTGGCTGAACTTCCTTTCTTGATTTGTTATTTATTCACTCCTATTTATGTATATTACAAATACTCTTTGAAAGTGATAATTTTTAATAAAGATGCATATAAAGCCTTTCCAGCTGGATCTACACTTAATAATAATTATTTTGATAATAAAACACTGATGATCTAGAAAAAGTATAACATCTATAAGATGCTACACTTTACTATATTGATTAGGGGATAAAAAGAATTCTAGAGTTCAGTCCCATAACATAATAAGAATCACAAAAATTCAAATATAAGTTCATCATTATCCTGGAATAGCAGTCTTGAAATATATCAACAACTTCAAACTCAAAACAGTTTGGGTTAGCAACGCCTCTTTCCCCTCCTGAAATCCATGTGTTTACTGTTTAGTACAAGGTTACTTCTCAACTCAAGAGCCACATCCACAATGGAGACAACAAAACCTAAAGGGATAGTCAAAATTCTCCTGATTTAGGAGAATAATTAATTCTGATAAAGGGGGCTTTAGGAGAACACACTGAAACACTCTTAGAAGTCATATACATCCACTAAAGAATAGAATGAAAAAGCTGCATATATTCACCATGAAAAATGTACGTGAAAAGAAAAATATGTAGGAAAAAGTTATAATCTTTAATCCTGAAACTTCCCATACAAGAGAATGCTTTGCTTATGTACCTCACAGATTGACTTGTATCTTCTAGGAAGATGCATCACTGCCCTCAGTATGAGTAACAATGTATGACAGCAATTATGAGCTTGTTTGGGTTTTGTCCATTCAGACACCACCTGAAGATAAATATACAATTAAAAAATAAACTGCTGTTTATATTGCCTGTGGGAACAGACATGCTGGACTTAATCTGAGTGATTTTAGGAATGAGTCAGAGAATTTTCCATACAAACAAGCTCCTTGAATAGTTTTCCATTTGGAGAATGGAATTCTATAGGTAGGAGAGAACAAAAAATTTATCTCAGAATACTTCTGTAAAATCCAAGAAATCCATACTAGGTCCATATGAACAGGTCCATAGCTAGGGAAAAAACCTCAGATTATATTAAAATTTTTAAAAATTACAGTTTTTTAAAAAAACTTTACTGATTACTACAGAAACCTGTTGGACTAATTTTAATAAATACCTCAAGGCTTTTCCATATAAAATAAAGTATACACACATAATGCTACTGATTACTATTACATAGTGGAAAAAAAAAAATACTGGTTCATTAAATCTTTATACATGAAAAACTTAGTCTTTCCTTCATTCAATGCTCATTCAAATAGAGGCCCAAAATCTCCAATTAAGCAAAGCCAGCCATCCTCTAGATTTTAATCTTTATTCAGCTTGTGTTTGCCTCCAACTCAATCCTGACTTTTGTGCTTGCTTGGAAAATGCCTATTAAAACATGGCCTAGAGTTAAGAACCAGAGTCTCTGGGGAACTACTAGACCAGGTTTGATTTTGTCAGTCCTCTCAAATGACCCCATTAGACTCCAAGAGGCAGGTTAAACAGCTGCAACACCCTGCAGAGACCTTTCCTCGGATGCAGCGCCCAGATGCTCCCGTGCACCTTGATAAGGGTGGAGGATCCTTGGGGGTGGACAGATGCAGGAGGGTCTGTGCTCTGCCTGGGATAACCTCCCATGTCCCCATGCTCAGAGGGGAGCTGCTGTCTTAAACACTGCCTTATGTATGACTTAAATGCTGACCTACAAGGTGGGGGATGACAAAATCTCTGTTGAGGAGCAGCACCACCTGCAGCCTTTGCACCCTCTGCCTGCATTGCCCATCCAGTGCACTTGCCAAGGGAGATCCTGTGTCAAGACTCCAGCCCCTCTCCAAAATATGCCAGTAGGAAAAAATTATGGGGTCTCCCTCTAAATTCTTATCCACATTGCTCCAGTGGCTAAGGGAGCTTTTGGGGGGCACAAGAAGGGCCCCATCTCTCATCTCATGAGGCTGTTTGGTGCAGGAATCTGACTGTCAAGAACCAGCCCGAGGCCAGGGACAGGCAAAGAGGCTGGAGAAAAACTCATCTCTAGGTAAAATGAAGACACTTTATTAACAAAAGAGTCTGACTTGTGGTCCCAAGTAAATTAGTGGCTGTTTAAACACAAGACCCAGGGATCACGATTCCCAGCCCTGGTTTCTGGAAGCAAAAATCTAACCTACTGTAAGTCAAAAAAGCATTCTTTAAGCTATATTTTGTCAATGTGATGACCCCATTTGTGTCAGGGGGATGCACATGTGGCAAACTTGGAGAGTGGAGGAGGGAATTTAGGGAAAAAAAAAAAAAAAGGAATATTCAGAAGGTAGAAAAGTCTAAATAATCCACTTTCCTAAGAAGGCACGTATCTCGACTGAGGGAAAATTTTTATTGCTTTACTTCTTTATCTTTCTAGAAAAAAAAAAAAAAAGTATTTTAAGCTGGAATAGAATTATGTGTCAAGGTTTTAAACCACATGCAGAGATGATTGTGAGGGGCAGATGATGAAAGCCGCAATCATTGTAAGTGGCATATAACAGACCTGAAGTTGTATGAATAGACAAGAAATTGCTCCCTCTCTCTTATACCTGCCTATCCTCTTCTTGTACCCTGTAAAACTGTCTCAGTTATGAATATATGAGTCACACTGTACCCCCAGTAGTTCATGAAAACCTGAGATTCTGTAGCTGAGCCCAGGCTGTGGGCAGCAGTGTGATTCCTGGAGCTGGACAACATTTCAGACTGCTGAGGAGTTAAAGAATTGGATCCCTCAGAGATCACTGCTGCAACACCCTGTATGGTGCTGCTTATCTGTGGCTTTTCTTATTTGGCCTAGAGACACATTGCTCTACTTTATGCAAAGCAGAAGTCAATGAAACAGATTCTTCTCCAATCACAGTTTAGTCTCCCTTGGATTTTCCTCCCTACTGCAATGTATTTTACTTCAGTTTATAACAGAAACAAAGCAAAAAAAAATTCCCAAAATAAACACGTGGAAAAATCCCTGTGTTCTTTGGAAAAATTTCTCTGAGGTGATATATTGCTTCATGCACTAATATATACAGTTCAAAGGAAAATAATGGGTGCATTGTGTCAACAGGAGAAATTTACCTTAAACGTTCAAATAATTGCAATGTACTAACACACACACACAAGGACAGTCATCATGGTTAGTTAAAAGGCACAATAATATTTCCCACCAATATCAATATCAACAACATTGAACTTCTATGGGAATGGTGAAAGAGAGCCGGCTAGCAAAGATGATTAAAGCAACGTGTACAGGTGTTAATGGCAGATGCAGGTGGAAAGTGCCAGAAGTAGGCAGTGAGGAATATTTTGGAAAGGTGCACTCTACCTGTGTAGCCCAGCGAATTGTCGCCGTTATCAGAGGTGGGGAGTGGTGTCCCGCTGTCGTTGCCCCTCTCTAGGTCTTCGGAGTCTGTCGGAAACAACACCAGAGCTGCTGATGGGGTCACAGGAGTAACAGGAGTTGCCATTTTGATCACAACACGTCCAGACACAATTAAATCCACACATGACAGCAAGAGCCACAGTGCCAGACCACGGCACACCTCGTCCTTCCCCTGCCTGTGTGGTGGAGCCCAGAGAAAGGCGGCCGGGAGCATCGCCCGGGGTCCCCAAAATGCTGCCCGCTGTCCCCCTCTGCCCACTCCAAGTGTCCCTCTGCACCCCGCCAGGCACAGTGGCCACCCTGCTAAGCAGCCAGCGCAGGCTGCCGTGAGCATATGGGGACGGGGAGGCAGGGGAGCTGAATGCTAGCATTGCTAATTTTCCACCTTATTGTTAATCAAAGCTATTGACTGTGATCACTCCCCATCATCGCTTCATCTCCTGGCAATTACAGACTCAGGGGACTTCACCTCTTTGTGGGGAGGCGGCAGGGGGGGTGGCTGTGTCTTGGCAAGCAGAAGGGGGGCTGCTCTACCTCTTCTGGAAGATAGGGCAGGGGAAAGGGGTAGAGCCCCTCCATGAAAAGGCAACAGTTTAGCTGCATAAGGACTAAGATGCATTTTCTCAGCTAAAAGATGCTTGCAAGGAAACAGTCCATTTTAATACCACATTGGAAAACAAAAAAAAAACAAACAAAAAAAAAAAAAAAAAAACAAAAACAAAAACAGAAAAAAAAGGAAGGCAGCTGGTCAGCTAAACACTTAAATGAACACATGTTTTAAGACCCCAAAATAAATTGCTGATCAAAACACCACAAAGCACCATGAAAATAACTCACAATAATGAAGTAAATAATTTGAAGCAAAAGATAAAATAAAAATCCCACTTGTTCTGAAAACAAAACAGCGCAACCCAAAGGAATTTGTCATCAGTACCACTTCATTTTTTTTTACTTTCAATGTAGAACTGTTTATTAAACTTAAATCCTATTTTATTTACTTTTGATAGTGCACTGTCCAACAGATAATACCTAAAAAGAAACATTCATATTTTGTTCAGAAAAAACTGCAAGAAGCAAATCTGTTTGCAAGGATATCACTACCACAACAATAGGCTGCTTATTTCCTTTTTCTCTGTTGACAGGTGTCAGATAATTTATTAATTATGGTAAATACCCTGCATAGGAAAGATATGTTTTGCTCTCTCACACAGACATATTCTGGACTTCTATAATGACTAAAAGTAGCTGTTCCTTCACAACAAAATCCACGTGCTGCTAAAAATAATTCTGAACTTTCACAAAATACCCAAAGCAACTACATATGAAACTAAACCAGGAAAAAAAAAAAAAAAACAACAAACAACAAAACATAAGTAGGTTTTTTATCCTGGATGCCTAATTTTACTAGCTCAGTCCATGTCATTTTTAAAATATGATGCCAAATATTCATTTTCTCCATATGTTTTTTAAACAATCTGACAGAGACAGCATTCTTACAAATCAAAATCTTTTTAAGGAATTACAAAGGAAGAACATAAAGAAAACCAAAATCCTCAAGTCCAATCCACCCAAGGGGACTTATTGGAAAAAAAATATTTCTTTAAAAAAGTCAATTAAAGAATTGATAGCATGCCTTTCAAAATACTGTTGTGCAAATTAAGAAAATAAAAGACCAAACAACAAAAAACCAGCCAAGCACCAAGATGATGTTTCATCTTGGCAGATGAAAGAAGTGAAATATATTCATTTATTGGCCCATTCATCTTTGCTGGCTCACTAATGGCCAATGTCACGTACATCTTTAAAATCTGCTCTGAAAATGGCTGTAGAGTGGCTGGATCAACACTCTGCTTCTCCAGATTGCTCACTCATTTGCATTCAAGGGTTGATTGGGTCAAAGTTTTAAATTACAGCAGTAAAGAACAGAAGGATGGGACCTTTTATTAAATTAAATGGCAGAGGCTGCGCCTTCTTTTTTAGGGAAAATATTTATAATCGACTACAGAAATCCCAGACTGAGATTTCAACCAATGAACCTGCTGATCATCATTTTGAAAGATTGATTGCCTTCTAGCAGATTCAACCACACACTACTCAGAATGATGAAGGAGGAAGAAGAGGCACTGAAAGCTACCAGAAGTGTTCTATGTCAGTGTAACACCTGGTGTCATGTGCAAAATTTAATTGCATAACAAATCGAACTTTTTTACCCAAGACAGTCCCTCAGACATGGTACTGCAAGCAATGAGCCCTCCTCCTCACAGCACCTCACAAAACAGCCAGTGCTAATACCCTTCAGCAAAGCTCACTTAGGACTTTAAGCAGGAGCAGTTTACAATTCAGAAATGCTCTACATTCAATAAAGCAAACAGGATGGGAGAGCAGCAGCTTTAAAAACTGGCCTATAACTACTTGAAGTTCTTTAGGCATTAAAATCTTTATTTCAATTCCTCAGTGGAGGCAAATGAGGGCATTAGTCTCTTTTTAAAACTGTTGATAATTCCATGATATCTGTTAGTGACAATTCACTTGTTATTTACAACCTAAAACTACACAGATATTATTCACTCTTTCCGTACTTAAGAAATGCTACTTTTCCACCTGATATTGAAAATTACATTCAGCTAATGTTAAATTATGATCTCTGGCTGGAAATTACCAATGACGATGGCTCAAGTTCAGTTTTTGCTGGGGTGAATTCTACCCTTTCATGGAACAATAAGCCTGCATCCAAGTCCTACATTTTGAGCTGTTGTCCTCTGCGCTGGTCTGAATTTAATTTCTGCTCTGTCACAAGTTCCAGCTTTGCTTGAGAGTGCCCCTCTTAAAACTTAACCAAAGTAAGTACTGTTGACTTAAATGGTATATTTCACCATAAAACTGCTCTGAAGACACTCCGTTGAATGGGTGGCAAAAGCCCTCAATGTTAAGACATGACATATTTCTTATGACTACCATGTTGTAGGATCAGGCAATTTTCCACTTGGCTTTCCTAAGAATAATGACTGATTTTTACATCGTTACACTTCTTGAAGTAGTTGCCATGTCAAAAAAACATTAAATGTACGCACTAGAAAATTAGGAACAATTCACTTGATGTATGAAAAATTTACAGCTCAGTCTGAGTCAAAGCGGAGGCTGAACTTGATGCCTCATCCTCCCGTCATAATGACTTTCTAAGAGGTTTCACAGAAATGGCAGAGAGGTGTCCCTCAAAACAGCTCTCCAACATGGCTGGACGCCTTGGTTGTATTTCTGTATCAGACAAGAATTTAAACCAAGATGTCTTATCCCCTAGCTACTCCAAAAAAAAAAAAAAAACCAAAACCAACCAACCAACCAAACAAAAACCCAACAACAACAAAAAGCCTATTTGCACCTTATCATTAAAGATGTCTAGGCAGTAATTGGTTGCTTCATTATGTAAAAAAAAACCCAAACAAGCCCAACAAACAACACAGGAAACCTGCCCCCCCCAACCTCTACAAAATAAACCCCAATATTTAGTTCAAGCAAAAATTACTTCTACCTGTAACTATGCAAAACTTCAGGAAGCTCTCCCTTTTTTTTTATAGTCCCAAATGAGTTTATTTTGGAAGAGAAAGTTGAAAAGTGAAGCCTTGACTACCAATGAGAAAATACAGAGCAAACTACCCTTCAACAATTCCTACTACACTTTTCTTTCACAGAAGCATTTGAGACATGCCTCATTTGAGAGGGGGAACCCCCTCACCGTGATGAAAAATATCTCATTCCCTGTTTCCACAGAAATTTCCAGAGCCACAATTCATTAAAGATGGGCAAGTACCTCAAGACATTAAAAAACCCCTATGAACATTTCCTTTGACTTAGTAGGAGAATGCCAAGTTACCAGCACTGAGTGGTCTAACTTTTTTGGTAGGACTTTTTCAGGCTTAAGCAGCCCAAGCACAGATGACACCTCCAAAGCAGCAAGAGGATTTTGCATAATCATACGGGTTCAGAACAAGTTTAGGTGGCTCAATGGCAGTTGGAGAACATGGAAGATTTACATGAAATTTTACAATTAAATTTCTACTGAAATCTCTAAATTATTCCATTTTATTGGACTGCACCTGGAGCTACTAAGCACCATTCATGCTTTAATTTACATATCTTTAACTTCTTCAAAATTATGAAAAAAAATCCAAATCCTAAATATTTAATATAATTATTCATTCTCTTAGCTCCTACAACACCTCAAACCAGGCAGGCACACTTATTTTTGCAGCTACTTACATTCAAGTGTTTTGTTCAATCCTAACCTCAAAAATTGTGTTAAACATGCTTTTAACTGTGGCTCTGCTATTCACAGAAAAGGCACCAGTGACTCTTTTCCCCCACTGGTAAAAGCAAGAGATGCCATCAGTTATTGCTTCTTTTGAACCAGGAGATATGACTGTGTGACAGGTTTTATTGATGATGCATCCCTAAAAGTCCCCAAATGATTCAGTATTGATGCCCTGGCCCATCCTCCTGGTGGACATTAAGAAAAATTGAAATGACCTAAACACACATAACTTCTTGCTGCTGTAGGAATCTCATGTATCTGAATTTGTACACTGGTCATTATTTATCCAAAATTCAAGTGATCTATTGAAAAATGTCTGACTACAAAAATAGTAACTGCTACCTTATTTAATTCCAAAATCTATAACTTCATTATTTCTTGTTATGTTTCTCAAAATTTCATTATCATCATCAGCATGTGGGTATAAAATTGGGAGGAAACAGCATGAACAGCATTTTGTAAATGAGCATTAATAAAAGATTAGGGTGAAGCAAATGAATATAAACTACTATCAATATTAGAATTGTGTTCTACAAATTGGATCAATTCCCATTGATTCCTTTCAAGTGATCTAGACAAATTCAGGAAGAGACATCTGAAAAAAGCCCAACTGGGACTGCATCAAACACAACCTAAGATGAGGAGCTAAATTATTAGGCAGAATTTTTTTCATTATTTTGATTTATTCTAAGTTTCCATTGGAGTTACAATAGAAATACACTATAGTATGCCTTAAGGAATATTTAATTCAATTCTATTTCTTCATTTGGTTATTCATAATGCCAAAACATTTTATGCCATCACAGTATAGGTAAGGATAGCAGCTAAAGGAGAACTACTGCTAAAAGTCAAATTAGTACATCTGTGAGAAGTAACTTTGGTACAGGGAAGTACTATCCAAAATTGCATGCGTATTAATAAAAATACAGACAAGCTTTCAAGAATAGAGACCTATTTTTCATATCTGGAACAAAAAGGAAAAATTTCAGAGTATATGCAGAACTGGGAATTACTAGGCCACCCTTAGACTATCACAGCTTGGAAAATACTCACAGGCCTATATCAGAAGCTGATGCAACATAAGGCTGGTTAATCTGACAAATATCCTTACCAATGTTTCATATTAAATGAAAGGAAATATTCTATTATTTTTCAAAAGGCTTAATAGAGCACCTTTCTAGAAACTTTCACATTCAGTCAGCTAGCTTGTTTAAATTGGATAACTTCAGGGAGTTACGACCATGTTCATCAGCTAAGAGTCTCCACAAGTACTGAGAAGTCCTTCATTAAAAATTTACACTGCTCAGCTGCCTCATTTTAAAAGTTAAGAAAGATTTAAGGCGAGGGGGAAAGGCAAGAATTTGGTCTCACATAAGTACATTAATCTGAGGATCTGGAACAAGTAAATTATAAATAAATCCAAAAGGATGCTTTGTTATTAATAACTTGTACATGTATGTTCTAGCAATACAATTAGTATTCTAAAAATAAAAGGTACATGTGCACAGGTACAGAAATGCTATTCATTATGCACAAAACACTTTTTTCTGATTAGAAAAGGACACTGCCATGTGAAAAAACCATTTAGAATCAGATTTTTATAAAACAAGTAGGTAGTAAACAAAGGTGGTAACAACTTCAACACAGACCTAGAAAATACATTTTACTGAGTAGCATAACTATGACTGTTGGGTTTGTAGATATTTTTTTCTTTTAATTTTTTTTTTTTTTTTTTATCTGCAACACTTACTTTCAAATTCTAAAGCTGAAGTCTTACATGGGATCAGTCGCACAGGAAACCACATGAATCCAATTACACAGCAACATTTCTGACTAAACACTTAAATTCTCAAAACTTGGTATTTAGCAGAGAGGACATAAATATTCCCTTTAGGACTTTGATGCTCCCAATCCTGCCTATTGTCCTCTCCTCACCTGCCCTCACACCTTGACTTCCCACAGTTCTTCCTTGCACTGTGTCCCTTGTATCTCTCTCCCGTTCTGCATCTGCTCCCATTTATTTCCCTGACAAACCTGAAAGTACCAGCCATTCAGGCTAATTAAATGGTGCTGGAAGTGAGTTCACAGGGGGTGGCCCCAGCTGCTTTGGTTGCAGGGGTGGATAAGAGACCCATCGCTAGCCTGAGTAAGGCATTATGATTAATTAGGACAAGAAGCCATTTTCTAAGGAGGAACAACCAGATTTATAACAGAGTTTTCTTCTCTGAGGTAACAAGCAACATTTCTCCAGGAAGTACAAAAATAAATGACTTTCTCTGAAGCGCTCACCAGTCATGTTGACTGTGTTCAATATGGCATATGCATAAGATCTACTTGACAGAAATTTCTTCATAGGAGTATTTTGTATTTCATTTTTACTACAAACTCTGAATTTAACCTTACTTTCCTCTCCCTTAGAAGATCTCTTGTTTTGTTTTCTTGCAAGTAAACTTACACATTTGTCAAGAAAGTTCTGATTACTGTGGGAACTACTATCAAGACATTTAAATAATAGCAACTAATACCATGTACAGCTGAAGAACTGGTTATGCAAGCTTCCCATGCAATCCTCCAGTTCCACTGGACTCCTCACAATAATCCCCTAACTATGGTAATAAACTCTCTGAGACTACACCCAGTCCTCCAGGCATTAACCCCTGGAGCTGCTGCTCCTATGACTTCAGCCCTGCAAGCAGGTTTTGAGTCTGAATTAGGCAACTGCTTTACAAGTAGCTGCTCCCAGAACAGTAGCAAAGAACTGGGTTCACTTTCTCTTTAGTAGAGATAGAACACAGCAAGAAACCCTCCATGTTTAATTACCCCTTATTTTATTCAGCTGAGTGGTGAACTTGAGGAAGGTGATGAATTTCACTCATTAATGACTATTACAGACAAACAATGAAAATGCAGGAACCAATTCAACACACCAGCAGCCTTACAGTGACATGATTTGAAATTAAAACTACCATAAAAATGAATATTGAAGGGGATGTACGCAATTCAAGAGCTGAGAAAGTCCTTTCTCATTCCTTTGCCTTTCTGTATATGCAAAGTCATCTTCTGAGTTGTCAAAGATGTTATCTGCAACACAGCTGTGCCATTTACATTTTACTAGTCTATTTGCAGAGCTCAGCACAAAGAATACTATTAAATCAATGTCTGTCAATGCTTGTCTATAAAAATAATAGACACAGTTGCACTAATACACTGTCCAGCAAGGGAACACACTGGCACATTAAGTCCGCCTATAAAACCAGATATTTAAGCAAGGAAGTCTCTCTGATACCACAAGAATCACAGGTCCTTTGTTTCAGAAGATACTCCTAGCTACATTTCTAGCTGTTCTGGTTTGCCTCCCGCTCCTTTTAGAAGTGCAACGTTTTGAACCATTTTGCTGTCGTCAACACATGTTTTCTACTTTCCAACAGTGACTTCAGCCACATTGTGATTCCTGATACCCTTAGCATATGGATTTCTCAGAGGAAGTATGACCAGTTGTTGCTCTTCTCTGCTTTCCTTTCCTTTTTGCCTCCCACAGTCCCAGCCCTTTGGCTATGAGAGAGAAACCAGCAGACAGGACAGGCTCTAAAGGTTCCCATCCTTTCATACCTAAAACCACTCGCATTGTGTTTGACCTCTCCTCAGTACAAAGCTAAAACATGCTATAACTTATAGGGTGACTCAAGGACTAAAAAAATTGAAGATTTAACCATGTTGCAGTTTACAATTAAAATCTTTGTAGCCTAGCAGGAAAGTAATTTGGTAGGCAATGCACAGGGATGATTTTGAAGTGAAGTGAAAAGGTGACTTGCAAAGCAAACAAATATTCACACTGACATGTAAAAAGGCATGGAGTTGAAAAACCTTATGTCAGTCAGTACTTCTCTACAATAACTTTGCAGCTAGCTCCAAGTGTCATCAAATCACAAATACAATGCAAAGTGGTAGTAAGTTGAGTCTGTCCAGAACTCCCTTTCCTATTCACCTTCCAAATGTATTAAATGATACTCACTTGCAACACAACTTTCCCCCCGACCCTTTTTTTTTAATCCAAAAAATGTTTTTCTTTATTCTTACTAACCAGAGGTAAGGACTTCTGGAAAGTGTTTGTCTTTTGTTATTAGATCACAGGGGTTCTCTCTGTAAACCTCTTCTGAAGAGCTACTGCTTTTGTGCAACGTAATGAAATATATTCTACAAAGGAGGTTTTGAGTCTGTGCCTCAAAGAGAAGCTGTGCAACAGGTGTTCCTCCTTGCTTTGTTTACCTGAGCTGACTACTCACTGCAAAATCATATCCTTAAGAAAACAAATGATGGAGCATGTAAGCATTTGCCTGGAAAATTTGATATTAGGCTGAAGCCCTTTCTTGTTAAAGGAGCAAAATGCTCCCATTGACTGTATGCAGGGTTGTGTTAGCACAGCTGTGAATACTTCAGGGAAATGGGAGAAAGAGCCACAAATAAAGAATTAGCAATTATTATCTAGCTCATAATGAAACATACACATATGTCCCAATCAACTTAATAATTCTCAGTCTAAACTGGGAAAGATTTATAAAATAGTGGTAAGTTAATTTAATAGTTCCTAATGGTTCTTTAGCATCTTCCAGCTGGGAATCTCATTTCTCAGTATGATTAATGTCAGGCTCAAAAGAAAGCGCAAGGTCAAAAATTACTCCAAGTTTATGAACTTAAACTGCAGACAAAATAGAACAATGATGAAATGAAAGAGCTGAGGAGGGGAGCAATCAATAACTCTTCTATCTTGTCAGAATTCACCTCTGCAAAATTAATACCAGATAAATGGTATAACACAGCAAGGGGTACTTGGGTTTACAAGGATCTACAGATTTCTCTAAACATTGTCAATTTATAATACTGTGTACATTGAGCGTAGGAATTACTAGCTAGAGGCAGTAATTTTGAAACAAAATAGGACCTTCAATAGATCCACAGGAATCCCTGAAATAATTAGAGCTGTAACTGGAAGCACAAAGCCCAGAGCAATAAAGTATGAACACTGAAAAATTATATGTTTTAAACTACACAAATATGATGAGAACAATGCCAGTGTAAATAACAAAGCAGCCACAACAAAATTTTGATGGATAACATGATATCATGATGGTAACAATGGACCAAATCACATATCTATGTTCAAAAACCAACCAGACATTTGAGATAAAATGCCCAACAAGGCACAACCTTATCAGAAGCTTCAGTGTGTGCATTGGTAGACACAGAACAAGTGAATGGCAAATGGAAGGAAACAGCTATGCCACTCTTAGAAAGCAAAACCAAAAAAAACCCATAGTGATAGAGACCAGGAAATTAGGCATCTCATAATAAGGGACTCATCACCAAAGTAGTGAACTGATAAAGGAAATACAGATTACTAAGAATTCATTGTGTCAGATTTACATGTAGAAAGTTTCCCAAGTATATCATTGCTGATTAGTTCACAGCTTTAATATCTCTGACCTAAAGTATAACACTGCAAGAGTGACAGCTCGAGAAAAGGAAAATTTCTTTAGAAAGCCCCGATTGTTTGTTTGTCCTACCTTCATTTAATGTGTCGGTGCAGCTGCTTTGGGCAGGAAATAAATACTTCTGAAGCAACATTATACATATCATATGTTTCTGCTGTGATTGGTTCCATATTGTTGGAGCCCTCAAGCACCTCTAGAAGAGATCCTTCGCAAATTTAAACATGTCAGACTGGATAAAATCAGACAGAGATGCTTTATCCCTGTGGGCTAGGATGACTGCTACCCAGCACTGAAATTCCAACAGGGAAGATGATGCCCTGGATTCAGGCTGAGCACTGCATGCTCCCATGGGCTGCTGATAAGAGCACACAGCCTGAGCCCTGAGGTGGCCGTCAGCAGCCCCTTCCAAAGTCCTGCATGCCCTGGTGCCCTGAGGGTTCCCCTCTGACTGTTCCTGGCTGAGACCTCAGCCCCGGGTGCCCCATCTGAGGGACACCACACACCACCCACAGTGGGGCCAGGAGCCCCCAACCTTGCTGGGTACCACAGCTGGGCACCAGGCTGTTAAAGCACAGATGTGTCACTAGGCTAAGCAAGTGTCCTTCAGCAACATTTTTACTATCTGGTCAACAGGGAAGCTTATGACCAAGTTAGGTCTCCAGCTGGAAACCTTAGTTCCTTACAAAGAACCTTTAAACCTAAGTCGGTGGAGCAGAGTTTCAGTACATCCCATAACAGAGTAGATCAGAGGCTCAAGGCAGAGACAGCCAGAGAACCACTGATCCAAACCTGTACGTATAACCTATCCATTGCAAACTCACAAGTCAGTGATACACCATTACAGCCAGCACACTTAAAAGCCTGCATGCTGTGTCTAAAGGTTTGCTAGTTTGAAACTTCAGCATATTATGGTATTAAATATTTCTAGGCATATCCAAGATTATTTTGACTAGCATACTAAACTTCTACTACACAGCAGAACAAAATGGAAAGGCATTTAATAATTTTGCAGGCTTCAAGCTTATTTTATTTATTTTGGTGGGAATATAGGTATGAAAGATTAGGGGAAAAGGAGACGAGAACAATACAAACCCACAAGAGCCCAGAGAAAGAAAAGCATATTTAGCATATTGAAGGCAATTAATCATATTTTATTTTAGGAGGCCAGACTACAGAAAATTCCTGGAAAAACACTGTAATTTCAGAAGGTGCTAGATATGAAAAAAAGAGAGTAACACATTGGATCAAATAACACATCCAGCTAGAGACCCATCTGACATTGAACACTAGTTAGAATGTAAAACAACACAGAATGGTATTGTTTTATTACACCACTTTTATATTTGAAATAGGAAAAAAAAAAAAAAAAAAAAAACCAAAACCTCAGAAGAGAGTGAGGAAATCTAAATTTTAAAACAAAAGAAACTACTGAGATTACCACATCATTCCCATTACTCAAATTTTACAGTTTATCTAACTCTACCAAATCTTGTGTTGCTGCTGTTCTACAACTGCAGTGACAGAGGAGTTGTGATATAATCTTGAAAGCATGACAGTGGAGATAAATAAGCCATAAGTGTACCTAAGTGCTCAAAACTGAATTAAAAAGTCAATGAAAAAGAATTTACATCTGAGGTGAAGACTATTTCAAATGTACCTCAGGAAAGCCTCCTAAAACTGTTAAATATTTCAGAACTTTTTCTTAGCTACAAAACACTGAGCAAGGAAAACAGAAACATTTGTCACTAGAAGGAATACAATTAAAAGCCATTTAAGATGTTTTCCTCATAGTTTTTATTTCTCTAAATGGTTTTGATTTTGAAAATGCATTAGTCTCAGGAAAGTATCCACTGTCACATACAAACATAAATAAATTTATGTTCGGTGATGAAAGGAAACTGGGTAAAAAACTGAAATAAATAAAATTTTCCATGAGCATTGACTGAACGTTAACTGGTTTTACACTGATTGGCACTCATGCCTAAGAAGGCTCCCTAGGTAAGCTACTGTTAAGGCTTTTCTCATCAGCTTCAAACATGAACATAATTATGTTTGACTAGATTCAGGCTGAGCGTGTCTCAGGGTCCTGCCCCCACAGTCATCCCAATCAAAATCCTAGACAAAACCTTCCCCACTCTCCTTGAAGCCTCCCACCACAGGTATCTTTCTCAAGACAAGCAAAAGACAGAGGCTGGTGTATAGCAAAATCTTGTCCTAATATCCAGACAAAATTTACCTGCATCTCACACCCATTGGTTCAGACATAGCTTTGAGACTCCTTCCGTCTTTATTTATTAGTTAAGAGTAGCAAGGAAATTCATAAAACACTAGAGAAGGATATCCAATAGATGCTGACTCTGATAGCAGAAACTTTATTCTGTAGAAACTCAGATTAGAGTAAAACACTTCCAAGCCATTCCTCATCCCACTTAGATGAATTAATCAATATATATTTCATAATCTTAATGTTTAATGTGAACACAAATTCCATATTTCATAAATATGAATTACTCTAATTCCACTATCTGCATTCTTACAATTGAATATAAAGGCCATTCATAAGTAGGAAGAAAAAATTCACTTCATGAAAAATACTATGGGCACATGAAGATTTTTCTGATGATATAGTATAAAAGCAAATTTAGTCGAATTTAAGCTGGCCCCTCATTTATCACATCCTGTGGGCAAGTCAGTTAATGACTATATTGATTCCCTTTTGTGTTCATTCTTACATACATCATCCAACCAAGGTGAAAGTAACCATAAGATATTAATTTTAGAGAAAAAACATTTCAATGATAAATGTTTGAACTTGCAGTTAGGAATTATTACTATACAATGGATTTGCTGTTCTTAAATTATAGGGCACATTCATATAATCACACCAGGAAATATCACCTAGTACACACCAGATGATTCCTGGAAGAAGTGTCTGGCTAGGAACTAAAAGGGACTTGAACAGAATTGTATCAGCTGAGAGTCTTTTACATGTTGAGTGCCACTTTTACACAGAACTTGGGGCTACTGGATTGCTTGTGAAACTTTGCTCAGTCAGAGAAAAATGTGAAATTGATATCTGAGAACACAGTTTCTTCAGCCTACCAGTATCTGAAGATGAGAAGAGAGGAAAAATATTCCATTTCTGCACACATCTGATTTCGCAGGCAAGTTAAGAGTGTTTAGTTTATTGCTCTCACTGAAAATGAAAGAGCAGAGCACATGACTCCCACTCTAACATTTGTCTGTTTTGAAGAAAGGTGATTAATGACAGAAAGAGAAACTATCTTTTTTCCAAGGGGAGAAAGGATGTGCTGCACTTTGTGCGATGGGGTTCAATCTGTGAAGAGATGTCTAGAGCAGACTGAACTGCTGCTTGACCAAAACACAGCACAACATGCTGAATACTACCCTCTCCACACAATATGTGTTTTAAAAAATTCTGGAAGCAGTGTTGTTTTTTCTCTTTGACCTTCCCCTTACAAAATGTAACTATTCTTCTTGTGCAACTGGTTTTCATTTTTCAACTAAAAAGCCCAACTAATGAGCAGTCCTTCATTCCGAGACCAATTCAATCAGTTATTCTTTTATTCGATGCATATTTAGAAAGTTTAATCTTTGAGAGGATCTTTTTTATATTTTCTTCATTAAAAAAACCCCCTCTTTCAACAGCAAAAATTTTCCCCAATCAGGCCTAAAGACTCTTAACATTTTTTCCAATGCTTCACTGCTCCAGGTTTTTTTAGCAGAAAATAAGAGACAATTTAAGATACGCCTTTGTCAAAACTGTGTTCACACAGGCTTCCCTTAGTTGCTTCAAGGTGACTGCATAAAGGGAAGCTGCAAGGTAGTAGGTAAGTTTATCTTACAATCTTATTTAAGCTCTTTGAAGAGAAAGGATAGAGGGAGCAGAGAGAGCACATGTTTCATCCAGTCTGTGGCTCATTTTAAGAAAACAATTGATTTCGTCTGCATTTTTATTACTGGAAAAAACTGAAAGCAGATATCTGAGGAAAACAGAACCTGATCTCCCGTTGCAAGGACACTCAGTTAAACCCCAGCTGGTGTCTCCTGCAGTGCTCAACCACAGGGAAAGCCCGGGCTTGGGAAGAGCCTCCGACGGCTGCAGCTGGGGCTGGAGCCCCACCAAGGTCAGGGAGGTGCGGCGGCGCCTCCGGGAGCTTCCAGGGACTGACAGAGCTGAGCTACAGCTGCTGCTGGGATGGGAGGAGGAGAAATTATAGCCTGGGAGGGGGCAAAAGCAGAAAGTCTAAAGGGATGGAAACACCAGAGCTTCACTTTCGTCCCTCTAATATTCCCAGGAATCACTTTAAGGGGGTGAAACCCATTTCTTCTAAATCCAATTACTCTCTCTTTATGCTTCTAGAGACAACAAAAATAAAGTGATAATGAAAAAGCACTGAAAACCGTACACACTGTTGCCTGACCCTCAGTGAAATGAGTGCAACCAGATACAAGCTCCTTCAACAAACCTTGTGACCAGTTATTTCAGTCAACAGCAACAAATAACACACAGTTATGATATGACACCCCCACCACTCCTAACCAAAACCTGTTGCAAGTGGAAAAACTCCTGCACAGTCTTATGGTCACAAAGCCATAAACTCGAAACTTTGGGAATTGTAGAAGTGAAGCTGCACGACTAATCTTACTACAACTTCCCAAGGCACATCGTAGTCACTCATTCCATGACCCTATCAGTGTTCTCCCAGTGCAGAGAACAGATGATAGTCAACAAGCAACTGAAGTACAAAATGTTTGAGGTCTGTAGACACTGAATGCTGATTAGGACTTCTTCAAAACCGATAAATTCACAGACACCGTGGCTGAATGTTCTCCAAATGGGCACTAATACGTTTTCCCCAAAAGTCTGCAAGCTGGAGGAGATACTGTTATCATCTCCATTTTAAAGCTGGCTATCTGAGATTTCATTGTGTTTAGAGTCAAGTTATCAGATCAAAGTTGCTTTCTTCAGATTTTCACAACCCAGGCTTCCAGCTCCACGTTTAAAAGCCTGTGTTGCTGGAGCTTTTATAGGGAGAAAAGGACACCAGTGAAAGTCCCAATATCCTGGTGATCTCTGTTTTGGAGCTTGCAGTCTGCTGCCTGATTGTTTGAGGTTGACTAGTTTCCAAGTTTTAGCTTAGCCAGTCCAAGACACCAAGCAAACCAAAGATATTATAAAACTCAAATGGAGACATCTCCTACCTTCACGAACATTTCCAGACTGATAAATAATCAGCTGATTAACATACAAAGGAGAATTTCCAATTGTTATGAAAGGATCAGTAAGCACGTAATAAATTGTTCACTTCCAATGAACGTGTTTAAATAATATAATAGTTAATTTGTGATGTTCTGAATAAGACTCACATTTAATGTCTGCATTTGAAAAATATATTTAACTGTTATATTCAGTCCTTAAAAATCTAGGCTCAAGTTTACATGGGTAATATGGAATCAAATATAAAATGCAGACTTTGATTGTTGTCTTCTATTTTTCTCTCTTCTTCTAAGTCCTTCTCCCAACAAAGGAAATTGTAAACCCTAGGGCCATTTGTAAGTACCCACATGGCAAAGAATTGATTGCTTAGGCAAAGTTCTGTATGTACTGCAGAAAATAAGGTCATGCTGACAAAAGTTCTTTTAATTTACAGGAAACAGTTTGTGTCTGATTGCTTGGGAAGAAAACAAAGGAGAAGTTATTTTTGAGAATGCTGTGGCTCCTGGAATCAAGACAGCTTAAAGAAGAGGAAATCTTAGGGAGTGACAGACATGTTGAAAGAAAGACAGCTAGTCTGGAAACCATCTCAGCTGCTAACTTTTGAAATCAAATATCTTAATCTGTCACTTTCTTCCTGAGTTACCACAATCAGATCAATAGTACTCAAATCCAGACAGATGCCAGACACCTCTGTGGATCTATTCCTGAGTCTCTCTCTATCAATTTTACAAAGTAGGAACAAAAGACTGATGAATTATACAATATACATGTCTATAGCAAATTGAAATTCATCTTACTGTCTTTATAAGTTACAATATTCACAATGTTTCAGTAAGAATCTGAAGGTTTGCCAAGTTATGAAGCAGAAATTTATCTAAGACATTTCTTAACCCCTTAACCTTGTTAAATGCTGAGTGCTTGAGAATTGTGTAAGTCCAATTCTTATTTTACTAATCCTAAACTTCAAAGACAGCGTTGCATTTGCATTGCAGTTACATCTTCAGATACATCAACTGCTGTACCCCATAAAAGAAATAGTTTTTGTGAGTCTAAATTTGCCAGTACTCCTGAAAGCCAGCACTTTGCTGAGCCTGTAAAGGTATTTGCTATTTTGTAAAATAATGATTTATCTCACATAACACCACTCACGTCTGAGAAGTAACAACAGGGATTTTCCTTGGCAAAAGGAGAAATACTAATATATTAAATATTCAGAACGTTCTTTCCTCAAGTTTCTTAAATGATCAAGTGACAACTTAATTTTACAAACTCAGCTTTCTTACTATGAGACTCCTAAGCCACAAAACATATATGTGCCTACCAAATAAGAATACAGTATCCTAACAGATTAGTTTTTGTCATTACTATAAGTTAATGTCAAAATAGTTTCTGGTATTTCTGGTACTACAGGAGCTCGTAGCACCATTTAAACATGACATTTTACAATACCACTGAGTGTGATCCTGAAATGTTACAAGCTGGATATACTTTTTTCTTCCCTGTGTCTCACTATATGCAAACCCCACATTTGCAGAAACCTCATTAGCAGCTTCTAGAACTTTTGGCTCAGGTTCTGCTAATCTGTATTATGAACTGAACTCCAAAATAAGTAGGTTTTTATTCTCTATTTTAGCAAAGTACTCCTTGTCACCCACCAAACTGCTTTCTGGGATCATGTCTAGGTGAAGAAGACACAACAGCTTATTCTTCTGTAGTTTAAGGAATTAGTGACATTTGAAATACACCAAAAAGTCTAATTTGGAAAGAGTAGATAAAATGGTCTAAATGTTTTTGCTACATGAAGCTGGGCTAGCTGCAGCATGCCCAGGTTATCCTCAAGACAAAGAAGTCCAGACCAAAAAAAAAAAAAAATATTGGCATCTACAAATGCCATATGGAGGGTCCATGTGTCACTGTTGTGTAGTAAAATTATCTTCCCTTTTTTTTTCCCCCAAAGTTATTTATAATATATTGACATTTTTGCCAGTTGTTTTTCTTTCAAATCCGAGAGAAGAAGAATTACATTATTTTTGAGTCCAGAAGCGTAGAAAAATAATTAGCTTGAAAAACTCCAGCTACAGTGTGAAATGGCTTTTCCAGGCATAAAACCAGCACGTTGTTAAGGCCTGGTGTTGTGGGACTTTGCATGGCTTGAGGCTAATGGCTCTCCCCAGGCAGAGCTGAGGATCCCTCCTTTCTCAGGGTCTGATGCTCCTGTTTCTAACCTTCATGGTTTGTTAGCCAGGTGACCTTCAACCTTTGATCCTGGAAAGACTATTAGTGGTGACACCAGGAGATTTGCCTCAATGGCACGGCTGCAGGGGAGAAGTCCCAGGTGCACTATAACTGCACCTTATCACATCATTCTGCAATTAATCAATGGGGGATCAAAATATGCTCACAATGTGCATATATAAATATATTATGAATAAATGCATGTGAATATAAATAAAAATTGGCATTTAGGGGAGATAAGTCAAGCTGCATCCATTATGCTGTTGTGATCCACTTTAATGCATGTATTCCCCACTTATTCTAATCCAAAACAGGATTTATGCAGGTACTTTGCTTCAAGCAAAATCTTAGCACTATGGCTGGGGAGTGCTCTTTAATCAAAACTAGAGAAATCAGTGACACAAACTGCTAGAGAAATTACCTGTGGGTTTCTGCAGCTTTTGTTGAATTGGGGGGTAATCCCAGCTCTTTAGACTACAACTAACATTTCAAAACTTTGGACTGGTTGACATGTCAGGGAAACAATTCAACACCTGCCAGATTGAGGGCATTACTGTAACATCAATAATAAATAACATCCCAGAGCTTAGAGCTGGTTAAAAGGATTGCAATTGAGAAATAAAAAATAATATTCCTATCTCTTTCTCATTGTAGTTCTCACTGTTTCTTCCTGCCAAGATTCTCACTGGGCCCCTCTAAAAGATGAAAAGGAAGGTTTCTATGGTGAAAAATGTTTCACTGGTAAAATTCTGATGTGTTAGATGTAGTTGCAAAACAGAGACATATCTAATGTAGTAATGCTGTGTCTAAATATAAGTTTAAAAAAAATCTTAGAATCACACTTTTTTTTTCTATTTAAACCATAATTAAAATGAAAGTGTATGCCTAAGACAGGAAGAATAAGGGCTATGACAATAGAAGGTCCAAAGAAGAGGCCAAAACTATGTGCTTCTTAAAGGAAGTAAGACAAAGCAGTATTGTTTTACTGAGTTTATGGAATCTGAAATATATGTTTCACACATAACACAACATGATTCAAAACAGCTGACCTATCTTTAAAGAGAGTTAAGAAGAGATTTTATTGACAACTGCAACTTAAAATGGCTCTATTGACAAAATTGTAATACGAACCGAAAGGCTCATCTTATAGTGTTTTGTGCTGTCTACAATGTGCCGTGGGAAGCTCCACTGACCTCATGGCTTCACAGGATAAGCAGGAAAATATGTCTTCTCCTCTTTATAGATTAGTTGACTTGTGATCCAGTAAATGAGCCAAGAACTGCCGAGCTTAAAATTCTACATTTTTATTTGGGGGGAGTGGGGGGGCAATAATTATGTGAACTCAGAGGAAGGGAATGATAGATAACAAGAGCTGAGTCACAAGGAGATAAGAGGGAAGAAAAACTTTTGGCTGAGAAATGAGCCCCAATGACTCATAAAAACACTTCTCAATAAAGTTCATGAGGACGTCACATACAGATCCAAAATATATGACAGCTCAACAGTCCATAGTTTTAGAGTAACAGACTCAGTTAACACCTCTCCTGAGCTTTTAAATTCTAATGATTATCAAGCTTGAAAGTTTCTCTTTCTTCCTTTTTTTTTTCCCAATAAAATTTATGGGTTGTATAAGACACACTTAGAGTCTCTAGGGAGTTCCCATACCTATTTTGGCTGTGTGGTACCCTTTGGTAACATCATTACATAAACCATCATAAAGAAAGGGGGGAAAAAACATTTTCCAGACTATTTTTATAAACTTAGGTAGTTGAAAAATAAATGTTGAGTCTACATAACAAATACCTTCTTCAGTACTGAGGGGAAGATATAAACTCTAAACAAGCATAAAACCGGCCTCCAGCTTTCTGCTCCTCACATTCCACTGTTCCCAGCAACACAGGCAAAACCTTTCCTGAAACTTCTCCATCACAGTTACTAATAGAGCTGCATTACTGACAATGACACAGTTTAAAAGCACCAAGACAGTGAAAAACCTCCCTTGTTACACAGTCTCCAAATACTTAGTAATATGACAAGATGCATAAAATATTCCAACTTCAGCAGAACATTGAACAGATATTTAGGTTTATGCCTTAAAACACCAGTTAGGCACATCCTTTGTTCATTTGAACAGGACTTAAGCAAAAAAGTGGTTAATGGCCTTGCCAAATGAGGATAAAAGCGCTATGAGATTAATATTGGTTTTATATTTGAATTTCCTGGTGTTTCAAAAGAGACAGAGGTTGAAAGTGCTTTGTAAATACACTCATTTATTAATACATATTCACTAATAGACTTGTTCTGGGAGTCCTGTAATAGTACAGTGCAGATTCCTCAGATTACACCAAAAAATCAAAATACCTATTATATGCAATGTCTTTCCTGTAAAACGATATGCCAACTTCTATAATCATTTGCTATTCTCTCTTTAGAAAAATTTGATATCTTTTGAACCTCCTAATTACAATAACAAATAAAAAATCCTGTTTAGTAATAAAGAAGGAAACTGGCACAGAACCATAATAAAGAAAAGCCAGCTGAGGAGCCTGCTAGAAAACAATACTATGTATAATTGGTGTTTAATTATGCAGAATTAACAAATGGCAGCAGCACTGGTTGTATTACTTGACCAGGGCTCTTTGCCAAGTCAACAAGCTGGTTTTAATGTAGGAAGTAACCCATTCAGTTATCTGGTGCCTTTGAGCAGGGCCCTGACTGCTGTGTTCTCCATCTGCGTTGCCAAAAACACTTAGCAGAAGAAAGAAATCTGTTGATTTGCTAAAGCAAGATAAATTTTGGTCATTGATGTGGGTGAATGCTCCAATAAGATCATAAAAAAAAGTTTTCTAAACATTTTATTCATCTGATGCCAATGATTTAGTAACACCATGAGAGCTCAAAATACTAATTAGTATGAATTTGCAGGGTTGATATTTTATACAATAGAATATTAAAGTTGTTTATTTGACTATATTGCCCCCACTAACCCCTCCCCTCTCCATACACATATATTTGAATGTATTTTAAAACATGTTCAAATATTTATGTTCTCTAGAGCCTCATTACATAATTGTCTCCTATGGTAAGCAATTAATTTGCATTTTGCAATGAACACAACTATGGTGATACATATGAGAGGTCCCTGGAAAGTGTGTCTGCCAATGTGTCCACGTTCACAACTGACCACTGTGACAAACCTGAGCACCAGCCTCACCAGTATACTGGTATTAAATGCAGATAACAAAAACCTCTGGGAGAAAGAGAAGGCAACAAAAAACTCTCAAAATCCCCAAAAGCATGTAGCAGTCTGCCCCTTCTTCTGAACTTCTCTTTCATGTGTAGGTTTCTTTGAGGCTTGTCACCATGATAACAGGAACAGCAGCAGATGTACTGTCAAATGAATGAGAACCTTCAATGAGATGTGCACGGATAGATACACTAATGCTGCATATTTATGTTGTTTGCAGGAAGGCAGAAAACCTATTGAAAGCCATGGAGAGAGAGGCAGAATTTGTGTTTTGATAGAACAGAGAATAAAGATTGGAAAAATCTCTGTCACCCAAACTCCTCTACAAATTTGCATAAATGTACAGAGATTCAGGTCCACCTGAAAAACTGGACTTGATATGGTTAAGAACCTGATTAGTTTTCTCTTGGGTCAGACCAATATTTAGATTACTGTAAGATACAGTGAGCTGGTCTCATCTGAAACTCTGGCAGAAATATTAATTTTGCCCAATCTTTCTCATGAAGAGTCATTGTCACAGGAATCTGGTTCAACTGAGGAACAATTAAGAACAGAAGTTGGTCTTTCATGGATTGCAGTGTTTCTCAGGATGACAGAGTACATGCAATCCAAGGACAACCACCTGTGGAACACCAAATGCAATACAGGACTAAATGGGGTCCTCTTTTACATCCTTAAAAATAATAGGCTTTAGCATTCAACACTCACTTTAACTCCCACCTTTGCTGGCAAAGAACAGCTGTTTTCTCCTTCCTTTTTTTTTTTTTTTCCCCTGTACTTTTTCAATGACACTCAGCATCACAAAAAGCAGTTCTTAAACCCACAGCATGTTATGTTTGGAAACAGAAAGTTAAATAAAAATTGTGTGTGCATGTACATCAGTACATGACCTTACAAAGTTGAGCCACTTCCAACGCAAACACAAGTAAATCTGGACATCCTCATATATTCGGTGTTTTATAGGCCCAGTAAAACTTGATCAAAATCCACTTATACTTGTCGGTTGTGTGACTTAACCTTTAGGGTAGATTAATTAGATTAACAGACCACATACTGTAGATTCCAGTACTTCCTCAATGGCTATTAAATTACACAGAAGGAATTATGTTTTAAAGTCCTGCTTCCTTAAATCAAATTCCAGCCGTCACCTTTCTTTCATTTATTAGACTGCAAAGCTCTTGTTCCTTTTGTAATAAAAACTGAACCTCTGTTAAATTCCATCCTTAGTGCTTGATGTTATTTGTGATTGCTGTGCTTAGGATCAGATAACTACAGAATCTGAGTTTACACTGGGAGAACACACTTCATAACAGGTATTCCACCAAGGGAGTGAAAAAGGTGCCATGTAATTTGGGAAGAGGCAAGGAGCAGCAGAATATTCTTATTTTTAAGAGACCAGTTTCAAGGCATGCCCCACACAGACCAGAACAGTGGAAGCTCAGGGCAGACTCTGGTGTGGTGAAAGGGAATGCCCAAGCTGGGAGAAGAGGTACTGTCTGAAGGAGGCCAGTTGAGCTCTCACCATCAGGACAGGTAATGCTCACATGCAGAATGCCTTCTGGTGAAGGCACAGAGTTGGGTAAACAGGGCTTAAGAAACACCTCTGCAGCTTTCCCAGCATGTTCACTTTCCTTTCTCAAAATGTTGTCCAGAGGGTGAACAAAGATTTTGAACACTTGTCCTGTATTCCCAGACACCAGGGAGCCTGGGCAAGCCCATAAACATGAACAGAATATCTAGTATTTCCCAGAAAGTGATGGAGACCAGATATACAGCATGCAACAAGTAAAGTGAAGAAAAGAGACAATATTTTGGGCTTCCTTGCATTTGCATCTACCTATAGACTTTCCAGGGTATTACAAACAGCACAACTACTAAGAACATACACGTCAAGCTTTAAAAACTAAGATCTGAGCTGAGACCTTTGTTCTGAAAAGGCTGTACAGCTGGGAGGAACACAATAATAGCACTACCAAGGGGAGGTCTGCCCTCTGCACTGCAAGAAGGAAGAAGATGGAATCTGAAGATCTGTGAGACAAGAACATTACTGTGGACATATAATCTACTGCACACCTGCTGATAGGCACTCAAATGCCAGCATGATCCTGCTGTCAAAATATCTAAAAGCACTGAAAAAGTATGGAAAAGTCAGTGACAGTGTATTTTTTTAAGCTTTTGGGATGCCCAGATTTGCTTTGAGGCAGTACCACACAATCCAGCACTAAACATCCCAGTGAGTGCCCAGCTTTGGACTTTGATAATGCTCCAGGCATTCCAGACTGCCTCATTAGGGCAAACATCAAGACACCACAGTCTCATTCCTTTTCTGCAGCTTGTTTCTGCCTTGTGATATTAGTTTTACAGTACACATCCAGCTTTCTCACTGCATTTACTGCTGATGAGGCTCTTTCTGTACTCCCCATATTGCTGGAAGGAGGTGCTGGCAAGTCCCCTTACCCTTAGTAAAGTCATTTTAGCAGCAAGGCCAAGCCAGGGCTAGGAACGACAGGCCAATTATCTTTGAGGGCAGCAACTTACCCACAACTCTCTGTCTCCCAAACTAGGTAATTAAACCCATATGGCTTCAGTAAACAACAAAGAAGTCTTAGGGAAAATGCTTGATGAACAAAGACAAAAGAATCCTTCACCTTTCTTTACAACATGCTAAAAAGCTTGTACACGTTTTTAACACAGAAATTTCATTCCAAGCAGGCAGGGAGAGCCTTTAAACAGCGTGAGACAAAGAGGACTTGGAACAATGGATGAAAAAGCCAATCCTGACAACGCTGTGCTTGTATGATCAGGTAGCCTAGGAGAGGAGCTTGCTGAGGCAATTGGGAACAGGTAATGCTTGCCAGGAGAGACCACTCTTCAGGCAATTCACGTTACAGGAGCTTCCAGGGGTCCTACAGAGGAACCCAATGCTGCCCCAAACTGTTCACAACTTCTTCAGGATACTGAGTCCCACATCTGGCACAAAGCATAGCAAGCTATGAAGAATACTTACTATAATCATGATAGTGCATAAAAATATTCTTTAAAGTGTTACTTTATTCTATTGGACTTTCATGCCCTGCTGATGCTGATATCTTTGTGCTTTGCACAGCAGGAAAAGGAAATGTACATATTTTACACTTTCTATTCCTGCCATCCTAATTTGGATGCAGTCTACCCCCTCCACGATGGGAAGCTCCTCCAAAGCGACGGAAAGAACCTGAAGTAAAACTAAAGCTGGAAGAGTCTGTCCTCATTAAGTACTTGTCAACTAGAGATAAGCAGCCAAAATTGCATGTATAAAATAGGTGATATGATACTTCACTGTAAAATGCTGGAGGGTTTTTGCCCCCAAATGCTTACAGTTCTAAATCAGAAAAGAATAAAAACTGGCAGAGCCTTAATTTTCTATAGGCCACAAATTAGCAGCAGAGAGAGAAACAGTACCCAAAGTCTGTACTCCATTCACCAGACTTCATTTGCACAGCTAAAGACCTCTGTATGACCACATTTTAAAGTTTAGCAAAAATTCTCCTGCTAAATAAAATTCTACCATGAATAATTAAAAAAAAACCAACCAACCAACACCCCAAAAAATCCTTCTCCCTTTCTTGAATCTGCGGAAAATAAAATTTTTTTAATGCCTTCATCTTCTTCCTTAAGATAAAAATCTGCATTCTGAAGTGTATTTTTCTCCCCTCTGATTACCATACTGAATCTGGGGGGGAAAAGGCACACGGTGAAAGATACATTCTTTGAATGAAAAAAGGCAAAATTCTTAGTGTCACAGATGGCTGTCAGGATGAAATGAAGCTTGTGTCTGCTGAGGGAACCAGAGCTGAGTGTGAAATCTGAATAGAAAGGAACATAGCAGAAGGCAACATTTCAAAAGGAGTTCAGCACCAACTGGCATTGTGAGGGTTAATTTACTGCCAGGAACTGCTGGGCTTTTCATTCTCAGTAGCCACACAATAGACAGCTCCCAAAAGTACCCATCATAATCACAGATGCTGGGGATTAATGCTAAAATGAAAGCTTCATGAATATTAAAAATATCAAAACTGCTAATGATGTAGCAGAGTTTGGAATAACAACCAATCTGAAAATCTAAGAGTGTGCCATGCAGACATAGTGAGACACTGTCCTTTTAAAACTGATTAAACCTACTCAATTTGTAACAGAAAGAAGCTTATGCATATTAGGAGCTGAATTGACTGCCAAACTTTACAAATTGCACGGGCTAATTACCATAATTAAGCTTTGGATTGAAGAAGAAAATTCCATTTATCTCAGAATGACTCAGTGGAACTTCAACAAAGAAGGCAAAGTACATCAGATGGTTTGGCCTTTTTCTTTTTCTTTCTTTTTTTTTTTTTCTTTCTTTCCTGCACCTAAGTGGTGTTTCAAAAGCAGTCGTGGAAAAAAATAATCAGAGGGACAGCACAGAAATACATTTGCTTGAAAACTGGAAAAAGTGTATAGTTTAGGTATCTGATTTTGGAATCTGTTTTTAAACCCTCCTCTACAAACTAGTACAGCAAAATACATTCTATTTGTCAGATATAAAGTCTGAATTGGGGGCAATGCAAAGCCAAGAGTCTTTCATAACCTGAAGCCATGCAATTCCTGTAACTGTTTTATTAGTTTTCTGGAGAGGACACTGAGTAGGTGTTTGATCTGCTGGATTCTTCTGCTGCAATTCTTGCCTGCTGTTTGTCCTCTCATGCTGATGCAGAGAAGTTATTTTGAAGGATGAAATAACAGCTACCACAATCTATGATAAAGATTACATGTTATTCTATTACTTTGAGCTGGATCCAAAGATTTCCCCTAATCTCAAGTGGGATTTGGGTCTTTTCCTTAGGGAATGCTTAGCCTGTGAACAATCACAGCACAGCTGTGAAAACTTTATTATAGAACACAGAAAAATGTCTTGCTTTATTTCCTTTCCTATTCCAATTTAGGAAGAAAATACAATGTGAAGGTCTTCCTTAAGCTTACCTAAACTTTTAAGTCAAATATATATGAAACAATGCCTTTATCCAGAAACATGATGCAAAAGAGAACACTGAGATACTGAGGGAGGATTAATCCTCCCACGTACAATGTGACTGACTTTTCACCCATCAGTTACTTCAGTTTTGTTTGCATTTATCTAACTTTTGCTTCTAGAATGATGTCTATACATTTTCAGTTCTCTTTAAAGAATGCATGCATTCAATGAAACTGCATGTAGAGGTTCATTTCTAGAAAATAAGTTCTAAATGCATAACCATTCCCCCTCCCACCCCCCAGACAAATTAACAAGAACTGCATTTAACTGTAGATCTCAGGACAGTTACACCAGATCTACCACTCTCAACATGCTGTAAATACTTGTAAAAGTCAATGTGAATTTAAAACAAAGATAAGCATATAACAGAAAAACAGGCAAAATAAAAAAGATCTTCATGTTTAGACGTGATTTTGTGCATCTGCTTCAGAAGAATCATGGGGCCATGAGAACAGAACTCCACAATGACAAACCAGAAACAATTTCAAAATGTGGATGGCTTGAAGTGAGATGTGTGACACATAAGGGAGAGAAGAACCCAGTGATGCTTGTGAATTGGCATAGATGTTTTTAGGCACCTCCTGGATTTGATGGGGCACATCTTTATTAAAGATTCACTAACATTATAAAAGAACATATTAATATGTAAGTGTGTCAGAGAGAAGAAACTACCAGCTACTTCTAGACCAGTATTTGTATCCATCAAGAGCAATTCAAATTTTTAATGTGGTATTACTCATCTCATTTATACAAACCATACATATCTTAGAAAGACTAATCTCATGTAACAACTAAGACGCAGAAATTACTACCGCATTTACTCACTGTGGAATCAACAGAAATTATATCAGACCACCAGATCATGGTTTCTTATAAAAAAACCCCTTCCATCTACATATGCCATGTCTGTCCCCCTTTTATGTGGCTGCTTATACAACCAACTCTTGAGATAGCCATCAGCCGAAATTCCCCACTATGCAGACTCACCATCCTGGCAGAAACGCTGCTCTGCATTCTGAATAATCAGAAAGCATTCACTTCACATGCTCAAAATTAAGCTTGTGTTACTTTCTGTGGTGGCAGAAGAAAGACATGTCATGGAGACCCTCTCATCACGAGGAATTTCTAGAACTGGGATATGTAAGTGATTATGCTGACAATGCATATATGTGAGCAGTTTTGTCTGTTACTAATTTTGTACATGGAAAGGTATCAGTTTTCTTGCATAAACTGTGTTCATCAGACAAAGCAGAAATGTAAGTAGTAAAGGCGTGACAGTCGCAGATTTACACCACTCTCCCTCTTTCTTATGCTCACAATTAAAGAAAGCAAAACACCCGTGTTCATTATTAATGAACATCATAAGGAAGAGATCCTTTCTCTTCTCACCTCATTTCAAGAACCTTTTCTTAGTCTTCTGTGGAGCTATTCCAGAAACACATCACTGTTATGAAATGAAATAGCAATAGAATAAACTGCTCTATAAACCATCTTAATATGATTATGTCAGATTCTTTTTATATCGACCTGTTATCAGAGACTCCATTTTTCTTTTTTTTTTTTTCCCCTCAACAACTCTGTTCTCTCTTCCAGAGGGAAGCTCCATGGCCTGAAACTGCCCAGAGAGCTTGTGTGGCAGACAAGCCACTGAAATGCCCAGGCCCTGCTTTTAAGTGTTCAGCTACCATGTGAGTTTTCTCTGCCATAGAATAAATAGATGAGTGGCTTCTAAAGACAAACAGAAATATGCTATTCCATTATTCCAGCAGTAAGACTCTTTCCGACTGAAATGAAAATCACCATTTACAGTTCAACGCCTTGGGTGTAAAATGTCAGCACTTTAGATGTTCCTGCTTCATCTGATCTTTTGTTTGATGGACCATTCCTTGAGTATTTGTGGCTAGAATGAATTTGTACAGATAACATACTACTTAACAAAACAATCTCTGTGCTTTCTCAGGAAATTTTTCTTTGTCCTCACTTTAAGGCCAAGGAAAAATCTTTTTATTCATAGGTTTGTAAACAAGCTCTTAAAACACATATTACTTGATGTTTACAACCTTTCCAAGAAGAATACCCATAACCTAAAGAAGGTCAAGCATAGTAAGGTGCCCCTGATATACAAGATGCCCTTCTACTGTAGGTACTTCCCTGCTGTTTATCCCTTGGATAAGAACAGGAAAGATAAATTCTAAATATTTGAGTTTTGAGTTCACATAGGCTGTTCTTTTGCATTTGCCTGTTTGTTTTTTAGCTTCTTGTTTAAACAAATAGCAAAACCACTTAAAATACCTCAATCCAATTTAAAATCTTAGGGAAGAGGCACAGGAAAGAAAAGCTACAGTTACATCATTTACTAACTGCAGGAAATGAATGCCCTCAAAGTATTCAAAATTAGTAAGGATACAAGAATTGTGTATTGTTGAAACTATATTATTAATTTCATCCAAATAATTGTTCTATATTTTACATTTCCAGAACAAAAATAAATGTACATGTTTTTTAGTGACTGCAAAGTTAAAACAAAACAAAAAACAAAGCCACAAACAAGATGCAGTCCCAAACCATTGATGTTTGACCAGCTTAACAAAACACTAAGGATCTTTAGAAACTGGTATATTATTCCTCAAGGATTGTTATTACAGTTCAGAATATGTCTGTTATTTCTAGGATCACATCTAAAGTCACAGGATTTTCTTCCCTTTTCTTACATATAAATCTGTTCTGTGACAGTGGCCAAAACCTTCCAGTCTTAACTCTGGTGTTCCAAATAGAGATGCTGAAGAAGCAACCTCTGACCCTTCAAAGGGCTAAAAGAACCCAAAAGCTGCCTTCCTTAAACCCCCATTTTTGTGCTGGCCTAATAAGTACATGGCAATTTTACCTGCTGATGCTGACGAAGCTCTGCAAGTCTCATGAGAAGCATGCTATATGGAATTGCATGCTTAAATGTTAACCTGTCAGCACAGTAGAGCACAGACATACAGGTTTTAAAAATCTTTCTTATTTCTAAAGTATTTCCAGACACCAAATAGAAAAAAAGTCACTCAAGTCACCTTGAGCCTTTAGTATGAAAAAGTGTAGACATGATCTAAAAGATATATGTAATGGTCCTCAGAGGGAGAAATTTGGGAAATACCTCCAGGCTGACCCATAGACTTTGGAAAAGAACATATCTTTATATTGAACTGGGGACTATAAATATGCTGAAATTTCATTTATTCTGAATCTTGAAATATGAACAGAATAGTGGCAGGATACAAATACTCTGAAAATTAAGGAATATATTGCCTATCACCTGTAGGTTACTGATTTAAATTCTGTCAGATGAAGAGTGACAGAAAGTCAATACAAGGCAACGGCTGTTCCATGAACTACATGTGAATCAGGTAAATCGTCCAAGAGCAGATCCTGGTACTACATAATTCGTGATGAGGACCAGCTGGGAGTTGTAGCAAAATAGTCAAACTGAACTCCTCTCTAACAAAGACTTACATTATAAAAGTATGCATTGGAAAGCATGGGCTGCACATCATTTGTGCTATAAGTTCCAAAAATCCATTTACCTTGCAATGTTGTTAATGTGGCACGAGCACATATACAAAATCAATGTCAGGCATCTTATTCCAGAGCTCTGCAGAGATCACTTCTGCTGCCCAAGGAAATGCATTAACTTCATAAAAACGTTCACTTCAATGAATGCAATTCACCAGTGCTCTTTCTTGCAGAGCAATAAATGAAAATGAGAATTTTAAAAAGGCCGCATTGGTGTTAGATGAATATTATATATTAATTAATATAAATACAAGATAAAGATACTACTATTAGAGTTTTCCGTTCTAATAGAACTTTATATTAATAGGGTTTTTAAAACATAAAAACTACAAAAGCTCTAAGTCTTTTCTAAGGAAGTTGAGGAAAAGGGAGGGAAGGCAAGGCAGGAAGATGCCAAATGACATTCTAACTTTTTTTCCTTTTTAAATAAGAAAAGCTGATTATTAGCAGCATTTTTTTTTTTTCATTCTAGCAGTTAGTTTCTTGTATATTTCAATGAATTACAAGTTTCAAGTTAGTTTAACATCCAGGAACCCCAAAATAAAATTTTCTGGTGCTAGTGCAGCCAGAGCCACGGGGAATACGTCCAGGAAGCAAATTCACTCTGCTGTAAATCAAGCTGCTTTCTAAATTTAATTTCCCACCCTGGTCAGAGTTTTTGAAAAAATAGAAAAGCCAGCTCTTTACCAGCTACACTGTAGATAACGCAAAGGATTCTGCTAATAGCATCTGGAAACACAGTTAAAAAGTTCAATTATGTAAGTCATCAAAAGTTAAAGGCCATTATTTGGAACAGATATAAGTGGCTCCCAAATTAAAAAGAAAAATAAAATGAATAGGTAGGTTCCAAATAAAAAACAGCAGAGAGAAATGATGGATATTATCAATGCTTTTATTCCTACTCTACACATCATTGCCCTCCTCAATCCATATTTTCACTTTTAAGTTCTCTCAGATTTGTATAAAATGTTGTTTATTTCAAAACCTCAATCTAACTCGCATAATACAATTTTGCACTATCTTTAAGGCAACAACTTCCATTATGTGCATTTTTAAAAGAACCTCAGAATCTACTCCCTGAAAATCCTTGGATTTTTACTCTGGGTTACTCCACTCCTTTTCCTAGCTGCTTCTAACAAAGTGCCTACCTCCTCCACAATCTTTATTTTCCATTAGTTTGAAGACAAAGAAATAAACCCCTGCTGTACTTTTATCACTGATAACTTCTTTCACTACAGCTGAGCTGCAGTTTTACCCATATAAGTTTTTGTACTACCAAGAGAGGCTAAGTAGCTTTATCCTGCTTATAGCATAGCAGGAACACTTTGAAGGGGTTGAGGAGTATTTGCAATGCATTTAAAATGATAATGCAAAATATTTAAGAATATTTAAGAAAAACACCAAAAACCACAAAAAACAAGCAAACCACATGTCCCTGTCATGAACGCTTTGTTCTGTGGAAAAAGACAACTTAATTTGTAATAACTTGTGAACTCAATGTGCACATGCTTAGCCAAACCTTTTTTCAAACCACTCAAAATTGCAGGTATCTGTATCAAGGCTGGCTACTATTCTCCAGTATTGGACAATAATATTAAACACCTGCTTTTACAGCCTACTGGATGAATATGGCTGCTTTTGATAGACAAGTACTGGAACTAAACCAGCAAATTACATACCAACTTAATCTAGGGAGGGATAGAAGAGATGGAGAGAGTCGAAAAGGATACAGATGTCTGTCTCTGTGTAAGCAAGTCTTAAATCATTGAGCACAACATTATTTCCTGGCATCTTTTTATATGTGGCTAGAGACTGATGAAATACAGGACTGGCCATAGTAAATCTGATAACTGGTTCTATCAAGCCCAGATTTCTGTCTGTGCTGGATGTTCAGAGAACTAAAATATATCTAATCAGAGACGCAAGAAGACTTCTTATAATCCATTTATGGTTAGAAGAATGAATTGACTTCTTTGTTTAAGAGAAAAGACTAAAAAGAAAAGTTCTAAAGAGGCCAAATGCACTGCACATCAGAGAGAAACACCAACTGTTGCTAATAGAAGTCCCAAACAACACACTTGGAGTGGAAATCACTGCCACATGTTAAATGTATTTAGGATGTGATACAGAAGGGCGAGATTAGTAGAAAAATTCCAAATATGTGTGGGGAAGGAGATAACCCCTAAGGAATTCCAGCTCCACATAATAAAGGTGAAACTGCTCTGCTCAGGTTTCTCCAGACTAGCTGCAGCTACATGTGTGTTGCTGTTCCCACCACTGGCTTCACGTGCAGCTGCACCAAAACCTGAATGTGAGGAGAACCTGAGAACCCATCTGTGTTTAGCATAATATCACCGCAGGCACCGGAGTGGCAAACATGCAAATGAGGTGATTAATCAGGAGCTAATTACGCTTGGGTTACTCTTTCTGTTACAGGACTGCTTTGATAGCAAGATTAGGTATTATACCTAGGAACAGCTCGTAGGGGACAGTGCTACAGTACCCTGTGAGACAATTTAAAATCCTTTACAAGTACATTTCCTGTAATATTTAGATGAATGCTTCATTTATGCAAATACGTTCATACATCATTAACTAAGTGAATCTTGACAGTGACAAGCAAGCCTATAAAATATTGATTTCCAAAATAAAACATTAACATGGCACTTTCCAGCTGAGGCAAGTCCCTGCCACAGAGTACAATCTATTTACAAATTTCCTTCAAGGACTTTTTTCTCAAATCTTTCCACCTCTTGGGACTCTGCTGCTGCAAAACAAAACAAGAGTCACTAAAAAAAAAGGAGGTGGAATGAGCATCTCCACTGACTCCACAAAATATCTTTGCTTTGAATTCAGTCAAAAAGCAAAAAATCTGTAACAGTTAACTTGCAGAGTAACAAGCAAAACTTCTGTGCTCAGAGTGCAGGGATAAGGCACTGGAAGATCTCTATCTCCAGCTTTGAGAGAGATTGTGCTAGAAGATGCTCAGTGATAGCAATCAAGGAAATATATCCCAAGCAGTGACTCAGGGATCAGCAGCTCTGGCTTCCTGATTACCACACCTCCTTGGTGGTTCCTCTGGAAGCAGCAGGAATCGCTGCAGTTTGGGACTGGATGTTATTCTGCACTGTACTACACCTAAGTATATTCTTAAGGTGTGTTATTCCTATATTACTCAGCATTCAGAATGCAGCTGACATTTAACATCCACTTGTGTAAACTGTTTCTTTCCCTATATGCTTACATGCACACACTGCTACTTTTGAACTTTTATAGGACTTGGTCACAGTCTGCCACAATCAGCAGAATAACATACATGTTAGAGCTAATTCACACAACAAGGCCTTCAGTGTTTAGTTGTGCTGCTGATAATAAATCTTTGTGGCCTCAAGCCTATGTTGTCTCTATCGGTTCAGGTTATTTTGCCCACTGAGAAGATTTAGTACACTTCAGTGAGAGGGCAGCGTGCCCAAGTAGGAAACAGACTTTCAGAGATGTCAAACACAATAGCCTGCTCACAGGTGAGAGTTACACGATGATTAAGATCACAATTGTGGAGGTTTCTATTTCTGGAGGGACCACTAAATGCCCCAGGATCCGTTATTTATACCCAAAATATTTATATGTGCACAAGTATCATGTTCACCTTTTACCTCCTGAAAGGAGGGCCTGGCTTTGCACAGCAAACAGCTGAGACACAGGACTTGAGCACAGCCAGAGCCAGCACAGCACCTCTGTCCCTCACTGCCCAGGCACCTGCAGCTCCCCACGCTTTCAGGGGGGGGGAATCTAGCAAGAATTGCACCCAGTAATAAATATTTCAAGAAACTGAGGATCAGATGGGTACACCTGAAGTATTTTTCCTTTTGCAGGGAACTTCTCTGGCTCACATCCGCAGGGAAAGGTCAATGGAGCGTGTTTAAGAAGTGATGTGTGATTACTGCACTCTGGCACTCATACAAAGGCACCCTGTGCAGGTTAACTACAGCATTCCTACAAAACACTCCCGTGTGTCCCCTTTCCTCTTGCCTGGCCTTCTCACTAATGTGGCTGTTCAGGTCTCTGATTAAAAGCTCTGCCAGTGATTTTCCACTAGGCTTCTTCAGAGACTGGGTGGTGCTTTTAGAAATCAGCCAGTTAGGAACGTAGCTGATTCCAGTTGGGGTTTGGAACCTTGGATCAGGCTTCATATTTAAAAAAAGAAAAAACCAAACAAAAAAACCAAAACAAAACAAAAAAAAAAACCACAAAGGCTAAAATATATACAGCAGCAGTGACTGCTGACAGTCAATGACAGCCTTTGTTGGGGACAGTCTCATGGCATCTGTCTGCCTTAGGAGTTGTTTAGAGCCTGGCAGAATAGGCTGTGGATCTGCTATGCCTGGGGAAAGGCTGACAATCCACTGGATCCCTGCATGCTAAATAAGCTCCTTCCTCTTCAGAAACTCTTCTGTCCTTGCACCTGAGTGCCTAAGCATTAACCTGTTTCCCACAGCAGGTTACATGAGTTGGGGAGCTGAAGTAACACTGAAATCAGCGTAAAATTCAGAGCTTCCACTGCTCTCGAATGCCCACTAGCACCTTTATCTCCCTTGAAACAATACTAACATCCATATCAACCAACAGCAAAAGTACCAACCAAATCTAAAAACATTGTTTTTTCCAAAATATCATTCAGTGCTTTGTTATCAACATTCTAAGGTAATTGAATGCTCTTGCAAAGCACTGCCGTTCCCTAACAACCTGAACAAAATCACAACATTAAGACAAATAAAGAAACAAATAGATAATAACTCCTGTACATGCAACAAGTAATACCAGAAAACTACATTAATATCCACGCTGAGTAGCTGTGCCAGGCTGTCTTATAGAAACTCACACAACTTCCTTTTGTAGAGACATGAAAAAGCAATAAATTCGAAGCTGATGTTCCATCATTTGGGCTTTTTTCCCCACTTTTTGAATTGTAAGATGGGATACAGAATGAGCCAGATCTCAAGAGTCAACATGCCTACAACCCTCTCATGTCAAGCACCCAGAGTGGAACAGAGAATCATGAAAATAGGTTTTAGTCAAATAAAATTGTCAGTACTTAAGAGAGAAAACTCCATGGACAGAATAGAAATGCAGAAAGTGGCAGAGAGTTCCCATCACTTTCTCTGCCTTGGCATATTTCCTTAGCCCTTTGTTTCACACCCTGAGAGACTTTTTCATTAGATCAACTCTGAGAGGTTTGTGGTGATCCCTGGGAGGTTATTTCTATCCCCATCATTGGATGTAACTGATTTTTAATTCAGTTTTTTAACATGAGCTCCCAGTTGTATTTTTGCTGTTACTGTCTGCTTTTCTTTTTCCTGCCATTCACCCATGTTTGCAAAACTTCTTTTTTCTTAAGAGAATAACAATATGTTGACAAAACAAGTAATTTTTTATTCATCATAGCTGTAGTCCTGAAAGAAAAAGGGCACTTTCTGTGAAGGACTTGCATAATCTCAAATCCTAGAACAGATTTCACACAAGGTGTGCCAAAAATCAACTGAAAAAAATAAGATGAATTAAGGAATGAAAGACAGTTAAATGACCATGATAAGTGAAGCTTTACAAGCATAAGTTTTGCCAAAAGTGGATTATGCATAACATATTTGTGTGAATAAAACTAGTAGCACAAAGGATTTTATTTCATATTATAACTTCTTGAAACAGTTTTACAGAAAACAAGAATCCAACTACATTTAGGAGACCAAAACTAGATGCTAGAGTCTACACAGGTGGAGTCAAGGCTTTTGGGTTTTCACCAGCAAAAATCAATAGGGCATTTCAAAATATTTGGCTCAATTCATCTGCCTAAATTCAGAAAAGATGAGACCGTATCAAATGCTAAATCAGCCAAAAGGATAAAAGCTGTTATAGTCACAAGTGATCCCAGAAAATACAAGGCTTAAAGTTTACCTTTGACCGTGTATAAATTATACTACTTTTAGAAAATGGTGCATTATTGTACTCTTCCTTATCCAGGGATCTCTTCAGATTAATTCTGAATATAGTAATTCACAGCACATACATTAAGATTTCAGTTCTGCTAAAGAATGATAATGATGTGATTAAAATGACTGTAAAATAATATAATTAAAGCTTTTAGGTGATCTTTTAGAAGCTACGCTAAAGCACTTCGAAAGCACTCAAGCCACAAATACATTTCTGAAAAGCATATTAAAAATAAATTATTTTAATTTAATTCCTGGGCCTTTAAAGAAAACAGCAGAACCACCCTCACCATTTATGCTTAGTCTGCTTTCAGCAAATGTAGCTTTCATTAGATACATGTGGAGCTGATACAAATATAATACGGAAATACCATAGAAATAGCAAATATTGCAAATGGACTGATATTTCCCTCTGAGTGGACAGTTACAACAAAATGTGGGTAGATTTTTTTAATGAAAACAGTAAAATTTGTCAGTATTGTTAACCTAAACAGTGAAATAGTTGCCAGACTGTAGAGTTATTAAAGAAGTGGTAATGATGCAGCTCATGGAACAAATAGGTATCATATTTGTTATTTATCCTTAACAAGCTGAAATGATGTGAAAATGGAACTGAAATCATACCAATGGCCCAGGAAAAGCTGCCCTAAAGTGATGTTTTTTTAATTTATTTTTTTTTTATTAGCATGATAAGCAGCTTCTTTACTATGACTAAAACATGCTCTTGATTCACCTGTGAATTTTAGCCAACCAGACAGAATGCTCTTTCAGGTTATTGATGCCAGAGGCCCCAAAGGAAAAACTGGCATTTTTACGTGGATTAGAGCTTAGGTCCTCCTGGCGTAACCTGTTATACACTGTTTACAACGTGCAAATCACAAGTGGAAATCCATGAATCTTTGGTAAGTACAATTCTCAGCCCGGGCAGCACCTGATGCTCAGCCTCGTCCTTCACTCAGTTTCAGGCAATTCACTTTGTTTCAGCAACACAGCATTTTGTGGCTGGGCAGCAGACTCTGTACTGGGCATCTAATGTAATACATTAGTGATTAGGGCTTTGTTTTCTCTCTTTTGACTGGATTTTAATAAAGAAAAACTGGAAGAAATCTTTGGTCATCAACTACAGTCCCTTGGTATTACAAGCAACCACTTTTTGTAATCCCTTATGTAAACTGATCAAGCTCCTTCAAATCCGTAATATTTTTATGACCTTCAGAGATGACAGCAGCAAGGTTTATTTATTTCTTTTTTACACTGCATGGACTCTTCCCAGCTCTTATTCAACCCCTTCCTCCTCCCAGGCACAATTGAAAAGAAAGTCAAGAAAAGAAAAAAAAAGTACCCAATATACTAAAAAATATCTGTCTCAGAGTTAGCCAAATAGCTCTGTGTGCTGAAAAAATCTCATACTATGCTACCCTAATATTTCTAGTAAATTATAAGCCCCACACACCTGCAATCACAAAATTATATTGAAATATGAATTTATGTTAAGACCTGTGCCATACCAAGCTGCAGTTACCACGACAATTAGGAATGGGACAGGAAAATCAAATTTAATTCGAAGCATTTGTGAAGCTGAAGTTGATCAAAGATTACAAGATTTGCCAAAAATACAGCTTAATTTGATTTTATCTAATTTGTGGAGTCATCCCTACTGCAACCAGAAGAAAAAGGATAAACAACACATTGCACAGCAGAGTCATTCAGCATCAGAAGAGCCTAATGAGACAGTATTATGAGTTGCATCTGGATAATCCATCTCTCATGTAGAATTTAAATCTGACCATATTGATGGTATCTTTCAAGCCAGTTCTACAAATTTGTTTAAGACCTGGAAACAGGAGTGACAGGAGATATTCCTGAACCAAGGTTAAATAAGAACATTAGGAAAACAAACAAATAAAAGACAACTGCAAAATGACAATTTTCCCAGAGGTCATGAAGCCCCGATAATTATTGGCAGTTAGCACATCACACATTCTTTAAATAAAGCACATTGAATATTTAGTTATATTTTCACAACACACTTTTGTGTTGTTCAGAAAGCTGTCTGAAGAAACGCAAACACTTGCTGTACTTGTGTTTGCAGAACAACAGCTTTATTTGTGGTTTCATGAAATACATCACGTCTTGCTGATGACAGAAAAATGCCTGAACCTCTCAAAGGTAAGCTGATAAAAAAAAATCATGATTTTTGGACCAGAAAACGTGTAATAAAAATGTTAGGTTCAAATTATGACTGTAGCAAGCACATGCTCAGTTTTCAATAAGCAGGGTCTGCGAAGGCTTTTCTTAGCTGTAATTAGGTATATGTTATAGCCTTCTCCAAACAGACTGACCCGCAGGAGTGACAGGGTCCCAGACCCAGCACCTGATGGCGGGGGAAGGGGTGGAATGTGGGCAGCAACATCTGTGCTGTACATGGGCAGCAAGCCCAGCTTCAGAAACAAATTCAGAGGATCAAGCTCAACCTGCTGCTGCACTGGGGAGATGAAGATGCTTGACCTGGTGGCTGTTCGTGTCAGTCTCTGGACTTGGGGAAAACACAGCACAGCAACAGGAGCCACAGCATCTTTTCCTCTGCTCAGTGTTTCATTGCACTTCAGCTGGGACAGCTGTTTATGTGTCTGGGAAGTGATGGGAGGATGAACTGCAGCAATGTTTGCAGCCACCTTTCCCTGAGACCTCAGTACATCCAAAAGGTGGAGTCACGGGTCTAAGAGAGCACACAGAGCCATACAAGCTCCATTTCTGTCACTACCATCAAGTCCTCCAGACATATTTAATAACTAATCTATAATAGCCTTACTTCTACGGGTCTAAAGCTGTGAAAACCACTTTAAAAAAAAAAAAAAAGTGGTATGAAAACAAGGGCCAACAGCCAAATTCAGGCCATTGCAGCTCTTGAAATACCAGCTCCAGCTTTTATTGAGAAACACAGATATCGCACCCAGCAATCGGGTTGTATTTGTTTTGCAATTTGAGTGAGTCAGACACATAAATATTTAAGTTTTAATTCAATTGCCTCTCCTGTGGTCGATGAGTCACTACTACTCTGATATCTGAGGAGTCTCACTAGGGGAGGTCCTGGAAATGTGTTATGACTCCCAAGTGGGTTCCAGCCGGAAAGTCTGTGAGCTGCACATTTAAAATGTATAAACTTATTTTCCTTTCAAACACTCAAAATATATGTAATGAACTAGAAGGTGTTTGCTTCCTGGACAGCAAACAATCTTGCAGCCAGAAAAAATGTTTACTTTGTAAACACTGTTTTCTTTTCAGAAAACTGTTTTAGCAAGAGGTTCCATGATGAAAACCAGTTTAGGTCATAGAAGACCCAAAAGAAATAACACTTTTCCTTCTCTCTAAACCCCTGAAATTAACGTAGAAGAACTTACAGTCACTCTAATGTGCTAAAAATACAGAACATACTTCATACGAATGGATGATGCAAGATAATTTCAAAGCCTTTGGTCATATAGGGAGTATTATGAATATTTCCATACATAGGTTGCAAAGAGAGACTAATTATAAACTAAAAAGCTATTCCATTGGCATATACCTTACAAATCAAGTGGGGAAGTCAGGCACAACTGCAAAGTAAAAATAAGTAATGGAAAGGTGTAAGAGAGGTGCTCCCTTTTCCATATGACACTATAATATTCCTGTAACCTTACTGAGTCATCTTACCTACACTTTGCATGAACTGTGCCACCATTTGCTCTGACAGTTCTTATTTTGACTCATACTGAATAAAATGTGGGGTCCGAACCAAAGAAGGAGGTAGACACTGAATTCAGTTCTGTTCTGAATTCAGGAGAGTTCATTTGTTTCATCCATGGAAGTACAGGTGAAAGAATAACCGTGTTTGACCTCAACAGGTCCAAAGCAATGACAATGGCAAAGCAAAAGACAAATGTTCAGAACCCTCCTGACCTTGTGAGCCTTGCAGCCCCTCAGAGACTTCTGACCTTGGCTGTGAACCAAGCCAGCTACTTTGCAGATAAAACATAAACCTGCTGCAGATGTCCTGACACAGACCAAAACCCCCAGGTCTGCAGCTGCAAGTTATGGAGCCTGTGCAAATGAGCTCCCCACAGCCTCCATTTGACAACTCCCAGTCCTCAGAAAGATCTTCACACATCTCATGGGGACCAGACCCAAAGTAGCATAACTTTGCTGCACAGCTGTTGGTGTGGATATATTAGGTGCGAGCATAGCATTATTTAATCTTCCCCCACCAACAACCATCTGTTGTTATACCCACTCACCAAATTCTGTGTCGTACATGGAACGCAAGGACATGCATATGGACTACGCACTTCAGCCCTATAACAGGGACAAACCCCTTTCATTTTCACTTCACTAAGCATTTTGAAACTGGAATTGGTATTTCTATGAAGCCCAGGCTGTCACAGGTCAGATGGTAGGTTTGGTGGCAGCTCAAAGAGGTGTCACAGTCTAATGCCACGTACTTCAGAAAGCACTGTTTTCACTGCTCAGTAGCGATAACACAGAACAAACACCCAAAGGCAACCTCTTTTACAGAACGCAAAAGCCCCTTTTACTACACACACAGCAAGCCTTGCACATTCTTCTTCATTTTTCTTTTCCTCCTGCCAACCTGTGTTAATGAGGTGGTAGATATAGGAAGGAAATGACATACTCCCTACATATGTTATTTCAGAATCGGGATTCCAAGAAGAGCTTGGAATAAAATGTCCCCCACATGCTTCAGTTTAAAACTATCAGCTCTTTTCTGTAATGGTTGTTAGACTGGCTTCTCTTTTTCACTTTGCAATAAGCACATCAATTTTCTGGATGCTACAGTACACTTACATGGTGTTTTGTTCTTAACCATTGCATCCACTTTACATCAGTTTCATCCTTCTGATAAACTTACAGGGGGCAGCCACTTCCCTACAGGTACCCCAAACACAAGGAGAGGGAAATACATGCCAGGGGTAATTTCATGGACACAGAGCTACATTGTGCCACTGGTGCCTGAAATTCAGCAGTTAACTGTGGGTGCTGCAGGGCTGCTTTCTAGCACTGGTGTCAAATTTACAAGAATTTTACCACAGAATGCCTTTAATGTCGGCTACAGTTTTCAGTTCTGGAAAGTATCAGAAGGATGCAGGGCAATGTATCCCACCCCATGTACAGGGATTTGTCTTCCAAAGCTGGAGCTATTATGGATGATTGTCTGCAGTTCACAAAAAATCAAGATGGCACTGAACTACAAAGTGTTTTTTTCTTTGCAAGTCACATAAATAAAATTGAATTTTAAACTAAATAATGAGTTTACTCTTTTTCATTAATTTAATATTCAGATCTTGATAGTGACTTGTGACCACACAGAGTAAAGAAATTAACTGATATCGCATCATCACTTAGGACCTATACAGTCATAGGTAACTCCTGTCCACAATGCTCATACAAAACAACATTTGAGTTCAGACAATTGCAAACTACACTGCTACTGACTCTAAAAATGCCCTTTAATTCATTACAAATAAAGGTTTAGAGTATTATCTTGTGTAAATTAACCCTTTTCCATCAATCACTGCAGGCACTGTCCAATTTAAAACAACAAAGTAACTAGATTATTAACTAAATATCTATAATAAAATGGTAGCAAAAAAAGTATTTGAATATGACTTATTACCACTGTAGCGAGAGGAGGGATTTTACATGCATTAATTTGGTAAGATTTGACATACAGTAGTTGTATTTTCCCAAAGGGAGAGCCAAAATCTGGCCAGATCTGTCATGGTTTTGTAAGTGTGCCAGAAATGACACAGAATAGATGAGATTAATTATCTGAAGAATTTTATGTGTGTGTATTTCCATGAAATAGTCACAATCCCCCATACAAATTCTACCAACAACAGCCATCTTGCTGGGCAATCTGAGATAAGGGAACAGAGACATCTCAGAGGCAACCAGGCTGTATCAAGTACTGCACCAAACCAAAGCAAAACAAACACCCCCAACGCAAAAAACCCAAACAAGCACACACACAAAAAATAAAACAAACTCCAAAACCAAAACCCACAAAAGAACTTTGCTGGCATTTATTTCTCATTTTGGAGTGAATTCTAAATCTCTTCCTTGCTCAGTTTCTCTTTATTTTCCCCTCGACATAAGACTGTACATCAGAAGTGGCTTGAATATTAAAGAAGTCAAGCAAAAAATATGTTTCAACAACTTATTAAAAGGCAACATTTTCCATGGAAACTCCTTTTTAAATCTTTCCTTACCAGTTAAAACAACAGAAAGTACTTTTTTCTTCCTTTTTTTTTGTTGTTTCTAGGAAAGGAATACAATAGGTTTCCAAACTAAGCTGCAGAAATAATTGTAATAATAAATTGCAAAGATTACAACTGAAATTAAGTAAGTTTAAAGATCATATTTTAGTAGATTTGACACCACAACACTCCATGTGTGTGTGTATATATACACTATATATAGTTAGATTACAATTTTTAATTAAATTTGAGTAACAGGAAAGCAGTACTTTAGACATGTTATGCTACAGCCCAGTGTTCCTGTGACTATAAAGGAATTCCACAATTCCTTAGGCACAGTTCTGACTTTTCTGCCTCGGGGAAGACATAAAACAATTGTTTTATGGTCAATCAGTGCAGTCTTTAGAAGGCCTTTCTGGGGAAAGTGCTACTGCCATCTGTAGTGAAACTGTATAGGCATAACTAAAACGGAGCACAAGATAGTCTTCCTTCATAAACTCAGACCTGCTGGAGTAATTCCTGTGAACAGCCACCTGCTCCCACAAGCCATTTGCTCCTTTTGTAAAAGGGAACTTAGCTTCATATTAACTTCTAAATGAGAAATTCATTAGGCTGCCATGCAGCCATTCCATCGTGAAAATTACCTGTGTTCCTATACTACAAAATAGCAAGCGATAACATGCCATTCAGATGTCATCCCTCTTGGATGGTACAATTAAAATGTTCAAACTGCAGGACAGAAGTGCACAAGATAAAACAATATTGGAAAGACAGATTTTGTGATGGTTCATGTTTTTTTGCACCCCACATTTTATAGCAGCCCATACCCAACATACACAATATCTCACAGCCTTTGAAGCCATAAGAATATCCAGCAGCCACAACAGTCATGAAGCTTTACACTAAGTATTCCAGAAGGATCAACAGCTGTAAAATTTGGGGTGTTTTTTACCCCCACCCTGGGGAATGACATCATCAAACTGCCCTGAGACACCACCCGTTGTTTCCATCAGACGGTGTGAGGTCACTTTGGATCTGCACTTCAGCCGTCTCCACGCTGAACCGCATTGCTACGGCTCCTCTCACAAATGCTGAAGTTGTACTCCAAAGTGGAGGAGACAAACATCCTTGAAACAGGTCAATTGTGTAAGTTAGGCATTTTGTTCTACCTCCTTCTGAATATGCAATAAGTGTCAGAAATCGGCTGGGAATTTTAAGTGGGAATTTTCTGGCTACCTGCTACAGTTAGCACATTGTACACATCTACATCATGGTTGGGCGAAGTATGAAGGGCAAAGCAGCAGGGTAAGGTGCAGTTCATATCTGCAATGGCAATCCTTGTCTGCTGTGGGGTCCTTTGGGTCAAAAGTGAAATCTAGCACTTCCAACCAGGCCCAAATGCACCACAGGACCACGAAACACTGCTGGGCGTCAGAGTGCCAAGTCCTGGCACTCGCTCACTGTGTTGTGGATGTGCCAACAGCAGCTCAGCACCAATGTGTGAACCAAGATCGTGACCTCTTGTCACCAGTGAAATGAAAGGGAAATTCCAAGTTACACGATAGCCAAACCCAATAAAACAGAACCTTAACCAAGGACCAACTGTAAATACAGAACCGCTCCCTCACTTCAGCCAGACTCTGAGATATGAATGCCCTGTTTTGTCTGGTTTCTGCACATTTATACTCCTCTAATGCCCTAGAAGTAACATTGTAAAATCACAGTTCACCTTGCAGTATGTTCCCAGGAGCTGATCCCAAACAAAAGGAAAAGCCAAAAAGTAAGGATCTCTTCATGAAGAGTGCCTAGGTATTTTGTCACAAGACACTGCTTTCTTACTGGTGGAATTAAAGATGAAAAGGCAAAATCAATTTCATAGCTTTTGTTCACCAAAACACACTTAATAAATCAAAGTTACTAATTCAACAGTACATTTTTGAAAATGTGATTTGGTGCAATGAACAAATTTGATGCTGGAAATGTCATAAGTTTTTGATGTCCATGATGTGAAATGCTCTGCTGGCTGTGGCCTTCCCGCCACCTAAACAGGAAAAGACCATTTTAAATCCTTTTTCCATTTTTGTTATTTTTATAATGCTCTCAGTAAGGAGGTGAACACTCAGGCCCAGCTGGTTACCAAATCACATTTGTCAGATTATTTTTTAAGTAGTAACAATGTCACTTCTTTTTCATTAAACAGTAGACAGTTAATATCTTCAGAATTAACTTTTTAAACGTTAAAATATTGTTCTTGTTTCAGTGCCTAGATGTCTGGAATTATTTCTAGACACTAGTCTGAATACTTGAAAAAGCAACACAGGTGAATTAGCAGACCATATTTAGCCAAAAAGAAACTCCTTCTATAAAGATCTTTCTATTTTGAGAGTACTTAGAGTGAACAGCCTTATCACTGATATAAGAAGTCCTAAACCCATGCCATTTTGAGGATTAGGGTCATTTGTACTTATAAGAAACAACACATGCCCTTTGATGTATGATGGCACAACTGGGACATTTGGTACAGCTCCCTCTGCCTTGGGAAGGGCTGGCTGGCAGCAGCCCTGAGGAACTGTAGATATCAAAACTAGAAAAAAGTTTCTAAACCTCCTCCTTTTCCCTCCCCTTTTTTTCTCTGCTCAGACACTCTGTAAATGAGGAAAATAGTTTATCAGGTCACCCCTAATTAGGGACAGGAGTGGTTTCTGGCACTGCTATATTTTTAAAAATTAAGGACGTCATCCCAGTGATTTCATCCTCCTACATACATGCTGCAACTACCACTTTTCTATTTAAGTTATGAAGCATTTCTATTCCAGCAGGAACAGGACCCACTCAACACAAGCAACCAGGCACGCAACACCACCCAAGTAAAATGTGGTGCAGTTAATTTAGGAATGACTGTGCCACTGTTGTGCAGGAGTGTCAAAATGATGCCCCACGAGTGGAACAAGCTGTAATACTGGGGTCCACCAGCAGCCCCACTCAGCCCATATGTGACAGAAAGCAGGAAAGGGAGGTTTGGGAAACACTGATAACATGCTTCTGCTTTGCCATTATCACTCCAATAAACCCATGACTGTAGACAAGGAGGGAGATGGGAGACCTCTAGATACATGGGAGGAAGTTTGGATAAAATTCAATAATCCCTGTCAGCATCTTTAGTATGAAACACAGAGGGCATACTGTGTTTTCTCCTCTGAGCCTGAATAAACAGCACCACCCTGCTCTTCTCTTGCTGTGGTGTTTACTGCCAGTCCTGTTTCAAGACACTCAAATGCAGAAAGGATGAGCAACAATGAGAAAAATGCTAAGGCTACCTTGTCCTCAAAAGAAAAGAGTAAAACCACTAGGATTAAGGCATTAGCCTGATGAAATCAAGATTTAAGACACGGAGTTTCTGTCTGACCTTGAAAAAAATCGCTTTGCTTCTGAATCAGATCTCAGAGTGGGAGTATTGACACATTCTCCTTCGTTATCAATAAGGCCTGAAAGCCTGCCAGATACCCTGGGAACTGAAACCACTAAAGCACACTAACATCAGTGTGACTTTTCTGATATGGATGACTTCAAACGGATCCCCACTTTGCTCACAGGGGCTTTACTTTTAAATACACACATATGGACACACGACTCTTTATAGAAAATACTTTGCTAAGGATTATGTTTTTGTACTTAGTTTGAACCATGGTAGTAAAACTTTCCACTGATAAGTGCAATAATTTCTTCTGAAACTCTCTCTAAAGTGTATTGCTACAAATGAAAGTATGAATTATCTCTTGCATTTTTTCCCCCTCTCTCTCTTACCTTCTTCTGAGAGATTGCATTAACTGTCACTTACATGCACAATTCTAGTTATGTTTTGTTTATGGCTTTTCAGCAGCTCTGTAATCCTAGAGGATGAAAATATTTTCCATTTGCCACAGTGACACGTGCTGCGGAGAAAAAATATGAACAGCTGCTGACTTCCCTAATAGTGGGATCAGATAACACTCCCTTCAGGATTTCAGTTTATCATTTTTCCTTAAAGGAAAAAGCAGGTTGTCTGGTTCAGGCATCTCAGTGTGTGACTATGCAAGGACTATCATCCTCTGGATCAGAAGCGAGTGCTTTAAAATGAAACTTCTCTACACTGAGTGACGGACGGACTTCCACTGGTACAGAATCAGCCTATTTTAAGCATCTTCAGCTGAAACAAACTTACTGGTTTGTAAATTAGCCATATGTGCTGTATGTGAGTACTCAAGACTTCCGTCCTTTACAATTAAACAAACTCTTCAGAAGAAAAAGCAGCCTGCAGGTCAATGAAACTGAGGTGGTGAGTTACCATTCCCTTACTGGAGAACTTTCCATATTTGTCAGTGATATATTAGGTCCATAAAAAATAAAATATCATTATTTAGGATGTTTACTTTAGCTTGGCTCCGAGAGGCATTTGTGACCTTACAAAAGTACTTCATTGGAGGTCATTATTTAGACTAAATTCCAGATATAGAAAACAAAGAGCTCTATTCATAACAACCAAGACAGCAAAGTATTCACAAGAGAAACGAGCAAGAATTTCAAAATGTAGACTAAATAGGACTATGATTCAATAGAGGTCTCAATCTAGGAAAGCAACCCTGTAAAGCTAACTCTTTAAGCACATAATTATTTTCATTCTAAGCAGCAGTGTATTCCACACAACTTGAAAAATACTTTAAAATAATTTCTTCAGTTGGAGCCTAGGATTTGTTACACATAGGATACACTTTATTAGAACGGAAAAAGCCTCACTTCAGTATTAGTCACCACTGCAGCTATCAAGGACATTGTGTTCGTGGTTCAGACTTACCATTATTTTACTGAGCAGCTAGAAATAAACAGGTCAGAAAGGGATGCAGCTTGCAGACAGGCAACTTGAAGTCATTGACTCAACAATAAATGAGTGAGTCAAAAGAGGGAATTTTGTATTCCCACGATATGCTGTAGCAGGATAGCCTGTAAAACCTTGATATCTGAACAAGCAGATCAGTTTTTAATGAATAATTCATCTCTCTCTTTTCAGCAATCAACCCTACTGAAAATATTGAGCACAAAGAACAAGAATTCTTGGGGCGAGGAAACTGTTCTGTTTTGTCATGAAGAATAAATCAGTGTTTCCTGAGGAATGCATAAGCATCACTTACCTCAGGTGATCTCAGAAATATTAATGCTTTTCAAGGAACCTGCAAACAATCTCCAGACTAAGGAGGCAGGTGGAACAAAAACACTGAGAAGAGAATTGCCAAAGGCCAGAAACTGTACAAAGCCAATGAACTTTTGACTGAAATCATGTCCCTTTATGGAAGCTATGAAAAATTGGTCAGTGGCTGCAGAGACCCTGAAGACTGGCATGTCAGTGAATATCAAGTCTAAGGAATATTGGGTATAAGATCTTTTCTGACAATCACCTCAAATAAGTACCTACTAATCTTCATTAGTTTCCTCTTATTTTAAATGGGAATCTCTATTAGGGCTGTGTACATAGAAGCTGACCTGGTCATGAAAAAAGTGAACCTGTACATTTTACATTTTCTTCTTGAAGAGATAAAAGAATAACAAAAGTTCTCACCAAGAACCAGGCTAGTTTTAGAATAAACAAACTTTGCCATTAAAATGCTATCATGAAAGACCTTCAACAAATACCATTCTCAGTAAACATGAGTGATTTACAAATGGAATATTTTAGCTTCTTCTTAAGTTGTTTCCTTTTCCATTCCTTCCATGTTTATGCCTTTATAACATTTTTATGCCTTTGTATAGAAATGGTTGCTACATGTACAACCTGTACCAAAGGGCTTACAAAGCCTTGGAGATACTGGTTGTATTGCACTAATAATTAGTGAGATGTGATGCCAGAACATCCTTGTAAATCCAACCCGCTCTCCTCCTCTGTCCAATGTGAAGGTTGAAAAGCTTAATAAAGAGAGAGGAAATAGTTCTCACTTTTACAGAGATGATAAAACCTACATAACATTCACTTGTGGGACAGACATTTCTGCATGTATGTTTATTATTTTTAAGCCTTCACTCTATTTAAAGACTCTTGCTTCAACAAAGTGACCGAGTGCTTCCTTCTTCCAGATCAAAGAACAAAGTTGATTCAATTTAAATGAGGTTAATTGTGTTTAAAGCACAAATTTTCTTTTCTCTCACAGCAGGTTTAAAGGGAAGGAAGCCTTCCATTCTCTTGTAAATTATACTAATAAATTTTGTTGCATTATTTCTAGTCATTACAGCAGATCTCCTGATCCTGCTGGATTTTTGGTGTGTGATCACTGTTTTCATCTCTGGTGAGATGTCAATCCTGTCAAGAAGGAAAGATCCCCGTTTCTAGAAGGAATGCAAACAGGAAATTTAAAAACATATTTTTTTTGCTTTGAAGGGAGAGCAGAAAAATCTTTGCAACAGCTGGGATATAGCTAAGAATGTACTTTGCCCTGTGCATTCTTCACCTAACACACAGTTGTTTTGTTGTTACAGACACAAGTCCATTTGCCATTGTTTGGGGGACTCTTAATGGTTCAAATCCTCATCAACTGGCTCATTTGCATCTAAGAACACTCTGACATCACTTACAAGTATTTAGAAAACTGCAAATCCTGGGTTTGTTCCATCATCCCAGGAAATACATATAACATGGATATAAAAAATATTAACCTCAAAGTCCTTCAGGAAAAAGCTGCTTAAACTCATTTGAAAAAAAAAAGTATGCTTGGAGTGCAATATCCTGGAATGCAAGTGATAAGCAGTATTAATACATATGAAACAGTACTTACATATTATAATTTCATTGGAAACTTTCTGAGTTATGGAAGTTTCATTTGAAATTTTTTGATTGCTTTTGCACTGTCTGGGCATTTTGTCAAAGTTCAAGATTCAGCATTCTGAAGTTGAAGGAATCTTTTTCCACCTTCTCAAAGAAATTTAAAAAAAAAAAATCAAAGCAATCCTTAGCAGTTACACCATTCTGATAGAGATTTGCATGAAAACATCAAATCCAAAAGGAAAACTTCACTAAAGTAGACTTCTTCCTATCCTATACATACAGGAACGCAGGAAGCTGAAAAGCACGGAACTAATTTAAACACAATTCAACTCTATAGCTAAAGTGTATTACAAGTAGGTGGAAAAACTTTAAATCCCAGCTGTAGCCATCGCTCTGCCGTGCAAAGTATGAATTATCAAAACACATGACACTAATTTTAACCATGAATCATGAAGCCACAAGAAGCCCCAAAGATTTCAATTTGCTGGTGCCTAAAACTGCTGAATACAGACTGCGATTTCCAGATATCACTGTAGGTATTATCCACGCTAACAGGATTAGCCAGCATTAGACTGGCATCCGCAGGAAGTGTGATACACACTAAGACCTGAGGAATTCTCCAGGGAGGCAAAAGGTCTGAGTTGAGGCATGCACAATTTCAAAGTAATTCTTGCCACAATTAACTGCCTGACCGGCAAGATGAACAAGCATATCATTTAATTAATTGCCCACCTTTTTTGAGGCATGCTGCTCATTTTTCTAGTAAGTGTATGATAATATGGTGCTATCAGTTTTTTATGAAGACGATCAAAGAAATTGTATGTTAAAGAGCCTGGCGACGAATCAGGACTGCATTTCATGTTGCCCTCAATCTCTCCAATCAACTCTGCTAATACGAAATATATATTTATGCAACTTAATATTGCTGCAAAGATGAAACACTAATAATACTAGAAGTAGCTCTGGTTCCTACAGAGATTCCATATTTGTTGTGTCCTTGATAATATGGATGGAAAAATAAATTAAGGAAGAGATTCTAAAAGGCTTCATTAGGCAAGGTGTGAAATACCCAAATAATTCTGTTGTATAAATAGTTTCTGCTGCTTTTGCACTAAATCAAATATAATCTATGCTGACATCTGTACAGTCTAGAGCCTGCAAGTCAGAACAAGAAACAAGCCTTTTTCTCCCTATATAACTAAATGGAAGGAATTTTATCTTTTCTTTCTATAGATACACACATGCCTAATTATTTCTGTAATTAGTATCTGCTTAAAAGTAGAAACATGCTTTCTTGGGATTCAATGCATTTGAAAATCAATTCTTTAACTTGCTGTATGCAAAAGGAAGCACATATGCTTTGACAATTTTAGATAGTAACTTTTAAAATGATGGACAAAGGACATAATAAAAAAAACTTCTGCTTATGGAAAATTACAGTTTCTTGTCTAAATGAGTTCCTTCATGCAGTATGTTTACAAACAGAAGACCTTTACTGAGCTGTAACAATTTTCATTTTGACACCAAAATTGCTGGATGTTTTTTACCAATCTACAGGACAATTTTTGGAGGACTTTGTCCCTCTAACCCACCCTGGCAAGACCCTGTTTGGAGTTCTGCATCCAGCTCTGAAGTCTGCAGAACAAGACAGATACAGACAGGGGCAGGTCCAGAGGAGGGCTGTAAATGTGATCAGAGGAATAGAACATCTCTTCCGGGATGGAAGGCTGAGACAGTTTGAGTTCTTCAGCTGGGAGAACAAAAGGCTCCAAGGAGACCTTACTGTGACCCTTCAGTACTTAAAAGGGGCTTGTAAGAGTCATAGAATGATCGGGGTTGCAAGGGACCTTAAAGATCACCTAGCTCCAACCCCTCCACAGTGGGTAGGGACACCTTCCTCTGGACCAGGATACTCAAGAGCCCCATCCAGCCTGGTCTTGAACAATTCCAGTGTTGGGGAGCCCACAGTATCTCTGGGCAACCTCTTCCACTGCCTTGCCACCTGCATAGTAAGGAACCTCTTCCCTAATGTCTAATCTAAAGCAACCCTTCTTCACCTTAAGGTGATCCCCTCCCTTGTCCTATCACTACACGCTCTTGTGAAGAGTTCCTCTCCAGCCTTCTAGTAGGCCCACTTTAGGTACTGGAAGGGGCTCTGAGGTCTCTCTGGTATCTCATCTCCAGGCTACACAACCCCAGCTCTCTCAGCCCCTCTGCACAGGAAGGCATCGCAGCTCTGTGATCAACTTAGCAACCCTCGTGTCGATAGGTCAACATTATTCTTGTGCTGGGGACCCCAGAGCTGGATGCAGCACTCCAGGTGGGGTCTCACGAGGGCAGAGTAGAGGGACAGAAACCCCTCCCTGGACCTGTTGGTCACACTGCTTTTGATGTGGCCCAGGTTGCAGTTGACCTTCTGGGCTGACAGTTAATGTCCTGCTTTTCATCCACTATAGGGCCAAGCCCTTCTCCACAAGAAAGATGGAGACAGACCTTTTAGGAAGGCCTGTAGCGAAACAATAAGCATTAAGTTTTAACCTAAAAGAGGGTCCAATTTAGTCTAAGGAAGAAACTTTTTACTATGAGGGTAGTGAAACACTGGAACAGGTTACAAGGGTGGCGGTAGATGCCCCATCCCTGAAAATATTCAAGGCTACATTGGACTGGGCTTTGAGCAACCTGGTCTTGTTGCAGATATCCCTGCTCACTGCAGGGGGAAACTGGACTTCATGATCCTTAAAGATCCCTTCCAACCCAAACCATTCTATGATGTTATGACAGGAAAAATCATCCTAAAAATCTGTGTTACCCACAAAGCTGGGAAGATCTAGGGATTCCAGTGCTATTGTGAAGTTAAAGTTTTTAGTCTTTGGAATTCTGCCTTGTAGAATCTATAGGTATGGCAAAAGTTCTAGGGAGCCCTATAGTATACATATTAACTCACATTCGGGGCATACGGATTTTTTGGTGGACTTAAGGAAGTAGAGTCATCAACAACTGCTTTATAATTCTCAGCATTTCTTTTCAGACTGTACTGTTGTACCACTGTTCTTTCTCCCGGCTCCCAGTCAATAATCATATAAAATTCCTAGTTCATACAATCTATATGAAGCTCATTATAAAAATAACATAAATGAAATAGTATTTAAACAATGTCTAAACTAATGTCTTTATATCACCAAGCTATGCAAATAAAAAACCCAAAAAAAACTATGTCCACTTGGTGTTCCCTTCTCTAATTCTCAAAAAAATCAAGTCAGAGACCCATCTGTATTTAGTTTGATTTACTCATTTAAAACAGGCTACACTTTTTTCCCATTTTTTTTCTTTTAAATAACCATATCTTTATATAATTTAGATGGTAGATGATGAAAAGGTTTTTTCCTTTCTTTACAAAAATGTATTTATATAACTGCAGAAATAATGGAACGCTCACAAGAAGACTGTCAAGAATTTTTTCCTAACACTAACTTTTTAGTCTAAATGATTTCTCCTTGATCAAACAGCATCAATCTGTTGCAAAACCTGTTGCTTTTAGGAGTGCGTGAAAGCATAGCAAATTTTCAGGGTGGCTGAAAAGTTTAGCAAGGAATAAATGAGGATAAGGCAAGTAGAACTGCCTTTAAATAAAAATATAGTAGAAATTGGGCAGGGAGTTAAGCTGCAGGGATGAATGGGAGTGTGTGTGTCTTTAGAGACTGACGAAGCCAGCCTTTGTACCTCCTTTGGTCTCAGAACTATTCTTTCTGACAGCAAGAGATTTGCTATTTAAAGAATTTCACTCTTCTCAGTACTTTTCATTTACAAAGCATTAAAGATTTTCTGTGACCTTATCAAGTCTCCACTTGCTCACATTCACCTCTGCTCTAAAAAGTACCAACAAGAGTTTTCTCTTTAATTCCCTAATATAATTAAGTTAAGCTTGAAGCAACTCTTCTCTTCTGTGATTAGCTTGAAGTTTGCTGTTTCTGACCTTGGTGCCTAAGAGCCAAGGAATCTGTGTTTTCCAACTGTGTCACATAGTCTAATAAAGTAACGTAAGAATCCCCAATAAGCCTTGTCCCCTGAGCCAAAACTCTCACCCAATTCAAAGTGATTTATAAATATACATTATTTCTGAAAGTGGAGCCTTTAATACACTCTGATGCTTTGAAACTAGTAGATTAATGATCTGGAAGAGCAGCCCTTCCACAGTTAAATTATCATGGAAACACAGACACATGCAGGTCCCAGTGAAAGATACTAGGCACACATAAACAACACAAGGCAGCAAAAGGCTGGAAGGATGCTGTTTAATAGAGCAGTCTTTCTACCAAAGGTGGTAAGAGAAGAAATACCTCCAAACACAAAGACTTTTTCTCAGATGTCCAGTTTTTTTCCTCCTCCATCTCTCTTTGTTCACAAATACTTAACCACAGGACCTACTGATCTCAGAGGAAATCAGAAATTATCAGCCTGCCACTGCCACTCCTTTTAGCATGCAAGCCTGATGGAGTTAAGACAGACACAAAGAAGGCATAAGACAGAAAAGCAGCCCTGGGCCTCCTGTCCTCTGATCGTTGGTGTCTTGTGGTCAAGAATATTCATTAGTAGCACAGACAGACTGACTCATGGCAAGCAGCTCATCCATACCTCCCTGTCAAATATTGAAAAGGTGGCCCATTGATTTGCACAGGCCACTGATCAACTGTTTTAGCAATGCAACATCACACAGAGGAGGACAAGCAGGAACTCTTGACAAATGAACCACATATTCTGCTATGTTTGTAGAAAAGGAGGTGATAACATTTTTCTACTTCCTGGCTATCCAACAGCTTTGTCTTTCTGGGTTTGAACTCATTGCTAGCATATACAAGTGCTAACGTAATTGACATATATTCTGTTTACTGTCAGATTTGTACATTTATTTCAAATAGGTACAAACAAGATGAAAACTGGCATTTATTATTTCAAACTCCCCTGTTCACAAGAAACACGATATGATTATTTCCATAGGCTTTTTAACTGTCCTAAGGTCAATGATTAAAATTCCTGCTCCAAAATTTCCACAAAGCCCATCACTGTTCCCAGCCTAAGTGTCACAAAAATACAAACCATGAAAAGCCACAGGGAATGGTGTGGCACATCTTGAACAAAGCAGAAAAATCTTTGTTTCTTATTAAGGAAATTAAAGAAAGGAAACTATTTTAATTTGCTGCATGTATGCTAGTTGTTTTTTGACATAAACCCCGGCATCCCATCACTGCTTTTAGAAAGAAAAAAATGATTGGTCCATTTAATCAGTTAAGGGAAAGGTATTTCCTAAATGGCACAAACGTGCCTGTTTGCTGTGTGATGCTCACTGCATTTTCACAGAAATGGGAGTAATCCTCCACACTTTCATCCCCTCCAAATACAGGGAAAGGTAAACAAGGTCTTTTCACACAATCTCTTATGCTTTTAAGTTTCCAGTGGAACTACTGACATTGTGTGCTCAGTGCAGATGCCCAGGGGCTGCTGGGTGTTTTGGGTGGCCAGGGAAGTGATCATGACACCAATCCTGCCAGAGTTCAAGGAGTGTTTGGACAGTGCTCTCAGGCACACAGTGTGACTCTTAGGCTGTCATGTTCAGGGCCAGGAGTTAGACTTGATGTTCCTTGTGGGTCCCTTCCAACTCAGAATATTTTATGAAGGTTCATCCAGCTACATATCTATTTCACAGGGGTGATTACAAGGACACCAAGACTACCAAACAGAAAGGACAAAATACATAAATTTTAAAAATGCAGGCCATAAGAATGAAAGGTCCACTAACTATCCCTTGTATTTAGGGTAAATTTTCTTGAGATGCCTCAGCCTACTAAAGGCAGCCAGGCTACTTCTCTTCAATCTTTCAACAGCTTTCATGTAAACCTAAATCTCAGTCCCTTAAAAAAACCTCCACAAAACCAACACAAACAAAGTACCACAAAACAAAACAAACCAGAAACCCAGGATTTTCTTTTTAGCTGGATCAGATTTTGTATGTGGTGGATGATGTGCCCATACAGTAACACCAAGTGTGGTACTAGGCAAGAACCCAGTTTGCAGACCACAGTAGAAAGAGCTGGATCGTGTCCTGTAGTGGTTTATTCTGCTTTTAAAGAGATCCCATCTCTTTAAAGAGATGCCTTGAGAGACTGCATCCCCACAAAAAGATGAGGTACAATTTTGGAAACGTGCAGAGGAACACAAATCTTGTGGAACTGTGTGTGTAGCTCCCAGGCAAAACTGTTCAAGTTTGTCACCTGAATCCAATGCAGAATAGCAGGGGAGAGCTAAACTCACAATAATATTTACAACAACCAGGAGCAAGAACAGAGTGTGTTTTAAGTAAGCAATAGGAAATTCTGAAGAAGTCATCTTCACCTCTGGACACAACCAAAACCCAACTGCACATGGCCCTGAACAACCTGCTCTGGCTGAGCCTGCTCTGAGAAGGAGGTTGAACCAGGAAATCACTAAAGGTGCCTTCCTGCCTTGACTAGTGTATGACTGCCAATAGAATTCACACAACCAAGGAACCTTTAGTGAAAGCAATATTCCATAACCATAAAATTTTGTGTTTTCTTGTAGTTTTCACTATTAAAAAATATCTTCTGCCTGGTAAAAAAAAAAAAAAAAAACAAAGAAAAAGAATGGTTTTAGAGAAGTTCTCGGGAATTATGTATTTTGTTTTCTGACAGGTAACCATACCACTATATTTCCAGTAGTAACATTTTAACTGTATTTTGAATACTGAGATATCATGTTAATTGATAGATTAAGAATAAAAAAACTAAAGCTATTTACATCCTAACAGATATAGAACAAAAAAAAGCCCCCCATTTAATGGGTTTTCAAATAAGACTTGCAACTTTGTGGTTATACATTCTTTCTCAAAAAGGTGCAACGATTTACTGCTTTCATGAAACTTTTTAGTACAACTTCAATCTCAAAAGAATGTTATTTTATATTCAGTACTTTTTCTGGCAGTCCTTTAAACTACTCTTTCTTTGACTTACAGAGCTATCAGTCACTGCTTAAAAGTCCCCAATAAACTAAATCGACTGCCCTCAAAGAAACCCATCAATCACATTGACTAGTACTAAGAAAGGCCAACACCATGCTAATTGCATGCAAAATTAACAGGAATTTGCAAGTGATTTTCTCAAGCAGAATGCCTCCTATGCTTTGCATGTGTTGAATTACTAAGCATTCTTACCATAGAAGTAGTTCAGGAAATCACTTAATATTATCAAAACACAGGTAAAACAGTCAGAGATGAAGAAGTTTTTCTTTTGAAACCTTGACTGCATCAAATAATAGCTTCCACACTTCCCTGAGGTTTTAGGCCAGGGCTTTTTGCAGTGTCTGTGCACCTTCCAACATCCCCACAGCTGCTGCAGTGCCAGACACGAGGCTCACAGAAAGCCTTGGCCAACTGAGTGTCAGTGCTTAAAATGCAAGTAGTAGTAGTGGTAGAGCATACCTAAACAAGGACAAGGTGTTCAGATTCAATTAATTGACCCCACATCCCACCCCCATTATTGCTGTACTTCTGAATTCCAGGAATGTCCACTTTGGTGATCACACGATTCCTTTTGTAGAAGTCTTAGCGTAACTCCTCATGAGCAGCATTAAAATTGTACACACAGCTGCATTCATTTTAGTCTGACAGGCCTTTGTTCTTAGTTTCAACCCTCTACTTTTTTTTTTCACATTATAACTTGGGGGGATATTCTCATATTGATGAGTTCAATGTTTCTTCTATAACTCACTGTGCAGGAGAAGATAATTATCCCCTAAGTAAGGTCTGACACCTTTCTGCCCTCCCCTCCACCTTTTTTTTTTTTTTTTTAAAAGAGTGGGTAGATGAAAGCATGCTTTTTGAATTTTATATTGTATGTAAAATAATCATACTTCTTTCCCATTTGATCTATATAATCTTTATCTTGCATCAGTCACATAAGCTTAAAAAACAACAGGGGCAGATTACATGAAAGCATTCTCGAGGGGCAGATGTGGAGATTAACAACTATGAGAAGGATACATTTTCACCAGCCTTCCAGACAGATCATAATATCTTTTAAAACAGATTTTTAATCCTGCAAGTAACAGACTGATGACCTGAAACATTCTCAAAGTGTAATATCTTGTATGAGATCTACACTTTGGGGAAGTTGAAATCCAAAAACACACAAACTCAAGTGTGACTTTTTGATTATTTGGGCTTTTGTTTTAAAAGCAGCCTGTCATCACTTTATGGTCTGTTAAGAGTCATTTTGTGTTCTTGTTCAAATTCTGTTTCTTCCAGGAGACTTCTCTCAAGAATGAGATAGGCCAGACTGTGGGTCACACTACTTCTTGTCTTGGTTGGCATAAAAAGGCTACAGAATTCAGGGCCATTGCAGTCAAGACAGTTCAACTGACCTAAAAGGCTACTGTAAGTGGCAGTTCAGCTGCTCCTTCACTGTCTCCTGATTATCCCTCTTTTCTCCCAGACGTGCTCTTGTGCCTCTCTCGCACTGACTGTGTTACTGATCTGACTTAACAGCAAGCTGACGTGGCTCACCACTACCTCCCTCCACCTTTTATTACCTTTCTATTCCCCTCTGAACTGCTTTGGTTTACCAAGGGGTCAACTCAGCACCAGGTTGACCAGCTACACCCTTGTTATCTACTTACATCCTAACTCACCTTATTTCAATGTCTGAGAACCAGCAAATGGAATATACCAGTAAAAGGCAACTGCATCCTACTTGGCTCTGGAGAACATTGCTGGATAAAGTCACAAAATCATTAGGGTTGACCTTTAAAGTTCAACCTATTCTAGTTCCAATCCCCCTGCAGTGATCAGGGACATCTTCAAACAGACCAGGTTGCTCACCTGGAGTCCAGCTTCATCATGACTCTTAGGCAGAAGAATGAGTTGCCAGGTGTGCTCTAGTCCTTTAGAGGAAACAAGAAATGGCGAGACAAGCTAAGTTCCAGGAGAAGGTGACTGTGCTCTGAAGTCTCTTTTAAACTAACTTTCAGAAAAAGAAAACTAATTTAAACAATCCAGAACTTCAAAATTTAGCGTGAAAGGAGGCCTCAACACCCAGAAATTAAGTGTTGATAAAGCTGCTCCATCTTGCATCCTACTAGCTCAGCTTTTCTGTACCCAACAGTGTGAAGTTCTGTACCCACCTACAGCAGGAGGCATTGATTATATTACAAAGAGATGTAATCATTAACCAGTGCCAGGAATTTATCAGAGGACAACAGAAAGAAAAGAAACATAATCCTTAATGATCAAGGATGAGAGAAGAAGTGCATTTGGAAAAATTGCAACAGCCTTTGAAAGACCAAACTGAACACACAGTCTATTCAAGAATCCAACTAAAATCAGACACATCCGGAAGGTCTTAGATCTAGGCATTATATTTGTTATAAACTGATAAAAAATGAGCCTCCTGAGAAGCAACTCTGCTACTCTCTCAGGTAATTTGATCATCTTTCCTCGACAAAGTTACACCACTTGCAAAGATCACTGGTACTGGATCTCCTGGGGAGCCAAGTGCAAACAGCTGAATGCACTGATAATATCAAAGTATTGATCTGTTGGTCTAAACAAACTCACTAGCCATCAATACCTTTCCTGAAGTACTTTCAGGAGCAGAAATTCTTCCTGATAGCTTCGTTCAAACCTGTTTGCCAAGCAGCAGCAGTGCTGACTGAAAACAGCCCCTCTCCTCCCAGAGCCACGTGTCCTTGGCCAGGCCACTGATGCTGACATCCACAAGAACCATATTTAATAGTGGATTCAGACTCAAAATAACCTGCTTGGGGTTTTTGTGCACATCTTTTTTTCTTTCTTAGGGTAAATCATCTTAGTAAGTTACTTAATCCTACAGAACATAGTGTCTCTAAGACGGTTGAATTAAACCAGATTTTTCTGACAGAAACAAAAAGCTGCTGGTTCAGACCCTGTCCCAGCCCCTACCCACAGCTCTTTTTCTAAGAAAAACACAACTATTTGGTTTCATTGCTGCATTCATTACTATATATGCCCTATATACTATAACAGCTCAGATAAGTAAACTGAAACTTAATTAAGGATTTAATTAAGTATGCTCTGTAACTTGTTGCATATGTATTTTAGCCATAGCATTGTGTACTTAAGACTGATATGACTTCAGCAACACTGGAGTGTCCTTGAAAATACTGACACCTTCAGTGAAGCACTGGAAATTGAATAAATACAGGATACCACACTGAGACTTTGTCTGCTTTAACCCATATGTGACTGCAATAGAGCAAGCACAGACTCAAAATAGCAGACTACTGTTTTAAGATCACTAAAGGATAAAAAGATGATAAGAAAACGGGATGAAGTCCAAAAGCTGAAATCACAAGAAGGAAAAGAAATCAAAATTAATGGATTAGGTATACTTTGTAAAGTCCTGCTGCAGGACTCAGAATTTTCCTGATTAAATTAGCATTCTCCATTCACAAAATTTAGAAAAACCCTGTGTTAGCCATAGAGGCACCAAGCATGAGAACCCCTTTATGTGTGCAGTCTTACTGCAGCCACGGGAAGCAGAGCAGCCCTCTCTGCTGGGTCAGACCTGCTCCTACTGTAGCATCCGTCACTAAGTGCTGCCACTCTCTGGTGCCCATGCTCAAGGGGAACCTCCTTCTACTGACACTGTGTTATGGCACATAAACTGCAGGAATCCGGGTCTCCCAAAAGATCTGCTCCTACAGCAAACGGGGAGCACAAATGCAGTACCTCTGAAATAAATGAGGCAAACCACCCCTTCCAGGTAGGAATTCAGTGAAAAATTCACCAGGTTACTTATTGAAGTTTTCCTCCTTTAGGATAACCCCCTCAGGCTGGTTTTTGCAATAGCAAGAAATTTGAGCATGATGAAGGGCAGAGCTGGCTACAGTCAAATGGAATCCACATGCTTGTGCAACATGAAAAGGGAGAATAATAGAAAGAAGTTACTACATGTCATGACTGTAGAGTTTCCAGCCCAACTTCCTCCCCTTTTCCTTACTGTCTGTCTCATTCTCATTCACATCACAACTCTCTAAAAAATAAATAAAACCAGCTGGGCTTCTTTCTGTAGCTTTATATCCAGGAAAGTATAGCTAAGCCCAGTGTTCAAGTTACACAAATTTAGATCAGCTCAGGATGAGGTCCATAAAACTTCTGAAGTAACTCACCAGTATCATAAAAGCTCAAAACCACTGGCCAAGCCAAAAGGTCTAAAAACACTGGGGAGCAGCTGAAGCTGACAAAATTATAAGCAATTGAAAGCAGACGTGGTAACAGAAAGTGTTAAGAAACTTTAGCTATAGACACTGCTGCCAACTCCAGCTATAAATCAGACAAGTAAAATGGGAGGGAAACCTTCAACAGTCTGTTCAGATCTTTTTAGAATAAGAGCATGTCTGTTTATATATACTTTTGTGCAGTGCTAGAAAAAATATGGTAATTTCAATGGAAATACTACATTCTGCCTTACACTAAGAACATTAAATAAAAGATTTTCAGAATTTACAGAAAAACACAAAATCACAGTTTTTCAGTGTTCTCTAGGGTCGTGTTAAAGTACCAACATTTGAAACAAACTACATCTTCCAAGCAGCTTTGCTGAAAGTGTCAGCAAGACATGCTCATCTTGCTCTATAATATCAGCAATATTCTCAATGAATTCCATTCCAGTCATCAAACCTACTTCCTCAACAGTAGGAAAATACTTTGTATGGAGATAAGGAATACTTTTTGAGTATCATGGGAGTAGGAGTGAGGTGAATAAGTGAGGCCACTCCTACTTTTAGTCTTTGTGGCTAACCTTCCTCAGATTGGATCCAGAATTTTCTTCTTTCCATTTTAAACCCCCAGACTAAATAATACTGCTTACCTCTTTAATTGTTTTAGATCTGGGATCTATTCACTCATCACAGAAATGCTGTCATCCCCTCATGTTACAGATGAGGAACAGAAGTGATTTAGCCTGCTTCCTTAGCAACTCAACAGAGAGACTGAAGAGATGGACCAAAATTATCTAAGCAAGAGACTCACACCCCCTCTCTTTGTGCTGGGCTCTGCCATTCCCCACATCTGAGAAGCACCACATCCAAGCCCTGGGGACACTCCTGGGGATGCACCCGGGATGCTCCATTCCCAAAGCATTCCAGCCTTCATAGGACCACTCTCATATTATGCCTTTTGTTGCTGCTCCCACAGCCCACTCCACAGATAGATTTTTATGACTTTCATAATGCCAGTATAGAAATCCACTTGGACAGACACTTCAGCAATGACAAGCTTTGTTCCATAGACACCACCCCTGAGTATCTCCAAATAGCCAGAGGGAGGCAAAGAAAAACTGTGATGAGGATGACAAGAGAGAGTGGGAAGAAAGCGAAAAAGGAGGGCAGATGCCTTGCAGTTCACTTCTAAGTGCTGGTGATGAACTGATTACAGATTATATACCAACTTTGTTATACATGGAAATAAGTGATATTTCTGAAATCTAATTTACTCTCAGCCAGGACTTCTGCTACTAATGCCATTAGTGAAAATATAAAAAGAAAGGGGCTGTAGAAAAACACATGTAGTTACGCTTTTATGAACTGTTTTACTCATTTTCATTAATGACTTCACAGCAACATTTATTCTCCCCCAGATATCTTGATAATAAAACATACTCTTAGTTTTAAATAATTCCAGATTATCCTAAACGTTGTTTCTGTAGCAGCTAAAGCAAATCTGTTACTGACCTTGACAGGAGATTTAAGTCAACTAAGCCTTCTAATAATTCTCCAAATTCTTATCTTATTTCTCCTGAACTATATCTCTGTGTTTGATCGGATGGCTAAATACAAAGTAAAGCTATGCAGTCTACCTATTGATCTCAGCCTGCTTATCTGACACATGTGGTACTTGCAAAGTTTCTTGCATACATTTTTAAGGATCCAGTATTTCTTGCTCTAAAGTAGTTTTAGAGTAAACACAAAACATTTGAGCAACTCTTGTTTACTGTAGTATGGAGCCAGGAAAATAAATAAGTGACGGTTCAATGCTTCTCGGACATGTTTGAGTTTCTGTTGGATGCATTTCAGTCGGACTTCAAGAATACATTTACCTATAGAGACTAATTTTGGGTTTGCTCAACTAACACAAGTCCAAAAATTCCCTTACATGAAATGTATTATTATAGGGGACAGTTTCACTTTGATTTAATCAGAAATAAAGGACTTTTTTTTTAATTTAGACCTGAAAAGCCTAAAATAAATCTCTTTCCCTTTCAAATAAATCAGGTAAACTGTAGATAGCACAGTATAGTCCTTTTATCCAGAAGAATAGTTAAAAAAAAAAATAATATTTATATTAGAGGTTACCTAGAATAGGTGTAGTTAGCAATGAAGTGTGAGATTAAATTACAATAACAGCAGCAGAAACATTGCAGGAAGTGCACGCTAATTTTATACCCAAACAGTTTAAGAGTCACTGCAGACTAAAACTTCCCATGCTTTGATTGACTGTAAAAGATGTGAAGTCAGGTATTCAGGAGTGGGAACATATAGACTAAGAGGGCTCAGAATGTGGAGGGGTATTTTTTCTGCCAGTGATGAAACAGTTAGGGTGAGGAAAGCAACACTGAAATAATGAACTGTACTGTTTTCTTTAATTTTGAGCTTGGCACTGTCTCCAGCAAGCAGGAAGGGAGAACCACTGGACCAGCATGTCCTTAAACAATTGACTGGATCGAGGTCAGTGTGCTCTGTGTTTGCCAGGACTGAAAGGAATTCAAATACTAAATAACGCTACTTTCCTTCCTAAATTATACTCCCCAGCCACAGTGGTGGGAAAACTCAAGGCAAGGTATTACTGCACAAGAAGGAATATATAATAACTTATTAATTTACCACTTATTACTGATTAGAGGGGCAGTTGGTTCTTGCCCAGTGGTGATACACATGTGTTTCAGACAACTATCCTATGGTTTTACATACTCGTGCCTATTTCATATCATCCTTATAAATCCTCACCCAGCTCTCTCTGACAGCCACCCTGACTTTGTACACAGACCCAGGCTCACAGGATAAGCCTGTAGCAGCAGGGCAGCACCAGCACCAAACACTCTGAATCAATGCAGCCCATCTGGGTCCCTGACAGAGCCTGGCTTGGCCAAACCTGGTACAAAGGGCAGGTTCACACCGGGGGACAAGGGGACAGCTGGCACTGTGGTCCTGCACCACATCAGGGCTACTGTGAGCAAACCTGACACAACAAGTGCAGTGCAGAAGTACCCAAGTGGCTCTGCAAGGCACAGCTCATGGCTAGTTTAGTAAGTTTCCCTATCAGACCTTTCCTGGGGAAATTGGGCTTCTTCCCAGCACTGCATACAGAGCACATGCCATGGTATTCTATTATCCTGAATAATGGAGCACACACACACACAAAATTACCTTGAATGCCAGAACATTTTCTCCTGAAAAAAAATAAATAACCCACAACCTAGAAATATTTTCACAACATAGGAAAGAGTTGAAGGTAATACAAAGAATAATAAAAGAGTAGCCTGAAAACTATGCACTTTTTTCCTTTAAGTTAGTGGTTTTTTACTTTTCTTTTTTTTGCCCTAACCAGCTGCTTATATTTCTCTAGGATGTATTATGAAACATGCTTTTGACTTGGTTAAATATCCTCCTTCTGTGCTAGAATGATTAGACTAATGGAATCACATTATATTTATTATTTACAGAGCACATGGGAATGGCTTAGCAAAAGTTCAGGTTGAACAAAGCTCAAAGGATGACTATTTTTGGCACTTGTCTTGTTTGCAGAAGAAACAATATCTAAGGAAGTGCAGTTAATGAAAGGAGTCTGTTTAATCAGCATAAAATAAACAGCTAAAAGCAGGTTGCACAGGGAGAAGCAATAAAAGAACAAGTGCCTTGCTATGGTATTGTTTTCTTTTCAAGTTCTGCTCACAACAGAAGGTTTTCAACAACTGTACTTAAATGCCTCAGTTTCAACACTGAATTCCATAAGGAAGGAAAGAAAAAGCTTTCAGTCCTTTGTACTACAGTGCTCACAAGCCACCCTGGATCTTTTGTAAGCCTTCTGACATGCTCATCAAGTAAAAGGTAGAAGCACAAAATCGATAAAAAAGAACACAATTTGTACACCAGATGCAAGTACAAACACTAATGGGGCATAAAGGCTGAATTTTAACTGGAAAGCTATGTTCAGTGAAGAAATAAGCTTCTCCTAACACTACATATGTAGGCTCAAGAGTACGCATTGAATTTGGGAGCGTGCCGTCCTGCTGGAAAGCTCTTTACAGGATCAGATCCGTTTACCTCAGTGAGAGTTACAACATGAAACCCAAGCTTTTCTTCCAACAGTAAACAGTTACGATGCTATTTTGATCTTAAGCTGCTACTAGAGCCGGACACAAATAATGCATAGAACTGTCCTTGGAATAGTAAGTACAAACCCCAAAACAACAACAAAACCCAAGCCAGATTCCTCTTCCCTTTCAGCAGCCTTTTTTTTCAGAAGAGATTAAAATAATCTGAAATTTTACCAAATCAAGAGAGAACTGAAAAAATCCACTTTTACACAAAATTGTCTTTTGCAAATCCTTTCATTAAGATAACAATGCTTCTAAAGCAACTCTTCTTAGGAAATTAGATTAAATCGTATTTCCATCACTAAAAGGAGTGTGCACCATACAAAAACCACTTCCTTCATCTGCTGAGTTCTCTCTGGAGGCACCACAAAGGAGCCAGCAGAGCCAACTGAGCTGTAACAACGTGGTATACATGAGTTTGTTCTCTTATTGCTATAATTATGTAACAATCTCAACAGCACCAGGTTCTATGATCTGGAACAACAGTTTCATACTAGTAACTGTATGTGTCTAGGGTGTATCCTCACACTGGAAGACACATTCTTCTACAGCAGTTGTTTTTCAACTATACATTAAGCTTTGAAGGACAGTGAAACTGGTTGAACTGGCAAGATGTCAGACAGGTATTTGGAAAATGTCTTATTTTAAAAATGTTTTCATTTAAAAACTGTCCAGCAAGGTTTTGAGTAAGAAGTAGGGGCAAGGATCAAGACTGTGCTCATCTTCAAAAGAGATGAATAGAAGGAGGAATAAGTCATAGAACACCACAATGCAAATCAGTAAACCCTCCCAGCTTGTCACTTCACTGTACCCCAGAATACAGGAGCAAGAGAACAGTCAAAGTGCTTAGGAAGTAGGAAACTGAGAGCAGCTGAAAGAGAACAACTTATTCACCACGCAGAGACCACAAAAATCACCGCTAAAACTAAGAATGCACTTAGGAGGCTCAGAAATAAAAGGTTTCTCCTTTTCCTAATGGTTTGTTAAGATGATTGCATCCATTGCTAATGGTCTGTGATGCTGCAGATGATTCTTTTCCCGAGGCCCAGCTTGAAATTGTTTATACTTTTACTATTCAGGCAAAAAAAGCTTGTTATGCCAGATAGAGCTGTGAAATCAAAGTTTTCTGGTTCCTAATAACCTCAAAGATTCTCAATGTGATTCTGTATCCTGGAATTAAGATTTCTGATTTTTTTTTTTCAGTTTATTTCCTTAAAAACCCACAACCAACCAACCACAACAACAACAAAATTCCAACAAAACATCCCTAAAGTTTTCCCTCAAATCACTCATAACACTTGGATGAATCACTGATTACCAATGGCATTCCGTGCTCTAAAAAAGAATGAGAATAGGACGAATAAAATTTCTGTCAGCTTCATTTTTAAAAAAACTTGAAAGATGAATGCTGAATATGTCTAGAAACGTTTATTCCTTTTATTCCAAAGCAAGTGTTCTGAAGAAAAAAAAAAAAGGAATGAAATAAAATGAAATTAATAATATTCTATTCATATAATCTGTAACTAGGCTGAAGAGCCTGGAAGGAAGGAAAAAGGTAAATGCCCAATATCCATTAGCACAGAAGAAAAGAGAAAACTGTGATGTTAAAAGAACCACTGCTTCAAAGCACTCACGTTCTCTGAGGAAGCCAGTGAGGGCAATACGTGATGACTTTCTCCAAGCAACTAAATACAGGAGAAATAAAATCGACTGTAATTGCAGTGCTTTGTATTGACTGAACAGCTGCGGCACTCAGAGAACCTGTGGCTGTAACAGGTACAGAAATGCAAGAGTTCATAGAGTTGCTGTGAAGTGTAACATGTGAGAAACAGCCCTGAATTTTAAGCAGAACTTGAAATAAAGCTGTGTCACAGATAAACTCTGTTCAATGTTCTGTGGGCCAGAACAGCCACAATACCTATTTTACCATAGGGCACAGTGTTGACACAGTTCCACAATGTCCTTTTTCTTTTTTTTTTTTCCCATTAGGAGATGGGTTTTTAATTACCATCTGGGATCTTTGATTTAGAAGGATTTTTATATGTTGGGCTACTACTAAATTCTTCCCCTTTGTAGGAGGTTAAAGGAGAAAGATGGAGGAAGGAAGGAAAAGGGATGGAATTAATTTTGTTTGAAGCAAGACTTTTAGGGAAACAGCTTACTCTTGAAGAAAATTCCCATGGGGAAATATATCTTCATTTTGAGATTTTAAGAAATGAGGGATTTCACAATTTTGTACTGCATTTTACCCTTTTATACAGTTAAAAAGGTATTACCTTACGTTTATTTTTGACCATGCTGGGTATGTTTACATTTGAAACGTATATATGTATCTACATAACCAAGTTCAGCCAATTTGTTTTCAGACCAAGAGATGTTTGGGAGAAAAAAGAAGGGATATTTTACTTAGCAGCTGTTCACAATTATTTAAAAAATGTACTAAAATAAAAGTAGAGGAGAACATTTTGTGCTATTCTGATATGATAGCAATAGTAGTGGTAATAGCATACCTTTACCATATAGAGTGATAAATAAATAAATAGAAAAATGTGACATGTATAGAGTAAAACAGTATTTCAAAAATCTAAAGGAATATTTCACTAACAGTTTTTAAGCTCTTTTCTGTTATTTTCTTGATATGGAAAATATAAGCATCTCCTATGATTCTGAGCTGAGATTGAAGCAGTGACAAACATGGGATTTCTAACAGCAACTGCACTTAGTGCTACTGAGTCAACTTTGACATTTATGCATATAAAGTTGTTGATTTAAATGCTTACCAGAATCCTCTCTGACTGCCCTGCTTTAGAAATGAAACTTTGACACGTAGCAATCTTATCAACTCAGTAATTGATGGCATCAGAAATGAGAAGTAACTAATGCCTGGGGACTAATGCAGACTAGTTTAGTAGACACATCCTTGAAAGAGGATCCAGAGGCTGGCCCTGCTTTTGCAGTTGTGTCATCAAAAGCAGGTCAAGGAGCTAGAAAGAGTCCTCCTCCACACCAGTGGCTTGCCTTACCAGCTTAAAACTCCCCCAAAACCACATGAGAAGGAAGTCTGCTTCCAACATCGGCTTGTATCTCATGCTGCCAATACCAGAATGCAAGAATTGTCCAGGTCCTTGATTTCAAGATTTGTCATATCATACCTTTACCTTGTCAGTTGACCTGAAACCAGCCTTGACATCCAAGACATTTTAAGAGTAGAAGAAAGTAAGCAGTTTAATAATTATAGCCTAAAAATCAAATATGGGAATGTTTACAGAAAGACAGATACATGCAGAGGATTTGGTTTAGATGATCTTTAAAAGGTCCCTTCCAACTTAAACTATCCTACAAATCTATAAAAGGAAAAAAAAAAATCCTTACAATGACTTGCACTTTAGTTAATTCCCAAGTAGCTTCGTTCCTGCTTTATCCAACTAACCAGCTACTTTAACCCATGATCAAAGACTCACAGCTGGGATCCAGGTCACCCAAGCTCCATCTGAGGAATTTCTTCCACTGGAATATATCTTTGGTAGGATACACATACACTTTTATGGTCAAAGTTTCCCCAGGATGCTACTCAGACACAAACCTTTCACCCATGAATATTTCACAATTCACAACTTAACCACTTCAATTTCACCACTTTTCTGACAAAACTACAAACTGAGTTGGCCTAATTTAAGAAATACATGTGCCCATTAGAAATGGCAAGGTGGAACCAATAAATATTTAAAATATTAAAAGATGTAACTTCTTTTTTACATTGAAATCAATCTCACAGTAAAATATTAATATAACATACTGTAGAGTCACATGAAGAAAAAATATGCATAGGCTTCATCCTCAATTCTTTTGGGAATTAAAAGCACTTGTTAATTTAGGGTGAATAATCTCTTAACCGAATTTGTATTTATACTACTTCCCTATGATGTTTTGGTTCAGATAGATGCAAAATTTTCTGTCCATGGAAAACATCCATATCATGACAGGTGCAATTTAGGGAGTGTCAGATTTCATTGCATAATTTTTAATAATTTTTTCAATTGTAAAAGCTGTTATAAAAAGAATCTGTAGAAGGAACAAAAAGGTTAAAAATCTCAGCTGTAATTTATAGTGTAGAAGGCTACTGTAAATGCAAAGAAGACTCATCATTTCAGACAGTTTTGTAGAAAGAATAACTTAGGAAAGAAAGTGCTTGGGGAATTTACTAGAAATGAAAGAGTACCTTTGCCTTGTAGCCATGCTTAATGAAGGTATTAAATTTTTCTCGTCTGAGGCTGTCAACTTACCTTGCTGAGGCTCACAAATTCTCCCTAAAGAGACATTTGTGTAGCATGCATTTCAAGAAAATGAGCTGAAAGATGGATATGAAGAGGGTGTCTTATGAACAGAATATGGGGAGCTGAATAAAACACTAGATTTGGCTGCTACATGGAGTTGTTTTCCTGCCTTGCTTTGTTAAGATACCACCATTGCTCTTGCACAGACTTGAAAGAAAACACCAGATGAAAGTCAGGGAAAGCTGAATATGCCAGTGGGTAAAAAGGAGAAAAAAAAAAAAAAAACAACCAAGAAACTAACAACAAACCAACAAAACAGAGAATACAGATATAAGAACACCCTCAAAATTAACATGAGAGACAAACGAAGAAAACAGACATGAAAAAAGCAGAAGATGATGTAGTAAAAAAAAAATGGTAAGGAAAAGAGGAAAGAACTAGATACAACTGGAAAAAATTAAGGCAACATTTTAAAGATTACAAAAGTGAGTTTAGAACATAAATCACTTGAAGTGATTAGCTTAATATTTAGTTCAATGATTCTCAAAGAGAAAAGGCTTCTAAGTAATTATATCTTCTCAATATAGGACTTGAGCTACTTCGAAAGTTTTATTCAAGGACAGAAATTATCTTGAGGAAAGGGAAGGGATTTTTGGAGAGAATAACAGCTTTAAACAACATGTACAGCTACAGAAAGGTTAAAATGGAAAAAGGAACTAAAAAAAGGATCAAAGAGAAATTAAGATAAGAAAGTCATCGAGAATAAGAGACTTTTTAAGCTTTTACCCAAATGCAGAATGAAGAAAGGAAACAGGAAATGAATACAAATCAGGGACTTTCTTGACAGAACAAAGTTGAGTATTAAAGGCAAATCTGTCATCTCAAACCCATGTGTTTGCACTCAGTTTTGGTACTTTAATTTTTAGACATGACATTGAAATAGAGAATTCTCATTGAATTAATAACTTTGAGCAAAATACATCTCAAGTCAGCATGTTACTGGGGCAAAACTGTGTTTTAAATTAACCTAATACGTGTGAGAGCATGTCATTACATTGCTTCAAAACTCAGTCCAGAATGGGAGGGTGGCTCAGCTATATAACCCTCTCCTATTTTCTTGCTGGCATGAAGGACAAGGTACTACACTGACTATTCAAAGAAAAAATAGAGAGGAATGTTTATAATTCCATTTAATTTCATAGGAACACAGAAGTTCACACAGCCTTAGTCTGCAATGGAGTGCAATAAATGCATTGCTTATTGCCCCCAGTTTTCTTCAGGAGTTTCCTGAGCACCAAGATAAAAAAGTGGGAAGTGCCAGCCAGAGAATGCCTAGTCCTCCCTCTCCTAGCTTCATGAAGATGCTAAAAAAGAGACCAGAAAGAGGCACCTTTGTGGAGTCAGTGACCTTTCTAATTGCTCCAAGGACACAGCCCAGACACAGATCAGGAGAAAGCCATGAAAAATGTGATGTAATATAGGCACACAAACGTCTTCATCATTAGACCTACTCTTCTCGCTGGGCTGGTCCTGTTGCAGGTACTACAGGTCTGGAGAAAGGCAGTAGGAGCAGTGAAAGGGAAGTCAGGGGCGAAGGACAGACTCCACTCCATGTTCCTTTCCTTTCATCCTGCACTTATCTGCCCAGGCCCCATATGAACTACAATATCCAAGGAGACTAGAACCTGCTGTTACTCAAATAAATCCCTCCACAGATATACCTTATATGCCCACTCCAAATACTTCACTTCACATTCCCAACATGAAACAGTCACGGTGCTTCTGATCCTCGTCCATTATGTGTATCCAGCACACACTGCAAAGTGTATGAAAGAAAGGCAGCAGCCTAATTCATCAGCCTTCGGAAATCATCTGCTGCCCTAAGCAGGTAGTCTGAAGTGATTGGCTCTGATGAATATATGTTAACCTAAATACAGACATAAATACCGTTTGCATGTAATATTATACATTTCTGAGTACTGGGGACTGTGCAAGAGAAGGATTTCTCTCTAAATCTGGGCAGTCAAGACAAAGAAATATAAGAGAAACAGAAAATCAAAAACAAACAAAACTTGCTCATTTTTATGTCAACAGCAGAAATAGGAGACAAACTCTGTGTTTTAATTGCCAGTACATTGATTTGGGCCTGTGTCCCCTGCCCAGTTCTATCTTTTGGCAGGATTGTGTGGTGGCCAACTCTACAATTTTATTTTGTCTCCACCATAGTTTGGATAGGAAATATTTAAATGGCTATCACAGTCCATGGACTGGCTGAAGATCACTGACTGTCTAGATTTCTAGTCAGTCATAAGGCTGAAAGGATTTATTATTAGAATGCAGAAATTAAAATAGTTCTTTGTCCACAAAATAACAATCCAAAGATATCCAAAACATTTTTTTAGGCCTAAGCACTGAGCTGAATTTTCACTCAAAATCACTACTTTAAAGCAACAGATCTTTTCAATCATTATTTTTTTTTCCTACACTCAAAAAAATTTCCATACTATCTACTTAGGTCACAAAATTCAGTAATGGAAGAACAGCTATTGCAAGAAGTTGGAAGAAGCTGTTGGGAGAGGTTGCAAGAGGTAAGCCTTGAAAGCATTTGCCAACATGCACACCAAACACTTCAAAATATCAAGCCAAACAGACCCTACTATACTGTGTATACCAGTGAAGGTATTTCATACCAGTAAATATTTTAAAATAAAACTCAAACTGTTTTAAAAATAAAAAAATGGTTTTCATAATGATGTGTTTTTCATCTACACTAAAAGGAAGGATTTAGTTTAGGGACCATGATTGGTGATAGCAGTCTTGGTTATAATTTGTAGGAAAATAGGCTACAGCCAGAGAATAAAAAAAGATGGGCAGAGGCAGCTTAAAGAACATACAAACAGGAGAAACCACAATCTGTGAAGGCAACGGCAACAAAAATGCTTCCCAGCTCAGCAAAGGCTTCCATGTCTCCTGAAGGTGATGCAGAGTGCAGGGGATCTGTAGATCCATGGGACACACAAGCCATCTGTATGTGTGCGTGGGGATTAGATAATCCACCACCAGGACATCTGCCATCATGTCAGCTGGGGTCAGGACACGGTAAGAGCAGAGTAAGCAAACCTTTTATGTACAACAAGGCTCCAGTCTCTCTCCACCCACTCCCACCCTTTTTGCTTTTTTCCTTTTTTAAACAGCTTGTATGATTTTGATAATCATTTCCATCTGTCTTAAAACTGCTTGAAATATCATGTTGCAAAGGAGATCACATCTAGAGCTAGCTCAAGTCCTGCATCTGCAACTACATTTTCAGCATATCTGAAACCAGAAGCACAATCCTGATGACAGAATTCACAAAATCTTAGTTTAACCTTGGGAAGATGAAAATACCTTCATTTAATATTCATTGACCCACCATCTTAGTTTTGATCAATATTAATTTCTGATGCTAATAAATCTTTACACTCTGCCAAGGACAGGGGAGTCAATAATTGCTTATCATGGTGAGAAATGAAAATACAATCTTGCATCTTAATTCATTTCACATAGAGCAATTATCAGGCAGCATTAAAGTTTGTAAAAGCATCTGTCTCAGGATCCACCAGGTAAAAACAACTTAAACCTTTTTGGCAGCCCTGGTTGATTTAAACACCATGGAAAATTTGAGTTTTTGCTCAGTGAACCACAAAGTACCACCTCATTTAATACCTGTTATGCTGCAAGGAGATTATTTCATAGGGACAATCAATAGACACATATCCCAAACAGCTTCTCAGAGAGAAACTATTTTGTACACTTGGACCTTGTAACTGGACACCATTCTTCAATTTTTAGGCTAAACTTTCTTTCCAAGATTTCATTCCCTTACATTCATTCACTTAGGCATCAGGAATTAAAAGGGAGCTCCTGACTATTCTTAAGGTACTGCCAAAGTTCCTATTGATTTCAAGTGGGATATTGTTTCTCTTCAGGAAAATGAAGATGACTGTCAGTAATATGGGGAGAGAAGCCAAAAGGCTCAAATATCCAAGAGCTGATAACGATAATAATCTCAAAAATATCCTCGTTTTGCCTCAAAGAACTAGTGCCTGCTCTACCAGTATCACTTCTGGCTGGCACCAGTGAGTGAACCTGTTTAGTGGGATGGTGGTGTCATGGTAACAGGTCATACAGATGGGAAGGCAATACATAGTGATTTGATGTATTTATGGTTTGGTTCAGTTCCTCTAGTTCCAGTCCTAACAGGAATTTTTAAGCCCATATGTAAGGCTGTACACAAATCTTCCTGCACAATTAACTTTAACTGGCAAGCCCACATTTTAAGTTAGATTCCATATAAGTTAGTGACTTTTGACTTTGATGATTAAGTTTTTTAATGGGATGCCACACGTTCACAGGGGCAAACAATCAATCAGTGCAATATTCAAACCTCTTCATCAATGACTGCAGCAATTGCCTTTTATCACACAGTCAGCAATCTTGCTTTTAGCCATCAGCCACACAAGAGCAGCTTTAGTCCACTGCCATTTTTGCATCTTTGGCACAACACAGTGTGCAGTTTTTATAGAGTTGGAAAAGAGGCAGTTATATGTTTCTAAGTTTTCTTATGTGTCTCAGTAGAATCTTGGTCTTTTTGCTAAAAAAAAAAAAAATGAAATTGTCATCCAATTTTATGGAAATCTAATTTAATACCTATGTTAATTATGCAGCCAACGAGCCTCAAGGGATTATGTGGGAAGCCAGTGGTACATTCTTTATCATCATAAATATTGTATTACTTCAAATGCACTTTGGAAATTCCATTCTCAGCATTTCTTAATGATATTCAGAACTCCAGGACAGAGTAGACTCTTATCATCCAATGTTAGAGCAAATTCTACTGCTTGTGTACTATTTTTTTCAATTACTGCAATATCAATTTTCCTTTATATTTCAATAATCCAGCAAAAATTCACATGACTGATGTGGTCAAAGGTTGCTGCAATTTCCATTTAAATGCTTTTAATAAAAAGATAAAAAATAAAAAAATTAACAGTTGCAAAGCAGCTACCACCAGAAGAAAAGGCCTGTATGTGTATTAATTAAAGCAAATCCACCAGTCACAGAGAAAAACATGTAAAAAAAAAAAAAAGTTTACTTATTTTGCAAGCATGAAATAAAATCCTTCTTTCCAGACCTCTAGTCACAATTGCCTTTACCGTGTCTCTTGAGTTCACTTGTCAAAGCTCCTTCATTTTTAAGGACATGCTTGCTCCTCAAACTCCTAGGCTTCTTAACTACTGAAATGCTTCACTATTAATTGCTGAGGACTGGCATTAAAAAACCCCAAATAACACCTTCATACAATGCACATTGATATGCGTTTCTTTCCCTTATGGCCCTTAGTCTGCAAAGGCAGAAATGGAACCTTTTTTCTACTGCAAAGCAAATTGTGCCATGCAGAGAAATCACCTGTAAACTGTATTTTCTGTTTAAACACACTGCTGTTCATTAGGAGGATTCACAACACAGAATCTGAGCTGAGAATGTAATGAACAAGACACTGTGAGAGTGTCACACAGAATTCCACCCGAGTGTTTGGTGATGGCCTGCACAGACAACATGCAAAGCATGCTGAAGGGTCACAAACTTACTGTGCACTGCAGATTACTTTTACACTTTACAGCATATGCATCTCTCTTACTACACCTATATAAGTGCTGGTTTGCCTTGCCATAAACCACATCTGAAACTCTGACCCACAGCTGTGGCTTCCTTCGTGATTCTTCAGGGGCCAGACAAGGGTTAGGAGTGGAGTGGGACTGTGTCTTTGTGGCTTCCCTTTGACCCTCACAGCACATACGTGTGGTTTCCTCTCAGCTGCACACAGCTCTGATTAGTCCCACCAGTTGTGCTTATCATATCCCAAAAGCTGTGTGGAAACAGTGCTGAAAGCTTCCTAAAATTCGTGATACCTTCGCTTGCATTTCAGACACCATATGGGGAAGAGACGATGAATGTATAAAGAAGATTATTTTTATAGGTTAAAATGGATATCTCCATATCTCCAAACCAGCACAGAACACCATTACAACCCAAAATTCAACACAGCACCACAGTGCTATCTTCTAGAAACCTCTAAGATACCGTCTCTCCCCATCATAATGCCAGCTACAAGTCATGTGTCCCAAAGAGGACATGGAAAGAATGAAGCATGTAGTGTTTCTGAAATTAAAGACAATGTTTCAAATGGAGTGGGTTCTCAAGGATCACTTATTATCAATTCCTCCTCCCACTACTATTATTCAGGAGTAATTTAAAGTGCATGTTTTTAAATTTGTTATTCAACGGGAGATAATAAATAAACAATAAGAAAATGAAAGTGTAATGATAAATGCAAATGCATTCTAATAAAAAAATGCAGATTTTTTTTTCACATTCCAGAAATAACGTCTGCTCATTACTATCAGACAGATTTTTTTTAATGAGCCTTGGGTTTTGATAATTGTTTACAATAAAGTCACTATAATTTACTTTCTTTCTTTAACAACAGGCATTAACAATACCAGTTTGGGAGCTGACTTTTTAAAGAGAGATTTTATTTCTGCAGTTAAACAGAGAAGACTTTGTTTTCCCTACACTTTCGGATAGAGGCTACTTCTTTACAGATTTTTATTAATCATAACAGAACCACATTCAATATTAGTCAAATGAAGACTTCCATGACAGAGTTGAGAGACTAAACTGTGAGGAGGTGGAAAAATAATTTTTCTTTTACATCTTATGCACAAAAAACACCTCTTAAGGAATTTTTCACAACTTACAGTGTCATTGACCAACAGACAAAGATGTCATTGATAGGCTAAGCTTACCAGAACCTTAAATACAAAATTATTTCCCTTTTGGAAGGTTCTTGTAGTGTCTCTGATTTGCTGGGGATACCATGTTGTATTCCTTCATCTCTAGAAACCCTAGATCTGTTCACAAGGACTGTCTGCACAGTATGGTCATCTGTTACTTTCATGATCTAGAGCAGTTTTTCAGGATTTTCCTCCCTCAATTATTATGTATTCTTCGTTAGATATGCTTTTCTAAATCAATATGATTTTGGTGTGATGGCTCTTTTGGCAGGGAAAGCTGCAAATTAGCTGGGACTTATTTGACAGGTCAATTGGGATTGAAAGTCCTAAAAACTGCAGAGTTAAAAAGAAACCTGAGCTACACAGCTGGAAATAACTGAGAAGTCTTTAAAAACTTTGGAGCTAGAGAGAGGGAAGCATTCATTGCCCTTCAGAGTGCTCCATCCTGCCTTTGTGTTTCATTTATACTTCACAGAGTTTCTTAGTCTGTTACTTAAAACATGGATTTATCTTTAGGAAGGGGAAGCTTTCCAGTTAATCTAACTCCCATATTTAGCTTCACCTCTAGCCCCCTTCCTCCCTTCCTGCAAAAAGCATCAAACCAGATCCAGTCTGTACAGTCTGAAATGACCTGTGCACACAGCACTCGTAATCCCAGTGCCTCAAGAAAACCAAGTGTTACTTCAAGTGAACTTATAGTCAAAATCCAACCTGGAGGTTTGACCAAAGGGCAGCAATTCTGCTGGTTTTGTCTCAGTCTCCATCTGTGGTGCCTGGTGGCCACAGTGCCCTGAGCTAATGGCTGTGGGGTGTTGCATCCCTTTGGATTCCATCACCTTGACCTCATGCCAGATCTCCCATCACAATACTCTGGTGGCTCATACCTGCCCAGCCTCCCAGGAAAATGCAGCTAATCATGTTTTTGTCATGTGTCTAAGTCTCATCAGCACATGAAAGCCAGAAAGTTCATCTGTGAGGACAGATAACAGAAACCTTATTCCCTGCTAACCTAATGGCAATTTTTCTAAAAAAAGAAAAAGGAAAAAAAAAAAGAAATGAAACATTAATCATAAATTCACTAACATAACAAGAATTTGCTTCTTATTCATCCATTGTTTATGTAATATTAGAGTTTATTAATAAAATACCATAGATTAACATAGTGCTTGCTAACATGTGTTTTTAATACCTTGTAAGAGTTGTATACCCACATTCTGAACTACTTATCTATCACAGGATTGCTGATCCCACATCCTAAAGCTATCCATAGGTTTAGAGCGCCTTTCTCCATTTGTGCTGATGTTGTGCTTTTTATACTGCATACCTCTTGCTTTATTATATATTGATTTTTATTCCTATTAACTATACAACTGTTTTAATCTTTTTTATTTTCCTTTTTAAGGTGCTCATGTCACATGAATTCATCTGTCATAGTTGGAGGCAGTCTACTTCAATAAATTATACTTAGCTCCAAGTATATGAAAACAGTGGTTTCATCCAACATGAAGGTTGTATGAAACAACAGCAGAAATTAAACAAGTAATTTCATACAAAGGTAAATAGTTTCAAATTACAGTCTTTTTTATAGCTTAAGTATTCCATTCACATACTTTAAATTGTAGTACCCAATATTCTAGGCTGCACTGCACAGAATGAAAAGTTCAAGTCCTACTCTCTTAGAGACATCAAGACACAATGACTTGAATTCTGCCATGAACACCAAAACTTTGTTTTGGTGAGCACAAGATACATTTTTGAAAATACACAAATAACTTAGGCATTTAAATCTTGTCAAATTATTGAATGCTAAGCTCTTGAATGCCTTAAAAATGTAATGTTATAGGGTTATCTCAGTCAGACAGAAATTGAAAGTGAGATGTGGTGGAAATCTAGGAAGCACGTAACGTTCTGGTACTGAGCCCACCTTGAGAGCATTGGCAGAGTGCAGTTAAGGTAGATAATTTTCAGAAGTGAATAGGACTGTAAGGCAGCACACAAGGAGACAGCAGTGAGGGAGAGGCATCAGTAAATAACCAATTCTCATCCAAAAAACTTTGCAGGAATTCCTCCCCATTGATTCTGAAATCAGTTGAGCCTTCTCAATTGCAATATTTACAACTTTGAACTTTGGATCCTCAGCATAAGCAATATACATGTTTCAAAAAATTGGACACGAGAACCTATATAAATACTAATGAATCAGGAAACAGTATCGTCCCAAATCTAAACAAAATGTTTCACTGCCTGCTATGTAGGAATACTGAGAAATGAGACTATAAAATTAAACTTCTCTGATCAGATTTGGGGTGAACACAGACTACGATCTTTGATCTTTGCACATTTGTGACTGTTTCCCTCTCTCCGCTCTGAACCTGCACCAAACTGAAAACCTTGAGGGGAAGAGCATGTCTTGACGGTTTGGGTGAGCAGATCTGTCTGTCTTCCTTTCATCCAACACACACACACACACACAAAATTTTTCACATCCCTTACAAAGCTGGGCTTGAGTCTCACTCCTTTAGATGCCAGAAGGCAAATCTCATCTCTGGGCAAGGGAAGTGAGTGCTGTTCCCTTGCTCAGGCTCAGCACACTCTGGCACTTTGGGTTCCATCAAGACTCAACTGTTCAAGACTCTACCAATCACTAAAACTTCCCCACCAATCTAAGCTTCGTGGATGAGTGTCTTAACTTTACTCTCAATAAACATTCCAGTGTTTCTAGGCTAATAAACTCCCAACCCCACCCCAAAAAAAAAAAAAACAAAACAAACAAACCACACACCAAAAAAAACCCCAACCCACAACTGACTAGATGTATTTTATCATCTATTTCTATAACTTAAGGAATCACCTAAATTAAAGCAGTTCAGATAACAATTTTGCTAAAAATTAGACTTGGGCATCTCATGCTCCAGAACAGATTTTTTTCATAAAAGTACTATCCTTTGAAAACTGTTTTGTACAGTAAATTGTACCAAATGATTCCTCCATTCAGAGGATTTTCTTATTACAAGTGAAAACTTCACAAGGGGGAGTATTCCAGCAGTTCTAACCACCACCTTCAAGTGCCTTTGAGGACACTACTCCAAGTTAGCGAAAACATCAGGAAGGCAAAAAAATTTACTGATCAGAAAATGTGGCAGGGAAAGACTGGAACAGCTACGGCTCCTTTCTGCTTACAGTGCTAATATAGATAGTGACTATACAATACTATTATTTGACACAAGGAAATAAAACCCCAGGCCCAGGTATTTTGAAGTTTGGCATCAGGAGAACGAAGCTAAAGAACTGGAAGGGAACAGGACATTTTGTGCCGTTGTGTTTGATTATACTTTTATTATTGCACCTCTCTTCCCTGCCCCCACCACCCTGCAGCAGAGATGTAGCTCATTCAGAAACCTTGCTTACTGTCAATCATGGGTGCAAAAAGAACAAGGCTATAGCATCACTTCCCTGCTACAGCTATTTGAAATTATATATGTACACACAAAAAAGTTTTCTATTTTTCTTTTGCAGCCTAAAAGGACCATCTGTGGTACTACTGGTACTTCAAGTCTGACAGACCCAACTTGAACATTAACCCTACTTTTGCTGAAAGTTCATCAGCCTTCTCATTATCTATGGTCAGGAGCTCAAATCTTACACTTTGATTTTGCCTTGGGAACTTGGAGAGTATCATGTAATATATAACATGTATTTGAATTAAAATCTGTAGTAATGCAGTATAGTCCCGATGTAATTTACTAACTAAATTCCAGGTGTGCATTCCACACAGATACTTCCCACTAATTGAAGGTATTATTTTAATGAATGCACCATTAAGAGTTCCACCTAATAATTCTACTCTAGATTTAAAAAAAAAAATTACAAAAAAAAAACCAAAAAAAAAACCAAAAAAAACCCAGACCTTAGGAAATACAAACAATGACTGCATCTACATGAAAAAAACGCTATTTAATGTCTGGTATTTGAACAGTATACTGTAAAAGAAAAAAAAAAACAACACAAAAACAAACAAACAAAAAAAAAACAACAAAAAAAAAAGACTTGAATTCAACAGCATCCATCTACTAATTATGTTGCTAAGATATTAATAGGAAATAATTTGGTTCTATGGCTCTTAAGAACTTGATTGTGAAATTCATAATAATACCAGACCTGTATCATTCAGCAGAGAAAAATGAAAAACAGCAAAACCAGATCCCTAAAATGAGTAGGTACAGTTGAGGAGCCTAGTTTACAGTCACTGAATTTCATTCCCCTTTTCATTTCCAATAATTGCAGTAAAATAGCTGCTCTTCAGGGACACATTAGGAAAAGAATAGTAATTATGTTAGGAAGGTATAATCTGTAAAAAAATGAATTAGAACTGAGTCAGTCTAAAACTAACATCTTACAGATTCGAATGAAGACCTGGCTGTGTGCTGTGAATGGCTCATTCAGAAACACTTCCAGATTTTTAGATGTCAGCTCCGCCACTTTGGGGACATTTATTATTGTCCTCAAAATGCATAACCCTTCAACGTGAAAAATGACATCACTGAGGAGTCAACACTTCCCCTTCCCTAAGGAGCTATGCCTGGGAATACACACAAAAGTCTTAAAACCAGAAAAATAGAAACTTTCTTTATGAATGAGCCCACATGGTTTAATCACCAGAACCACTTATATTGCCCACATTTTGGGAAAAGGCATAGGCAATCCCAAAAGTAAAGAATACAACATCCTAAGGGCTTTTAAATGCTGGTTTTCCATCATAGATTTTTGACTTTTAACAGTTTATTAAAAATAAATACATTCACTGCTTAATAGTTCCTATACTTTACTTCCAGATAGCACACAGCAGAAGGAGGACGAACAATCCATAAACAATTGTGTTTTACACAGTAAGCTTGATAAAATAAAGCAGTGAAACATGTAGTTGGATGTATACTGTGGGAATATCTCACACACTCAAAAGAAAAGGAAGGAAAATATTTGTGGACTATTAGAATGTAGATTATCTACAAAATTTTCCTAAAATGGCACAAACACTAGTGGAAGACACCATCAAGTTCCCTGGCCTTCACATTCCTGCGAGGTCAGAACTGGTGTACTTCCAAGTTTATATAACATTGTTGCTTTCCTCTCTCCCAGTCTTTCAAGTCTCCTTTTTGACAGGATTAGAAATACACAGCTTGTTCTGTCAAGTCTAAATACTAGTTTTATCATTAAAATTATTTAAGTCAGTATTTGCACAGAAGAAAATAAAGAGCTTTAACCAGATCCCTTGGATTTCTTCACTATAAATTATGAAACCAGAAATTAAATTAAACAGAAAGCAAAATAATGTGTGACCCTCCCTAACCACTAAATCATCTGTGGCAACCTGTACAAATGGATGTATTTTGGAACGTTCCCAAAGCCAAACTGTTGAAGTTAGCTTTAAAACAAGATGTGAATTAGCTTGCCATGCTCCATCCTTGACTTAACCCTCCAGGATGTGGTCAAAAATTTACTAGGCAAGCAGTGAAGGAAGCAAGAGCTGTGTCACTGAACAAGTGATAAAATTTGTTACCCAGAATTTTGCAAAGTACTGCCCTCTATATAGAAAACTTAAGAAACAGAGTACATTATATGCTCTACTACACAGAGAAAAGTCTTTTGTGAGACGATAATATTACTGTTTCTTAATTTTAACTGAAAATTATATTTTAATCACTATCATGTGACATGGCATTTCTGAGGATGATGTACTCTCTTCAACTTTCATCTCCCAATGACATATGAAAAATCCTGTGTATAAAAAGTTATAACCCAGTAGAGAAAACAGTTGAGAACAGTTTCTCCTGGGACACAGCCCTAAGACTTGGAAAATGGTTTGTTTTGCATGAAATTAATGCAAGCAAGGAAGGGTAGTAAAGATTTACTGTCAAAATAGAAACACTGGTTTCAATTACTCTAAGAACATTTGCAGTAGAAGTGTTTGAAAACAAGTAGATCTGCAATACTGTGCAGTAACATTCTGGGCTATGAATACACACACAAACAGAACAGCTCCCTGTCATGCTCTTTGTGCTGATGGATAAGACCCTGGCTCAGTTCCAATCTGACACACATGGACATGCATTACAGCATGTTCTGGAAAACAGGCAGTTGGTTTCAAATATGCAGGACTAGAGAGAAACTACCACGCTGTACAATGCCAGACAGTAAAAGAGGTTTAAAAAAATAATATAACAAAAAGTGCACAAAGTAGTCTTAATATTATTTATTAAACACTTGGCAGTGCGTATCAAATGCTGGAGTATATCACAAGTGGTTTACCTACATCATTTTTTTGGTAGTGAAATACAAAATCAGTAACATGCCCTGGCTTCTTATTGTATGTTAATATTAAATCATTACACATGGCAGCTGTTTTGTGCTCCATGTGGTTTTCAGTTTCTTGCTGACAGGTGTCCAAATCACTGAAACTATCCCCACATGTAGTGGCAGCTGGCCACACTGTCATCTCCTAGATACCAGGAGTGAAAAGAGAAGGAGTTTGTGTACTGGGATGATTAATGCAATCATGAGCTAGCTCTCTGGTTTGAAAAGCAAGCACAATTTAGAGGAGTGTATTTTAAAGTAGTCAAGAAAACCAGACTTTCTCAAAGTATAAGCAGGATGTTGGTTCTGTGTGGAAGAAAAACTTATAATATTTTGTAAAAAAACCCCATATATATACATAATTTGCAGAATTTTCCATAACACAGCTGTCTTCAAGTCCTTGTAAAAATTCATTATAGCACACAAATAGACCTTGTCATTACTACACATTCGAATCTAGACTCTTGTGTACCTTTGGATGTTATAGTCATTATTCTGATACTAAGTAAGAAGATTTAAAACCAAAAAGTTTTAATTTACAAGGTGGCGTCAGATGAAACATATATCGTATTTTCACTTCACTTGCACTGGGCACACAAATCAACAATATTGTTTTGAGCTGCCTGGCAAAGCAACAGCCTATTGCACAAGAATTGCTGATATGCACTAAAAGATACAGTGCAATAACACTGGCAACACCCCCTAAAGCAGAGAGGGTGAGCCCTTGGGAGCTGATGGAACCTCAGACATGGTGCTGTCCTTGCAACTAAGTGAGCAAATGCCCTCGCAGGGATAGCAGGACAGACCTCCACTGGCTTTACACAAACAGCTCAGCGAAGAAACAGTGGCTGAACTGCTAACATCAGACTACTTCATTAAAAGCTCCTCCCAAACAGAGAGTCTGCCCAAAATGCTGTGATCCGAGCTTTTCCAAAGCTTAAAATTAGAAAAGAGAAGCCAAAGGCTGAATAGGCTTCATCTCACACAGACAGTCCTGTTTTCCCTGCTAACTTCCAGGCTTTAAAGGGTTTAGCAAACTGTTAACCATCTTGGTTGCAGTCTCAGTCCCTTAAGAAATTCTAAACCTGATATTGCAGAAAGGCATGGATATTTCATCCTCACACCTGCTAACCCTGGAGGGAAATATCTTTACAACAATCTTCTGGGAATGCTTAAAAAAAAAAAAAAAATCCTTAGAGCACATTCCCAAGAAATTTTAGCAATCTTCAAGCAGCACTGTGCCTTTGAAAAGAAAAGGAAGCAAAAACCCCCAGCAAAAAACAGGGCAAGTTAATTCAAAGCATATTTTCAAGTATCAGATGTGCTCAACTGTAGTAACTTTTTGCTTCTAACACATAAAGTTACAGCTGAGCAGTGCCATTGTAATGTACTCTATTAAAAAAAAATTTACAGTGAAAAAAACCTTATTTTTTATTTTAAGTGGTTATAAGAGAAAGAAGCATTGCATTTTTTTTAAATATCAGGTCTAATTTTGCTAATAAACGTGTGTATAAGAACTAATGAATTCTGATTGTCTGTAGTGCACTCTGAATACAGTTCTCTTTCTGCTTAAAATTACTTTTCAAAACACAGAGAATTTTCTACAACTACAGTTCACGAAACACATTACCTTTTACCCAGCAATATGTTTAGAAATTATATGTATTTATTATTCCAAGGACTTCTTCTAACTAAAAGGTACCTACATTTATAAACAGCAAAGAGGAATCACCTACACATGTCAGGAGCTCCAAATGACATAAATGGTGCTCAGTTGCTTACTGTTTACAGATCATTTCTAGTAAGTGAAGAGAGAATCAGGTCTCCCTTTCTTCCTCATTTGCTGCCAGGGTACATTGGAAGCTCCTCAGTGGCATTCCCTTCCTTCCCTCAATCCACTGTCAGCTACAGCAGGAGTTATTCCTCAGTATGTTATCAGGGATTTCACCCAGAAATCAGCATTTCTGGAACAAACACACACTATTCAGCCTGAAGAAATCGCAGTCCCACAGTGCTTGCTGTATCTGTGCCTTACAGAAAGATAAATTATCTACCTACAAAAGACAGAACGAAGCAAGCTCGGGTGGGAATTGTTCCTCAATAGTCTAAGTCACGTACTGACAAGCAATCCAAAACTCTGATTTTGGATCCATCTGAAACCAAAGAGAGCAGATGCAGAATCCACTGGGCTGGCAATAAATCTCCCCTGCCCCCCAGCACTGTGCTTTGCTTTATTGAACTGGCTCCCTTAGAAGTTCACAGCTGCCCTCCGAGCCCAACCTTCAACCTTCTGCCTGACTTGGTGTTGCAAGTATATTAACATTTGCACTTTTGGTGCATATCAGCAGTTCGTTTTCATTTCAGGGTTTTTGGAAGTTACTGTTTTTTCTTTCAAGCAGGAACATAGCTGTTGAACATACCATAAATATTCAACCAATTATTGCTGCACAACTCATGAGTACGTACCCCGAAAGGGGTACTTATACTTGGTATTTTTTTATATAATTGATCAGGCTACAAGAAGTGAGAACAGCCTGTTATGTGATTACAGAAAGTCAATTCCTATGGACCACTAAGCATGCAGATGCAATTCAGAATAAATAAATAGATTGCTTTCCTAATTTGATGTGCATATTTTAAAATTTATTTTAATTGATAAAAGAATACCCAGAAAAGGCTGCTGACTCTTCCCCCTGCCCCCAGGACAAGGAAAACAAATGCATAGGAAACAAGAGTACATTTTCTACCCTCCTTGGCCTTCCTGTTGACACAGATATAGAATTTGAGACACATCAGTGAGTCTTGCAACTTCCAGTCCCAAACAGTCCAGGCAGGTTTCAAACTCTACCTGGCCACATCCTGTACATGATCATGTTTTAACTCTGAGGTTTATTTTTTAGTAGTGCAAGCCAGGTTAACCTGACAGAGCTGGAGAAGCTCACAGTGCTACCTACTGAGGAGGGACTCCTTTTTGTTGCTGTTACAATGTCATCTTTATGCTTTCATAATGGCAGTACTACTATATGTTAAGTATCATTATTAAGCATTTAAAAGTATTAAAGAAAAAGACAAGTAATTTTTTTTTTTCTTTTTGGCATAAATTTTTCTATGGTTCTGTTTATTTAAACTTATTAGCAATATAATTTGGTTCTGAGCTGTATTTTCTCCGATTCTGAGCCTGACAATTTAATATTGTTTGCAATATAATAATTGTCCCTCTCCATCCCAGCATATGCTTTAAAGCACATTTTTTCTCCATATATGAAAATAACCACTTCAATTTCCACTTTCCATGAATGCATAATTCAAAATTGTTTAGTAGATATTTTATAGTAGTTCTCTGTGACCAGGAGAAGAAATTTAAGCAACAGTATAAGGAAATTAATCTTTGAACCCAACCTGCCATTTTAAAATACCCCAATATATCTCTATTAGGCCAAAGTCAAAAGTCAACAGAAGTGCAGTCTGCCTAAGCTCCTTATTCCTACATTAATCAAATCTCATCCTCCTTAATTTTCTTTTGGAACAGGAAAAGAGTGAAATAAGAGTAGGAAAAAAAGAAAAAACCCAAGATGATTACACAAACACACACTTCAAGGAGACAGATCCTCTGTAGCTAGACTGTTGAAAAATACTCAATAAAATAAGGTAAAATAATGCTTTCTTTATGTAAAAGGAAGATCAGTCATATTAATGAAATAGCCAAATGGAACCTTCAGGCCTAATGTAGTAAAGCTCCAGTAAATTCCAATTAGTCTTGAAGTAATGAGTCTGGAAATGGTTTTTCTCCCTTTAAGTAATACTTACACTTGGAGAACAAAAATGCTAATAACCTGGATGCCATCAAGGACCGGGTCATTAGATGGCTAAATTCATCATTTATACACACTACATATTTCAAGATACATGTCTTTAAAAAAGCCAAAGAGGAAATCAACAATTAAAGAACCTGAACAACAAACCCACACATCATTAAATCAAAACCATAATGTTGGTCCTTCAATAGAGTGGTGCCATTTGATGGCCACTTTCAAGCTGGCAGTGCCTTTCACTGACAAATCACCACTAAACATCTTCTATATCCAGGAATAGACTCTCTCCTGAGAGAGTTTAACAAATATTTTGTGCAAAACAAATGTACATGTTAAATTAAGCTAATACTACATTTTTGCAAACTCTGCTAATTAAGGATATTTTAAAAAGTCAAAATTTGAGATAAAATTATGCTTACACTATAGCAGGTAAGTGCTATAGGTTTTAGGGAAATATTATCATGAACACACTTCACCACAAGTGAACCTTGGATCTGATCCCAGCTGTACCAAAGTGATGGTGAAACTAGAAGACAGAGTTGATTATTGCTCTCTTTCACCTCTTCCTTCTGCATTCTCATGGGTGTAACACTAAGGTGGAGAGACATCCCAGATTAACTCGTATCCGAGACAAAATCTTACAGAATTCATAAGAATTGAGACTTCATACCCAGGTCTTGGCATCAAGTCTTAAATTGAGAGGTTCAACTCTAGACACAACTATCCTTTTTAACTTACTGTTCTGCACAATTTTGCACAACCCAGGACACACCCACCTAACACAGTAAAGAATCAAGCAAATTAGCTCACTAACTTTGATCAGTAAAATACATAATAAAGGTCCATCCTTTGTCTTTGCTTTCCTTCCACACGCTGGCCAGCAAATCAGAGCTAATGCAAAAAAAAGGCTGCCCAAAAAAATCTGTCCCCAGAAGGGACAACGAAGTGTCTATACATCCTCCTAAGACACTCCTGTCGTAGGCTTTCTGCCTTCCAATGGATCATGCTGTAAGAGCAGTCCAATCACAGACCAGAAGACTAAAGCAGTATCTGTTTACCTCTTCCCAGTTGCACTACTAAGTTATTTCTTTAAGATAGTGTAGACTGAAAACCACTCATTGCATTAAATTTTCTGCTTCTATAAACATATTTACCACTGAAAAGAAAATGAGTATAACTCTTGCTGCTACTCAGTGCCTCATGTTTACACCAGTTCATTGCTGCATACCTCCAAAGACCTGGGCGCTCACAGCTTGCATTTTTACGCCTCTGTGATTTACAGAGTGCAAGAGAGACAATTACATAACTGTTTACTTAAACTCCTAATTTCTCGGAAGCCTTGCACAATCCTTTTGTTATCACAATCTCTAATGGGCATATGTAGCATGGATATATCATGGCATGAAACTGGATATAGCTGACTTCGCCTGTCTGACTGGTGACTTACTGAGTCCTGCATGTCTGAACTTCTGGGAAACAGCTGCTGGTCCCACACTGAAATTAGAACATTTGAGCTCGCCTGATTTATGTTAATTCTCGTGGGAACAATGACATGAAAAATGAACACCACTTGTAAATAAAGTACCAGTTCTCTCGGCAGTGAAAAAAAGTATGAAATAATCTGTCTCAGTACACACTGATCTATTCACCACCTTGCTACACTGAAACATAGACAGTCTAATGGTTATCATAAAAAATGGAGCCTTGGATATCCAGCTATTCAAAGGAGGAGGTTATCTGTCCCTATCCTGCCATTATTTGAATAATTAGTTTGCAACCATTATTGGGTTGGTTTTGGTTGATGAAGAAATATTATGATGTCGTCAGGTGTGAGGGAGGTCAGTAGAAATGAGTTTTATGTAGAAAGAGACAACTTATAGGAAATATCTTCAAGTGAGTGCATTTTGTCCAAAAACTTGAAGCCATTACAGTTTATCTAGTTCTGATTGCTCAGCCTGACAGGCCAAACATTTGAAATCTGCTTTGTTACCATGCTGGACTCTCATGGGAGACCCCACACAACATTATGCTGTTTCCATGGATCAAAGCTGTATTCATAAGACCAAAGCTAAGGCGGCTGGAAATTACTCCTTGAGGATTTCATAGTTTTTTCTGTAGATGTGGAGAATAATCACTTCAAATATTTAGTGTAGTCACAAAAATCAGTATAAGCAAAGGAATAACTAGCTGTCTCCGAGACCAGAATATGACTGGATCATATGGCAGCATGGCTGAGATGCTGCTCAGGCATGCATATCTAACAATGGGCATGCTTACATTTGATGACCTTTCCTCATACAGAATTTGTTACTTCTGAAGTGCCAGCAAAAAAATCTATAGCAAAAAGTCTACGTTTTACCTTCTGAGGACAGACAACCTCTAATTGAAACTGGAGATCCTGCTGCTTCAGTTACATGAGGTAGCACAGCACAGGCAGGGTTACTCAACAAGAAATTATTTCTGTTTTTAAGGAACTTCTCTTCATGATATCAAGTCTTTTGCTAGGCTAGCTTGGAAGAGAGGGTCAGGGGAGGAAAGAGGAATAGTCAATATGTTTGCAGCTACAGAAAATCAATAGGCAGAACTATGTCAAAGGGCAGAGCACTAACAGACCCTTACTAGTAATTTCCTTTTGAGTTTTACATGTCAAGGCAAAAAAAGACTCCCCCAGGTTTTCTGTTATAATAAAAAAAAAAAAAAAAAACCACTGTCACCTTCCTGTTTGAAAAGACCTAAGATACACAGATGGATCCTAAACTGAGACATTTAAGAAAAGTGCAAGTTGCTTACTTAAGGAAGGAACTCCACAAAAAGTTCTTCGTTTTTATGTCTAGAACTTGAAAGTGCCAAATAACTTTATTGTGGTGTGTAAATGCTAATATGAAAATGACCACTGGAGCCAAAAAGTAGGCACCAACAGTGGTGTCTTCATACACTGTGCTGATAAAGTACAGTGCTTCAAACCTTACCCTCCCAAAAATATACATCTAAGACTGACTACCTTCTCATTCTGCAGCTTTTGGCATGAGACTTTGTTGCAGGCACAGTGTGAACTGAATTTAAATTTTAATATGTTCTGGAATGGTATAATTTGAAAACTCAGGTGACTAATCTGCAATGGCATTGGTGCAAATACCTCTGGAAAGGAAAGCAGGAAAGGGTGGCTTTTGCCAAAGAAACAAGAAAACCTGGAAATATCAAAGGACTAAAGCAAGGGCAGAGGAACAAGATACAGCACTTCATACATATGTTTCATTAATAATTACCAATCCAATTGTGTCCCTCCTCAACATGCTAAAGGAGATTAAAGACCTTGCTACAGTCTTTAGGGTTTGGAGGTAAATGAACATGAAACAGGACATACTGGACCTGGGAATTGGACTACAGCAAAATATAAAACAAACAGAGGAAAACTGCTGTCCATAGAAGCTATTAACAACAACCGAAATTCTGGTTTTTAATTTTGTTTTTAATTTTTTTTTTCAACAACTGCACTGACTGAGGAGGATGAGGAAAAGAATATACATGCTGGAGAGAACTGAAGGGAAGAAGAATCTATTGTCATTTAAAGTTTTAGTGCCCCGATGTCTCTCAAAAATGTAGGGATGGAGAGATGCCACACAACTACTCTGTTATCTCAGGATGTAAACCTTGGGGATTCAGTTTGCGTACAGCATTATTTTCAAATACATAATAATAATAATTTGTAATCTTATTTAATATTTACCTGCTTTCCTTCTGAATTTCCACCAGAAGAAGGAGAGGGGGGATTGGGCAGGGTTGGCATGAATACACATGACCCACACAAAGTCAGGTTTGTTTCGCTAGCCACATACTACTTTTTATAGTTTCCCTGAAATTACATTTCATATTCCATGAAGTCAGCTTTCTAATCTTTAAAAGTTTTATGAAAGAGTTTTGCCTTCAACATTTTGAAAACCCTTAAAGGAACACTTCTTAAGCCATGAATACTAATACTTCTCATTCCTTTTTTTTTTTTTTTTTTTTTTTTCATTTTGGGTGCATCAATTAAACTACATAAACTTTAAAGCACCTCATAGTTGTCACAATGTTCCCAGGCACAACCCTTACTTTTGCCCACAGAGAAATTCCTCAGGAATTCAGAATCACAGAATCATGAGATAAATCTCTCCAGAAACTTCTTTTTGAGCTTTTGCATTAGCACAGATTTTGGGAGAATGCATTCTGTGCTTGGCAGTCAGAGGCTTCACTCTCTCACTGATGAAGCACTCCAGTCAGCATCAAAGGAAGACAGATACTTTATACATGTATTACCTGTTAAGCTACAAGTTGCCTACTCTTTTTGGTAAGTAGTATAACAATTCCCCCTTCAGCAACTGGCCTGGAAGTACAGCAATGACAGCTTATGCTCAAGGAATCAGGAGTGCAAGCATCTGCTCACTGACAGTGCAATAGCTACGGATCTGAGAAGACTTGATTTGCTTTCCTGGGTCCTAGTGCTTTGTTTTCTCCAGAGGCAATGCTCAAAAAGCAAGTTCTATGCAAAATATACCATCACTTCATCAACTCTTGCATGAAGCACAATAGAAAGAATTGAACTGCAGAATTCTGTCAGTATTTAGTCTAGTCATTTCACAGAACAGTTATTTTTGAGTGAAGAATGAGACATTGAAATTTTAAGTCCCAGTTGAATTAAGCTTCAGAAACAAAAATATCAAATACCATCTATTTCTTGGAGTAATTCACACCATTACATGTATCCTCATGCAGGCAAATCCTGTTGCTGTATGCACTAGGGCAAAGTTTAGCAAAACTTTACTTGAACTACAGGAGTAGCTAAACAGAAGTAGGGATTAGTGAAAGGAAAAGGAGAAAGCAAGCCTTGTGCATAGCTGATAGTGCCATCATAAAGCATTCCTGTTCAGAAACTGATTACAGGTTTCTGGGCTGCAAACTAACAGAGATGAAGGTATCTTGGCAAAAATTAAGGTGCTGAACCAGCTACAGACTCAGAAAATGAAAACCAAAGCAAAACACAAAAAAGTCACTCCAAAAAATCCCAACAAAAAAAAAAACCACCTCCCAAATATCAAACATTGAAGCCAAATTAAGGAAATAACCTTAAATATCTCTCCTTGTAGAACAGGTAAGGGGACACCTTAATCTGGGTAACACTACACAGGAACAGGACAAAGTGCTTCTCTTTCTTTTGCTGCTTTTATATTCTACAGAACATATTTCCTGTAATGCTCTAAAAAAGTTAATAGTGTACATTTGCTTGTTTTTATTGAGAGAGAATTATAAGATCAAAATACTGATGAAAAAAATTTTAAAATATACATTCAAATATTAGTGACTATTCAAGCATTGTTTAATTATAAATTGACAGGTACATGTGCTTTCCATTGTGCTTCAGAGATTATTACTCAAGGTACTTGAACACTGAGCACTTTCTCCTTCAAACTGAATAGTTCTCCATTTGGGACAAGGAATGTCAGTTGCTAAGAACATGGCTGATTTTTTTTTATTATTATTATTTGTTTACCAATAAATCTTGGGACAAGATGTATTGTACTTTTTAAGTAGTTAAGCCTAGGGTTAGAGCTGAGAAGGTGAATTATTTTTTCAATTTATTTGCAAGTAATTTATTTTCCTCAGTTTAGATAAGACCCTTCAAGTCTTCAGTACACTGTTTTGCTTTAACAAATAGCATAGCAGCTTTAGCACAAGACTCTTTTGTGTCAGGGATGTTTTATCTGTTAAGATGAGATGGGTGGCCGTGGTGGTGGAGCACACACCTGCAGGACACACTATCCTCCTTTCTCTCCTCTCTTGGAGAACATTTGTTTCTCCAAGACACACCTTCCCCAAGCTCCTGGGAAGCCACTCTAGCACCTAATCATGCAACCAATATTCAATGTCACACTTTTCCTTCAAGAAGGACAGGAATTCTCTGCTCCTTTTTCTTTTTCTCCTTCATTCCGTATTTTGCAAATTTTCACTTGAGAGCTGGCAAAACTTCCAAAAAACTATGATTAGCCACACTTTTCCTGTATTTTTCACATCTTAAAAAGTGATTCCTGGAGCAAAAAGATAGATGCATGTCTATAGCTAACACATCAGTACTCCTATTTTGTCTTGACCCATCATCCCAGAATGGCCACTGTAATTCCTAATGCTTATGAAGCAGTTACAATCTGGTTGCTCCCAACAGTCTCTTGTTTCTACTGGATCCCCAAAAATAGGGCTACTTGTATGCAACTAAAAGCAATCCAGAAATACAGGGAGAGGGGAAAATGACCCTGGGCTAAAAACCCCCGAAATATAATTTTCCCAGTAACCAATCCTTGATGAAAGAAACTTCCAGATGGTTCCAGATAGAGCCTGTAGGATCCATCCACTGTTCTTTTTGCTTCTCAGGGCCTTGAGTTTTGACCAAAACCAACAAGCTTGTCCTACAGATTAACACTAAACAACTTCCTGCTTGTACATCTAACCAACGGTCCAGGTACTGTCTTGTGAGGGAAGTTATAAATAAAACATATTCTTAGCCTGATTTGTAGTTTTTATGTACAGTGCCACTCAGCCATTCCTCAGAACCTTTCCCTTTCAAACAGATATTAGTCTTGTAGCCACTCTGTAGCCACGGAGCCAACATTCAATACCAAGCATATTGTCTTGCCTCCAGAGGGATTGTTTTTGGCATGGGGGTCCTCAACATGGAGAAGATGCTCAGGACCAACTGGGGATAGAGCCAATACTTGAACAGAGTCCTAGTTTAAAAACAAACAAAAAGAAAACAAAAGCCTAAACCCCCCAAAACAAAGACAAACATACCAGTGAAGAACCAACATTCTGAAATCTGCCATATCAGCTGAGTTCCTTCCCACATTGTATCTTTTCCCACTGTAATTCACTGAGGCAAAACAAAGTCCAGTGGAATGAAAGCAGAAGAAAAAGTGTTATGTCCTGCCAGCTCACATGAAATATTGATAATAACTCATGTGGAAAAGAATATAATGTTGAAGTTTATCAGCCCTTGACACATGATACATTCCAAATAATTAGGAATTACTGCAGATGATAAATAGACCAGACTGTACTGTCAATAGGAAGGGTCAGTTTCGCAGCAGCCTTAATCTGTGCAGGCATAGTCACAAAGAAATACGTTATTAATGTGATTTTTCCATTAAAAAAAAAAAAAAAAGAAAAAATACACCCAGTCCCCCCCATATATATTTAAAAACATCATTTTCTTTTTCTTTCCAAGCAAGACATGAAACTCAACTAACACAGGACATTGAAAAGAACAGGACAATCTTCAAAACTGCAAATGCCTTCACACAGAGACCAAGGTTCCAGTGGCTCCAGCTCACAATTAATTAGAATGAGTTTTAAGAAAATGTATGGGACTGGAAAAAAAGCTCTTAAAATCTATTCATCTAGGGCATCAAAGAGCATCTTCTTACCCTCTTTTATCTTTATCTAACCTCTTCTGTCTATATAGAGAGAGTTAGGAAATTATTGTAGTTCACAGACTGGCTAATAATTTAAGAATGTCAAATTCTGTACAAAATATGGTTTAAACTTACATTTTCTCTAACTTATTAAATACTTGCTTTTGATATTGTGCACAAAAATACAGAATATTTTGGAAGTTTCAGAGGTCCAAAGGAAGTGAGAGCTTCATTTCTGTGATTCTGAAGATGAGTATTGTCTGAACAAATATGTATTATAAAAATATTAAGCAAAATAACCAGTCATGCAAATCTCTAAGAGATTGTTTAAAGAGAACATGGAAACATCTGCCTGTGTATTTTTTTCACTGTGCTTTTAAAAGGAATGTTTACTCTACAAACAGCTTTCTGTGAAACTCCTGGGGTTTTTTTACAGACATAAGTGTTCTGAATTAAAAGCAATTCTTTTTCCATCATTTACTATACGCCACTGACTCCCATTACTTGTTCCCTTCTCCAGAGACTCTTGGAATAGTTAAACCTCAAAAATCCACCTGATCACCGTATGCTATTTGTAATTTTGGGACAGGAGAGGTAAATAAATTTTTGGAGACTTTTTAAAAGACCACAAGTTACCGGCATTGTTTGGCAACAACCAAACAATAGGCATACACCTTCCATTCTAAATAGCATTATCCCCAGTATATCTTGAATCATCAGCACAAAGGGCTAATAACTGAGTGTCAGGGATCCTTTTCAAACCTGCTGAAAAAAAGTTATGTTTTCTCATTCCAACAGACTCAGCTTGAAGTTCCTTTACTGCGACTGTTTGTAAGAGAATAAAAAAAAAAAAAAGCACACTCAGAACTGGCACTAAGGCCTGGCTGAGCATTAAGTAGATGGAAGCAAGCATATGTCCTGCAGGTCTGGACATAGCTTTTACTCAGAGGAGTACAGTACTACAGAGATACAAGCAGCTGCCTGTCGCTGGCCAGCTTCTCCTTGCTGGGGTTGCCTTTGTTGGCCTCCTGGAGCTCACGGAGGCGACTTGCACTGACCAAGCAACAGCAAATCGGAGCAAGGGCTTGCTGGCTAAACCCAAACAGCTGCTGTTTCTAACACAGCTCTTTCCTGCTGCCAGCACGGTCCAGCTTGCGCTGTCTGGATGGGTGGGGATGGCTGATGGACAGATGCAACTATAAATAGCTGTGCTTTTGCTGTTTGGTCACAAACTCAACCTCCTCAGACACTCAGTATTTTGAAATTCAACCCAAAACCTCCAGAATGATATACAGGATCAATGCAGTTATGCAAGATTCTGGGTTGGGGGCTTTTTTTTTTGTCTTGAGTTTTGTTTTGATTTTCTTTGACTAGCCCTCCCCCCACCTCAGGCAGCTACGAGTATTGTTAAATCAGCACAAGGGAGGTTCAACATAATTATTTGCTGTCTCCCAGGTTGGCTAATCCCCCCTGAGTGAGGGGGCAAGCCTGCTATGCAGCCCTAGGAAGATAGGGAAGTGAGAGCCTTCTGGCAGCAGATCAAAGAGTTACCCTGCTAGCTTGAACTGCGTTGAAGTCAGAAGCAGACAGAGCTTTCATTAAGGTAGTGAACATTTTTCCTGTTCCGCCACTTAGCTGGTCATTGAGTTGACTCCGCTGATTACCTGAGGGAGGCATAAGCCAGGAGACAAGTAGGGTATGCACAAAGAAACCTGCCTTTCCAGCAATCTGAGAAAAATCATCCAGCCAAAGACAGTTTCACAAACCTGCCGTTAATTGACGTGAAGTTTATGTAACTCTGCATTTAGTTGGCTACTACTACAAAATCAAGTCTCAGCATTTTGTGTTTCTTTGCAAAGTGTGCACTGGGTGGGGGTGCCCAAGGGGTGCTGCTGGGTGGCCTGTGATGGGGCTGGGATTGCCCTATGCTGGACACAGCCTGTTCCAACCAACCCACTGCAAGGCACAGCTGAGCCCTGGGGCACAATGACAATGCCTTGGGGAAAGCCTGGGTAAGAAAGGACAGAACAATACCTGGAGCCTGAGGTGAGGGGAAAAGTGTGAGAAACAGGAGAGGCAACACAGACCAAAAGTCAGTGAAGGAAATGTTCCATGTTGCTCAAGGAGAGATTCAACATGTGCTGTGGAAAGCCCGCACTGGTGCAGGGGAAATCTGAGAGAGGGAAGATGCATCAGAGAAATCTTTACACGCTCATAGTTGCTGAGCGCGGAGGGTAGAGATTCTGGGAGCCGAGGAGTGATGCTGAGCCTGGGAAGAGAAGCTGTTTTAGCTTTTGTCTTTGTTTCTCAACCTCTATTTTTCATCATCAATACACTTAATGCGTATTGATGATGAAAATAGCCAAGGCAAGATGGCAAGAAAGCCAAGGCTATCTTGCCTGGGACAATACATGGTAAGCCATCCTTCTGTCTGTCTTGACACACGACCTGTCTCATTTTGTGTTCCCCTGTCCCACTCACAACAGGGAGCGAGTGGTGGGCATTTGGCTGTTAGCCAAGGCTAATCCAACACCACACAAATGTTAGGGCCACGTTGCTTTGCAGAATGAAAAGGCTTCACAGAGCTTACACAGGCTTTTCAAATTCGATTTGGGTAAAAAGCAGAATAAGAGAACTCTTCAGGAATGTTTTTGAAAATTGTATTGAAAATCCAGACAGAAAACATGTTGTGGTATTGGAATTCCCTGTAGATTGCAAAGAAGTCAGATCTCCATCTCTAACACATGCTGGGCAGTGCAGATTTAGGCTCAGAATCTCTCCTATTTATGCATACATGTGCATGGTACATGCAAGAGCACACTGGATCAAAACAGAACTCTCACAATAGCAGCAATTTTCAATACACTTTGTATGTGTACAAATGACTTCTCCAGGTGTTTTCCAACAAAGCTTTTCATTGCAGAGACAGTGTTATGAAAAGAAATTCATGAATTCAAATCCATAAATTCTGCACCAAAAAAAGGGAGATCAGCACTTCGCAAACTGTACATGACACAATTCATGGCAAGGCACAATAATTTATATGACCATATGTCAAGTCATATTTAAAACAGAAATGAAGGCACCACAACCTCTAGAATGAAAAGCCACTCCACAGCACTTTGATTGCTTGATAGTGATAGATGACAGCCAGAAAATATGGCCTCCAAATTTCATATATCATACTGCAGATTCAAGCATGCACATACTGCACTTTAAAAAACCTTCACAATATTTTTGTCTCATGATAAAATAATCAAGGAGCTCTTTGCCTGGCTTTATATCAAGACAAGCTGTGAGAAGCAAAGCTAACATCAAACAAACATACAGCTTATTTCTATATATTTAGCAAATCTCCATGAATCAAATCCCCCAAGATATTGAAAATTCATATAGGTTTTCTTTGATCCATGTGCAACTGTCACATGCCCTTTTTTCTTTAGACGCACAGCTTTCTAATTGAGCATTAACAATCTAATAAGGTACACAACAGGACCTGAAATGCAACTTTTCTTTCAGACCCAGCAGTGCACAGGTTCTGTATCACTCCCAGTTTTTCAATTAGATCATAATTATAACATGCCTCATTTAGAGCTACAGGAACCCTGACCTTGTCAACAGTACTGGACCATAACGTGTCTGTCTTAATTAGATCTGATTAGTTCTGGGCCCAGATTTCATTGTGAATCTCAGCTCTGTTAAAAACTGCTCATCTGTTTGGCAGCTGCGGGTGTTGCTGAGCCTTTTTCATCATTCTGCATGGGAGTGCTTTGCTCCTCCTCACTCTCCTGAGACAGCAGAACTCAATGCAGCATTTTTGCTTGGCCATCAGAATAAGGCAGATCACAGAAAGTAAAGGGAAGAGGTAAAAGACAAGTCTTAACTGCTTTATGGACAATTTCACAGTGTATCACACTAATCAATTATAGTTCAATAAGCTTAAAATATGTAGCAGCAAGTCATATACTGGGGGGGGGGGAAGGAAGGGTTTTGGAAAAAAAAATTAAAATTCACAGATGTGTTGAAACTGAAGACATGACAGTGGAAAAAAATCACACATCTATGAGTGACAAAAGTGCACAAGTGTGTACAAGTAAGTGTTGGGCTGCTTTGGTTGATAGCTGCTGTTTGGAAGGACTTTTGTTTGGGTTTTTTGTGGTTTATTTTTCTGTTTTCGTTTGGTTTGGTTTTGTCTTTTTCTGCTTGGTTGGTTTGGTGTGGGTTTTTTTCCCCTCTCTTTTAACATCAAAGGGAATAAAAGATACCAGCATTACAGTTCTGGGGGGTATATCTCCATTGCAGTATTTTGAGCATATGTTAATACTCTTAGAATGTATAAAAGCCTTTTGCCTATAATGATTTCATCTAATCTTGAGGGTTTGCAACACAATTAATACAAAGAAGAGAAATCACATCCATTTTAATACCTTTTCTCTGCTCTAAATTGCAATAATTGCTTTTGCATCAAACTTTTGGGGTGATATTAAAAAAACAACACAATTTTTCCTCTTATAACAGTTATAATATATTTCCCCAGAATTACTTAGGGCTCAATACAAAAAGCCCTATTCCCATTATTAACTTTCATAATGTGCATACCAATGAAAAAAAGGCATTTCAAAGATATAGTTTACAAAAAAATCATGCTACGATTGGGCTTTTAAAATTAATTCCATATCCAAATTAGACTACTTGGACTACAAATCCCCACTTCCTTAAATCCCCCAATGATTCTCATGTGCTGGCTGTAATTGCAGTGGAAAGCTGAAAGTACTCAGTGTCATAAACACAGACTTAAAAGCTGTCATTGTATACAATATGCCCACAAATGCATTGGCTAGAAGAGGCGTTTCCAAAAGCCTCTGCTATTCTCAAAAATACAGAATTTTAGTTAAATAAGGAGCCAACTGAGGAGGCCTCTCACAGAAGGCTTGTGTGTACCATAGATAAGTAGCATAGTTGTTTGACAAGAGCTATAGTTTTTAAACCTCATTCTTTGCATGTTTCTTGTTCTTTACTAGTAAAGAGACAAGTCCTATGTGTAACAGATTGTTTTAAATGTATTCTATATCACAGCAATAGTAACTTTCATCTATCCAAATATAGCTAATTTAGTGTGAATTCCCAAGGATTATAAAAGTTAGGGGTATCTGAAGAACACCTATAGAAGCACAGTATCAGAAAAATTACTGCCCAAATCCAAGCTTAAGAATAAATAAATGTTTTGGCAAGATACTTTTCAGAAGTCAGAGCTAATCAATATCTACCTCCAAGTTACCATAAGAGAGTGCATGCTTCATTATCAAGGCCATGTGTGTCTGAATTTAAAAGTCTGAATTTTCTATATAACACTACATTCTTGTTGAATTTTTTTCCTTCCCTATGCTGCATCACAAAAAATAATCTCAATTACAAAGCTTCCATTACTGTAACTTTCAAAGCTTTTGGTTTGGTTTTGTGTGTGTTTGTTTTTTCCTTGGATTTTTTTGGTTGGTTGGTTGGTGGTGTTTTGTTTGGTGTTTTTGGGTTTTTGGCTGGTTGGTTTTTTGATTATGAAAATCTTAAGCATGAGGAAAGGAAAATAAATATTTAACTACCACCATATTATCTGTGTAAAAAGAGTTAAAACAAACAAGTAACCTTATTCAAACCATAACTCCAAACCTACTACTGTTTCTTCCTGCTTCTCAAGTTTAAATAGACATTACCTAAAAATTACATTATACTGAAAGCCCTTAAATACAACCAGAGTCTCAATATTCAGGTTTCATTAAAGAGCAGAAAATTAGAAGCAAAATACTTTTATTAAAAGAAATAGCTACATCTTTAGAAGTTTCAGGTATCATAGCAGATGGTATCCAGTTCAGATGGTACCCAGTTATCCTCAAATATGTGACATATAGTACTAATAATAATAACAAAAAACATTAGGAAAGCTCTGCCAAAGTTGAAGTGACATGCAATGCTTTGTTCTTATCTTCAAACCAGTTATTATCAAAGGCTGATCAGCCACGATTTACCCTTGATAATGCAACTTGTTGCAAACCACTGCCTTCACGGCCCAAAATTTCTATATGGTGATTTCCTCAGAGGTTGAAGTGAGGTCTGTAGTTCCCCAGATTGCCCTTCTGATCTTTTCTGAAGGTGTGTGTGACAGCTGCTGTTGACACACTCTCCAGATCTCCCTGACAGTATTGTGGGTGCCCACAAGAGAAGGAGGAGGAACCATCCAAGGGCCAGATTGGTCTTGGCAACCTCCACGACATCCCAGCTCTGAGTCACCAGGAAGCCTCCCCAGCCAGTAGGTCAAGTTAGCAGATGGGAGTCTCCCACTGCAATCTCTTGGCACTTCCTTTCCTGATGGACATCAGGTTCAGACTCAGAACCTTTGATAGCTTGTTTACCACCAGGGCAGAAAACCCATTCTACAGGTGCTGATCTGACTTCCAGCTGGCAGGGACAGCCCTGCTGTCAGCCCACCATTCCAGGGGTGGGTGAGGAGTCTGAAACTATCTCAGGCTTGGAGATCTGAGCCCAACCAGCTCTGCCCAGTCCAGAACAGCAATGTGCATGGTAGCTCAGCACCAGCCCTAAGCAGCCTGCAGTTCAGTTTCTGACCCCAGCCACAAACTGCTGCCTCTGCTGGTTGTGCTCTCCACAGGCAAGAAAAACAGGTTATCTTACTGCAATGGACTTGAGGTTGGGCATATCTCACCTGAAACCACAGTTGCATTTTATTTCCATTTTTCATATGCTGTAATTGATGAGCAGTTTTCTCCTAATGCTCCCCTGAAAACCTTAGCAATGGATGAATCCACTTTGCTTAAAGCTCCCCCTTATCGCAAGTAGTGAACGGGATTCAAAACTTCAGTATCACTTAAGTAAGACAAATTTGTCTTCCACTTACTGTAACATGAGCATTTCCATTATTTTCAGTGGAATCCATCAGTTCTAAGAGCAAACACAACTGCTAAGATTCACTGGGTAGAGACTTTGTTTTCTGGTATGTCTGCAAAGGAGTACATGAACTACAAGGGTTGCATACACATTAAACAGTAATTACAATTTGGCCACTGATGCAAGTGAGTTGCAAGCGTTAATTTAGGGCAAGTTTTAATCTCATTTGCATTAAAGTCATCATCATTAAAATATCTAGAAATTATTTTGCAAGTAATTACACTATCATAATATTTATTAGGTATTAAATACACAGAACAACATGGTAATCTTTGCATCTTTGCCCTAGTGAATAAATATGAATCATGGTGCATCTGTGAAGATTTCTGCCTGATCTCTGCTCTCTATTAAGTGTGTCATGATGTTTGCAGAAACAGAACATTTATCAAAAGCCATGCATGCAGCTTAATATAAATTAACACCAGTATATTTTGAATAACAGGATTACCAATTTTTCAAAACATTGCTGTGAACATTAAAAGTTAAATAACTCACTATTTTAAGATACTGTGACCTCACTACATTTAGTTTCATAAAAAGAGAAAAAGACTTTTCCCAAGCTTTATGCAATACTTATTGCCATTAATCATAGGAAAAAAATTGCATGGAAATATTAATGTGTTTTGTTTAATAAACTATAAATAAAAATGAGCATTACAAATAATTGAGAAAGTTGGTATAAATTTTTAAAGAAAAATCAAAATACAGAAGAAGTTTATACTCAAGTAATAAAAAACAGAACTCATGCTGTATTTTTTCAGTTTATATATATACAGACACACACCCATTCCTTTTGGTCCTGTTGAAATGTCAATTTTAGATTGTTTTAGATTCACTCTTAATTTCACTGCGTTAACTGACAGTGCCACATCCAAGCACTGCATGCTCTAACAGTAGTTCACAGAACCCCAGAATGGTTGGGGTTGGAAGGGACTTCTCAAGGTGAAGCAGGTTCATCTACAGCAGAGCATCCAGATGGGTTTTGACTATCTGCTGAGAAAACAACTCCACAACATCTCTGGGAAGCCCATTCCAGTGTTGTCACCCACAAAGGAAAAAAAGCTTTTCCCTGTATTCAGAGGGAACATCCTGTGTTTCAAGATTGTGCCTGTTGCCCCTTGTCTTGCCACTGGGTACCACAGAAAAGAGTCTGGTCACTTCCTCTTGCCACCTACCTTTAAGAGAACTTTTTGCATTGACGAGAACCCCTCTCATTCGTCTCTTCTTCAGGCTAAACAGCCCCAGCTCCCTCAGCCTTTCCCTGTAAGAGACATGTTCCTGTTCCCCAATCACCTTCACGGCCCTCCACTGGACCCCCTCCAGAACTGGACACAGCACTCTGAGCTGAGCAGAGGGGCAAGATCACCTCTATCAACCTGCTGGCAGCACTTTTCCTAGTGTATCCCAGGATTCCATTGGCTTTCTTGGCCACAAGGGCATTTTGCTGGTTCATGGTCACCTGCTTTTCCACCAGGACTCCCAGGTCCTTCCCAGCAGAGCTGCTTTCCAGCACGTCATCCCCCAGCCTATGCTGGTGCCTGAGGTGACTCTTCTATGGATGCAGGACTCTGATTTTGCCTTTACTGAATTACATTAAGTTTCTCTCTGCCCCAGCGTTCCAGCCTATCCAGGCCTTGCTTAATGGCAGCACAGCCTTTGGTGTACCAGCCACTCCTCCCAGTTTTGTATCATCAGCAAACTGCTGCTCTGTCCCCTTCATCCATGTCAGTGGGGAGTGAGTTGAACAGGACTAGACCAGGACTGACCCCTGGGGAACACCACTAGCTCCAAATACACTCTGTGCTGCTGGTCCCAAGCCTCTAAGCTGATAGAGAACCAGTTTGCCAGAGGTAGTTTCAAAACCATCTTTGCAGGCACATGCACACTGAGTCCAAAACAAAACACACAGAATTTGGAGGTATGAATTTCTCATGGCTAGAAAAGCAGGTGAGACTGACTGAGAACAGGTCCCATTTGAAGTGCTGTGTGGCTTCCTGGGACGAGCATGCAGTCACTCATCACCTATTCCTACAATAGCTGGGTTTGGCACTGACTGGGGGAGAGGGGTGGGCACCAGAAGCTGGAACAGCAGTAAAGAATAATTTAGTCCTGCAGACACTAGCATCACTTTTAACAGTGTAATGAACATCACATTTGGGTAAAGGTTTCACTTGATGGAGCAAAACATTAATTATAAAAGGGTTTTTTCCCCCAATGAGACAAATAATTGGCAGTAGGCAGGGATGGGGTGGGAAGAAATAATCAAACACATGATTTTTCCCCCCTTTTTCCCTTAAAGGTGAGTCAAGACCACAGCATTTCAGTCAATAAGCTATTAAAATTGCCTATGAACTACTGAAGCAAGAGAACATCTTGATGATAAAATAAATTAGAACAGCATTGTCAATTTCTTTCACTGTTAGCTTAAAATATTCAAGAATTACCATTAGGAAATGCAAGGCTCTTTCCCTCATTAGTGTCATAATCTCTTCCATTCCCACACCATTTTCTCTCCCTTTCTTCCCTGCCCACTTAAAAACACAAATGGAAAACTAAACAAGCCAACTCCAGCCAAGAGTAAAAGAAACATACCAGCTAAATCTAAATATACTGGAAAAATGGGGAAAAATACCTACAATAGGAGAGGGGTGGCACACTGGGTTTTTCATTTGGTTTGTGGTTTTGTTTAGTTGTTGATTTGGTGCTTTGGGGTTTTTTTGGTTGGTTGTTTTTTTTTAGCACAAAGGAGATAATGGGAATGTGGTTTAATCCATATCATTCTGGATAAAATAAATTCAGGTGTGTTTTAAATATTAATGAATTGTTAGAGTTATATGTAGTCACTCTTACTACTATCACCCCCAAAAATGGATGCCAGGCTGCATGCAAATATAGAGCCAAAATAAAACTGATCCATCATAAGAGAAATTAAATTGTCCTTAAAATATAAATACCCCCAGAAATGATGAGGAAGAGAGAGTTCTGTCAGATAGATTAATAGTGTGATAATAAATTAAACATAAACCTCCAATCCCAGCTGCTGGTGATCTAATGGTCACTCAGGGACATTGCAAAGCTTTAACATCTGGTGCAAAGAGGGCAAAATTACCACTACATTGGCCTTTCACCTTCTACAGACACCAGGATTGCATATGGCACAGTTGCATGAGTGCCAGATGCTCACATCAAATGTGCAGCAATCCCTTCCTAGCAAACCCATACAGTTTAAGTGACTTTTAGTACAAGCTACATCACAATGATTTTTAAACAAAACAAAAGCAGAATACTACTTTTCCCATATAATATTTACTGCTTGGGAGATCTATACTTAGATAACAGAGGTACCTGTTCCACTGTAGGTCAAATGAGAGGGCTGGCCATTAAGTCCTGGGAAAAAGCTTTGGAAAGAGCATTGTATAACAGTTGGCTCCCTTTAGCACATTTTCAGTATAACCCTTTCAAATGAAAATGGCTATGCTTGAAAGCACAAAGTTGCAATTTAAAAAACCAGTGCTGCAGCATACAAAAATAATGACGTCCAAACCAATAAAAATGTAAATCCAAATTTAATGGGAGATTAAATACACAGGGAAATTAACATTAAAGCAACAATTTTATCTTGCATACGATATATTATGTTTCACTCTTAATATATGAGGAAACAAATGTGTCTTAAGAGATTGACTGACTGACAATACAACATACTGTTGTGCCCAGCAGTCCTGCAGCATTTAATCCGTATATAATGGTAGATTTCTGTTCACCACCAAAATTATACCTTATCAACATGACAGTACTGTATCAAAATGGAAGTACTTGTTTTGAATAAGTCTGACCTTCATCAATAAGCATGGGAATATTGAGGGATTTTGTCTGTTTGTGGTTTACTTTTTCCTTCTTTTCTTAAGACAGTGCACTTTTCTGCATACCTTATTACTCAAGCCCTCTATTATTTACCCAACTATTAACTGACTTTCTAACTGTTAATATTGGCAGCTGATTGAACTCAGTAAGCAGCAATTAGTTGCACAAAGTAGTAAGTTCTTAACCACATCTTCCTGAGCTGAACAAACAGACCCTATCCCTACTGCTTCATAGCACAGGGCAGTACAGCTTCACTTCAAACATGCTTCTGGAGCATCATGACTTCTGTGAGAACTTGACTGGCAGTCACTTCATGGAAAAGGCAGTTTAAGACTTTTACAGGAATTTCATAAAGGCTCAATTGCCCTCTCAGTATAATTTTTTTTTCTCATAGTTCACTGAATTATTTGTACAGCACCTTACATATTAAAAAAAACTTGGGGCCTAGATAACCATTTGTTAATAGAAAGTTATAGGAAGAAAAATTTTCTGTGGGTGAAGAACTGCAGACAGGCATGGGAATAATTGGTTCTATGCCCCAGGTGGTGCTAAGACAGGTATTTGTTAATCCTGTCAAATATCACACTCCTAAACTTGCAAGGTTGTGAAATCATCAGAACTCTGCTGACTCCTCCAAAAGAATAGGTGGGTAACCTCATTTTTGACTCTTCATCCTTTCTGGGGGGATGGTGAGAAGGGATATGTGTTTTGGGGAGGAAAAAAGGGCCTGCAAAACTCTAATTGTTAAACTTCATGGACCTTTTAGGACACAGTGCCCTATAATTTTATTGTAGGTGTCATATATACACACACAAAATATATTTATAGATGTTCTGCATTAGAGATTAACTACAATACACCTATAACAACATTGTAGGGCACAATATATACTAATTTCTGAGAAATATATATATTGCATAGTTCAATACAGTACTTTGCTGCAACCACCACCAGAAATTAATAAAAGGATACAATTACTCCTTAGTTAACTCTGATGCTTTTCACTGTGGTATCATCCTTACATTGTTATTACTCTATGTTGCTTTCTTCTTCTAAATGTAACCTTCAAGGACAAATATTTATACTATGCCACTTCAAACCAGGAGTAAAAGTCTGCTGCAGTAGAGGTATTAAAAGTATAAGTATGTCTTTATGCTTGACTTCCAGTTTATATGAAGATATAGCCTGAATTTCCCTTTTCTCTATTTATTCTTTCAGTCTTAAACGTTGTCACATTTTTTGAGCTTTCACAGATTTTTGCATATGCCCTCTGGGCCAGGTGCATACCAAATCTGTGTCATGAAGGGCTTTGGGCAGAATGGGAAATGATGCCCCACGCCAAACTTTGAAGCCTAACTAATATTAAGCCATCAACTAATTCTACAAAATCAAAGGCAGAGGTTTCACAAGTGACAAGACAGAGCTGATCACTGATCAAACCAGGTTTTTACAATTACCATGCATTATCCTCTGAGATCTTACAGCACTGACTAAAGTGTCCTTTGCTTTTAATATTTTAAAATTTTTATCTTCAAAGACAAAATATCATACAATTGAAGGTAAAAGTTTGGATAATGTATTTGTCAAACTGGAAGAAATCTAATCTGACTCCCAAGTTAAGTCCCCATTATTCGAGATCACCCAATTAGAAGCCCACCGTACTGGTTGGGTTTCCTCAGCAAGAACATATTCTCACTTGAACCACAAAATAAAAGAATTTGGAATTGACAGGAGGAAGGAAGAGGCTATAACAGAAATGAAAACTAAACAAGTTTTTACTATCCCTTGATGGGTTTTATTTTATTCTCGTTTTATGGTTTCTCGTGGAATCATATTACTAATGGAATGCTTTGCATGTGAGCTAAATGCATGATACAACTCCTGGATGTTACATTCAATTTAATAGCATTTGCAGAAATAGGCTGTTGGGATGAATCTCTCTCTCTCATGGTGAGAATGTCTCCATTTTATTTTACTATTGGGCTCTTGTATAAAAAATGCCTGGATAAACAGCATCCACATATCAGTTAAAGGATGTACAAGGAGGTAGCAAGTTTTTTTCTTCTATGTGTTTGTGCTATATTAGAAAAAAACAGACCTATAACATATGTAGGGTACTATAATGCATTAAGATGAAACTCAGTACAGTAATAAACTCAAGAGGGGTGACAAATGTTAGTGAGGTTCTAATACCAGGCACTTTTCATAGTCCTTTGACTTCCATGTGCCTCATCACCTCTGTAGGACACCAGAAAATCTGAACACTTCTAGACTACATATCCTGAACATAATGCATCAAAAAAGGGAATCAAGAGAGAAAAAAAAAATCAGATTATGTCCAATTACTTACACTTTCTCACTCTGACTGCTGCAAAGTTTTGGGAAATTTTTGTGCTACCAGAAAACAACACCAGCTTTCCCATTCTCTCAGAATTAACCACCCCCTGCATAACTGGCTTTCAAGTACACAATGCATTTTCAAAAACTACTATGCATATCACAATTTATAGTCCCATTTTAAAGATTTTTTTATCAATACAAATACGAGAAGCAATAGAATTCTGTAATGGGTTACTAAAACTCATCTGTCTGGTTTTGGGGCTTTTTTTATTATTATTGAGTTTACTTTAATCTCTGTACATAGAAGCTTCCATGATGAAAATACAGATATTTCAGAGAAGTAAATCAGGGAGTGATGAGTGCGACAGAGGTGAGGAAACAAATTTCTGTGTTATTAAGGGAGCAGGTGTAACACTCCTATTATGGAGAGGGGTGTTTGTTTGTATTTGGGGGGGGAAAGCAAGCAAATATTTTTCTTATGGTCATAGACAGTACTCCTACTTCTGACTGTGACAATAGCTTCCCCCCCCGCCCCCCTTTCTTCTAATTTGTACATCTGCCAGAAAGATCCCACCTGGCATCACAACAACAACAAAAAGTAAAACCCAACCCAAGAGCAACAACCTATCTATGATGGGTTTCTGTGGCACAAGACAGACATCTTCATCTCAAAAAAGCAACTCCATTATCCACAGTGGAAAAGAAACAAACCAAGCTCCCCCCTGCAAATATCAGACACTAAAGAGCTGTGGCTGCAGCACTGATTACTGCCCTAGGAAGAAGACAGGCCATGTTCAGGTGCAGAGACAGAACCCAAAACTCCATCACGCTCTGCTCTATGTAAGACCCAATAGCTTTTGTCAGGTTCCGTGGTGTGAAGAGGAATGGGGGGATGAAGCATCACAAAGAAACCAAACACAAACCACACAAACCCACAGTGCATTATAAAGTCATGTTTATCAGTCATCTGAATACACAGGGATGACACTGACATGGAGAGATTAAGGATAAAGTATATGAGCTAGACTATCTCTATGCCCTTCTATCTCATACTTAGCTACAATATGATTTTCAAAGTTATCTCTTCAACCTTTCCTTTTTTTTTGTCCAAATCTTTACTACAGTCAACATGGCACACCTGAACAGAGAAAGTATTCGTCAAAGCCTGGGGAAAATAAATAAATAGAATTGAAAAGGTGCTGTGCTAGCTGAGATGCATGTAAGAACCTGGGTGAGAATTCCAGGTACGTGTGTGAACAGAAAGTAGTACACTTTGGGACAAACAGATCATCACCAGAAAGAGCTACCATGGCTTCATGAGCTATTGTTTGCTAGCTGAGCAATAATACCTGAGCATACACAAACTCCCAGCTTGCTCCAAAGACAAAGACTGCTGTTTTCACCACTGGACGTGCACCAGCAGGCCTGACACACACACACACCTCACTCCTGACCTCCCATCTAGGCGTGATCTGTCATTAACACACAAACGTCATGTTAGAGCTTGTGCCTTTCAATGGGCACACTTCAGTACACATGCTTGATCTTTAAGGTGCTGAACTGATTTCTGCAAGAAAAACCAGAACAGTAGCACAGCAGAGGCGCCTCATCAGCAGATGCCATTTACCACAGGCAGGTCAGTCTGAACACAGGGTACCAAGCCATTTCTCTCCACACTGGCCCCCTCAAGCAAAACAAGAACTCAACACTCAGCTACATGAATACAGAAAGCACAAGGAAGAAGAGAGCTCTTGAAAACAAGATTCTATACTTTGCTTTCCTGAATTCTCTATAATAGTAAGAAAGTTAGGTATTCCAATCTCATCTTAACATATTGATGCCTGAAATCCTGCAAAATAGACACTCTAGACAAAGTTAATGGAGAAAAGATAGACAATACCTTTATTGGGA
>JAWWEW010000001.1:8870097-8881995 GCA_035583185.1 Anabacerthia variegaticeps | reverse complement strand
GGGTTCTTCTATTGTTTTGGCTTCAAGTTATCATGTTAGTGTCTCAAAAAACACCATGGCCTTCAGAAAACCAGACAATATGTGAGAAACCCACTTTAGTAACTCTAAACACCACTTAATATGTAAGCAAAAATCTCTTAAAAAAATCCCTACTTCTAAAGCTCTAAAAATCCATAAAATACACACTAAAAAATACATAAAAATACACCAAATTCTTAGGCATCAATATGATGATCAATATGAACACACTCACATCCACACTTCCCTGTGAATCACCTAATGAAGATAATTTACCTTTATAGAAACAAAAACAAACTACTGCCTTTGTACTCCACCAACAGATTACAAAAGAAATAGGCACTAATTCCAAAATTGTTTGCATTCATTTAAATCAATCAGTTTTCATAATTGTATTTCGAGAGCTTTTAACAAATAAAAGCTATGCATTATTTCACGATATCAGTTTCTAAACAACACTACACACCTGCTGTAATTTTACTGGCCATTTTCAACTCATTTAAGAGATTTAAAGTTAAAGTTTATATTGGCCATTATAATACCATTAAAATGGTCACATATAAAGAGATATAGAAAGTTAAAATACTTTAAATTTACACACATGGTATTTTGAGCAGTATTTGGTTGCACTGGAATAACATTGGCTGACAGTTCAAAATTAAAAACATTTCACATGGGAAATCTGGATTTTAGTTATTTCTTGTTTTTATTTCAATAAACAAAAAAGTGATGCTCTATCTTTTCATTCTTAGTTGTCCTCAGAATAACTGCTTGGAGTTCAATTGCAAACGCTGCACATGAATTTGGCAACTTCTGGCACAGATTAAGTCATTTCTTTGAAGCAATGAAGGAGCATGGATATAATTCACTTATGCATTTCTCTCACATACAGTAATGCCATCAATAATACATGCTCAGAGACTCTTGGGTTTCTATTTTATGCAGTAAGAATTTTATTGTAATCCGTATATTTTAGAAGAAAAACATTTCATAGCTTCATTATCAAAGAGAAAGTTAAGCTGTGTTTTAATTTGGGGGTGGCAGGGAATGCCAACACTGGACAAGGCAATCATCTCAAAGTGAAACAGAATTTAGATTTTCATTACTAAAAATTATTATGAAATCGTCATCAGATAGGACCAACATCAATCTAGGCTGCGTGAAAACCCCCAGCTAGAGTTGTGTGTGGAAAGGAGCTGCATGGAAAACGATGGGATAGAGACAGTGGGGCTTGGGATCTGGGCCTCTGGAAAGCAGCTTATTTTGGCTGCTTGGCACCTGCAGATTAGCCCTGGAGCTGCAGGTTCATCAGGAGCAGGCACCAAGTTTGGCATGCCAGTCCAGTCCAAGTACTGAGGCAATTCAGTGAGACGAGCTTGGGGAGCAAGTGAGGCTGACAAACAGCAAAACTGCATGGGATGCCTGGATCAGTGCCTAATCATTTTTCACAAGAATGTTGTTTCCCCTCTCCTCCCCCCTTTCCATCTGACTTTTCTGTAGTCTTCCTCACAGGCCTTCAGCTTCTGCTGGTACAGATTGTTCCCAGGTCCAAAACAGCGTCCCTCTCCCCACCAAACTACAGCATCACAAAAATTTGACTTAGTCTTCTCAAAGAAAAAGTAAATGACATTACCAACAACCACCTGGCCTTTTCAGAGCTACCTAGAGGTCTGTGCCTTCCAGCCCTGCAGCAGAACAGACACACTCTGGGCAGTACTTTGGTACAGGCTGAGGTCCATTTGAGCAAGAGCTCAAAACAAACGTGTCTGTCTTTCATTGCAGAGCTGACAGTACAGGGAGTCTTTTACCTCCTTGACACACAGGGAAGGGAATACCATCATACAGCAGGAAGAAGCACATGCATTTGAAATGCAAAGCTGTTGACCCTGCTGTCTGTTGGGATTGTAACATTCCAACACTCCTTTCTTGGTGTAAACAAAAAACAAGTCACACTGGATCCTTACAACCACCACACTGCTTCACTTCAGTTTCAAACTTCATATAGCTCATTAGCACTTATATTTATTTAAAATGTTTTATTGAAAGCCGCATTTCTTAAAGGTGCTTTCAGAGACGTTTACATTTAATGCACAATATTAACTCTACTGTCAATTATTCAGATGTTAGTCCCAAAATTTTCCATTCCTAAACCTCTTAATTCCTGAGCAACTGTATAAAGTTTGAAGTAAACACAGAATCTTAAAGTTTCAGTATGTTTGCCTGTGGATAGGAGCCTAAAGAAATTAATGCTAGTCCACAGACCACCTGGTATATTTAAAACATCCAAAAATAATGATTTGAAGTATTTTAATTATCATTTGGGATTCTTAATATTACTGATTTCCTGGTGCCACCTTCAAACTTTTGCGTTGTAAAACAAGTACCATTTCTTCCAGTCTACATCCTCTTTACTAGCATTGGGCAAGACTGAAAATACTTTATACAAGTGAATTTCCCTTCAAGAAAGAAACAACCCTCAATCAATAACAAACCTGGAAGGAATTACCGAGCCTGCCTATGCATTAACCAGAAACAGACATCAGAAGTCTTATATCTGCTTGTATGCACGGGATTACTTTATGATCAGCAGTAATTTTTATTCACAGAGGTGACTTCCCAATAGACAAATGAATTAAGCTAAATTGCATTCTATTCACTATTGAATCCAAGAAATACCATCTTTATCTACTGAAGTATTTCCAAAACAAAAGCCCCCAGTATTAACAGTCAAACCACAAAATTTTCCTTTTCCTAAAGTCCTGACCCCATACAGAGGCTGATTTAATGTAAACTAAATATGTAAGTAATAATTATAAGAAGTCCTCAACTATTAAGTCATCTTAAAAAAAAATAAATTCAGGAATTAAATAATTTCATTTGATTGTTTTCATGAGAACCTCACATCTGTACCATGGGAAAACCAAACCACAAATGTGCACTACAGGTAGTATTTCCAATGGCAGTGATTGTATAACCTAAACAACAGTGCACAATTATTTAGGGCTGTCTTTAAGCCCCAAGAGCAAAGTTAACTAAAAATTATTATTCCTCAGTGCATCTTCTGGATATTTTGCTCACTAAAAGGAAAAAAAAATTGTTCTTTTCAAATGAATGATTTTGGATACTCTTACTGTAGTATTTCTAATGCTGGTAATGTCTGGACATTTTTAGGAGTTATTTATGGAAATAAGAGTTTGTGGGGTTTTTAATTATATTTTTTCCTTAAAAAGTCAGCAGGAAAGATTTTTTTTTCAGTAAAAAATATCGTTTTGCCTTCAAAATCTATATCTGATTAGAAACTTGGCTTTTTACAAGAATTTTTTGTCTCTTTCCTTTAGCACCTGCACACACAGCCACATGTACATTTTGATTAGGTTTTAGGACAACCTTTATCCTGGAGTAACACTTTCCTACAGACATACAAACTTGATAAATATTTTCATGTTCCAATTTCCTATGCAGAAAAAACAAAGCCAACACCAATGTTCCTAAGCAATCTAATTTTCTTGAGTTTAAGCTGTTCTTCACAAAGACAACAACCAGCATCAGACCAGCAGAGATAAGGATGGAGCATTTATACATTTGGCTGGCAGAAAGAATATTCAGTCTCTAGTCCTTTCATTAGTGGTGTCCATAAAATTTGAGGAGAGCATGAAAGGTAGCACAAAACAAGCAGAAGAAAGGCAAGACAGAGGTGGTTACCTGGTGATCACTGTAATTTTTGCTATTTTTCTGCACATCAGAAACTGCACAGGCAAATATGTACTAGAACCTTCCCTACAGGAAGGGAAACAAATGCTTTTCAGGAATAGGGTTATGAAAGAGGAAAACTTTCAGTACTGTACAGCTTTAGGCTGTACAGCACACCCAAGATTGGAAGTTTCTCTGCTGCTGTGTAAGTTCAAAGGCCATAATCATCTCTGAAGCAAGCCAATTGCTTAAATAAAGAGAGAGAGAGCTGCATCTTACAGGTATTTCTTCCTATAAAACAACTACTATGGCCAATTAACACAGCAACCAGTTAACATGATAAAAATGACCAGAAAACAACATCCTGTTTTGTTTCTCCATGGGAACACATTCTTGGAATGCTACAAGAGCCTCTTCCAAATTTTAGCCTCAGTCATAGCCCCAAAAAGCATTCTCCTCCTCATAAGTCTTTTCTAGAAAACTTTTTCCACACAGGACAGTACAATTTCTCATCTGATTAACCACACACATGCAGGATAAGTAAAATTAAGTTTGGGGTTTGCATAATGACTGACCTTTACATCAAACCATGAGTTGGGTTCTGTGCTACCTGTACTTTCTTAAGCCAAGTTGCACACCACTTTCTGCAGATGCATTCCAGGTCATTTGGCACTAAGCAATTTTCCTGATCCTTCCCTGCAAAGCAAGGCACTTTAATGTAATGATATCTTACGTGTAAAGAGGAACTTCAGAACTTGTCTTAAGCTCTCTCTTCTTGGCTATAAGTCTGCTTTTTGTGCTTGAAAACTTGGCTTCATTAAGTATTGTCCAGCATTGTTTTAACTTCCTGCTTAATGCCTTTAAGAGATTTCCATGAAAAAAATTAACTGAGGAAACATAGCGTGTGACAAACTTACACAAATAACACAAAACTTTCCCTTTCTGAACAACCTCACAGAAGAAGCCCTTACATAGGTATTGCTCGCAAATAACTTCAAATCAAAAAGCTTCCCCTTGTAAGAGCTAATTGATTATACCAAAGAGCAGCTAATTGTACACACAATGGATACCTGCAGGAATCATCTCCTTTCTTTAAAATTAGTAGGTGCAGCCAACATGAATGTGTTTCTAATAGAAAGCACAAAAGTAGTCTTAAACTCTTCCCTCATCTAGACTCAGTTGTAGTAAGCAATCATTAATAAAGTGTACTGCAAAAACCATTGCTTTCAGCATTGAAGTCCTTTTATTTTCCAGAGAGATAATGCACTGTCATAACAGGCATGAACAGCATTGTCTGTGAAGAAGAAAGCCAAGCATTAGGTGTGGAGTCGTTCAGTAAGTATCATTAAATCCAGAGGTTTATACCAAAGACCTCTCGATTGTAAGCACAGGAAACAATCAGTTAAAGAACCTTGAAAAATTCTGGCAAGGTACAGGAAAACCACCTCTGTTTCACTCATCGTGCATGTTTTGAGATCAAACAAGATCACTTGAGATTCAAACTGGGAGGGGGGGAAGAAAAAAAAAAGTTTTTTCAGTGGACATCAATCAGAGTTCCTTGCAAAAACTTATGAAGATGGTGCTCCTGGGTTCCCTCTGTAATCAAAGAAACAATCCTCATCATCTCCCAGAGTGCTTCTCTCCAGCTGCTTTGAAAAAGATGAATCCTGCCCTTAGTGCCCATTAGGCAAGAGCACTTATTTCCTCAAGTGGAATGACCTCCTGAACCACAGAGCAGCACAGCCTCCTGTTGTGAGCTGCGGGACCTGCACCACTGAGGGTCATAAAGAACTTACCAAACTCCCAACTGTACTCCAAAAACAAAAGCAAGCCTGGAGCTGGTGATTAAAGCCAAGGGTGATGTATGAGGAGGAGTTGGGATGCCTCAGGTCTTTGGTAGTGGTTACCAAAGTTTACAGATAAAATGCAGCAGTGTCCAGTATATACTACAGTAATTTTGCAAATAATTTTCTGTGCTAGGAACAAGGAATTCAAGCACATTAAAGCCTATTCTGCTATATAATAAATATCTTCCTTATTATACAATATTTTGAATGGAAAAGCAGTATTGTAACATGCAATTACATATGACACGTTTTACTGTCCTGCCATGCAAAAATATCCATTACTAGCACATGGAACACCATTAGATTCATTCTTGAAAATCCTTTTTAATTTTCTGCCTCAGCAGTCATTATGGACTGATGGGGATCTCCAAGACAGGTTCCCAAATCCCAGTCTGGCTCTCTTTGCTGTTGGGGTTATTGCTGTGAGGAATCATGGTAGCACACACTGCATTTTACCCTCTTTTCAGTCTGTGTACATAGACTACCATCATCTGGTATAGAAATTAGAGTATAAATGTTATTAACTGAAGTGCAGCAAGGTGACTGTGAACAAGACTCCAGTGGTTTAAGTATCAAAGTCTGCCACTGTTGAATGTGATCTGACCCCATGATAAAAGAGGCCTTGGTTTCTTTCAGGGTAAGGAGTTCAGCAGTTTTTCATATCACAGTTTCTACTGTCTCAGAGCACTGACTTTAAACAAAGGAAGCATTACATCTGATATTATGCTTATCACTCCAGTAACATCCCTTTGATAAGCACATTGCCCTTGGAAAGTATAACATCAAGTAAAAAAAAGTTGAATATTACTGAGCTTATAATATTGTTTGGCTATAACAGAAAAATTTAAACCATAGAAGTATGGTTTAAAAAATAGGAAGGTATTTTACTTGAGCAAAGATCATAACTGTTTCATTTTCCCTAAAAGACCATACAAAGATCAAGTAGAATTGCATTAGTGAGAGATATAAGAGCACTTGCAACGAAAAACAGCAAGAGATAAACAGAAACAAGAAAATTACTGTGCATTATTCCAGTTTGTTGTACAGATGCCCATGAAAAGCACCCTTTATGAAAGTTGTTACATAGAAGTAATGCTTCTTCAAGATGTCACTATTGGTTTTAATGAGGTGCACTCTTGCATTTGGAAAAGTACATATCAAGACAATTTATCATTATGTCCCCCCAGATTCCACTGTTCTGAAAGAGTCTTTAGTATATTGACCAAAAACCAGCAGGATCAAAACAAACTGAACACACCACTGCACACAAATCTGTGAAAATAAAAGAAAACAAAAAGATATCCAGGATATTCTAGAGTGAATTAGACATTCAGGATCACAGGGTAAAACTCTGCAGCCATCCAAGCTGGGGGAAATTGAGCTTATCCAAAACAGCTTTGGAAAAAAACAAAGTCAAGCGGGTCTCCAAAAAAGCCTGCTTAAAAAAGAAATGCTTACTGCATACACCATGGCAATCCTTTGCACAATGTGTGATCTTCTAGTCTATCAGATACAGAAGACGGTTATTTATTTAGACAAGGAACAGTGCACAATTGCAAAAAAAAGGACAAATATTAAAGTTTTCAGTCTCTTACACATAAACCTGCCTATCAGGTTGTATCATTGATTTAGAACAAGATCAACCTGCTTTAGGTTCTGCTCAACCCATACTAAAATCGCTTGATAATAAGGCAGTAATTGGTTTGCCTGTTCAGCATTTTAAGAGAGATTAATCTGCTAGTGACATTTAATGGAAATTAAATCACAGGCATATTAAAGGATAATTGGGAAGCATCAAAGGAATTGCTCAACTATAGTCATGCACATCCTGTTCATCGAAATTACAGTACCAGAGACTTGTCAGAGTTTCTCATAATTTCTCTTAAGGAGAATGCAGTAGAATTTGGTGCCTAAAAGTTGTAACAGAAAGTGACTATTGAAGTCTAAAAGATAGAACACAGGTTGCAGCTGGCTGCTCCAGGGAGCCACAAAACAACTGTGAGGGAAGTGGGCAGCAGTGTGTCCATCCTCAGGCTGGACTGGAGTGGGGAGCATGGACAGATTCCAGCAGGGCCAAGGGAGACAGTCCTCTTTAAATCCCTGGTGTTTTTATCTGTCTTACCAGGGCATTCCAGGGGTGGGGTCTTTTGAGATATTTAAATAGTTGAATGGTCTAGTTTGTGTTGTAATAAAACTTGATCTGTTAGTGTTTGAAAGCATTTTGGTCAATCTTAGGGCTGCTTAACAAAAACAACCTTAACACACACTTCCCCACTGATGTTAACTCTTTCATGACACAAGTATGCCTCTGCATACTCAGTCCATTTAATATGGACTGCTGATACTTTAATCTCCTTCACATCTTCAGATAACCAGACTCTTCTGAAATTTCAGTTCAAGGAGACACAAAAGACTATGTATTTAATTACCCGCCGCCTGAAAATTATTTGCAGTCTTCTCAAAACACAGAAACTTGATACAGCCCTCTTTGATACCCCTGATTATTAACAGAGAGCAGTTTTAATCCTGATTAAATAATGAAACAAATCCGAGACAAACCTTAAAAGATAGTGAAACTCAGATATGTGAAAAACCTTCAACAACTATTTTGGGCCCATGTTATGTTGTACATCATTGGTGTAATACCTCTACAGTAAAAAAAAAATAAAAAAAATAAAAGTAAAAATTTCAAAAGAGAACTACTTGACTTGCAGTTAAGACGGAACAAAGATAGCCTGAAGGCAGAATGGAGGTAAGCTGCACACAATAAAGAATATCACAAACCTTGTGGTGCACGTTTGATACTTGGGAGTACAGAGGTGGGGCAGAAGGCATGACTACCCTTCTGCATGTGTGAGGCCTGGCCCAGGGCAAAAACAGCTGCTGTTTCAGTACAACCTCCTTTGATGGTAGCACCCAAACAAGCCAGACTTGTGAGTCTTAGATAAGATGGATAATACCTATGAGGCAGCACAGCCTGGGTAGAACAGGTGGATGCAGCTTCTTGTGTCTTCTTGTAAGGTGCATTAGCAGCGCTGCTTTCCCCTTACAGCTCAGTATCTCCACTTGCTATTTTACTGTAAATAACAACTCATCCCCTGAACCACATACCCAGGCAAAAAGTGAACTTCAGGAAGAACAAAAAGCCCAGCTAAGAAAAAGCCAACAAACATCACTATATTTAAACATAATGAGGCTTGGAAACTGCATTCCATTCATTTGCTTTTTAGAAATATAACACCAACTACAAACTCAAGTCAGCACAGAGACTAGCTTAAGCCTTATCCCAATGCAAGCAGCACCCTCAGAGAAGGTCGTGAGCTTGCACACCATATGCACAAGGAGGGGAGTTACAGGTCAGGAACGCTGTGCACTGGCAAGATTGTGTGGGAAAACACATACGGCACCTGCTGAAACCCTACAGGCACTTTCCAGTGCCTTACTCCTTCAAGAACACTAAATAAACAAGTTAAAGTCTTCATTCAGAGATTTACAACTTATGGGTGGGCAGATTGCTGTGCCTACATGGTGCCTCACTGAAGTCAGCGTGGCTCTGTGCAGGTGCAGCTGTCCATATGTGTGTAGTAAACTGCAGGCTTGGAGCTTATACTTACTGTTTTATAGATATATATTTAAGAAAAAAATTAAAGGCACAAAAAGAAAAAGAAACCAATTTATACTTTCCCTGCAGTCTAAATAAATTAATGCTTTGGAGAGGAATAACAGAACTGATCCTGGTTCAATTTTTCCCTGTACAGATGCCTGGAGAAATGTCTCCCCAGAGCAGCTTGAAAAAGGCAGCAGCACACATTTTTGCTTGCAAACCAGAGATATTGAAGTAATGGTAATCTAGTCAGAGTAAACTATAAAAGAAGTCTGATTCACTACTGCTGAATCTATTTTGACTTATTTATGTAGACATGGCTCCTTACAAAGAAAAGATCCTGGCTGCAATATGCCTCGCTTTGTCAGGTCCTCCAAGTCTGGCTCGGGGAACGCGTGGGAGTGGCATAAAGCAGACAGCTGTTCCTATAATCTTCCCTAACCTCCTGTTTCGTAACTGCTAGGTCACATTATATGGAAAGCACATTGGAAGTATTACCTTTCAAAGCCACTCGGACTATACAGTTGTTGCCACAAGAATACTATATGCTGGCACACGGCAGACAAAATAGAGTTGCTGCACTCTGAAGAAGAAAGAGACTGGGTCAGACCCCTGTCTCTTCTCACACTCTCTCAAGCTTTTAGAAAATGCAAGTCCCATTTTAGCCACCTGAATTCTCAGTTCTGAGGCTGGAAGCCACAGACTGTAGACTCATTAAAACAAAATGTTTCAGTATGCTCTTCGCTTTGTATGATGCCAGTTCATCACCCTAGCATTGATTCAGAAGCCCCTTCCCATGAGCCAGCAAAGACTTACAGAACTTATTTCATCAGTTTTCACATTTAATTACTTAGTCTCATTTGCTGAGAAACCTCAGGAGACAGCAAAGCTTAGTGTCATGACAGAAGCCATTTTCAAAGCAAGATTATCTCCCCTCCCCATCCCACCCCCCTTTTTCTGCAATTGCATATAATTTCTAGTTTTTAAAAGAAACAAAGAAAGAAAAAAAAGAAAGAAAAGAAACCAACAAAAAGCAACCTATCCAGCAGCCAGGCATGTGTCACCCTGATACTAGGGATGAAGCATCATTATTCTCAACCTCTATCCCCCAGCACTGTTATGTGGATTTCCAATACAGGCACACCTTCAAAACAGTTTTGCTCAAATAACAGCTATCTTATGACAGTGATAGCAAGGCTTTTACATTCATAGATAGGAAAATTAGGCAGCAACCTTTACAGCCTCTTCCACATTTCAACTTTGTAGCAGATGTTACGCAACTAGACACTCTCTCATCACATTTGAAGTCTGTATACAGGGAAATTTATTCTTTTCCCACTCCAACATATGCACAACAGATAATGCAGAGGTGCCAGAGCAGACCATGACTCCACTCTGTCGTGGTTTCACAGCACAAGAGAAGCTCAGAAAGACCACATACAATTTTCCTGCCACTTTGTGCATTCAATATATGTTACCCAAATGCCAAACTTAGGAGAGTTTTTGCTTCGCTAGGTTTTTAACAGCCAGAATAACACTTGTGGATTAGAAGACAGTTCAGGCAGGCTTAGCTGTGACAGCAGAGTAGAGCACAGACCGCAGACCTGCGTGCGGCCTCAGCCAGCATTCCTTCCCCTTGCCTGGAGAGTAATCCGTCATGAAGGCTTGTTTGATTTCCATAATAGAAAACAGTTCAAGAATATAGCAAAATATTTTCCAGTCACTTGGTTGAAACTGAGTATTTTCTAGCTTAAAAAGAAAAAAAAAGTTGAAGTATTTTGTGAGAGTCTGTTAAGCCCATTGTTTGGGGACTACTTTTAAGCCCCTGTTCTTCAATTTCCTGAGTAGAGCCTTACACAGCAGGTTGTAATCACTTCCATATTTGACAATATTTTAAATATGCCTATTTCAATGTACAGTCATAAAAAAAAGCAGGACTAAAGCAGCGAACTACAGCAAGTTTGATTTTCTATCCATTAGCCATTTAAAAAACAATATGGAAAGGGTATGACCTGCAACAGCTTTTCTCTCCCAATTCCTTTTTAATGATATTCCATATAAAAAGTCCACTTGGAAGAGTACAGAGTTTAAAATCTCTTTTCCGTTAGATATTCACTGAACAAAGTTGGTAAAACTTACATTTTCTTAATCTTTTTTTTCCCCTTCCAATAATTTCTTTTTCTCCAAGTGAAGGAAAAGGCTTGCTGCCTTCTCTCCCCCCCACCCCAGAATTAGAGCTTTTATGAGCTAAAGATGTAGAAGAGTATCAAATCGTCCACTAAAGCTCAGTGCTCAAGAAGAAAAGAAAACAAAAGCTTTACTGTGTCTACAATTCTTCCCCCCCTTCCAGACCAAAAGCTTCTTAAGGAATTTTGGTTTTTTATTAAATGATCAAAAAAAGTCAACCACAAGTTTTATCTATTGGTGTCTTCAAAAAGGAAAAAACCAAAACAGTCTAGATTTATACAAAACATGAGTAGGATGTCAGCAGAAATAAGTGCAACATTCTTATGAAAATGGAGTGATTTGAAAGCATAAACTACACACAAGCAAATCTTTGTATGTTCCTGTACATGTCCATCTTTGAAAAGTTAAGCTCATTTATCAATATCATTAGGCAAGTCCAATAATACTTAAAACATTTCCAGTTAAGAGCTTTTGGACTGAATTTTATTTTAAATTTATAGCACAAAGCAAAAGATCTTGAACATACTCTGAATTAGTGCAAGAAAGTGCATA
>JAWWEW010000001.1:8826049-8869997 GCA_035583185.1 Anabacerthia variegaticeps | reverse complement strand
AAGTGCATACATTTTATAGTGACCCCATTAAAGCTTCTTTCTCCATGAAAACCTTCATAAATAGGGTGCATTCTGTTTCTGATATTCAGAGAAACAGACTTCAAGCATATCACTCATCTGTTATATCAGTCTGCCATCTGTAGGTCACTGAGAAAATTCTTCACTCCTGGCTTTGTTCATTAGTCTGTATTTTTGAGCATAGTCTAATTAGAAATGTTACCATGACTAGTATCTTGTACACATCATAAAGAACTGATTTACAAATCATTCCAGAGATGTGATCATCATTAGAGACTTAACATTCTTCATGATGCACAGTTGGTCTGTTAGCCTCAGCTCTAAGGGCATCCCAGGATTATTAAGGTGCAATCTGGAGCCTCAGGAATGGCCATTTACAGCTTCTCAGCCCTATGTCTTTAGGCATCTTAGCTATGTCAAATTGTACTTTTATTATATATGTGTATGTATATATATATATAAAATGTATACACACACACATTCTTGCATCCTATGTGTTTTCTCAGCAGGTTTCTTCCAAGTGCCAGGCAAATTTTTTTTTAGGGATGCTACATGAATAAAAGAAAAATCCAGCGGCCTCACAATGTAAAATATTCTGTTTCGAATGTCCTCAGTCAACCTTAGCTGCAAATAGTTGTGAGCACTCAGATTCTGCAGCGAACAGGAACTGCTGCGTCTGCATATCATGCTCACAGATGTCACTTAGACTGCTCAGTAGGAACAAGTGTTCCTTTAGAGATTACTCCCTTTCTATCTGTTAGGATAGAAGGAGATAAAATAACTCCAGAACAGTTGCGACGAACAGAGGTAGAAGGCTCAGTGCCAGGATCTCCCAATTTGGGCAGGGTGTCTAGCACATTTCAGGGTGTAAATTAAGTGATGGTCCATTGGGATTGTTGTGTATCACGCCAGCACAGACACAAAAATTCTCCTTAGATTCACGTGTTCTGCACTGCAGTGACAAGCCATTTAAGGATAAACTGCTTAGAGACACTTTCCTTTCATATTTCACAGCCCTTCTGGAATGAAAAGCAAAGGACTCTTTAAGGTTACCAACTGGTGAATAAGTTGATTTGTGATATCAAGTTGCTCATCAGTGATAATAATTTGTAATGAGCACATTTCCAATGCTGAAGTAAGTATGGATATGAATCTGCATCCAGTTTCTATCTCTGAAGTGAGAAATTCTTAACAAGGCTGTGATACCACTGAAGCAAGAGAGATGCTCTTTTTGTTCAAAAGGTTTCAGACCACTGAAATCCACATGGTCTTGCCAAGTTTCATACAGCACAAAGCATGTGCACTGCACCATATCTCATTGATCTGCATGCAGAAATATCTTGACTAGTTCTGAACAGCTGAATCCCTGGAGACCTAGAACTAGCCACAAAGCCCCTGCTCAGACCAGTTGCAGTGGGACTTGGCTGCCTCCAGGGCTCTGGCCACTGCTGCTGCCTAAAGCTGCATGGCACAGCGTGCACACATTCACTTGGAGCAGCTTCTGTTTTCAGCACAGACATTTTTTTCTGTATACAGGGCTTCTACTGTCTCTTTGTGTGTATTTACAGCTAGTGTACCTGGTCAGCACAGCCAGAATTTGTGATAAGTCTGAAAGGAGCCAAGTTGATCATTGCAAAGGAGAAAGAAGGGAGAAAAAACCCTTACAAATAAATCCCCCGCAAATTACCCCCTACTTTGTGATCCCCACATGTATGATTCCTCCTCATATAATAGACTGCCTTTTTCTGAAATACAGCTATATGCTGCTGAGAATAGAGACCCTCATGTTATTCCAGCCTATACTCCCTGTGAGTTAAAGGTGAAACATTTAGTCAAACCTCCTACTTCAAAGCCTATAATAATCTTCCCTTTCTGAAAGCTGTATTGAACTCCTCATGCAGACATGCATCTTTAAAAACATAGCATAGAAAGGAGACGCCATCCTCCTAATTTAAAAAACAAACAAACTCTACTAAGATTAAATTCACCAATATTGAGTGCTCCATTTTGCCTTGGATGGCAGGAAAGCTAAAACTTTTCCTCATTTTTAAAAGAGCACAAGAGGAGGTTTCCCACACTTCCAAAAATCAAAGCAGTCCCTAGAGAAACAAAAAAGGTGCTCTAAATTCTTGCAGCACATCCTGAAGTAAAATTTCAAGGGATTAGCCACCATTAGTAGAAGCAAATGCAGACAGCCTACATCTATCAAATAGGCTTCCTCATCCTTTAAAGGCACTTTGGGTTTATTCTTTGTCAAGAATAAATTATACCTCTAACTTCCCAATCCCATCTGAGCATCTTCACAGCAAGATGGACTTAACTCCAAATTAAGTTAGAAAACCTTTCTATATTAGCATGGTCTGAAAAAGTGATGAGCAAATATTATGACGAGGATTGATCAGTAAATCAGATCAAAGAGCCAGGTATTCTCTTTCAGACAGATGTCCAAGAAACTTTTTGCACTTCAGTACAGAACTGATACTTCCTTGGAATTCCCAGTATCCTGTATGTGGTGATAAACTCTACTAGCACTTTCTTAGCCAGAGGTAACTTATTATTAGATGTGCTCAGGGGTTTGTTTCTTTCCCTTCTTCTGTGCAGACCTAAAGATATTGTTTTCAAAACTTGTTTGGGTTCCTGCTAGTTTCCAGCCTCTTCTTTGCAGCAGAATTCTACAATGCCAAGTGCTTGTAGCAGAAGAAGCATTTAATCTCATGCATTAAGAAAAGCATCCCCTCTTCTCCCTCACTGTCCCAAACCCATCACTCCCCAAAAAAAAAAATTAAAAACCCACCACACCCATCCCCAAAAAATTGTCATCTGATGTCTGCTGGACCTTGAACCAGAGGATTACACTCTGCAGGCAAGTAAGCACTTTAGTTCAGACTGCCAGACAAGTTTTTTTAATCTAATCCTAAATTGCCTCAGGAACAAAGAGTGCTGTAGCCTCTTGTTTCAAAATACAGATGGCTACAGCCAAAACACAAATTTAACCTTAATGTTGAGAAATGTTAAATCCAGAAGAGGATTTCCTATTGTGTACTGTACAGCTGTGGGACACTTCAGCCCACAATGAGACACAGCATGTGTGCAGTCTGCAGCTCCAGCACGAACGTGGCTCATGTCTTGGCCAGTAAAAAAAAAATCCTAGCTATCCCATAACTACCACAGGATTATATCTGTCACAAATCCTGAGCCAAACAGGAGAAAATCTGGGACTGGAAATTTGAACTATCATTCAGAACTTGAGACAACAAGGTATGTTTCTAATTATTTTACTTTTCAAACAGATTTGTTTCCCTGTAGAAGCCTGCTTATGGCAAATAAATTGGAAACAAATCTGAAGTTATATCATTGCACATCTGTGAGCTAAGTGAGCCTCTGCAAGTATATTCTCACGGCTTGAAAACTGAGAGCACATAAACCTGCGATCTCAGGTGAGATGAGGTGATCTCTGATGAAGGACCAATTGGATTATTATAAACAACTTGCATTTAAGATTAGGCTTTCTCTTAAAACACCACTATAAATAAAGAGTTCTGGGGTTCAGTGTGGGGATATCTGGGCAACTACTTATAGTTTGCAGCTTAGTGAAAGTTAGGCTAAGTTTTCCAATTACTTTTTGGAAATAACAATCCCTCTGTAATTACTTCTGTATTTAAATATATATATTCACACATGCTTGCTGATCAGTACAGGTGTCCTGTGGCCTAAATAAAAAGCACTTCATGATTAGGTGCAAGACAAGATCAATATTAGCTTTGTGAAGAGGACAAACAAAATTGTCTGTAATTTCTCTGACCACAAAAGTGACAGACCCCAATATATTCCATTACTTGACTGTTCCAGCTGTGAAAACAAACTTTTCAAAGTTCTCAAACAGCAGGCTTTCACATTTCTGGGAAATGAAACACTACTAGTTGTTTTATTTATGGTATCTTTGCTTTATGACAGTTAATGAGCTGTAATTTTACAAAAGAGAACAAAAACAATACTTCGTGCCATCACAAATAGCCATCAGCATTATTTATTGCAGATGTTTTAATCTATTGTGGTAATAATGAGACATTCATTGTTTTGCTACCCTGAGCAATCTGTGAGAAATTTAAAATTACAAAAGCTCCCCCTCTATTTCCCTGCTGAAGCTTCTGCTCTTTTCCAGAAGGTTCTGTTGTGGAAAGGATAATGACACACTTGGTAAAAAACATAGTTGAGGACACCACAAATGCACAAGAATAGTTTCACGATGAAGCCTAATCAATGCCTTCTGCAGAACGCAACTGTTCTGTAGACGAAATGGACATTAGGGTCATGATTAAAAGCTGAATATTAGTCCTCAACTTGATAATATTACTGTAAAAGAAAGTTTCACGATATTCAGTCAGTGGTTTTAATATTGCGACTTGAACACTTACAAGCGCAAGTTGAAGACCGTCAGTTTAGATGCATCAAGCCTCTGTTTTCATTAGGAGCTACCATGGCTGCCCAATGATCTTATCAAAGCCAAGTAGACAGGTCTATGCATGAAAGAAAATACCTGTCAGAAGTGACTGTACATACAGAGAAGAGTACATTGACCCAATTTCCCCAAACCTAGCCAGCAGTTCTGCACTATAATCTGCCTTGAATCAGCAAAGGGCAGTGCTGGAACCTGCAAAGAGGCAGCCCCTTCACACTGATTCTTTGGCTTCCCAGCTAGTAAGCAACGATAGAGAGAAATCTGGAATGATTTTACCACTTCAACTGCAGCAGCTTCCACACAAAACCATCAGGAGCAAACAAAACAAAACCAATCCAGTCCCTGAAGGCTTGCAGGACCAAGTTTTTGGTTTGTGTTCCAGTGAACATTCCACCTCATTTCTCCGTTAGCTCAACTATTGACTAATGCAGCCCCACTCGCCTGGTAAAACAAGTAGACAACTTAATTTATAGCAGGTTTAGCATCTGTCAGGCAAGTAACAAGACAATCATTTACAAGGCTCTGTACCTAAGAGAGCAGGCAATTACTCAGCCGTCTGGAAAAGACAAAAGAAAAACTGAGAAATTTAGTGTGGTGAGCTCATGTTCCAGCGGTTGACTTTCTGCAATAACACTAAGGAGCAGGGAGCCCAACTTCCACAGTTCTCCACTCTTTGCCAGCATTGTAGTTTCACTTGAAGTCAGGTTTAATCTCAGAGGAAACAGCGAGCTGAAGAAAATGGAGATGTGTTGAGGAAGACCTACAGCCTAGCTGAAGCTCTTTAGAGATCACCATCACATTGTTATTGTTAAAATCCTGTCATAAGGAAACAATCTGTTTATATCACAGCTAAAACTTCATTCTTCAAGAAGACTACTGCATGGATTGCCTATATCAGTTTCACTGAAAATACCCCCTGTGTGACAGCTGCAAGAATGCAACATTCATGTTCATGGGATGCAAGAGCTCTCTTCCTTACTCAGGCCACTTGAAGGAGTTCCCAGCGAGTAGCACCTCCCTGACCTGTGTCTTGTACTTATTAATCTCAGCCAGAATGACTGAAAGTGCTAGATGAAGCACAATCCTCAGTGCCTACATTCCTACCCTAATCCTTAATTTCCACTGCTTATACCAACCAGACAGTGCAAGGGGACCATTAAGGACCAGGGATCTTGCCCTTCATAACAGCTCATCAGAGAGGGTCTTCAATTATGCAAAGTATTCACTTGGCATTCAGTACTAGAGAAAGCAAAATCAAGTTCTGTGAAAGCCAGCTATAATGACCAAAAAATCATGTTCTTAAAAAGTGCCACCTATCCTCTCTTAACAGCTTCTGCAGCAACAATAGATAGAATTTAACTATGAACCCTGCTCATAAATATAATGACAATTAAACCCAGTATTATTGTAGTTGAACTGCATTGTATTTCTTTCAGCATTTCCGAGGATATCAGGTACTATTTCGTGTACTTTCACCTTAGCCACAGAACAGGCAGCATCCCAGGATAGCCTAGCATATATTTCAAAGTGCATTAGAAGCCACAATCACCTAGCAACTTCCACTGGTGCATTTCCCTCTTCAAGTCCAGTCTTGCCATGTCTCCCAACTCTTTCTCTCCTTATCTACCTCCACAACAGCCATATCTTCACAGCTCCCAGTTTCCCCTTTGAATAGTTAAGTGATGTTATCTGCTGCAAAAAATACATGGTCTCTTTAGTTTCAAGTTCCACAAAACTAACTTAAAAAACTTAGTAATATTCATGCTGCAACAGAGATCTGGGCCTTGATGTTTGATTTACAGCTTCCTAGAAGTTTGTTTGCCTGAGCCAAGATACCTTTAAACAGGTTATTTGCATAGAGGGTTTTGATAGACTCTTTCCAATAGGTATGCTTTCAAATGGAAAACAAGGTAAACCTGCTGACCATTGTCATCGGTGGAAGGAGATCCCCTCCCTCAACCAGATGAAGCTCTTCAAGAGAGTTAATTACACTGCTAATGGGATCAAAAGACAAAGTAGCATTCAAAAGTGACCTTAAAGCAGAACATGTAAACAGTGCTCACTGCCCATTTTACTTGAGGCAAACTGGTAGATAGGCTAGTGATATTTGCTAGTGTTACGAATAGCAAGTCTAACTTTGTTTATTTGCTTTAAGCCAAGGAACCTGTGCTCCCCCAGGTGAGCTAATGCCATTAAGGAGACCAACAAACTCTTGGTTTCAACAGAGACTTTTCACATATGTGAATACTCTATGGAGAACGCTGATACATTAAAGGTAGAGACTTACAGATAGCCAGGAAGAACGTTCTGATGGCGTTAAAGATATGTCAGAATTAAAGGGCACTGTTCCCTGTAGGCAAACTGTGATTTGCTTCACAAGGTGGTAAGAAATATGACTTAAGAGCTGTAATTTTGAACTCCAGTGCCCAATCCCTTAGTGCTAAAACATGCACTGCAAAACCATCACAATGCATGCAAAAAGGACTGCTACAGCACAAAAACCCCCAACCAAACAAAGAAAAAAAGAAAACCAGCAAGCCAGGTGGTAACTATACCACACACACTGCAGAACAGCTGATTCCCAATTTAAGACTGACGTGGATTCACTATCATCACAAGCAGAAAGCGATGAAGGATGAAGGCTTAGCCACAAACAAGTGCTCCTCAAAAGTAGGAGGGTCAATCTCATGCTTCACAAAACTCTGACAACCATTTAGAGATGCTTTTTGAGACAGCAGATATTGACACTAAAAACAAAACAAAACATACAAAATACCAGCAAGTAATCCTAAATTGTTGTTAGGAGAGGTAATTGCTAAAGAGATCCTTAGTCATCTTCATGTAGAAACCTCACACCCAAAGCAATTACCTGCAAACATGCCTCATTTAGCTGGAAAATAACAAACCCGAAGAAACAGCAGTGTTGTGAAACCACCTCCTTGAACTTCTTTTAAGAACGTTTTTGTAGGAAGGATAGGGGAAGATTTTCCAGTAAGGCAATGTTTTCCATGTTGGCTGTTCTTATAGCTTCACTATATTAGGAACCTAATACACCCATGCATTATCCTTTAGGAACCTGTAGCATAATTATTCATTGTATTTATACAGCATTATAAAGTGATAAGGAACACAGTACATACAGTGACGATAAATGCAATTATGATTTGCCCACCTTACAGTCAATGGCAAGACACAACTTTGCTCTTCACTGAGCTGTATGATGCTTACTCAGCTGACAGGGCCCTAGTTTAATCCGTCAGATGTTAAAAACACAAAGTACTCTTCAATCCCTTCTAACCAAAAGGGTTGCTTTGCATTTCAGCAACCTCACTCACTTCAATGAGATCAACAAGACTCAAAGACACCACTTTCCTAAAGCTCTGTGGGGAAAGCTTTGGAAGAGAAGTGACTTTGCTCACTGTGATATTCTGCACTTAGTAAGAGCAAAAACTTTGACTCTAGATGGACAAGATCAGAGCTACAAATATGCCATATGCTGTGCTAAAATGTTGGCCTCACCACACCTAGAACCCTACAACCAAAGTAAGATGGCAATAAAACTTAAGGAAAAAAAATTAAAAACCAAAAGAAACTCCAAAAACAGTCCATAAGGTAAGCATTAACCACAGAAGTTTGAACAAGACAGAGAAAAGGATTAAAGATCAACAAAGAAAAAAGTTATTTTAGCTTTGTGTTCCCATAACAATTTAAGTTAGCAACTCAAGGCTAAAACAGTACTATTATTTCCTCAGAGAAAACTACCTAGGAAACCTGTTCACACTTCAGTGTTTTCTTCCCCCTGCCCCTGCAAGGGGACACACATCAAGGTTCCCTCCTTCTGAAACTGTTTTATCTGTTTCCCAGTGTAATTCTGCAGTAACTGTACGGATGGCAATCTCCAGACTGGATTACAAATATTCCTCAGCTAAACATCACCACCAGGGCTTGAGAACTCAACAAAACAAGACCTGCTCAAGAGCAAACCACGTTCACACTGGAAAGCTAAGAGTGAGAGCCAAACGGCAACACATGGTATTTTCATAACATAAGTTATGTTTCTACATCACTGTTTTACAAAACAATTCTGTAACACTTACCTTCAGCTCCCACATCATTCAGAAATCTTTAATTCTGCAAGACCAGGCTGCTGATGGGCTCTTGTCTCTGTTCCCACTCTTCTCTAATGGTGGGACAGATCCACAGCTGGTATAAATCAATCTCATCGTTAAAATTCATTCCTGCCAGCTGAGGAAGGGGCCTCTTTTTACTCTAACTGGCAGTACACTCCATCTACCCTGCCATTTGTCATCTCATATGCAGCAGCCTGAGCCCAGAAATGGTTATGTTTTGGATAGACAGCCTCTCTCCTTGCTTTAAATGGCACCTGACAACACATTTGCCTGTTGAACTCTTGACAGTAAAAGTAATTTAAAGATCTGTGACCGTCCACATTATAGTTATTGAAATCAGATGCAAGTTTTGAGTGTGACAAGTAGGGGTTTATTACTTCAGTCTGAGGGTATTCTTACACTTATTTCACTCCATAGATGGACTTGAGGCAATTCATAGCTGTGAATCAGAACATTTGGCCACTTTAAGAGCAGTCTTTCATTCTCCTTCATAGAACACAGAATCCAGACAGACAGATAACTACTCCAGAGCGTGAAAATTTCTGAACCATTCCTTTCTTTATCACTTCTCTTTTGGATTTGATGATTATATGAATCCTGTTGCATATAAAACTTATCTAAAAAGGGTAACTTCTTGTTTAAGATCCATACTTTCTGATACTCATCCCACTAAATATACTACTGGAATTTCCCATGAGAGAAGAACTCAGGCAGCTGTTTTCTGCAGCAGGAACATGAAAAGTTTTTTGCCTCAGATGTTAAAATGCAACTAAATAAATTCTGTCTAAATTCTGTACAAAGTGAGATTTATACTGTAACTTTATACTACACGTGAATAGCAGCATCATAAAGAATTAATGCATGAATGGAGCTTTTCTACATTATTTTGATCATCCTCCTGAAATTCAAACTCAAAGTCTATGCAATGCACATTTGGCAAATTAAGCAAAATTTCTTTGCACCTGTGAAGCATGAAGAGTTGATTTCAAATCACCAGAATAACAATTGCAGATGACAGTTATGTAGCTTGAATGGCTAAAGTCCAAATTGAAATATTTTCTGATTAACAGTTTGAGAATTAAGAACTTTTTTGACTTTTATACATGCATTTTACCACAAAGTTAAACCACTAAGGTTCAGGGTAAATATAAACCCAAGCTTTCTCACAGTAATGAAAGTATCTCATTGAAATGAATGTGCCTGCATTGTACTGTATATTATTCCAATAATCTCGAAGTTCTTAACAAATATTCTTTAAATAGTTCACAATACTTCTTTCAGTCTCATCTCTGTATTTTCTAACTCTCAAATGAATTTGTTGGTTGTCAGAAATGTATGAATACTATTGATAACAACCAAAGAAGCAATCTGGCAAAATTGAACAACTGCTCCCTTTAAATGCCCTTTTTCCAAGAACAAATAACTTTTAAGAACTTTCACCACTGAGATCTTGGTATTTTTCCATTCTGCCAAACCACATGAAAGTGACTGGTTTTAATTAAGCAAAAAAGGCCTTATTCGTTTTGAATGAAAGAACTATTTTTCTGTGTTAGTAAGCACACAAGTATGTTTCCTTTGAATAACTGGAGCAGGTGTAGTCTGGAAGATAAAATCTACCATAACCATATATTTCAGCACGTACTTGTGCCCACATAGATCTGGAAGCTACTGGTTCTGTGACTGTATGAAAATATGAAATTATACACTAAATACACAAAATACAGTTGGACAGAATGATCTTCAAGGTCCTTTCCAACCCAAATGTTTCTATTATTCTATGAAAATATGCTTCTTTCCCTGAACTTGGAAATTGTATCCTGAGAATGTGTAAAAATGTGTGAGGTTATAGAGCTAATTAGACTGCACAAGTGAACTGTAAGGTTAGGTATTTGCATTTTTCTGAATGGGTGTACACAAGCTTCTCACAGATGCTGCAGCACGAAGTGTGAAAGGACTGAAGAAGTGCAAAAAGTTTGCATAAGTTTTTAAGAGACACAGAACTGGTATAGGACGAGCTGTAGAGATTTTTGTCAGGCATTGACACCAACACAAGGGATTGAGAAAAGAGTACATTTAAAAAAAAAAAATCTAATTAAAAACTTATTCTGTGAATACATCCCCACTTCAGGACTGCAGCCTGAGTCTGTAACTGCAGTGCTGAAGTACTGTGGTAACAGCACAGTGGCAAGCAAAGAGCTTCAACACACCTTTATGAATAGTCACAGAGCAGAAAAAGTGATGTATGATCAAAGGCAGTTGGATAATGCAATTACAAACCAAATGCTGGATCATTAATCTGAATTCTGGCATTTTCTGAGAATGCTCATCAACGATTAAATTAGTAGAATTTTGAGTATTTGAGTATGGAATCACATTCAATGCACTTGGCAGCTTTGGTGTATTCTTTAGCAATTTATAATTTTACTGCAAATGTTAACCTTCTGAAGTAGGTGTAGCTCAGCTGCAAGGCACTGCCATTTTTATTTAAAATACCATACCTGTACAAACCCAACATATCTTCCAAGAACTCCACAAATAATCAGCAGCACACTGTCAGGCTGGCCTTGTGTTCCCCATCTCTGTGGACACATTTAGCAGGCTTGGGCCTTTGGGCTGTATTTACCTGCAAGATCAAAACTCTCTGCTGACTCCCTATAACAGTTCGACTCTAAAGAAATAGTAGAATTAAGGGTCACATCAGGCAAAGCTGGGCTTAGACTGGCTGAAGCGGGGAGGTTATGAGGTGGCTTTTGCTAAACAGAAACAAAAGTGGTGTAACAGGGCACTGCTTAAAGCAGCTCTAACTCTTCCCCATGACCGAGGTATTCCTACCCTGCCTTCCACTGAGGCCAGCTAATCCTAGGAGTGGTGCAAAACATGTCACAGAAGAACCTGGACTCTGTGTTTCATTGGTAACAGTGGTGCTGGCCTTGCCAGCAGTCACAAAACAATCTTCTATTGCTCTGATATAATGGTGAAAACAGCTCTTATGCCTGTTGCCTGTCCATGGGAGAAGTCAGTTGCTATAAAATGCAACTAGATTGCTCTCAGGTAAAGGTAAAAAACAATCAAGTTTACTGTGGAAGCTGTTGAGAAAAACAGACAGCTGCACAGACTGATATTTCAAGATTCCATGCAGGTGTGTTATTACTCTATTTATATTTGTCTAATTTTTGCTAAACCAGAAGGCTTTAATCCCAACATTTAGCATAGCGTGCTTGGAAATATATGTATCAGATCTTCTCTAACCAACTAATGAGAAGTTTTTTTCTGCTGCATTTTATTCCATAGCCTCATTTCATTGTACTAAGGAAACCTAGTTTATAGCTTATGACTTCTTTTCTCTGGAGAAAGTAACAATTATCCAAGTGTTGAGTAAATGCTTCTGGTATACGTGAGGGGCGTATATGCTGCTGTCCTTTCTTTACAAGTACTATAAATTTGTTTTCAAGTTCTGTCACAAAGGAATTCATTCCCTTTGGAAAATACTCAACCAATGAGCAGGTTGTACTTGCCAGACTACCTACCATCACAATCTACTTTTTAAAATATTTCCTTCTCTATATAAGTGATGGAGACTGCTGTGTGTAATCTTAAGCTTGATTTACTGTTTGCTAATACCTTATTCTTGCTTAGTGATTAATATCCCTTAAATGCAAAGCAGGGCTTTTTATAAGAGTTCAGAGACTCAGATTTTCTAAGGTGGTCTTGGTACAGTACTGTGTAACTGAAATCTTCATATTCACATGTCAATGACATTGATCTGACTAAGCATTCAGTTCCCAAAGAAACATGCTTTATTGCATGTTTTCCCTGCCTCTGAGAACCCTTTTTCCTGGCTGCTTTGGAATTACGTATTCCTAGATATGTTCTTGGCTCCTAGGACATTTTCTGTTTTATTGAGGACCCCAAGCCCACAGCAGAGACATGCTGTACAAAAATGTTGTTGCACATTGAGTGGTCCAAAGGCAAACTTTACCCTAATGAGCTTAATTTCCCCAGGCTCCCTTTACTGGCTCCTGCAAAGGAAACTCTCTGCTGAGAAGCTTTGGGATAGTTTGGCTAAATTCAGCCTTTACAGAAACACCACCCTTATTTAGTTACTACCTTAATTGACTTATACATCTGGTCTCTTGGACTCCAAACAAAACGTTAAATCATTTGATTCCTCTGTAGTCCACAGAAAACACTTTTTTCCTCCATCATGAAAAAGCTGCTGTAGATTTTGCAGAGCTGCTTAAGTCCCGAAACTGTAACTTAAATTTTTATTCTCTTGCTTATCTTCATTGTCATGAGCTGCTAACATTGTGAGAAGAACTAGGTACTGAAAAGCATTCCTGCACAGCAGGAGACAGCATGCTGCTATATATACACACACAGTTATAAAGAACTAGTACCAGAAACTGTGCCAAAGCAGTTTTATCAATAAAGAAATGCTTAAGCTAATCCAGAATTACATTTGCTTTCTACCTCTGCTGCAATGTCCTCAAAAGACCACATATGCCCAGATATTTCTGGATTGACCCTATTTCCCTAGCTGCTCATAACATATGGCAACACTGTCAGTAACCATCATAAAATATATCTGGAGCCAAAAACACGTACAAGAGAATACCCATATATAGACTTTGCACTATATACTGACATATCAATTTATCTCCTTTTTTTTTAGCAACACCCTGTTCTTATGAGCAAGAATCTTATGACAAGAAACTGTAAGACTACAAATTTTCTATGTGGCTTTTTCAAATTCTCATACATACTTTGTCTATCATTGGCTTCACCCATGAAGTAAAGACAACAAACACAGAACTACTTATAGCACCTGATAGTGATGTGAATAAAATGGATCAATTAATGTCTTTAGACAGTACAATTACTGTGACACTGCTATATTTGGAAACAAAATGCTTTTGATAAAATACCATCACAAAAGCCTGAATCCAAGGATGAACTGACTCTTCAAATTGCCTTTTGATGCAGCACTGTTAGGTGACCATTGACAATTCCTACAGTTTATTGAGTAGCGACAATGAGTTGGAAAGGGAAAATTGGTTCATTCTGATGATACACATTTTCACAGAGCAGAAGGTGCTGCAGCTGCAGGAGGAGAGGGGGAGAACTTCTCAGAGAATCTCTCAGGAAACAAAGCAATTGCATTTGTTGTTCTCTAGATACAGGATGAATCCCTCAAAAATAAGATATGTTATAGACCAAAGCATCTACAGCAACAGGATGATGAGCTGTACTTCACAATATATGATAATATATTGAACATACATCAAAAGTCACAGATCTAACCTTACAAGACTTACGGTCTGAGATTTTAATATTTAAGATTAAATAGAAGAAAAAAAAAAGTGAACTTTCTAATCTGTGTGGGATAAAATGCATGTCAGAGATTTGCTTTGGCACCTGCCTCATCATTTTCATATTTCTCTAACAGTTCATATGAAAAGGGTTTCTGAAATACAGCAGACACTCCTGGGAGACAACCTGACAAAACAGGCTCAAGTCTGCATCCAGCAGCACAATAGCATCATTGCTTCTCAGTCTACAATTTCCACAGTACCTGGGAGGTGCTTATGTACACAGACTATCAGATGTCCAATTAAAGCTTAAAGGTGCTGCATATAAAATGCAAACTAAAATGTTTACAGTCATTAAAAAGAAGACATTAATGTCATAGTGTTACACGAAACTAAGCAGGCTTTGCTAAGAAAACCCAAACACTACTATTTAGGGCCATGTGATTTTTAAATCAAATACTGGACATAAACCCATTAGTAGCTGACATGTAAAACTGTAATATTCCCAATGGTCTTTAAGAAAAAAGAAAAAACTAAGTCAGTGAGAGTTTATTTTCAAGGAAACAAGTAGTTAAATTCTTCTTATGTTGCTGAACACACACACATACACAAAAGAAAAAAAAAAAATCTTTATTGGTACCTGAACATTAACAAATCACACCAACAGATGTCAGAACCACCAGAAATTGATTGTGAGAAAAATATTGTCTTTGGATGTTGTTGTAAAGGGACAACAGTTGTTAACAAAGGAAGAGTATATTTGGAGAATTTTATCAAAAGAACTAGAAACAACAGAAAATTGGAACATACTTATTAGTTACTTCAAGATTTGGGTTTGGGTTTAGTTTAATGAATACATACGGAGAGACTGTATAGTGGGCAGAGTAAGTTAAAAACACATTTTGAGTAATATCTTAAACACCAAGCATAAAATTAACATCTTGTTACAATGTCCTGTAACCTTCTCTGTTTTTATTCCTAATGTTATGTGTTAGCTTCTCTTTACACAAAACAGTAGTCTTTCTCCATTAACAATACACAGGCCCCATCTGTTTCTCATTAAATATACTACTTTTTTCTGTAGTGTTTTAAGTTTCTGTTGCAGAAATCTCTCAGAGAAAAAAGGGGTTTCATAACTAAGGATTTAAGTAAATTCTCAAAGCCTCCTCGGCTCTAATTCACACATTAAAAGAAGGGCTGGTAATTGGGAGACATTTCTTCCTACTCACTCTCTAGAGTCCCCATGTGTCTCCTCACCCTGCACTAGCCAAATATACTCAAGGTAGCCCCAAAATGTGAAGGGGCTTCTCTGTGCACTGTGTGAGTCAAGATTTGTTTTGGGAAAGCAAGGATGAAGGTATGAAAGAGAGTAAGGCCTCCAGAAGGTAGCTCCTTTCAGCAAAGCCTGTTAAGGAGAAAATGCAAATAAAAATGCAGGGAACAAAAGCAAGTCCTTTTTGTGGACTGCAATATATCAGAGGAAACATTCCACAGGGGTAATTTCCCAGCTTGACAATTCAGCCCATTGGGTAGGCTGAAACACATAAAAACCTTGATGAAAGGCAATATAATTGAGAGTAGCAAACTGATTGATTCTGAACATGTGTAAAAGAATAGCAAATAAATGTAGTTGTAGCAGCTACATTTTTCAGCTCAAGTCATCACAATCTTTCACACAAAGATATACTAGACAGCATGCCCAGGATTTAAGTTTTGTAATTCAGGTACTTTTATATTAATTATTCAAATTAATTCTGCATTCATTATTCAAAATTTTAGTAGCTATGAGTGGTCAGTGCCTATGTCCTCTCATGTCTGTCGTACACAAATGAAAAAGGCTTTTGTTCTATTTTGCCCAAATTCTTACTGAGCCCTGTATCGTGGACTATCTCAAACACACCAGGATCTTACACACAGCAGGAAAACAGGAGGTTAGGTAGCAGAGAGAGACTCTATGAGTGTCCTTTCTGCAGGAAAAGTTGGTGCCAAGGACAGAGGTTTGTGCTACAAAAAGTATGGGAGAGGAACAAATTAAAACCATGCATGTGCCATTAAAGATACTAAAAACACCCAATGTGAGACAGACTTCTGTAAGTTTCATTATTTCCTAATTTTTTTTGGTTTGTTTTTGTTTTATATCCAGTCTTTAGTGGAAACACAGTGATATTCCAAGCACTCTGCAGAACAAAAATGGCATTTTGCCTTAGTTTGTATCACACTACCAAATAAAACCAGTGATGGCAAATAAATTATCTCATCTATTCTTTCATTATCTAGGAAGTAATCCTGATTTTTTATAAATATATTCCTAGTAAATATCAGCCACACATTTGTGAAGAAAAAACTCTGCATAATGCATTGTAGAATCCACATTCACTCATCTCTGTATGAAGTTTCTTTAGGTAGTATGTGAGTAGTCCCTGAACTAACATACTGGAGTTTCTGGTGCCTATTCCGTTTGCAGACTTTTAAAGAGAACGAGAACTGTTGAAATGCTTCTCATTTATGACTCAGAAGAATGCAGATGTGGATATTTATACAAAGAACAGCCATTCTTGAATCCTTTGTGAGGAAAGCTAGTTTCAATGGGAGTTTGCAAAAACCAAGCAAAATAACATCACTGGCGGGGCCACTGAACAAATAGCCATTTAGAAAATAAACTTGAGCTCATGATTTCTCCTCCAGCATTTGGCCAACAGCTGGTTGTCCTGAGTTTGCTCTCTTGTAGTTTTGGAATAGCAAAAGAAAGACATACAGCATTATCAACCACTTCCACTTTTGGAAGAGTCTGATTTGATGTTTTTATAGTCTAAAACAAAAATCCAAAGATTGCCCAGAAAACATGAAGTTCATATTACCCTGGAGGTTCTCTATGTAGAGCAAGCTGCATGTTTATTGTTTTATTTCACTATTTTTCCTATGTGCATCCTTTCAGAATGCAGAAATACCTCCAGGCTGACACTGAGGTCTGTTTCTAAAAAATGTATGAACATTATCTACACTTGATTGTGGTATCTTTGTTCATTAGTCCCTCACATAGAATTAAATATTTCTATGAGTATTCATTGTCATAAGGATTTTTTTCCCCATCTGTAATGAGAGGGACACATTTATAACATCAGTAGTCCACTGTAATGTCATTATAAAGCAATAATTTCACTGGAGGGCAGACCTGAAGTGGGACAGTGATAAATCAGTTCATTTTTAAGGATGTGCAAATAGCAAACCAAACAAAAGGCACATCAGAAAAAAAATTACTACCTATAAAAATACAATTAATTAACAACTAAATCTCTACTTGTTTTCTGGACAACTATGTATATATTAAAAAAAAATTAAAATAAAACCAAAGGACTTTGACTCAAGAAGGTGCCAGTGGCTTCTGATATCTGGTTCACTCTTGAAGCTTTGAGACAGGTATGGACAGGCATCATGACCTACAGAACCTGTGCAAACAAAAGAGCCCCCCACAGACCCACATATGTGCAACTCATGATACAGAAATCAAGACTTCTGTAAAACAAAATAAAATTAAAAGGAAATCCCTGCTGTGTTCTGACTTGAACTTAGGCAGTGGCAGCTAGATTTCCCAAACCTTCAACCTCCAACTCACAAAGCTTCCATCTTGCTAAAATTCAACAGGTACTTCAGAGAGCCACATAAAGTAACTCTCATGGTGGAAATATCAGTCAAGTCCTCAGTTCTCCAAGAGGTATGAAGCAGAATCCCAAGGATAGACTAGAACATTGATCACAGCCATACCAGGCTGCTCGTTTTCATGGGAACACTGGCTGCCCAGGGTCCACTGCCACGTGGGTTGGCAACATTCACAGAAGGTACTGGAAAAGATGCAACAGATTGGAAAAGCTTGAAAAAGATGAAACAATGACAACTGGGGCACCAGAAAAGGGTGTGGTGTAGAAAGAGGGCACAAGGAAAAGGCAAAAGGAAACTAATGCATGAGATGAAGGGATAAAGATATTCTTTGGGAGTACATGCCCAAGCAACACGGCATTGCTCTAGTCCTGGTTGCTATTCCCTTGGGGGATATAGAGGCATTAAGAGCCTCCTTTCCTTTTGCTGGATATGGGAAAGTAAAGTGACAGTAGGATTTCAGATCCACAGGAAGAGGAGAAAGGCCACCAAAAGGAAAGCATTCCTGGAAGAGAAAAAGGCAACAGATAAAGTGGCTGTGATTCAGCGGCGTTTGTCCCCTGCTTGTAAGCAGTGCTCCTGTGACACATCTCAGGGGTTCCAGTAGCAGGGGGACACAAACCAGTGTCCCAGTACAGCTCACGGCCCTGGAGGTGAGCAATGACTATTTGAATCTTGGGTTGGGAAACAGCCTGAAAACAGAGGAGATAAGTGAAAGGCTTTAATATCACCATAAGAGGAATGAGAGGGTTTGTTACTGTTCTTTTCTATATCTGGAGACTTCTTTATCATGTTCTTAGGTGTTTGGAGTTAATAATGGTGCTCTTGGCAGGAAAGCAGACTTGGAGCACCATAAACTGCTTATCTAGGTACTGGGTGGTCCTCATGTTCCTTTTTGAATACTTATGCCTAATGATTCCATGTATCTCCAAGCAAAGAGGCAGACGGAGATGATTTATTGGGGAGCCTGACTATCTAAGATAAGAATGAAAATGGGAGTGCAGTCCTGAGGATTTTAGTAGAGTTCATTTAGGGAATTGTGTTAACTCTTCCACTGTCGTTAGTGTATAGCTAAAATAAAGGGTTACAAATTAAAAATAAATAAATAAATAAAAAAGTAAAGTTACTCTTGTAGCTGTTAGGAAATACATATAATGATTTAAGACTTGACTACAGTGTGATTTAAAATAAATCATCATCAAATATTTTGAAAGGAGAATATACACAGGCCAGTTTTAAAGAATGGTACAGGAAGACCTGCAAAGAGAAATGACAAATTATCTCTTGTCAAAAAAAAAAGGCACTTTCTTTTTTTTCAGAAATAATAAATGAAAATTAAAGTTTCTAAAAATGGATAATTAAATAAATTTACACAAAAATAGAACAAATAGGAGCGCAAAAATTACCCCTTTTTTCTCTTCATATAAGTACTTCAAAATCACTTAAGGGCTGTCTCGAAACTGTGGAGTGTGTTACAGAAATATAATCTCACAGCAGCTTCATTGACTATCTATCATATGCTACACTGTACATTGAAATTCAATTCAATTCCATTCAAATTTATTAAAGGTCAAAAGTTCTGGGGCACCAAATGTTCCAAATTTTAATTGCTCTAAAATCTTTATGCTTTTATGAATCAATGTCATCTCACTTCAGTTTCTACCGTAAAATCTTACTGAAGCAATTTTAAAATAAAACAGTCATTTTATCCTTATAACTTGGACAAATTAAAGTTCTAAGGAAATTTATTTCTCAACGTAAGAGGTCATTTCCTAGATGCTACAGACAGTATGATGAAAGTGGGACGCTGAAGTTAATACCACAGACTAAGCAGTTCGCATGAGAAACTGCAAATTAGTTAAATGGTAACAGCAGAAATTGTTTTATGCCCTTCTAGTTCTCTTCTTATTATTTTCTTTTCCTTTTGCTTTACTTTCCTTCAGCTACTTAAATGTCACCTTGTCACCTTTTTGTTTGCTTGTAATTCTGTCCTCTTTTTCTCTCTTTAAAAACATCTCTTTTTCTTTTCTTAATCTCTCCTTTCACCATTCCTGTTTCTTATCAGCCACATCTACTTAAGGAGAAAAAAAGGCTTCAGCATCTCAAATCAACTATCTTCCCTGTTCAAAGTTCTTTTTAGATACCAAGTTACTTGACATTAAAACGTCTGTGATAAAACACTTTCCTCTATTGTATGAAGTAAGATTTCTTATAAGAAATACAGCCACCTGAAAGCAAAAAAAAAAAAAAATAAAAAAAAAATAAAAAATTACTTTGAAAGTGGCCTCAGGGTTAGGAAAGGCTGTGTTAGAGCTTTCTGGTTACACTTTGACACCAAAGATCACTAAACAATTTTGTTTCGCTATTCTGTTTAAAGCTTCCAATGAAGAATGTAGTGCAAGATGATAATATTAATAGGCAAACTAACACATCAAAATTATTTGGTCCATGTCAGGGTTAAATACTGTAACAAAAGGGCAAATTTGAACATCAAAGACTACTCTAGCTGTTCAAAAACAACAAATGTTTCATTCTCTTCTGTAAGATAAGGAATTTGCTGCTTTCTTTAGAAGAACACTAATTTTAGCCATCTACCTTACACTTTCTTACATCGAACCAAGAGAGTTCATCTGTGCAGACAAATTAATCTCTTGTTGATGGCACACTCCCAGGAGTGCTTTCCTGGGGATCCCAGTGGTCACTGCCACACAGAGACATGGGCACAAGGACAATGATGTGCCTGGCCAGTGTCACCTGAAGCCTAAGGAGATGATGACTGCAGAGCAACCCACCTGTCCTGAACGTTATAGCCCACCTCATCCCAAAATTCCTCCGGGAAAATGCATGTCTGGAATCACTGCAGCATGTGGCACCACCAGATGACAGTAACTACACTTTGCCTCCTCTGTCCCAAGACACCCTCACATCCAGAGCTGTGCATGGGCTGGACCCCACCACAAAGCCAGCACTTCTCAGGGAGTGTGGGCTTTCCACCTCCTCCCAGGCATGATCAGTGTATCCATATCAGGCTCACAGTGCTAAAAAAACATTTATTTGATGGTTAAATATAAACCATGGAATAATTTGCAATGTTTAACTACAATGCACACTTCAACATGTCTAACTTGAGATGAGTCTGAGGAAACTTGTAAAGAAACAGCTAGATTTTGCATTATAACAGAATTAGGACTGTGGTTCTTTATCAATAGAATATAGGTAAAAAATACGAGTATCAAATACCAGAATAAATTCACGACCTATCAACTAATCAATGAACAGAAATACAACATTTTTAGCAGGAAAAAAGTTAACAATTTCAGCATATTCCCTCTACCTAGAAATCACAGGACTGGGAAGTGAGAAATGACTAATATGTTTCTGACAGGCTTTTAGCACGACAAGAGAAGATTGTGAAGTTTTTAACAGAGTAAAATAGCTCTTTCTGTAGCTACATGTACCTATGTATATGTACATATGTATCTATACAGATCTATATATATATATGTATATACACGCACATTTCAACCCACAAAGAACCAGAAAGAACAGGTTCATTCTTCTTTACGGCCGAGTGATATATTAGTGACATTTCTAACAATAATAATGGTTAAACAAAGACCATGGCATTTGATATTTCTACTACCAACTACAGCAAATGAGCCACTGATGCTGATGTCAAGCTCTTTTTTTGAAATATGATAGGTAGCAAACCATAGAAAGAATAATTTTAATTCCTTTTAAAACCTTACAACATGAAAATTTTATTTCTACCAAAAATATGAAAGACACATTTTTGATCCAGCAATTCACTCTGGCACAACTTTAAATTCTGATCTTTACACATGATAACCAAAACCTGACCAAAAAATCACAATTTTATTCTCAATAAAATGAGAAAATATATTGTATTCACAGATCAAACAATTTGATTTTTTACCTAAAAAATTACATATAGTACAACAAAAAATATAAAAAGTTATAAATGTCAGAAAATATATTTTTACAGCTTCAGTGTAAACATTATATGAGGTATATAGCAATTAATAATAATCATGGTATTGCTCTATAATACAGTTTTAAAAGAGACAGTAAGACAGTCTTAATATTTTGCCACTTCAGTATCAAAATAACAGTGAAATTTCTTTGTGCTGTTTCCCATAATCATAGGCATATAAGTCATAAAATACAGACACTCAAACAATAATTGTTGGCTTTCTTAAAAATGATATGAATACAAAAAGTAGTAATCTGCCAGAGGAAGACATCATTGTCTAAGCAATTGAGGAATGGCACTCTTTATATATTCAAACATTTTAATATTACCTCTAAGAGATGTGCTGCTCCCCCCTTGTCCCACCCAGATGCTGTTATAACGAAAAGTACAGATTCAAATGGGAATAAATCCCCTTATTTTCTTTCCAGACTATTTTACTGTTGCAGTTGTTGTATTTGTCAGAAATGATCATTTCTCCCCACTCTCCCCAAATCTGATTTCACTCATTTGAGCTGTGGTGGAGCAGAACTAGGCTACAAATTTCCCAGCTCCAAGAACCTTCTGTGGAAATGTAAAGAACAAAGCTTCATCCAAGGAGGGTAAGCTCAGATAAAGCAAATGCCACTCACAGAAATGACACTTTTGTTGTGGTCCTTGCTGGATCACTCTGGACCTGCCCTTGAGAAGCACGGCTGGAACTTGGATCATGACAGCTTTTCTGGACAACTCCTTATGCCTCTTAATATACCATGATTATTTTTGGACAAGCATCACAGAGAATCTAAAGACCTGCAAAGTTATTCTATCTTCTAAAAGACCACTTGGACCAAAACTATTTTGAAATCTGTCTACACTGTAAATATAAAATACTTTTAGAGCATTTCAAAGTATTACATCTGAATGCTTTAGTGAAAACTCCAGTTAAGAGATACAGAAAACAGCCATGTCCCCTTTCATTTAAAGTCATATTTTTTTGGCTTTGGTTATGGAATACAAGTGTAACCCCAAATGAATAAAAACATGTGTTACACCATCACAAGCCTTATTGGAATATATTTTTATTAAATTTTAACTATGATGTGCAAAAACAGTAAAAGAGCACTTTTTACTTTGTCAACTGACAGGCAAATATACAGCATTAATAGCATTGAACAAAGAATCCATCAATTACAATCACACAACATTTTGGCTTTCTCCTTTCTCAGAAAGGAGATATCTACTTCTCATAGCATCAGCTCGGCATGATATCTGCATTCTGCTACTAGAGAAATTTTGACATCATGGATAGCAAAGCCAAATAGTACACAATTTGAATGGCATTCTTATAAAAAATCTCTTCTGCCATTCTTAGTGAGACTTGCTAATATTTAAATAAAAGGAACACTAAACTCTTATCTACACATCTTGTAATTTCAGGGACTCAAGATCCTTAACTTTTCACACATTCAACAACTAAGCAACACAATATCAAGATGATGTAACAACTAATTCACATTCTGTTCTCCCTTTTACCAAATATTAGCAATGTGCTAATGGGCTGGCTTGAAACCACCCTGTCCTGAGAGAAGAAAGCAAGTAATTTGAATCCATAAGGTCTAATAGCTAACTACAGGTGACATTAAATGATCTATTATCATTGCAAAACAATTTCCAAAGATGTGTTGCTCTTAAACTCCTGAATATTTGCATAATTTACATACTGTGCCTAAATGCCATCCCAAAATGATTAACTTCATTAATGCTTTTGAGGGACATTAATATCTAGGCCTCCATCAATTTCAATTCTTCATAGGAAATAAATAAAAATCAGATACAACACTAGAATTTCAAACTTCCAAACACCTGAAAGTCAATTAATCAAAACAGAATATACAGTATTTTTAGTCTGAGAAATGGTGTGCTTTTTTCATAAAAGATAAACAGATACTTATTTTAGAAGACCTTTGTACTGTGCAAGAAACATACTGTGGAAAAAATCCAATTAACAAATTTCAGTTGTGCCTCAGTTTCCACAACCATTAAATTGAAGGGCTCTTTTAGTCAATGTTCGTACATTTATAAGCCACAGGTTGTTATTTTTGTACATCACCTATGCACACACTAATGGCCTACTGCCTTGGGCAGTGTATTTTTTAGGTGTAAATTTTTTGTAGGAGGAGGATGCAGTTCTCAGTTCCACTCACTCCAGCACCTCCTTCCTTGATGCTTCTGATTTGGGGACCAAGTGAAGCTGCAGATTTATTGATAAGTATGTTCATACTTCAGGAAAAACAAAAATTTCTCATCTGCAGATCAGCTACCAGGTAACAGTTCTTTCGAGATAACACCCATCCCAGAGATACCAACAGCCACCCCTCCAGATTCTGGTTATTTTAGGGACTTCGGTCATGTACGTTTTCCAAGCAACCATATCCCATTTAGCTGAATTAAAAAAAGTCCTTCATTTCATTTTCAATATTCCTTTTTTTTTTTTAAATATAAGTATTTCTTATAAACAAAAAACCAGAACTACTGCAAAAATTTACAGACACAATGATAATACTACATTGCCCATCATGGCAAGCTTATTTATAAACAGCTGGAGAGGAATAAAGAATAATGTCAGAGAGAAGTGAGTTGCCCTTTAAATGAAAATAATCATCAGGTTATTTCAGTCAAGCAGCTGTGTATGCAGTAGGAAGTCACACTCCCAAATATTATGATGACTCATCTACTTTCCTTTTCTAATAGTAAATGTTCTTTACTCTTCTTCAGTGCAGCGTTGATAAACCCTGCACAAGCTGCAAATGCTGCACTACAACCCCCTTTCTAAATCTGTAGAATTTAAACTGCAGTTACCCATTTATACCCATAAAATTACCCAGTATAATCACCGGGTTTACAAGGTTCCTCCACACAAACTGCAGACCTGCGAGATTCGCTCCCTTTGTCAAAGCTAACATTTGAAGCAACATGCAAAATGTTCAGAGTGTAAATGGAAAAGGCACAGCCCGGACGTCTCAAAGGCTGTGGAGGGAGAGGAGTTAATGAGCACAGGCAGCAGTTCGGAGAGCTCGCGGTGAGACACAGCACTGTGCTGCAGATGTGTGGAGCGGACAGAAGGTGTGGCCCGTGCTTTCCACATGCAGATTTAAATACTCCAATTACATGGCCTTAAGGCTATTATTAAAGAATAACCTCACGGAGAGCAAGAATTACACAGAGAAACGAGGCCTAACACATTTCTTCAAACAGAAGCTGAGAAGAAGAGAAGGAAAAGCCTGGGTTACTCACGATTCTTTTCACCTCTCCACCTTGACCCCGCTTTTATTCTAGGCGCGACGTCCACGGCAGCAGTCATGTCTACTAGCCCGAGCAGCAGCAGCAGTGACAGCACAGCCATGCCAGGTAACAAAAAAACCCCAAAAAATCACCTCTACCTGGAGTACTGGTAGAGAGGAATTGGAAGACTTTCCTTAGTACTGAATGATTGGAGCTAACAGCACTTACTCAGCACAGGCAGAGGGAGATGTAAAACATTATTCCTACTAGAAATGTTTATTAAAAATTTCCATTGCATCGCTTATTTCCTTTATCCAGGGAATGCAAAAACAGAAGAGTTGTAAAGGCTTCCCCTGAGCAGGAGCCTCTGGCACTCCGACGCAGGAGGAGATGCAGTGGCAGCTTTCTGTGGTCCCTCAGAAGCCACGGGCTCCTCACCTGCCTCTGCCACCTCTCAGCCCTTCCCAGTGTTTATCAACATTCCCCACAGCACCCTAGCAGGGGACACAGCCAAGCTGAAAACGGAGGAGTTTTTTTCTCCCTCACTTCCATATTTCACTGCAGTTTCACAGAGCTGATGACACGGAACCTTTTAATGTTGACACTCAAAATCTCATTACATTTATCAATGGCCACAAAAACACAGTTTGTCAAGCTCTCCCCCCCTACCCACGAAGGGGGGGGGGTGGTGCAGGCAAAAAAAATAACATACCCAAGACGAGAAAGAAATGCTTAAAAAAGAAACTTTTTTTTCCTTTAAGCTGTTCAGTAACTCTGTGTCTTATTCAGCAGAAGTATCTTCTATTTCTAGGGAAAATAACACAAACAATACCACCTCCCACACAGGTTTCTGTCAGCAGATGCTGCATAAATGGAACAGTTCACTGACAGTAAGAGAAGCTCTGAGAAATTCTGTGTAGAAAGTGTGTTACCCAACAAAGCCTGCAGCCCACCAGGCTGGGGGCACCCAGAGCCCAGGGCCAGCACACTTCAGGGCTTGCAGCACTGACAGCAGTGCTCTTGCTGGAGATTTAACCCTGTATGTCTCCCTTCCAGGGAGCCACATCACAAACTTCCCTGCAGTGATTGACACAGACTCAAGGAAGAACTGGAACACAAATTTTCTGCTAACCCTTTCACCAGAATTATGAAATCATTGCATACGACTTGTGAAGACCCAGAAAAGCTTCATCCTGAGAGCTGAAAATCACGATAATAAGACCAGAGGGCTTTTCACTCACGGTGACAGAAGGCTTTAGGCTGCACGAAGTCTACATTTATATTCAATAAAAGCAACTGCAAAATATCTAGTTCTTTAGCATCATCAGCCTCAGGAATACTTAAAGTTGTTACTTACTTATAAAAGAGTCAACTTGTCTTAATAGAACAGCAATGAAATAGCATTCTCCAAGCTGATCTGCCTCATACACTGCATATTGTCTGTTGAATAGATATTATGGATATAACTGAGATGCAGCATTAAGGGGTTTTTTGAATAAAGTAATCGAATAAATGTCTAGATATAATTTCAATTAACAAGAAAGGAGAGACAAAGTAAGTTATTTCGGTCTCAATAACGCATGTATTAATTTACAGTGTTCACAGCCACTGCTGTTTCTGAAATTTGAGCTCAAAATGATTAGTGCCATTGAAATACTCCACAATAACCAGTTAGGTTGTGACCAGCTGAAGCCATTCATTTCTAGATGTTCTCATGCCAGTGATGGGAACTTTTCAGAAGAGGTGAGGAGGAAGTTTTTCACCTAGAGTTGGCAGACCTCAGATGACCCCAGAGATACTCTATCAGAAAGTTATATTAAAGTAGTTATCTACAAAACCTTTAAGAAGAACAATCAGTTTCTTCATCTGGACTAGTTGGAGAAATTTGGGAGATGTGCTCATATTTCAATTTGGGTTAACTGTGCTCAGTACAAAAAGCAAAGCATTTACAGCACAGGATATAAAGAGCCTGCCAAACCTCCCACATGATAACACATTACAAACAGCCTCCAGTTTTCTCTGACCCCAGCAGCCCCTGTGTGGCTGCTCCCCCTGGGCAGATGACCAGGGGTGGTGGTTTATGCACAGGGATCCAGCACTCTGTCTGAGGCAGACTCACCATGTCCTTGAATCAGTGGAAATTCTTGATGTAAAGCTTTTGTTTCTTTGTGATCATTTTATTCAACAAGAGTCACATCTATGGGGTGAAGAACAATGGAGCATCACTCCTATACATGCTGTTGGGCTTTTGTCCTATAGCAAAAATAACTCCTATGGTAACATACCTCACGAAAAGAAATTGTTTGGAAGTTCAGATTGTCTTTCTTTAAAGCACTTTGTAACAGCACATCCTTCACCATCTGAACTCATGCAAGGGAAATGTGTCAATAATCACTCTCTAAGGATGAGTCATCGTGTTACTGGTTATGTAAGACACCTGAATGTACCAATTGTTCACTGCACCAAAATACAGCAAAGGAAAAAAACCTCAGTTAGCACAAGACAGTCCTTTAGGAGCGCATGAGCAGTAATGTGGAATGGTGTAGTTTACTCTGAATGCAGAGAAATTTACTTTTCAAATGACAGCTGCACTTTTGAGCACCAAACCCAAAAGGCTTTGTGATCTTGCAGTTGGCAGTGTATTATTGTTTGAAGGACAGAAGAGAAAGATTTTTCAAGGAACAAAACAATCCACAGAAACCAAAGAGTGGGATTCCAGAATGAAAAAAGTTAATCTGAGCTAAAAATTTGAGCTGCCTCATAGAAGAAACCCTTGTCTTGTAAACCCCTAACTTGTAAGTAAGTTAATGCTTGTTATCCTTTATTTGGTCCCAGATCCAAACCTCATTGAGCCTTGTGCTGTGCAAAAGTAAACTGGTGCATCAGATTGGTATTTCAGAAGCCGTCGGCTGAGCTCTCAAGCCCCACAGTTGTTTTGTCTAACAGGCAATGCTACACAAAGTTAATGGAAAAGTCTCAGAGCTGTAGACCAGACAGCTTTTTATCTTACAAGACTGATGGAAGGGCAGTTTTATGGACACAGACCCCTGCATGGGCATTTTGCACAAGGCACATCCACTTATCCCGTCACAGGAGAAGGAGCTGTTGCCTTCAGAAATGCTACCCCCCATCCTGATGGGTGTGAAGGGATGCCCAAAGCAGTGTCTCATGAGTGACCATTTCTCATTCACACAAAAAATGCAGTCAGACAGGGAGAACTCATCATTAAAAAAGTATTCATATCACACTGTCTAACAGAGTGCCTAATGTACAGCGCTGCTGGTTGGCAGGATAGTGGGCAATTACTGCCATCGAAGCAATGCCAGTCCACTGCCTTCCCCACTGGAGCAATTGCAAGTAAAACCAAACCCATTAAGCATTCAGAGGTGTGAAACCCAATAAAAGGTGGCCTGCTCCTGTGTGATTCAGTGTTTTATAGCTCATTTAACTAGTTTCACTTTCTGCTGTATAATTTCTGCTCATGTGAGTTCCTCAGCAATTTGAAAGCTTACTCAAAAGCAACATAATTAATTCTGGAATTAACCAGGTGGACAACTCTTTCTGAGATGCAGTGGACCACTTAAAGATGTTACACCAAGACTGGATGCCTTCCTGACTTATATGTTACAGCTCAGTCAGAAGTTAAGATTTTGGAGGTAAAACTACAAAATGAATTTATGGTCTGTGTTACGCTAGTTCTATCTAGCTTTAATATACATCATTCTCTAAAATCTTCAGACATATTTAATTTCTTTTCTCCTCAGCTTTCATTATGACCCAGCCTTTTAATTTCTGGTTTAATGCACCATAGATAAAAGTCTGGCAATTCGCTGCACAGTTCTTTCCTTGGATCAAGAATCTTCCACAGAACTTTTTATCCATAAAAAGCAGAACTTATTTCTAAAGTTCTCTCTCCCTTCATTACAGACTTCATGTCACCTTCTTGTAAATGGTAGCAGAGCTCTCCACAACATTTTGGCATGGGCTTCTAGGGGGGGTTTGACACAACCTTCTTCTGCATCCATTCACAAGGACATGATGAAAGCTGCAGCCTCTCCCACTGGAAGCCTGCAAGGCTGTGAGGTCAGCCCTCTTGCACACAGAAATCCTTCTCCACTCCTCAATGACAAAGCCAATTCCTTATGCAGGGACATCTCTGGTGCTTCTGAAGAACCCAGCACTGACTGTGGTGGAAACTGATAATTGGGGTAAGCTTTTTTACCACAGAAGTCACATGCTGCTGTAGTGCTGAAGGAGGACAGAATGACAAGGCAGAGTTTGGCTGGGCATCACAGCACAGTCTCATGAGTCATCCTCTCCTCAAAGTCACACTAGGACTGGGTCAACCCATGAGTAAGGGGATCTGCTGCTCTCTCTCTCTTACTGTGGAGGGGAATGAGCTGCCCTTTAGGGTCCGGGATTTTAAGGCATCTTTATCCAGTTTGCAAAGCAAAGCAGGTCCCTATTTCTGCAGCATATCTATCCTTAAACAGCTGCCACATACAGTTCTTACATTACCTTTGATGCATTTCTGCGACAGTTGCCCATTTTAGAAGAAAGACTAAATCTGGTGACTCTCAGGGAGCCCCTGCAAGGCAGGCATACAGAAACTCTGAGGCACGACAGGACAACAGTCACAGAACTCATTAAGGCTAAACATTAGCCAAGTTTTATTTTGCAACCCCTATGACTCTAAAAACTCCGGGGAGATCAACTCAGATGCAGCAGTGTTTGCCATGAAAACACTGTAATTCCGTGAAGGGCACACACACAAAATTCAGCAGCGTGTGTGGGGAGCAGACCCTCACACCATTCTCCTCCTGCAAGCCTGGGGAAATGGTCAAGTTCCCAGATCAGCTTGGCAGCGTTTTTTGGTATGCTTGTAATACAGAACTAATTAATACATCAACTGAACAAAGGACCCTGAGACTTTCTGTAGCTCATGTAGTGTACCAAATTTTACTACTGCCTCAGTATTTGGTTTTAATCATCCAAATGCATAAAATTTTAAAAATATGCCAAATTTACCATTCTGTTGACATACCTGTTATTTTTTCTATTTACTTATAGAACACCAGCAGTGCACTCAAGCACTGTATAATCATATAAATTGACCTTACCTCTCCCCTAAAGACTTCATGGTCCAGCACAACTGTGTCTTAAAAGTCATCTTTTCTATGAGGGCATATGTTTATTTCTTAATTTCCTCACTTTAGAGCCTTTAAATTCTCAACCATAACTTTATACATTTTGCTAGCACCTTTTAAGTTTTTGGTGGTAGAGGAAAACAAAGGTGTTTTTCATAAAAGGTTACATGTACAAATCTTTAAGTGTATGTAAGACCATCTATTTATGCATGTTTCTGCTAAGGATTAAAAAGCAGTTCTGATTCATATTACTTAGTCTTGACTAAAGTCACTTTTGGGTAAACCGATCTTCGTTTGGGGCAACCAACCTCACATGTATATTCATTATTTATATGCAATATGTATATTCATTATTTATATGCAATTAACAAGAAATAAAGTTCCTCTTCATGAAAATTGGAAAAGAGATGATCTGGTTTTTTTTTTTTTTGAGGAGGAAAGTATATTTTGCTTACCCATGCATCTTATCAATTTGCCATCTATTCTCATGCCCTCAAGGTAACACAGATTTATTTTATTTTGTTTTTTCCAAAGAGACTTCAGAACATTTACAGAGATCAAGGAATTTTACTGGACTTATTTTTCCACCTGGCTGTTGAACAGTAGGAATTAGACAAAGGGTGTAACACTAAGTCAGCAACTACTATATCTTTTACAAGCAATTCTCCATTGCTGGCCTAGCTAGTATGAGAAAAGCAAGAATTAAAACTTTACCATTTTCTTATATCATAACACATATTTTTTTTTCTCTGTTTGCAGAAGACACTTTAAGTCCATCCAGAAGTAAACTAAAGAAAACCTGATCCAGGAACACATAATAGAGAGGGGGTTTAGTTCCTGTTGTTAAGAATGCAAAGTGAGTTCCTATGAGATGCCTCCAAATTTGGACTTGGGCAAAAGAATCATCCTTCCTAAGCAACCTAGAGATCTCAGAAATTGTAACTGGCTGAAGCCTCATGAGAGAATGTCTCTTAAAGGCTGTTATTTGAGAGGGAGGCTCAAAAGCTGGTAGCTGTCTTGTCCTTCACACCATGGCATTCCAGGGGTGCTTATGCAATTACAGCCAGTTGGAAAAAAGTAAATAAATAAACCCCCCAAAATAAAATAGCCAAATGGCTAAGGATCAGGAGAGCAGGGCACTCCAATCCCTGCCGACCCAGGGTCTCTGAGTGATGCGTATACTACCACAGGCTAGTAAGTCAGGTTCCTTCCTGTACCTTCTCCTTCTACAGCCACAAATTGCTTCTACACAAGACAAAACTGCTTCTTCTCCAAAAGCAAAAAGTACCAGCAGCCATTAATAAGACAGCACAGCTTTCAGGAAAGCATCACGTCTCAATATGCCTCCGTAGCTCTGGCACCACAGCAGCAAAAAACCTGAGTACTTCTCAAGAGCTCTCAGGACCCGCATACCATGGCACTTCAGTCTTTTAAAGGCACTCTGCCTCTTACTGCTGTGACCCCAAACCAGCAGCAAGAGAATGTCTTCTTCTAATGATTATTTAGCATTTTTCTGTGTAACTACAACTGATATTTCTTCACAGTTCTACGTGAGCTGATATTTCAACATAGCCAGTGTTTTGTGTTAGCAGAAATGAGAAGCCGTATGAGACCACCACAAGGATGCCTCCTAGATCATGTTGACAGTAAAATTTTATAAGATCATGTTGATGCTTTTAACATCAAACTTATGGATTAAATATGTCCCAAACACATTTAATGTATTCAAGTCATTTATCACTATCTGTTCTAACAAACTGGCAATATTTATCCTATTAATTCAGGCAAATGTAGAACTGTTTACTGAGTGGTGGAGAATTATAAGGATATGTTCAGACAAAAATAAACACAAGAAAACTAAAGTGAATATTGTTTAATGTAAAAATATGCCATCCTACTCAGCTCTCAAAATAAACTGCTAAACTGTCGTCAGCCTTCTGCTTTTCAAAAAAATGATTGTTAGGCTAATCTGTCTTGCCTAATTTGCATTTCTATATTTACTTTTTCTCACACATTTTAAATATAATGTTAGTGGGCTTCAAGAAAGCATTTACAGAAAGCCTGGACATTTTATGACTGAGAGATCAAAGACAGAGCTTGTCGCATTTTTTTCTTCTCATTTATGCTTTTAAACTTCTTCCCTTGTTGCCAATGGCTTTTTATCGAGATCTTATTTTCCTTTTTGCAAACTCTGACTTCTTCATTCTCCATGTCAGTGTACTACTCTCTTATCTAGTATAGCCTCCACTTATCATTCTGCATCTCATTCTGTATCTCCAGTTAACCATCCCCTGCTCAGCGATGGGGTATCACATGGCAGAGGTGCAAAGGAAAAGGTAGTTGAGCTGTGAACTGTGCCAACATGAGTGGGTAACTGATGACCAGAAACCAAGGAGAGGGTGGCATTATCTCAGCATCTGATTTTGAGTAGGCTACATGAAATAAATACATAACAAAACTTGTATGCTGGCCCTGTGTTATAGTTCAGCTCAAAAAGCTAGAAAGTGGAGCCAGCCTACCAAGTACACAAAACTCCATGAAATTTATCTCAAAAGATAAAGATAGTCCTGGTATTCGTTCTGTTCATCTAAGAAAAGAAATTGCTTTCTACACATGCTTGCTGAATGGGGCACGATGCTGGAATATGAAATCAGCTCATTTTATCTAGGGTGGGTGGCACCAGAAGCATGGGGAACTATTTTGGCAGATGGGCAGAGAAGAAGAATTTTGACAAAATCTGTAAAAGCAGGTATGAGAGTCTGGTTACACTTTTTCTGCTTCTGCCAACACTATTTGAACCTAAATTGCAATGCAGTGAAGGCATTACAATATATTTATCCAAGCATGTGTGGGCATTTCCTCTGCAGTGCTTCCATAATGATCTTCAGAACAAGAATGAAGGTCAGTGTCTCACAATCTAATAAAGAAAAATCCTGATTGAAGGACAACTTTAAGTCAATTGCATTGGTGTTAATGAATCAATTTTTTAAACTTTTTTGGTTTCCCATTTTGTCAGGGAAAACTTAATTCTTCAGTGTTGAATTTTTTTATTAGGAGGCTAAGTAAATTATAATCTTTTCAGCAATGACATGGCTTGTGTCCCAAATGGTGCAAATAATTCACTGACCGTAGCAGAACTATAGCAAACTCTGAGCATCTGGCCTCCTCTGCTTTGATCAACATTTTCAAAGCCTACTTGAGAAAGATGGATGCTCTTTCCTATTAAGAGAACAATGGGAACTGGGTTTTGTGTATCCACAGAGAAGGCAGTAATACAATTTTCAGCAGTCAATGGAAGTTAGTGGTCTGACTTCTATTTGTGCCTTTGAAAATCTCCCCAGTGAGATTCTTTGGGTGAATTAAAGCTATGGGGTAATCTCCTAAATTGGAACAGAATCAATAAACTAAATGAAAACATTTACCTTAAACTCTAATTTAAGCCCTGAGCTGATGGAATTAAAAATGTCTTTAATATATGTACAGAAATTAAGTGTCTCATGATTAGCTGATATGTCATGAAGAGCATGAGGCTAAAATGACCATCTAAAACCCCATGCAAACTCTACATTCAAGTTAAATAAAACATTTAACACACTTTTCTATGGGTGAGGATACAAAAATGCTAGGAACCCAGGCCACTGTGCCTGATTTTAGTTTATACTTCAAACTAAAATATACTTTTTTAGCCGATTCAGGGCAGCATTTCCCTTTACGCTTCATGTCCCACTGTACACAGACGTGTTAATAGAAATCAGCCCAATAACAAAGGTCTGTGTTTTTATTAAGTTCCACCCTTTCTAATCTAGAAAATCATCAATATAACATATTGGTGTTTAGAACAATATCGTAATAACTAAGACACAGGAAAATAAACATTCCTAAGTATATGAGCTACTTGAAATTAATAACTTCAGTAGTAAAATCAATACTTTTCTCATAGTACTTAGTAATTGCTTCCAATATTGAATTTTTTATGTATGGCACCATAAGGCTTGCTTAAGATGTGGGTTTCTGTTATTATTTTTATCTGTCATAAAGAGGTGCATTCTTCTGGGAAATCATTGAAAATGCACATGTGAAATAACAAGGAAACAACTGGAAACATCCAAGTGGCTGCTTTAAAGATTATAAAATCACAATTTAGAGACATCTAATCTTGATCCACTTCCCTTTGAAAAAATTGAAATACCCATAAAATGCAAATGAACCTTTCAATTACAGGTAGAAGTTTTTTATGGGAATAACAAATTGTACATTTAAATGTAAGATGTAGCTTTAACAAAACCTGTGACTCTAATAACCAAATTCTCCTTACTAGTACCAAGATGAAACATAGCTAAATTATGCTATAGAAAAGATGAATTTTGGAGAGGCAGAGCTATAGTAAAGTAATTTGCCAGTAAGCTTTTATTTTTTTTTAATAGATAAGATAGATGTTATGTATGACACAAAAATAACTAATAATAATCAAAATAAAATGGAAAGAACTTTAGCAAAGGCAGAAGAGAGACTGATTATCATACTTTCTCATAAGATGAGAGTGATGATTATCACCTTTCAGAATTATTTCAGTATAAATCTCTGTTTATTACAATGAATGCAATCTGCATGCTGTAAAATGGCTTCAGTGACTGCAGGTGTTGCTTAGCACACAAAATCTATTTTATTATCTAATTAGTAAATCTAGTGTATTATTCTTCTCCTGTTTCCTTTTTGCCCCCTCAATTGTTTGATTTTCCATGTAAGCTAAGCTAACACATTCACTTCTCACTTACATGTGGACCAGTTGTCTGATACATTTCACAGATCTCTGCTCCGTTGACAGCTATTCTAGGTGCATTTGGAGCTATTTTAAAGATGAAAGCTGTTAACATGACTTTCTCAGACAGGCCAGTTAAGACAATAGTTTCAAATTTACAAGAGCCTGTAAAAAATCATTTAAAAGAAACTTCTTTTTTTTTTTTTTTTTTTTTTGCATTTTACACAGCTTTTTGACATATAGCAGCCTCAGAAATACTGTTAGCTTTCCATATAAAAGACTAATTTTTTTTAAGGATAAAAATTATATTACTATTAAAGATTATCATATAATCAGAGTATAATTGTTTCTCTTATGGCATAGCATGGAAGGGTTTTGCAGAGTAAAAGCTAATCTCTGGATGGGTTTGCATATAGTGAATTTGGACTGCAGAGTCAATGGGGAAAGTGCAGTCTGTGAAAAAGGAAGCCTGTAGAAGTCTGCAGTGTGGCAGCCTGCCTCTGCCTCCCAAAGAAAGTCCTGCTGTCTTCTCAAAGTGAACCCTTGACATTAGCAGAAAACAAGAGCCAGAGTGGCAGGGGAGAGGTGAGTGAGTGCCAGCTGTGAGTGGCAGTGCTTGGGAGGGGTGTGCACCTGCACAGGCTGCAGCCCCACACGGGGCCAGGGGAGGCTGTGATGGGAGCTCACACTGGAAACAGCCCCAAGAGGATTTTTTTGTGGGGCCCTGGAAGCAGCTGAAAGCATTCCTGGCTGGCTCCCACGCTGTATTTCTTTCTCTTCACTGTGGTTTGATGCAATTTGGCTCAAAGTATCTAATACAAGCTCAGAGGACTGGCTCTAGGGGACTTTTTTTGGATTTTATATACACTCAATGTCCACTGCATAAATGAATCTCAGCCTCACAGTACACGAACATCTTTAACATTCAGATTGGGTTTGGAGTGAAGCACTGTCTCTAAATGTGGGGGGTTTATCCCACCATATTCCAAGACCTAACCCATTAGCTTTTGCTATGCAATGGGACTTCATTAATTTGAGTTAAAAAAAAAAAGAAAAAAATCAGTCAAAGAAAAGCCACAGTCAAGTCTGATGTAAACAAACTCCACAGAAATCAAAAGCATTTGGTTCATAAACCTCAGGGTAGATTTCAGTCCCACACATATCACTATGACATCTTGAAAGAAGGAAGGAAAGGAGAGAAAACCCTTTAAGAACAGCACAAAGCTCTTCCCTTGCTCACCCTTGCTTTTATTCCCTCATCTTTTTTCCCTTTTCTTCTCCATCCTCTACACTTCACATAGCACACAGCTTGGGAAAGTCATGGGGCATAACTTCAGCTATGCCCATTCAGTTTGTCTAAATAATTTATTCATTCAACATAAAGTTGATTGGTTTATCAGTCTGCACATTTGGACTATCTTTTTACAGAAAGATTTTCTCAATTGAATTAAAACCCCCATTCTCTTCACTCTCTTTAGGGATTATTTAACAATTTGCTCTTTTCCTCTTCTTGGAGCAGTTCAAGTCTTTTTCTTGGATGTATATATTTCTTTATATGTACAAACAATATATATTAGGATTTGTATTTACTCATTTTTTTACAGCAAGGAAATAGATTTGGAGAACAGAATGAAGCAAATGCCTAACATCTTGTTTCGTAAGGTGATAGCTTCTCCTCTAACAACTGCTACACTTTGTAGCAGGCACTGTAAGGCCACCTGTAGATGCATTACCGTTTATCTGGAATTTAGCCTATTAGCCTTCACACCACATGACATAATTCTCTGCTTACAACATATGTTGGCAGTTTCACTCTGTGAGGTCCATTTACTGAATGTGAAGTGCCAGCACTCAGCAAAACTGTGCGGTGTGTACACAGAAATCCCTAGAGTAACTTTACATTTGTAATCCACATTGCTGCTTGATTGGTTTCGAATTAGATGTATTTTAAACTCATGATTCTGAGATGTTTGTAATTGCTTCATACACTACCATGCTCACTGTGCTCTTTATGTAATACAATCCAGCACAGATCAGAAATTAGGAACTGTAACTTGCTATGTCACAGTTTCAAAAATGGTATAAAAGAAAAAGAGAGGGAAAAACCCAAACAACAACTGAAAGAAGTAGGAAGATGGAACTCACTTCTTTTTTTGGAAATCAGCAGTGTTATAACCAAAGTACTTAACTGAGTAATGAAACAGTCTAATAAATTTGCAGCTACAGGGAAATGTCTGAACTTTATTTTGTGACTAAACTCAAGCTCACCATATTGGCTTTTGAAAGTTGCATCCAACGAAAGCCTGGAAAGCAATCAGCTTTGAAAACTCATTTTTAAAACACCTTTTTATCTTTTGTTTAATAAAATTTAGACTGTAGATGTCATTGTATCAACTGTTGCTAAATCAAATACTAGTAATTATAACTGGCACCAATATGGCCAGATTAATTTAAAACAACAGAATTTTGAAGAAATTAATGAAGAAATAACAATATTTTATTTGTGTTCAATCTAAATAATAAGCAAACCTAAGACCATTTAGACCCAAAGTAGGTAGCTAGTTGAAATGAAGGCTATGGCAGGTGATTGTAGACTTTATGAAGACTATTACCACTATTTACCAGGAAACATTTTTTCACACTACAACAAAGAGAGTGAAAGGCTTCAGGCACACCTTTTAAATCCTTTGCTCTCCAATACTGACTTGGCTCTGATAGTTCAAATTCCAAAAGTGAAGATTCACCAAACCTATAAATACACTTTTGGTACATGGGAATATTTTTGTCTTATGCAAGATGAAACTATTAATCAGTACTTGTAAAAGTATTGATTAAGACCTCTGGATAAAATTTGTTTCTGGGGTAGAAGCATGTGCCTCTGAACTTGAACCACTATACGTTGAGGGATAAATATTTGGCCTTGAATTAACTTGTGAAGTTCTGCATCAGCATTTTACAACTGTAGAACATATTTCATTTTTACTGGCAAACCACAACTCATAAGAATAAAAGTCTAATTTATACATAGCCAAACGGTACAATTTGTCAAATAGGAACATATGAGCTTGGAAATAGCCAACATTTCCCAGTAGTTTCAGAGTTTTTCACCATTCTTGAAAAGGAGAGGTAATGGTTTTAAATTTTTCTAGTGTACATATGAAAGCTTCAAGAGCCAAATCTTTTATTCTCTGTTTCAGTGCCAGCAGATGGCTCCTTCAAAACCAACCTCCCAGTTTTTACTCTTGAAATAGTACTCCATGCAAACTTTCTGGTTCTGGCAGCAGAACATCCATATTTTCTTTTATTCTTCTTAAATCTCAAGAATTTCTCCAACTCCTCATAAAAAAATAGAGCATGAGAATGTGCTATTCCTTTGAGCACACAGAAGAGAACTCTAGAGAGTAAAATCATAAGGCAGAATTTGAAAAGTAAAATGGTAAGAAGGATTAATGAAGAATGAAGAAGTTTTAATATTCTAAATCAATATGACAATAAAAAGGAAGAAGAAAAAAAATCGTGAGAAAAAAAGGTTTATTTTTGGTCAGATTTTTGTCAGGAACTTTGCTCAAGCTGTGAAGCTGATAAACTATTCCAAATGGTCTTTGGCAAAAAAAAGACAGCAAATGTGAGGTTTGAGAGCCAAGAAGCCAAAAATATGGTACCACAATGACTTTCTAAACCAAGTTCCTCCCATAAAAAAAGTGTCTCCACTCCAGTGAGATCAGTTGCAGTGTGTTTGCCACTTCTGTCTGAACATCTCTTTTTAATTTACAAAACGGTGAAAAAACATTAAAGCTAAAAGACCTTTTTCTCTTTACAAATGAAACACCTAAATTGAAATACCTGAATTGAAATACCTGCTCAAACCATGCCTATTTTTGTGCCTTTAATTTGCCTGAAATCCAGAAACAAAAATGTATTGTTTAATACCTTTTTTATAGGAAGTCTCGTAAGTAAAATTTTGCTAGACATTCTACACCAGAACTTGTTTCAGAAACAGTCTATATGGCTGAAATTATTAGAGCCTATAATTAAATACAATATAAAATTGAAGTAACTTACAAGAGTCTAATGTTTGTACCTTTGTTTACCAAGAAACTTCCAACAGCAACATTATTTACCCAAACTGTAACAGAACTGCTTTGTCATGGGTCTTGAAAAATAAGGCAAAATGCACAACTATGTGTACTCCACTCACTAGACAGGAGCAAGACTATGTCAAATTTATTACAGCCTTTAAAATAACTCTAATGTGTGTTGTAAAAAATGACAGTCCAAAAGTTTTAACAAAAGTCTAGTAAAGTTTTTCATCACTGAGACTATGACCTCACAGTAAATTTTGTTCTGAGCAATGTGTATATAGTTTGCTTGCTTTTTGTTATTAAAAATTAAATAAATTAAAAAAAAAATAATTGAATGCAATACACTGCACTGATTTTTACTCCTGATTTTACAACTCTAGGTTAACTAAGACAGCTTAACTAACTACCAGCCAGGAATGATAACAGTCCTGAAGGCTTGACCATATAATTCTTTTCATAAATATTAAGATCCAATGCTCAGAATGTGTTGAACAAGGTGTGTTACTGCAGCTAATCCTAATTAATAGCAGCTTATGCTCTACAATGCAACTCTTCGGTTTTAATTTTATTAGAATGCCATATATGCTGAATAACATCACTTTGGACTGATTAGATTCATCTTTTCTCCAGACACACAGTGGAGTTTGGGGCATCCACATCTTTCTGGAGAATGGGAACAGAGCAGCAAATCTTCACTTAGCCATGGGGCTGCTCCTAGCCCTATAAGCACAAACCCCAAACCAGATGTCAGAGATCTGCAGTGGAGATTTGATGAAATCTTATGGCTCTCAGGCACAAAATAAAACTCCAATTTTTATTTTTTTTTTAAATAAGGCAGTAGGATTTAAGTATTACAAAGCGCTCAGATAGAGTATTTTAAGTTGTTTCTACCTTATTCAATGCCAAAACCAATCCAATCATCTTCAATATGGATATTATTCTAATTTTTTTCCCTCACTCTCTCATTTTCTCTAAATTAAGGAAATCTGAGTGTTATACAGTAATAATAAACCTTGAACTTCAAAGATAATCCAAAATAAGACACATCAAACTTTGGACTTTATAGAACAAGGTTCAAGTTATTTTTCTTTTGAATGAAATTTTGTTTGGCTTGAACTAATCTTCTCTTGCTTAAAATATATTGGACAAACATTTTGAAAGCAGAGGATCTACAATCCAGATGGTGCTAAGCTGAGAAGCTCCACACACATGAACTAATTATGCAGCTGACAGTCTCAAATACATCCTTAAGGAATCCTTCACCATTAGAGATAAGTTAGCCATGTGGAGGTCAATGGAAGTTTTCCCATTGTCTCATACAGAATTTAGTCAAAGACTTTTGAGGAAAAGAAGTGTCAGTGTCTCAAAAAGACCTTTAGATAACATGACTGGAGAAAAAGAAACAGCTCTGATCAGAAATTATAAATTCTAGAAAATGTGTATGCAATTAAAACCCCAGCTAATGTTGAAGCATTAATATAAAAATCCTGGAATATAGTAGATCTTCCCTCAAGGGAAAAAAAAAACAAAACAAAACATAAACTTGCTTTGACAAAGTTTAGCCATGTTTGAAAATAAGAATGTAATTTATTTAAAAGTTTTAGACTGTTCCAGTTTTCTTTTACTGACAGAGGTTAATGTAATATCTACTCATTTTAGAAAAATCCAAGAAAAGAATCTCAAGCAGTTAAAACTTGTGTGATGGAATTTACAGCATAATGTTTAATAATTAAGTACTTGCCAGATTAATTCATTTTTCTGAATTCTATAAGAATCATAGACAGCTTCAAAATTTTAAAAAGGATTATTAAATATGCTGAAGTGGTTTTCTCTTACTTTAAGTCAGACAGTCCTCTAATGCTTTTTTTGTCATTAGTGTGCATGCTAAGGAAATAAAATGGAGTTTTCTGAATATCATCATTAGGCATATTTTACTAGATCATCCTTCTGAAATTTTCTCTGTGTTCCACCTACACCTACAGACAATTTAATTTTGAAGTAATTCACAATATTTCATATGATATCTTTGTTTACCAAGAAAGTTTTCAAAGCAATAGTATTTACTCAGACTTCAATCTGATTTACTATTTTTTCCTAAAGGAATTTTTCCATTAGAAACCTCATCCATGGTTCCTGCTACTAATACCCTCCTCCTCCAACTAATTTAATATGTGAGAATGGGCTACAGTCTTCATTGTTCCTAAAGCAATTGCTAATTCTTATTTAGTGAGGTTTACAACAAACAATATACTAACAGAACACATTCCTCTTCTAATTAAATAGTGCCTTTGATGTTTAAGTTTTCTTTCATTAAGAGTTTTAAAATTTAACCCTTTTGCACGAAACTATCAAGATGCAAGACGTAGGTGAATTAATTCTTACAGCAAACTTGCAGATACATAAATTAAAGTGCCCCGTACCAACATTTTTAGTGTATGTTCTATAACAAATAATTGAAAATATTTCTCCAGAAACAAGAGAGGATAAGCACATACACCTGCCCACAGATAGTCCTCGGTGGAATATAAGTGGAAACTTCAGGTGGATTGATACTGTCAGTCCTGAAAACAAATGTCAGACCTCACAAAGTGCTGACTGTACAACTGACTTAATGTATAAAAAAGGAAACAAAATTCTTAAAAAAAATCCTCTATAATTATCTTGCAGAAGAAAACTTCTGCTCTCAATACAACTTATGGAATACAGAAGATAAAATGGTAAAGACGATGGTAAAGTGATAAAAGCACAGATGATAAAAGATCTCATAGATTACCACATACAATAAATTCAGGCAAGACAAATGAGGTTTTGAATTGATACATCACAGAAGTCGGGAATGTCAAAATTGTATTTTCTAAGAGTCCATTATGAAACGTAACTAGCACTGAAATTAATCTTTGTGCTCTCCAAAAGTCACATTACATCATATAGCTCAGGGATATAGTGAACTAGATAATATCTGTCCACAGAAAGCAGAAGTGCCTTTTTTGAGTCATCAGTCAGCCTAGGACAAGCAAAAGCCCCAGAATTGTATTTATCAGGGAAGATGGGTTACCACAGGGAAGCTTATCAGTTTATTTCCCATCATCTTCATCCATCTCATCTGGCTGTGGCCAAAACTGAACTCACAGATGTCCCAGTCCACACTGCAGTGTTTCAGTATGAAAGGGTACCGTGAGCAGGTCAGAGGCTCCCTGATGTGCAGCTTATTCCGCTTCATGAGGATGGAAAAGATGAGGGCCCCAACTACTTTGCCATATGACTGTCACATCCTTTGTTTCTCAGCCAACCCAGAAGGAACTCCACGGCTCCTTTGGGGTCCTCAGCTTCAGTCAGTCACTTTGAGCAGTCAAATTCTGGTCTGAGCTTTGCCTGTCCCACCATCCCCATGCTCATAAGTGCACTTGGGAATCAGGAACCTCTGGAAGAGGAATGACACTTTCTTGACACCTCTGAGGGTGTTCTCCTTCCCCCAAGGCTGGGTACGCTGAGCCTGAAAGGAGACCAGAACAAGATACCCCCACTTAAACATTCATCAGCTGCTCGCACAGGCTTTGGGGCTGTCAAAGCAAACAAGTGACAGTACAGATCAAAAGTTTATGCCCAGCTTCTGAGTCTCTGCATTTGTCCATGCTTTGACCTTGAAAATATTTCAGTGCCATGGACACCATCTCTCTCACTCCTCCCACTCTCCATCTCTACAAAAAGGGTAGAAACTCTCAGTAATTAAGAATACACAGAGTTACTCAGTTATAGATACATGACACCATGCAAATTCTGAAAGGCCCTAATGTGATAAATAGGAATAAACTGGAAATTCTTCTAATGACCAAATCCACATCTTTGTAAGTTGTGAATATATCATGCCACAGCAAAGAGAAACCCAAACCCAACTCAAAGAGAAAACAAAATGCAATTGTACACCAGCAGAACTGTGACATATGAAGAAGAGAGCTACTGCCTGTCAGTATAATCCACTGCGAATACAGTTCTTAAGCTCTACCCTTCTGGGCATGTAGGAAAAAAGAAGTCATTACTGCAGTGGGAAGGGACAATATTCTTTTTTAAGGTCAGAGAGGCAACTCCCCTACGCGGGCAAATAGACTCCTTAAAGCATGATGTGATCAAAGGGAAAATCCAGAACAAAGCCAAGGCACAATTGCCTGGTTTACTAACATCATATACACTAAAGTGAATGTGATAATAGAAGAATTCAGTATTAGGCAGCACAAGACCTCCAAATTTTGTGCATGTAAAATGCCTTGCTAAGAATATTAAAATATTGTTGTTGACATTGTGATGTGTGCTACTAGAAGAGTAAAATCTGATTACAGAGATGACCCTGCCCATGCAGAATCTTGTACACATTGCACATGATGCATTAAAAATGGAATTCTGCAACAGCTGACAGGACAGGAAAATGAGGGGAGGAGAGGAATGAGGACAGGGAAAAAAGAAGAGAGAAGGAGTCAGGGAAATGTAGACCTCCAGGCACACAGCAACAATTTATTCAACCTGCCTGTTAGCTGTCAGGTACTTCAAGCTCACTAGAATATGTTCCAGTACTGATAAAAAAAATGTGTCACAGGGAGGTGGAGGAAAAATAGAAAAGCATGTTGAAATTTGTGGTCAGAATTCATAATCCCTATTCAACAATGCCTAGTAAATGAAAAAACAACAAGCAACAGACCTTCAGCTAGGATTTTGTTACTGTGGGGATGGTTTAAGAGATGGGTAGAAATGCACCTTTGTTTAACATTTGCATCTCATCCCATCTATGGTGCAGGTGCACAGCAGGTTTTGCCTAATGATTTTTCCCATTTAAAGTTTGCTTAATTTTGTGTAAATTGGTATTGTTTATAACACTTACTAAACAAATGGTGTTTTCTTTTTTTTTTTTAATTTTGTTAATTCCTTACATTCGCAAAATATTTTTAGGCATTTAATGTCCAGATTTCAGCTGTGTCTCCGAATGTTTATCATATTTGCTTGGTATTGTCTCTGTGTCTTGGATGACACTGAAAAAAAAATCAGGAGTGCCAAACAAATCTACACCTTGGGCACAAATCTTCAAGGCAATGTATGTTTGCAAAAACACATTACCATTTCATTTTTTGAAACAATTTTCTAGGGGG
>JAWWEW010000001.1:8806640-8825949 GCA_035583185.1 Anabacerthia variegaticeps | reverse complement strand
CTGAAAACAAAACTGCTACTTACCTATAGATGCATGCTTGTCATTTAGGAATAGACACTCACAAATCTGCACTGTCTTGGGTTTCTTTAGTTAGCTTATTTCCATATCCTAGTTTATCATCCAAATATCTGCCCATAGCTAGTGTTTCCTAAAGGTGTTTCCCTGTATCGTAAGCCAAAAAAATTATTGCATAAGGAATTGTTGGCAGTTTGGGGTTTTTTCCCCCTCTAGTGACAAGTAATACCTTGCAACAGATGCTATTCATTTCTTCTGGGTGAGCTTGATTCTTATTGGGTGTGCAAAGTAACAGAGGGAATGGATTGATGAATAGTATAAAGCAAACGAGTTGAGAAAAGTAATACTTTAGAAAAACAGAAACAGAGCTGGGGTTTGAACACTGTGGTGGAAACAAGTGTTTGTGGTTAATAAGGAAAATTATTGGAAAGGGTGAATTTTACAGCCTGCCTTGGCTGTTCCTATTAGAAGATCCAATCCCCAATATCCACAGGATGACAACTTCAAAGAGATCTCAGAGGCTAACAAAGCCCTCAGTGTTACACCATAATGCTACTTTCACACAGAATTTTTGAGGACATGGCAGTGAAAAACTGGGGTCTGTTCCTTCCTCTGACAGAGAGCAGGAACAGTAGAAAGACAAAGATACAGCATCATACACATAAATAGCCCACATGCATAAAATTAAGATACAGTGTTTAACACAACACTTGCAAATGGAGCTGGAACACAAGGTGCTGGCAATGATGAGTTTGAACAGAACTGCTAAGCTGAGGCTCAAGCACCTAAAATAGGATTTTCAGAGGCACTCAATGTAGATTTAACTGATTTGCCAAAAGCAGCAGGAATTTTTGATGCTGCCTTCAACCGAAAACAGAGTTGAATCACGGTTTCCTTTGGAAAACAGCTCTACTAATGATTTGTCTCTGACACACTGCACAACTTTTCTGCAATATAAAATTAGCCACACAAATACTCCCGGCTTTGGTACCTGAGCATTTTGTTGCTATAAATCCCATGTTAGGCAAGGTGTCACACTGAAATCAAGGTATGCATAAACTATTGCAGCTTCTTGGGACCTTTTGGGTACAGCAGATTTCCACTTGGGGATGTTACATCAGTGTTTTGGGCATTGCCAAAGAATAAACTGGTAGAGTTCAATGTGTGGGTTTTAAATAAAGAAAAACTCCAAATGTTTTAAGAATATGCTTAAATGAGAACATGTCTTCCTTTGTGTGATAAATACCTGCAGCTATTTCAGCATAAGCAAAAGGGGACTCTTGGTTTGCATTCCCTGAGCAGAACTGCACCCCAGGAATGGAACAGGGATGGGGTGGCTCCCTGATCATGCTCTTACCTCTGTACTTCCCAAGGATATGGGAGAGGAGGAAACTGTCACTCAGAAAGAGCTGAGCCATTATTTAGCATAGGCATGATTATGGTTTTCTTCTAAGCTATTCATTTTGCATTTGCAACTGCAGATTCCAAATGACGTTTGTTATCCAGAATTTTGGATAAACATTCTCTCCATTGCTTCCACCACTACAACACTGAAATGAGTCACAGAATGACTGGAGTTAAAGCACATCATAGATGATTTCCTCAACAGTGAAGAACATTTCCCTGTAGAAAATTCACTTTTTTTTTTTTTTTTTTGATCCTGTTTAGTTGTATAATTAGAGCATGAATGTCTCTTCACTTGTACCAAATTCCCAGAGGCTAAAGGCAGGTCATGGAGTTGGATTTGACTTCTCACCTTTATTGTACATGCTAACATATGATCAGAAAATACTTTTATTTTAGAGTGCTGTACCTTAAGCAAAATAGATATGCCTTTAAGTTCTGCTCCTAGGTTTAGCAATAAATGTGTGGAATCAGGTACTGTGTAATATGTTACATCAGTCTTTTTTATTCTTCCAGGAAATTAATGGAGTTAATTGCAGATTAGATGACCTAGGTCCTCTGCCTTTTCTTTTGCAATCATTATGAGACTAAACTGTCAAAAAAATTAAGGTAAAATTTCAAAGATGAAAAGGAAAGTGCACCTGCCAAAATGCCTCACTAATTACAAATAATTTCAAAAGGCAGTTATTAAATACAATTTGTTCTGCATTTCATGTCAATGAAATATATGTGAACATTTCAAGTCCTTTCTCACCATTTTTTCTAATCACAACTTCCTACATTGTCACAACTTGGGAATCCCAGTGCATTATTTTTACAAGTGCATCCATCTACATGAAAAAGTGACTATTCAATTCATGTCATCGCTGCTACGCCCTATCATTGTTCCCACCAGTGAAGAAAATGTTATGTCAACATGATGATAGATGGCCTGGAGTCAGAACTGTGCAATTAACCTTTCTTAAGCTTATTCTCACTTAAGTGGCATTTGATTTTTCTTTTCAGGGACTTCCAAGTTATAAAAAATATTTTACAGCATGCAGAAGCCAAGCTCTTTCTGTGTTTCTTATTAAATAATTCCACAATTTTTGTATGACATGTTTGTTTGTCATTCAAAATAAATATAACTCAATATAATTAGTCCACAAAAATATAACAGGAAATAACAAGACCTCCCAAATAACAAACAAGTACAGTTCAGATTTTGTGTTCTAATTAGTTTTCTGGTTTCCTGGTTATTATGACTTTAAAATGCAGACTCTAAGTTTTTAAGCATTCCTCTGAAAGTTTACTCTCTACAAGAGATTTGAAAACTCTTCTCTAAAATAAGAAGAATAAAAAAAAAACGTTTAAAATTCTGATGTTGTTAATATGGTCTAAGAGCTGATGGGAATTTCAAGACATGAAACAAAAGTGCAAGAGGTGGAAGTGTTGATTCACATACACAGATCTTTTCCTGGACACAACAAAGGAGAAGGAGCGCAGTTGAGTCCACTTGTGACAGCTCCTGTTCAAAAGGCTAAGTGACTTTTCAAAGTCACACTGGGATGACTTTGCCTTCTGATTTCCGTTCCCTTACTCCATTAGATCTCCACAGTGCTCTGCACTCATACTGACAGGAGGATGTGCATGAGCTGGTTGTGACTGACAGTTGGCTGGACTGTCATCACTACAGAAGAAATATTAAAAGAAAAAAGGAACTACAGTCTTCAAAGCAGGTTGCAGAACACCTTGAAATACTACTTCCCAATGTTATAAATACCTCACAATGGCAGTCAAAGGTATAATTTTATCTCTTCGAAACATCTTCTTGTTGCATATTTAACTTTCCATTTTTTTGTCCTAGTGGGAAGAGAAAATAAATAATGCCTCCCAGCATGACAAAGACTTCCTTGCAAATCTTTGCTCATGTAAAAAGGTGTGTGGTTTTGATTAGGGTTTTAATTTTTAAACCCTGGGTAATCTTACTGGTATTACATTTCACAAGATTGTATTTCATACAACAAAAGAACATCTAGTAATTTGTCCAAATGAATTCTTAAATTGGCCTGTATTGGTCAGAACATTTCATTTTTGTTGGTCAGCCTGAGTCAGATTCAACAGCAAAAAACCCTGTACTGTATTGCAGGAGAGATGCTCTCTGCAATAAATTGTCCTCCTCCTAGTGTTACCTCCCTGCAAAAGAGGCAGGACATCCCAAAAAAGCTGTAGAGGCCACATGGTGGGTGTTGGGAGCTCCTCATGATATAGGCAGTACGCAACAACAGGGATTCTCTACAGCCTGTGACATTTACAATTTGAAAGAAAATACCGAGTGAAATACAGCAGCCAGCTCAGAGGCAAAACCAGGGAATCCTCCTACAAGAACTGAGCAGCATATTGGATTAAACAATTTAGCATTTGGCTAAAGATCCAGCAACACTCACTGGAGCATCACTCCAGACTCATTGGGAACAACAGTCGTGGCTGACATAGCCATCAATGTCCCCAGAGAGCAGGGCGGGCTACGGAGCTCTCTTTGCACCTTTGTGACCAGCTGGCTGCAGGAACTGAGCTCGTCTGAGAGGGCAAGAGGTACCAGGAGAGGCTACAGAGCACTTAAGGGGACTAACAGCAGGAATAAAGCAGAAGAGTATGAAATACATCCTTAAGAAATGAATATCAGGCTTTTTATTTTTACCCAGTTAAATACATAAATTATAATAAATAAATAAAAAAAATGCATTTACTGCTGGAATGTACTACTGGGATCCATCGTTTGGGGATTATTTTTTTTTTCCCCAGACTAATATGAATGGATATTTATTTATTAATTCTTTCTTACAAAAGAACTGACAGTGCTAGTGCAGAAAAGTGCACTAGTACTTACTTGCAGTGACTGGGGAGGAAAATGGAGTAATGTCTTTCTGTACAGTAAAAATTAAGATACATAGTTTAACAGACTTCTTGCCTCACATAATTTTTGCATTCAGGATCTGATATATGTCTTAGTACTTCCCTCCTAATTTCATGTTTCCTTTTCTTTGCATTGCTGAAATGAACAATTAAAGACTGATCATCCATCTAAATGCATGTATAGAAGAATATAAAATGCATTATTCAATTTTTCTTCACTCAAAAAAGTAAAAGCAAGAGCGTGCTTTACATGCTCATCCTATGGTTTGATAGATGAGGCAGAGTTGAGAAAACTTGATGTTTTGCAGCTTTCTACTCAATTTAATTAATCCTTCACACCACTGTGAGTAAAGTAATGCATAATCCAATAGGACTTCATTTGTAATTTATCATCAATTATTGTCTTTCATTGTAGTGTTAAATAATACCAACCTCATTCAATGTGTGAAATGAGTCCCATTGATTCCTTTGTCTTTGTAATTGAAAGGGACAGTCCCATCAGTTTCAATAGAGGTTATTTGTGCTCTAACACATCAAACAAGATTTAAAGCTTAAATATTGGAGAAAAAAAAATTTAAAAAAATCCATTCCAAAACACAAATAAACCCAAAGATAAAATTTATAAGGTCAGTGAAATACTAATATTAGGTTCAGCTGCCCAAGCATCTGGGAGACAAATAGCATATTAGCAGCTTGTACATGATTTCCCTGTGAAAACTGCAATAAAAGAAATGACTGTAACTTAAAATCAATGTTAATATAGAGAAGTATGACAATATACATTGCAGGCCAGTGTACATTTCTGAAAAATGTACTCTCATAACTGCAGTATCAGTAGCTGTGCCAGCCATACTCGTGTCTCGCTCTGCTTTAGGTCCCAGGGAAGGCTGGGACAGCAGAAGCACCACTATTCAATCGTATTATTTTTGGGTTAGGAAGAGAACGTGCTTTTTAAGCAAAGCAATTCAAGCCATAGATAAAAATCAGTCCGCCCTAAATAAGTACTGAAATTTCCAAAGTAGCTTACAAATATGAGGCAACACATTTGCTGGTCAGGGCAGGTAACTCTTTTTATGCTGAAATAGGCACGAAAGTAATGTAATAATATCAGGACCTATGCAGATCTCAAGAGCCATAGAAGACTGCAACTACACAAGAAACTATTTCTTCTATATTCAGAGGCTTGGCCAATGATTATCCATTCTTTCTAGAATATTTTAGTTGTGTTCTTTAGAAATACGATGTACTATCTTGACCAGCGATCACAAAGCAAGAAAAAAAATTAGCACTTCGCTGTCCTGGAGAAACCAATCACCAGAGTATTCATTGAGTTCAATATTATTATTCAGGCATGAAAGAGCTACTTGTGACAAGCAGTTATGGATTAGAATTGATTCTTCACATTAGGCTTTCAGAATGAACCTTTGCCTTTAATGTGTTACACATTTCCCTGGTGCAAGAGTCCAGTTTTCGCCCTCCCCTTTAAGGAGAGAAACGAAAGCGATGCAGAATTGTATCTGTAATGCCACGTTACCTTGGGACTCCAGTTTCCACTGCAGCCCAAACCCCTGGATTATCTTCACCCTTCATATGTTGGTTCACGTTCTGCCTCTCTCGGCATGAAAATTCATTTTCAGGGTAGAGACTGGCTGACACCTGAGTTTTGCTTTTATGGGGGAGTTGAAATGGTTCAAGCCCAGTTATCTCAGGCAATACAGATATATTGCCTTCAACTTAAGAAAGATGAGAAAAAAATATTACAAACTATTTAGCAATTAGTATTTCACAACCAAGAAGTAAGGTGAACTTTCACAAATTTATCACACAAGTAAAACGGTATAGCTTAATATTTTGTGACACATATTTTCTGCTTTCTCTCTGAAAGTATGTTTTAGTTACTGCACCAAGGATACATCACCTTAACAAGGTCTTTGTACTTAACTAGGACTGTTACCTCATGTAGTCTGCTCTGGTTTCAATCCTTTCTTGGAAGATCAATATGTAGTTAACAATTATATGACCTAAGGCTTAGCTTGAAAACTTTGTACCTGAATACCATTTTCATGTTTTATTTTCTCCATAAACATGTCAAGCATATTGTTTCTGGAAGTGTTGGTTCTCCTTTCCATAAATGTCCTTAGAGGATGGACCATTTTTTACACAAAACGGCAGTGAGAAAGTTCTTTGGACTATTTAATGCTTGCAATAAATATCTAAGAGGTAATTTCTTCTTTATAAAGAAAGCAACAACTCAACTTCATTCACAGACTCAAGCAAAATTAGCAACAGCTAATGAGCCTTGGCATACAGAGTAATGCAACAAATACATGTTTACTCCCACAGCTTTATCTGAAATAATAAAGCTATGCTCTATTTCATATTCTAGACCCAGTTACCAATGTTTTAATAGAATATAAATAGCACATCTTTAAAAGAAAAGGACTAACAGAAAGTATCACGGGCCAGAGATTTTCCCAGCACTTGTATTTTGGAGGAAAAAGGGGAAGCAACCTTTTCTCCCACACAGACATCTACAGTGATTCATCTACTTGAGCAATATCTCAGGTTTCCAGACCTTCTGTGCAATACTGAATCAACAGCTTTATATCACTACGGGAAGGTCAGTGTTCCTAGGCAACTTGAGGAAGAATTTCAAGTGGAGAAGTTGGTATGAAACCCAAGTAGTTCCTGACAACAACCTCCTGCATGACCAGATTCCCCCCGTGCCCTGTCCAGCATGATTGTGATGAAGAGTCATCAGCTGCTTTAGCTGCCTCTCTGGCCAGGGAGAAGGGAGGAAATCTCAGGTAAAGGTCTTCAGGCTTTTACACAAAGCAACTGCTATAACTCCCATCTGGGAGATGGAAACAGAAAACTCGTTCCAAAATTCAGCACATAGACTATAAATCAAACCACAGATCTAACAGTAACATGAAAAGAAAAAGAAAGGCAAGAGAAGCTGATGATGTAGAGCATTTGAAGAAAGGAGCAAATAAACCCCAGCAGAACAGAGCATAAGAACAAAGAAAACAAGATGAGGAGTGAGAGAGCTGAAGGGGGAGCTCAATGGTCAGTACAAACAAATTAAAGAATTATTTTTGATAGCACAGAAGTGTTTACAAGTTTCTATCACACTTTTCCAGTGTGCACTTTGTGATATCCTAGTCTTCAAGCATTTTTCTAAATACTACCTCTAATTTCAAAACCCATGCCATATTCAAAGTTTGTGTTACAATACTCTTGCATTAGGTTGAATAATTATTTTAATGTTTATTTATTATTTTTTTTGCATAAAGGACTGAGTCTTTAAAGAGTTCCATAGAAAGTTGAAGGCACAAAACTGTCTTTATGTTTGGAAAGACCACTCATCTCAAAACAAACACATTCTTCTTCCTTGACTGCCATATAATGGTCTGTATATTCCACGGATTAATAGTAATGTTTTATTTTTCTTTTCAGTTTTCTGCATTCAAGAAATATTGAGTCTTTGCAAAAACGTCCCACACATGAAATGAAACTACAGATTTACAATGTACTTCATCTTTTTCACTAATTCCTTTTTTTTTTTTTTTTTTGGGATCACCTAGCTGGACAAGGTAGAATGGTATAATCAATATCTTGTGTATAAAAATATTTTTAATGGGTGCTAGAATTAGGTAGCCTGCTATTAATTCATATTTTGCATTATTGTGTAGTATTTTTCCTGTGTTCCCTGAGAACAGAAGCAAATGGAAAGTGATGGGTGTGTTCTAATTGGAATGTGAAGGAGACTTTATGTTTATGTTTGCTATTGTTCATTTTCATGTCCCAGTAGGGTTTCTCTATGATATCTGGTCAGCATTCTGAATTTCATTAAGTCTGCTGGACTAGACTATGAAATATGGAACCATCTAAGCAGAAATAAAAAATTCTTAACTCCTTTCTGCCCATTTCTTTTTATTCAGAAAGGTAGAGTACATTAATGCCACCTCACAGTAAGCTTCTAGATATAGCTATATTTTTGTGTGTATTGAGTATGTTTTACCATATTACAAGGGCAACTTTTATATCGCAAAAGGTGATTTCCAACAAAAATATTCAACTTTGTCCATCTAAAATCTGTAAGAAATCCAGACTCCTGAATTTAAAGCACACCCTTAGCTAAAGCATGATCCTCCCTTGAATTTCACTTGCAAGGATCATAAGTCATTCCCAATTTTCTTTTTTTTTCTCTCTGGAAAAGGAACATGCATTTCAAATTCAACAGGAATACAAACCATTTGCTCTGATATAATATAGAGCTATAACAATACTACCAAAATAGCCATTCAAAATGTCTTGATGGACATAAGTAAAATTTCTGGTTTGGTTACAGAATTTAGCACTTTTTGTGGCCCTTTGAATGCTTCCAGCTTCCTAAATATTCTTTTAATTTTTCACTAGTTTCTTATGGTCCACTGAGTATTGTCCTTCTAAAAAGAACAACAGGATTACTTTTCCTTCCATTCTCCTGGTAATGATGCCAGGAAAACATCAGATGGCATGAACCTTTTCATGGAAATCAAAACATGTAGATTTTTTCTAAATTACAGATTTTTTTTTTTTTTTTTGGTGTGTCTATATAATTCTACTTAAACCTAATGGAATCAAATTGTGAAGTAAGTTCTTTTTACAGAAGAAGAATGAACTTACTTAGTTTCAAAAATGCCAAATCACTGTTTGAAGTTATTTTAAAGTTATTTTTAACCAAATTACCATTTTTCTTTTATAAACTAAATGCATATTAAACTTTATAACTGCGTAAGTAATACTCAAAGTAAAGAGTTTCACTTCTAGTCGAAGAACATAGTGGTTTCAAGGCAATTACAGACTTCATTTTTATACACTGACATACTTACTAACCAGGAATTCCATGGACCTCCACTAATCAACTAATGATCTGCTCAAAATTTCTCAAAATATTCTGTTTTATGGCCTTGCAGAAAAGGACCTGAGGGTTCTGGGGGACACCATGTTGAACATGAACCATAAAACGTGCCCTTCCTGCAAAGGTGCCAGTGGTACCTGGACTGCATCAGGATGGGTGTTGCCAGCTGGTAGAGGGAGTGATCCTGCCCCTCTGCCCAGGTGAGGCCACACCTGCAGTGCTGGGTCCAGTTCTGGGCTCTCCAGTACAAAAGAGACATTCTGGAGAGAGTCCAGCAAAGAGCCATCAGGATAATTAAAGGACTGAAGCTTCCCTTCTGTAAGGAAAGACTGAGAGAGCTGGGACTGTTCAGCCTGGAGAAGAGCAGACTGAGGGCGGGATCTGTCAAATATTTGTAAATACCTGAAGGGAAGGTACAAAGAGGATGGAGCCACAAATTACAGAAAGGGCTAGTCATCCTAGCCAAGACAGCGCATAAACAGTTAAGCAAGACAAACCAAAGCAGGAGAAGTATGAAGGGAAAACCAAACTTTGCCTGCCAGACTAGAAACGAGCACACCTGTGTCCCGGAGCAGTGCTGTACTCCCCGGAGCAGGGACTCTCAATGCTGCCCCAGGGATGCCACAAAAGAAACTACGTCTGTGACCAGAGGTGGACATTGCTGAGAGAGACCTGTCCTCACTGCTGCTGAAAGCCTGACTTAGTCCAATGGAACAGGCACACTTAATTTCTACATATATACAGAGAGAATATGTAAAAAAGTACTATTGAACTCTAGCATTTCTGTGGTCTTCAGAACTTCAAATTCCTCTGGCTCTTTAAACTGCTAAGTAGTATCTCAAATATAGTGCATGTTCTTTGTAGTAAATACCTTATATGATCTCAAGGTTTATCTTCTTTAAATTAAGCTAGCCCTCAGAAGCTTAACATTTAAATCTGGATTACTTCTCCACCAAACCAACACAGGCTGCACTTGAATATTCCAAATCAATGCATGACTAACAGGATTTTTCCTGCTGCAGACTGACTAAATTCAAATATAACCTTAGCTACTGCTTCCTTTCTACTGATTACAGTCAAGGATGCAGCAACCTTTGCTGCTTGGGTGAACTCTTTCTGATATCTTAATGCAATTTACAGTAGACCTGGGGATAATCCTTTGTTCAATATTGCTGAAGTGGCTTTTTCACTGACCAGCAGTTTGGGAAAAGCTCAAGACATTATTAGTTAGCAATTGTTAATTAAAACAGTTTACTTTTGAACTCATTTTCATACATATAGTTGAACAAATGATTTTAAATACTTCATTCCATGACTATTCATTAAAAAAATTTTCTTAAAATATTTCATTTTACCCAGACTACCAATGTAGCTAAATGCCAGTACCTTTTACAAAGGAAATTCAGTCCAATATCTATCCACATTTATGTAAACGCAAGTACTGTATTTAGTAATTTCAAATAAAATATCTGGTACCTGTTTTATATCAGTGGAATCGACAGCTCTGGGGTCTCCAGCACAGGAAGAACATGGACCTATTTGAGAGAGTCCAGAAGAGGCCACCAAGATGATCACTGGCCTGGAGAACCCCTCCTAGGAGGAAAGGCTTTGTTCAGCCTGGAAAAGAGAGGGCTTTGGGGTGACCCAATTGTGGCCTTCCAGTACCTGAAGGGAGTCTACAAGGAAGATGAAGAGGGACTTTTTACAAGGGCGTGTAGTGACAGAATGAGGGGCAATGGATTCTGACTGAAAGAGCGCAGGTTTTGATTGGATGTAAGGATGAAATTCTTTGCTCTGAAGGTGGTGAGGCACCAGGTTACCCAGAGAAGCCAAAGATGCCCCATTACTGGACAGGATTTTGAGCAACCTGATCTATTGGAAGTTGTCCCTGCCCATGGCAGAGGGGTTGAAGCCTGGTGATCTTTAAGATGTCTTCCAACTTAAACCATTCTGTGATTCCATGAAACTTCCTCCAGCTTTGCCATCAGATGAAGAACTTCTTAACGTGAGTGATTGATTCCATAGCATGTTCCTTCCTTACAAACAATCTCCCCCTCCTCATGGCTCTTCCTGTTCCCTTACCAGTAGGTGAGGAAGGACAACTTCTAAAATGCAGAGGCCAACTCATACATTTTGGTTGCATCTAAAGTGCGTTTTGTCCATATTGCAATTTAAGGCCGACATTTGCAGGATGCTTCAGGTGTTACATTCTGACTGTTTAGGGAACCAGGATTGCTTAACAGTGGGTCAGAACAGGCATACTATTTCACCCTTCCCAGAACAGGCAACAAAGGCAGGTAACAATTCACATTTTTAACAGTTGATATGAATGTTGCAATTGTTCCCTTTGTGTGATAACAACATAGACAAGAGGCAAACCCCTCTATGTTACTGGTAGATCTTATTATTTATAAATAAACTATTATATTTATAAATGCAATTATATGCCATTTTGCTCCTGTTATGCTGAGCTGAACTTACTTGGAAGGCTGAATAATGATGACTGTCTCCTAACCCCTGCACCAGGCAGCTAAAATAATGTTGATGAAGCAGCCTCTTTTCTGTCCTCCATATGCCTTGACCAAATAAAACAATTTTTTCATACTCATCGAGAGTGTATTTCGCATGTGTTTGGGGACAATGCCTATTTATGAGAAGCCTCTGGCAGCCCCTCTACCCTTGGTTGCATGCATGGGAAGCCACTACTCCAGCAGAGATGTGTAAGAGCAGCACAAAGCAGAAGGAGTCTATTCCTGGGATCCTTTCTTTAACTCTCCTTTAAAAAACTTAGAATTTGACTTACCTGTTTTCCTGACTTCTATGGCTCCCCTTACTATGGTATCTAAGCACCACATCACTTTTGCAGCCTACTTATGACACACTTGTGAGAAGGGAATTACTTTTATTCTCCTTGCACTGACTTTCAGGTATGGAAAGTCTGATTTTCCTCCTCTTGAGAGAAAACCCCACAAGCTTATGGGGACTTTCTCAGTCCTTAGCCAATTCCCAGTCCTTAAGCATTTCAATGCATTAAGAACTGAAAATGAAATAAAATTATTTGTTGTATTTGTTTGCCTTTTCCAGAACAAATCATGAGAAGACCTGAGAGATAACACCAATCTGTTTTTGGAGTAGGGACATTAGCTGTATGTTTCCACAGCATTAAGGTCAACAAGTAGAACCTTCAAGGAGAGGAAGACTACACTAGAAAATTCAAAGCTAAATTTATTGTAATCCAAAATGCTGCTACTAGCTAATTCTATAAGCACAGAAAAACAATTGTTTGTTTTCTGGACAAAAAAACTTCAACATTTGAGTTATGTGAGCAATTGGTTGGATGACATTTTGAAGCAGAAACAGCACAGTAAAGTGCTCAGGAGAGTATTTTCTGTATTTTCCAAAGTAGCTTAGCACGAAGTCATGCTCCAACTTTTTATTTTCTGTTTTCCAAATGGGAGTTTCCTCCCCATTCTCCTGCAATGCAACTGAGGAAGGTCAGAAGCTCCCAGGTGGCCCTCCTTTGAAGGCAACTTTCAGTCTTGTTCCTCCGAGCTCCTTTATATTAGCACACACCAATGTCAAATGTAATTGCTGAACATAAAAAAATCTCCTAATCAATGAGAAAGCCTAAACCAAAATAAATGTGTGGAACTAAACCACCAACTGAGCATTGCTGAGCTTAGGAAGTGTTCTAGCTTATCTGCTGCAAGACGAATTACTGTATTAGCAAGGAGAAAATCCAAAATCATGTCTGCCAAACTATAACTTAATCTGTTCCAGAAAAATTAGATGGAACAGATATTTCCATCACAGTTAAACATTAAGCAAGTTGTTAAGAAGATTCTTTTGCTATTGTGGATATTTCTATGAACTAATTTCTAATTTTAAAGCACATTGACCTCAGGCTATTACTTATCAAAGAGTCAAAGTCAGCACACCTCTTCTCACAGCACATTTTACATCAACAGAAAGAAAAAAACCCGAAATTTCTATTCATTTTAGCCCTTACCACTTACTAAGATGCAGAGAGTGGGATGGATTTCGGCAAATAGTAATACAGTCTACAGGTGGAAACAAGTGCAGAGAGCTCAGTAGCTGAGATCAGTGAACGACCACATCTGCACTGCAGTGACCTGCTTGCAAAACCAGAAATAATCCACAAAACTCCATTTTAACTAGGGACTTCACCGGGGCTTTGTATCACCTGCAAGACACTCTAGTTCTGATAAACAGGACAGAAAGTCAGAGTACATTAAGCAGCTGTAAAACTCAGTTCAGCCTGCAGTGAAGTATAAAGTAAGAACTGCTGTGCTGTGGATATCCATCCAATCATTTGCACAGAAAGTACCCTGAAAGGTGTTACAGCTAAGCTTCATCTGAAGAACTGATATTAAGACAAGCCAAAAGGAATTCAGTCCTTTGTTAAGTCACCAACATTCAACATGAGTTACACAAACTGGGGAAGAACAGTTGCAATTTTTCACCTCATGTTTTTAATTTGCTTTTAGCAGGCATTTTCTGTAATGTTCATAACTACATGATCTGTATCTGCAAGAATCATAAACTTACAACTGATTAAGTGCTATTCCTTTCCATAAAACTCAACCTGCTACTGAAATTAAAGACAGAAAGTTTACTACAATGGACTTCCCACTTATGTAAGGGCAAGCTTTAAGAAATATACCGTAAGATATGCTCACACTTAATTTTCATCTGTTGGATAGATTGCTGTGGAAAATACATTGAAAAGCATCCCATATGTTATATTAAGGACTGATGGCATTTTCACTACTGGCAGAAGTGATGATAAACACCTGTCAGCAATAGAAGGGGACTGGACTGACTAGAAGCCATGAGAATTTGCTTAAACTTTATATAAAATCAAAGCACTTGATCAACTGCAGAGCCTAGAAGAGAGAATTATTCCTACAGTGGGGTCAAGGTGCCTTCCCTCAGAACCCACACCACTTTCTGAGCTACAAGACAAAGCTGCATCTTAAAATTGCTACCTCACAGCCAGGGGTAAGGACAGTTTTGCCACAGGTATTGCTACTAACCAGTTAGTTATGGCCCCAGGTTACTGGCTGAAGATGCATAAGTATTTTCCCCACTACAGAAAGCTTATAAAGTACAATCAGTATTTGTACACGGTCTCCACTCTGAGAGAAAACAAACCACTTGTGGAACTTTTTGATGAAATGTGAGGGGGTGTTAGCCATGGCATCTGTTCAGCTGGGGCCCTGGGTTTGAATGTGGCTGTGCAAATCTGGGATAATCAATTAGGTAGGGTGTCAGTATGCCAGCACAGATGTCCTCAGTCAATTGCAGATAATCATCGTGTTCTTTGAAATTTCCAGAGGAGCTTGCATTCCTCTTGGGATACCCTTGACCTGCCACCAGGCAAGGTTTCCCAGATAAGAAAAATAAAAGGATCATATCATTTCCTAGTGCAGCAATATATATTGCAGGCTATTCATGACCTTGAAAGTGTGATGCACTGAGAGCTGCAAGCATACTGCCGGACACAGGAGCAGTGCTCCACTCTGCCCTCATCCCCCCCTCCTCAGAATGAAATAAATACTACAGCAGGATATGAAATGCATCCAGGCATTTACTACAAGCTATTTCTCCATGAACTACATATCGTGACAGACTGTCAACGAGGAATAAACAGTGGCATCAGTGATATCAGCAGACATTCTTTACCCAGAAAGACCAGCAGCTTTCTGTATGTGTAGCTTTTGCAGGGTCAAACAAAGGGACAGGGTTTTTAATTTCAGTTCATGCTTATTCAAGATGGCACTTGGAATATAAAGAACTGTGTGTGGAAAAGCGAGATAAAAATTCACCTCAGAGGAACTAAAAGAAACACTTTGTTCAAATTATACTAATACTGACTTCAAAAACTTCCTAACTATGAATAAAACAAACCTAATAAAGTCTTTCCATACCATCCAGCTTCAAATGTGGTGTTAGACATTTTTTAGAGCTGATCAAGGGTATCAGTGGTGAGAGTCTGGAAACAAAGCTTGATTTCATTAGAAGCAGAGGACAACTTTTGAACCTGGAAGTACATCTTATGAAGAAAGCACAAATGAAGCTCATTTATACTTAATCCAACACTGCACAAAGGACAATTATCACAGAAACAGAAGTTAATAATGGCTATGATACCAAGGAGAGGGAGGTGGATTCAGAGGACTATTTTGAATTCTGGTGACTATATTCTGAGTCTTAGTAAAATTATAAAGACAAAGTATACTTTTTATTATTTTTTTTTTCATGAAAGAAACCTTGATGTGCAGTGATGTGATAAGCAATAGCATCAAGAACTTGTCCACATTGGAAAGAGCATGCAAGCAGAGGAGTATTTTATTCAGCTGAGGTGCATCTGGAAGACCTGAAGACAGAACACTCACTTTTGCTCAAAACACAGTTTCAACACCCAGAAAATTGCCTTATGGGCCAGGAGACTGCAAAAGAGGTATGGGCTACCTGAGACATCCTCTAATATCTCTGATTCACACAACTTCAGGAGAAAGCAAAACAAAAATAACACTTGAATAGAAAAAGAAAAAAGATCACATCAAGACTGTTAGTCAACAATGATAAATACAGCGAAACAAGTTTGCCAAAGCTATTCATGTCTACATTGCAGTCAGGGCTGTGTAGCTGAGACATAAACCTGCCAGTCTTTATCTGGCTTGGGTTTCAGGAGTCAATCATCTGTGGCAGCAGAGAGCTCATCACAAGCTAATTCATATACAAATAGCTGTTCTGGCTGTATTTTTAATATATATGGGCTTACTTGGGTATGCACTGCGTCTCCTGTACTCTGAGGGTGCTTACTCTCCACATACATTTGCTCTTTTATCACATGGTTGACTTAAAGCAGTGAGTTCCTATATTGAAGGGTACATAGGCTATTATTTTTATTCTATTAAGCATTACTACAAGCAAAATTAAACATAACAAGCAGTATTGTCTGCTGTTTCTGAAGCCTTTGAATAGGTAGAACTAATTTTTCCATCAAATTTTTGCCCATTTCAGTGAGACAACCATAAAGAAGGAAGAAGTCAGTTTAAGTGCTCTGTGAAGGCAGTAATGCCTCTCTCTGTTCCTAGGTACTGATGTAAAGTGTCAGACGTTCTAAGTTACAAGAAATTGTTCATCATCCTACAGTCAGGCTCAATAGACAAGTCTGTGAAAAATTAAGTATTTCACATACATTAAAGAAACTGTTTTCCAGACTTTCAGCATCCAATTGTGTTGGTCACTTTTTGTGGCCATAATGTGAAAACAATACCACCAATTTTTGACACTGTAATATCAATGTATCAATTCCTCTAAACCAAAAGTTAGACTTTGTAAAGATGTTTGCATAAAAAATTAGGAAGCTTAACTTGCTCGTTCATTGTAGGCAAGAAGTAAAAATGCTCACCCTCTAGACGTGAGTTTTGAGAGTCTGAAGAAACCTATGTGACACTGAGTTTTGTGGCAATGCCATTGATCAGATGTCAGTGTCCTGCGGGACTGATTTAATTGTTTTGGATCAGGTTGGAGGACCCTTATTCTGTTATAAGTGTAATTGATTTCACTGTGATTACTTGCAGAGAAAAGTCCTACCCAGTGTGCATAAGAAATGCAGGTCTGTGACACACTGTGCAAATGCAAAAGGGCTCTTCAGACAAAAATTGCACTTCCACCTTTACAATTCAGTTTGGGGTTTTTTATATATACTCTGCAAAGGTTCTATCCTATAGCTGTGTAACATGGTGTTGTTGGATGTTTTTCCCTTCAAGAAACCTCCCAATGTTGTCATTAATCTACTCCAATACAAGTATAAGCACATGCTCTGCTAACGTGTGACCTTCTAACATTGTACTCTTCCTTTAGCCACAAAGGCATTTCCAATACAAGAATGCTGTGTTAAGACAGTCCAAATGATAAATGAAATGCATATTAAGCCTTAATTGTAATTAATTATAAGTACACATAACAACGCCCATCTTCAGTACCACACAAAATCAGATTGGTTTCTATTAACACCTATCAATGTGCAAGGTTTAGATAACAGTACAAATTAATACAGAAGAATGCTAAATACAATATCAATGAACTTCATCCAAGTCTGTTGACTAATGAAAGGGTTTTAATAATACCTTTGTAGTTAAATGCCTGGTACATGTTGCCCTCTTGTGGAACTCGTGAAAAAGTACAAGTTCCTTTGAATTTATTGTTATGATTTTGCAGTGATATTTTAATACCTGGAATGTAATGATTTATTAAATTCACAATGTGAGTAGTTTATCATGATAAACACTGAGTATGTTCTGTAAATGGCTACGCTTGACAAGCAAACGTAGGCAATTAACTCCAGTAAATTAGGCTCATGCACCGCAAATTGTGCAGCCCTAGAATAAGAGTCAATGTTTCATTTGAAAAATAAGAAAAGAAAATAAGTATCATATATAATTTCAGATCCTTTTCAAAGTTTTTTTTTTTTCTAACCATTCAAAATGGTATTTTGGGTTTTTTATCTGTTTGCTGTTGAAAAACCCAGCTTACCTCACCTATGACTGCTACTATTTGTATTGGATATGACATAAATGGTAAAACTTGGATGCTCCATATTTAGTTATCAAACACATTCTTTTAAACACAGAGTAATTAAAATACTTTTAAAGAACAATACACTTATTCATAATTTTTCCATACATATTGAAGAGACAAGTATTTTCCTTATCAACCAAGATGAAAATTATTAAGCCTGAATTAAACATGTAAACAAACATCAGAGAAGAAAATAGATTTTAATGAAGATAAAGAGAAGAATAAAGAATTCCAAAGTCAATTTAAGATAGTATCAGGATAATTTAAAAGAGTTAAAAATTAAAAAGTACTTGAATTTTCCCTGTGAAAATATGTTCATATAAAAATATGAACATTTTAATTCCTTTAGAATGTCTCCTGACAGAAGGCAAGTTATATTTAACACGACACTGTATTTAGGGCAACCTCAAAGTGGTTGGTTTTGCTGCTTGGGGCAGGGGGGATTTGCCATTTCAGTTTGATTTCAGACTTGAGTCAGTTTAGTACAACACTGGTACCCTTGATCAAAGATTTCCATCAGCTGTGGACAAAGGTCAGGTGTCCATGTCAATGTTATCAGTGGTCTCTGGTACTGCTGACAGCAAGGTGTCACTGATACGTCTGCAGGATCTGATGGATTTGGTGTGATTGCTTTATTCTTCACCCACTGAGGTTTTATTTAGTTTAGAAAAAGGGGCTGAAGGGAGGTTGTGATTAGCTAACACATTTCACCTCACCCTGTCCCATGACCCTTTTCCTAGTGCTGGCACAAACTAAACATTTTACTTCATTTGCTTGGACGAAATCAATCCAGGAGGGAGGGGGTTTCAGAGTTTAAATGGTTGGTATCCCTGGACTGTCTCACAAAAAAAAAAGAAGTAAATTTACAGGATGTTTGAATTCTTTCAATGTATGGGATCATTTACGGAGAACATGAATGACTTGGGGCCACAGTGTCACTGATAAATATTTGGATGAATGGAAGTTTTCAAGCTTTGGGTTTTTTAATAGCAACTCCCTCTTTTCTCCCATCTACAGTTTTTGGCTACAGTTTCCACCTGCTCAAGGAAAACGATGATTAATGATCATTCTATAAACTGAAGCTGTGTTGACTTGCTAGCATCCTCAAATGATTACACCATATTTCTTCTAGGCCAGTTTTATAAGAAGAGTCTTGTATTTCTTGGACTTTTACCTGAGAATTCCATCTAAAACATCCCTTAAATCTGGTTCTGTGCTTTTTCAGCGTTGGAATGTGTAGGCTTGTGTTTGTGTACATATATTATATGCCTTCTAACACATGCTCATACATACTTATTGGATGTAAATTACTTGAGTGACCCTTGCTTCACAGCAGGGTGTTAAAGGAAAACAAATTCTGCAATTTTTAATGCACTGTGACCTGTCATCAAAAACATAACAAAATATAATCTCAATAATATTAATATAAACACAAAACTATTTCATAAGGCTTATGAAGGCTGATTTGAAAAGCAA
>JAWWEW010000001.1:8687388-8806540 GCA_035583185.1 Anabacerthia variegaticeps | reverse complement strand
CGGGGGGGGCGGGGTGCTGTTTATCAGAGCTGGTGTGATCAATTCCTGGAGCTGACTGACCATGGAGCTTCACAAACATTAATGCTGGCTCAAGGGAAGCAGAAGGGATGCCTGGCAGAACACAACCATTGCTTTTGCCAACAGTGTCCATTTACTTCCACTTGATTGAGATGTGAAGCAATACCACAGTTACATGACCCAGGTAAATTGAGGCTTTAGTGGTTTGAGGTCAATAAGGCCCTGACTTTAAACCCCAAACCACCTACATGTATCACAAAGCATTAGGTTCACGTGTTCACAAGGAACAGCAGCGTTGACACGGCCCCTGCCCTGCCGGGCTCCTGTGACTTCATTCACAGAGGAGCACCATGGAGCAGAAATTATCTCCACACCAGAAAGTTATGAGTCTTGACACTTTAGCAGGAGTTACCATAACATCTAAACTGAGGATAAATGAAAACAATATATTAAAGTGACTGCTTTTATATTCTTGCTCAAAAGCAGACATAAATACCGCATCAGTAACTCTAGTAATGTCTGTTTATATAGTATATATACTATATCGTTTCTTCCAGTTTCTTCTAGCTAATTACACCTTCATTACACTCTTATCTATCTGGAAAGCTACCATTTACCACAAACATAAAGGCACTGACAAACTACTTGATATTTCTGTTAATTAATGATCTGTAAATGATTCATACAGAGCAGAAAATCATCAATGCACCAAAAGTGTTTTATCCATGGAAAAAACCCACAGAGAAATGTGAAAACTAGTCCTTCATATGCAATATATACACAGATGCACATATACAGGGAGCTAAAATCTCTAGAATAACTTTTGGGATCTATGTAATCCAGATACAGGCAAATCAGTGTTAGCAGTTTGGATCTTGACCAGCCTTGATAGCTTGTTCAATCAAAGTTTTTATGGTTTTTAGTGAAATTAGAACTTCACAGAGGGGCTGCCTTGTCTTCAGGTTACTTCTGCAGAGGAGAATTAGAGAGTTGCAGCTGCAGAAATTTTGGGGTTAAGATGTTTGGAGTGAAATGCTCCAAGAAAAAATTGTAGGCAATATCCAATACTGCAGTCATTGCAGAGAGAGGATCATAAACTCCATCATCCCTTCCATGTCCTTGATTTCCTCACAACCTTAGGTGAAAAATGCTAAATACTACTGCCCATAAGCTTCATAAACTGATGAGCTACATGAGAAGGAAAGAATAAACCTTAGAAAGCTTATCTGCGCTTGAACGCAAAAGGAAAGAGATAGAATTCTAAGATAATGTTTAGCAAGTCAATGGTCAGGATTAAGCTTGTTGTAATAAAGAATTAAGATGACATTCATAGTAGTTTTGAATTTTATCACTGCAACTTAGTACAAAAGTAACTCAAGTGTGGCCTGTGACATTTTCTCTGATAACTGTGTTAGCAATTGCATAAGTGATGAAGGGATGACAGTGCCAAATGTATAAAAACATTATCTGATTTGTTCCTATAACACATCCTTAGCATCTTACATATTCTGAAAATCAGGTTTTCAAACAGAGCAAGCACAAGTGCTTTTTGGTTTCTATCTGTCACCGAGTAATGCAGAAACACAAGCTGTTACTTGCAAGTCCCTTTTACTAACACATTACTCAGCCCAGGGACTATTAAAAGAAGTCTGCAAACAGTCCCTTTGAGGAAAAAATAAAAGTCATTCTGGGTATACAAAGTACTTTCAGTTGGATAAAACATTTTATGGGTCATGATCAATGTTCCATGTCCTGATAAATTTAGATGAGCAGCCGTATTCCTTTACAAAGGTGGGTGAAAAAAGCTTCGTGTTCAATAGACCTTCCAAAGGCTGGAGGTCTCAAAAAGCTTCTCAAATAGCATTTCCTTTTTCTTTTCCCTCCCTCCAGAAATCAATATGCATTAAAACACTTTAACTTCAAGAGTTACTGCACTTTAAAAAGAACAAATTAAATGCAGGACTGTTCCCCAAGATGTTTTTTAATCTAGCTTCACCATAGACAATGTTTTTGTATCCAAAGATACTACAACACAACAATTAATGTCCAAAAAGTACCACTTTATCTACTGGATAAATTTTTATTTTTGATATCCAGAACTCAAATAAAGTAACTTTATTTAACACACCTCTTGGAAGGCAGGAAGGGGCGAGAGTCCACTGCATTAGCCCTACTGCCTTCTTTTTTGCTTTGCAGCTAGTACAAGATTTATGTGGTACCTCAATCTTCTGCTGACTTTACTTTACAGTGAATGTGCATATATAGCAACTTTACAACTAAAATCAATGCAAAAATTTCAGATCTCTTGTTTTGTTTGTCGGCTAACACAAAGATTTGTCTCTGCAGTAACATCCTGGCAGAGCAACACCTAATACATTTTGTTACATTGAATGCTATTTTAATTATCTTAACGCAAAGCCTATATGAAGGAGTTGCTACAACATATTAAAGCCTTTAATCTTCTCTTATAAAACAGAACCATGAGAATAATGATTTCCAAGCAAACCCCATTTGGAATACAAGGATAAGGAATATAATCAGCATTTTGCCCCAAATCTCCACAAAGCTGTTGAAATCAATAGGTTCTGAACTAGTGCATCAGCCTCCAGCAATAGGCAAGGATTAAAATGAACCTAAAAGGAAGCTACACCTCTTTAACCATGGCATTTATAAATTCTCTGTGACTCCTTACAGCTATCTGCTGTTTCTGTACTTTCTGCTCTTCTCTTTTGGCCCATTAACTCTTACACATCCAGGGAACACGATGGGCGACAGGACCCATGATCACAGCTTGAGGTAACCGTGTCAGGCCACTTAAGAAGTACTGAACAACAGGATAAAGAAGAAGTCCTGGGCAGAATACTGCAGGATTCACCATCATTTGAGAGTCACTTACATGGCCTCAGAATGCAAATCTTATATTGACAAAATTATTTACATAAAGTACGATTACTTACTTTACTTACTCATACTAAGACAGCATTGCAAGGGATAGGAAAAGGTTGCCCAGGCAACCCTCCCATTCCCTGGAAAGAAGACATGGGGCTTCTGAGTTGTTAGTCTTTGCTACAGTCCTGGAAATCTAGTCCAGCTGCTAGTCAAAGGGGAGGTCAGGGCCAGTGGCAGTGGCAGATACGTGGCAGGATGCATCCCTCATTTTTCATTTTCCACCCACAAGGCGAGGTGCTTGCCTTACACCTTTTGCCTACCTCATGGCTATTAGTATGGCCAGCATAAAGCTAAAAATTTTCTCTTTGCTCTTCAGCCAGCACTCTGTCAAAGTTCTTCTCCACAGCAGCTGGGAGAGGGAAATTTATTTTTGCCTACATTGTTGAGAAGCCCTGAGTCAGCTCTGCTAGAATGATCCCTCATGATGAAAAATTTATGGCTTTTGCTCTGCCTCCCTCCCTGCCTTTTTAATATCCTTCCCTTCTCCCCACAGTGTTTTTCCCAATTGGATTTGGCAACCTCCCCAAATTCCTGTTTTACATTCTCCATCATCATTTTAAAAATAAATGTACCTAGCATCATGCCTCTATTTCAAGACCTCTATCCTTTGTTTTAAGACTGATGGGTTTTAAAGGGTGAGCCAAATCCCTAAATGCTTTAAATCAATAGTGTACTTTAAGAGTCGCTTTAATCACTTTGATGAGGCACCTATGCAATTTGTAGCAAACTTGTGGAAGGAGTGAATTACACAAGACAAAGCCATCAGATGTGAAGTGCTGTGACCATCTAGAGATGTTGGAAATGTGCACAATCATCCAAAAGAGTCAGCAAAGCACAAAAAATTGACTATGAAACAAGGAAGTAAATCAAGTAATAACTCTCTTTCCAGCTGCCTGCATATTACCATTCTCCCCACCCACCACAGGGCTCCAGCCCATTAGGGTTGATGACAATCAGCAGCACGGATAAGAGAAGGGAGGTTTCCAACAGTGCCATCTGTACAAGAGCAAAATGGGAGGGGAAGGGAAGGGTCAGCCAACAAACCTTCTTGCTGGTACAGTAAACAAGAACTGAGTAAGTCAGGGTAAAAAATACAACTGGGTTTAGTCCAAAATTCTGTGGGCTTAACTTTCCATCCCAAAAGTAAGTCACAGCTTAAAGAAACATTTAAAATAAATAGTTTCTTCCAGTGTAGTATTTGAGAAACAACTTCATAGAAAACAGATTCAAACATTTTCCCTCAGTTTGCCTGGGGATTTCTCTGGATCTCATTTTGATCTCTGTACTCTTCTCTTGCACTGTTTTATAAATAAGTTCTTTGTCTATGATCTCCAAGAGCATTTCTGCCACATGAACAAGCAAACAAGAACTTACCTAGATGCTAACACATTTTTATATCTTATTAGTATTCTTTTTTATGTATATAACTTGTTTACAAAATCTGTAGAAAGTATTTCCTATTCACATTCCACCTCCCCTTGCCTTTGGAGGAGGGGAATGCTGCATCTGTGCTCAGAGGATGCCTGCCTAGACTGAGATGGCAGGAAGCCCTCTGGGGCGCCACAACAGCTGGGAGCAACCGGGACAACCCTTCAAGATTCTGCTTTTTTCCTAAAACTGCACCCGCCACAGTCAGCATGCAGCCCAAATATCTGGATTATCCTAAGTTGCGTGTTCATAGAATCATAGAATATCCTGAGCTGGAAGGGACACACAGGGACCCACGACTGCTGTCCCTGCACAGGACAGTCCCGAGAATCACACCATGTGCCCGAGAGCGTTGTCCAAATGCTTCTTGAACTCAGGCTTGGTGCTGCGACCACTTTCTTGGGGAGCCTGTGCAGTGCCCAACCATCCTCTGGCTGAAGAACCTTTTCCTAATATCCTGCCTAAACCCCTCCTGACACAGCTTCATGCCATTTCCTTGGGTCAGTGGGATGCAGATTCCAAAGACACACACAGTATTCCCAAACTGTCTTTAGTGAAATTTCAAATTTTTGTGTTTGCTATTAACTGACTGCCTGCTTAAAAGAAACATATCAAGCATTGATTCATTCTTTTCTTTCTTCCTAAAAATAGGTGTAGCACCTTTAATGAAGAACTAGTTTCAGTTTAGGGATAGAAATTCCAAGTAAATCATAAATGAGTGGTTATCAATAAGAAGCAGAGCCAAGAGCTGCCTAAGCACCTTCTGGGCAGCAGGAAACAGCTTTTGGGGGACTGTGGGAGCTGGATCCCAGTCAGAGCTGACAAGGAAACTGGAACAAAGACACATGCAAGGACTCACCTATAAAGACACTGTGAGCAGAGACAACCTTACAGAACCTTCTTATTTTTATTGCATTTGATCAGAACCAGAGTACTTCAAGTGAAGCATCTTGAAATACATTACACCTCAATTCACTGAAAACAAAATGAATCCTTTAGGCAACAACAACCAGGTGAGAGCAGAATGAAACATCCCCCAAGCAGAAGAAAAAGAAACATTCTGTATGCTGCATATCCAAGTAGATAGTATGAGTCAACAGCAACCTGACCTTCACTCAGAATATGGAATGTCTATCAGCAGTGTTAGGGTTGAACATCAAAATCTCATTTCTGACTACTGATCTGTGAAATGCTTGTTGACAGTGGAAGAGCTTCAGAAAACAAATAATATCAAAAGAAATACCAGCAAACAAAATAAGATATTTAGTCTGTGCAAGATTTATTTTTAATCTTGACTGATTCACGTGTCTGCTAATCTAGTATTCTGGAAATTGCAGTTAACAATGAGAGAACCCCCTTGTTTCTATCAAGAGGAGCATATTTTGACTTCATGAACTTATTGATGAGGGCAATAGCATTTTTAATAAAACAAGTTACAAGGTTTTTTTATCACTTAGCTGATTGCATGCTTTGAAAGAAAGAGCAACTCTAAGTGAAAATGTTGTCTGTAAGCTGTGTATTTTGTCAAAAGCTTTTTCTTAATTAACACCACAAACGTTTTTGACAATTGAACAATATATCAGTAACACTGATATTATAAATTAGGAAACAATGGAGATTGAATGCTGAGTAGATGCATTTCTGACACATTGGAGGGTCAAATAAACAAATAAATAAATACATTTGTTTCATTCTGGAAATAAAATAGATCTAATTGGATTTTCTTGCCCACACTGAAGAATGCAAAATAGAGTCCAATGATGGCAAATTGATTTTAAAAATACATTTTTAACAAGAGCCAAATAATGCAATCAGAGCTATGTTTATTTACCATTTACAGTTTTGTAACTGTAACTTGGAATTACATTTAAGTGCTTTGAATCAGGCAAAGATGCACTTGAGCTTGTGAAGGTGTCAGAGGAGTTCCTTCACAGCTGCAGCCCAATGGGCTATATACCCATTGGTGTATATATATATATATATATACATATACCTACATACATAGATATATGTGCAGACAGTATACAAGGTAAAATGCTGCTGCTCTCCCCTCCTTCCAGAATTATCAGCATAATTTGAGGTGCAAACACTTAAGAAATAATAGATGTGTGTTACTAGAGCTAAGAGATAACTCAGGTAGTTCATGGCAGTAAATAAATTGTTCATTTTGAGGGAATCAACTAACACGCTGATGACTGCACAGATTTTTTACTATTCTTTAAATGTCCTGAGCACTGTGGGAGAAAGGCTGGTGTAGCACAGAAAATGAGTAGTCAAATTCAAATAGTCACCCATTCCAGGAGGCACTAAAGGGACAATAAGGACAGAAAAAATATGCAAAAAAAAGTCAACATACTTCCTCATCTGCAGTCACTTGACGACAAGTCTTGGACAAGGAGGGAGAAAGAAATCTGGACCAGACAAGCTTTACATCTTTGCATAGCTCCTTTTTCTCTGCTGCTTCAGAATAAACTACACTGCTGCTCTGAACTGGAAGGTATAATATTCCCTCCCTTATCTTGTACCCCTTTAGAGTTACATCATGGTTGCTCAAAGTTTTCTGCAAAATACAGACTGGATGTTTGCTTAAACACATGTGTTTTGCTCTAGACAGCAATGCCAAAGAAAGGTTAGAAGTGCACTCTTGCTGAGGGGCACCAGACCTCTCTCACAGCAAAAATGTTCTCATCCTTCAGAAAAGAGCATGAAAGTCTGTTATTTCACCATTATTAAAATGGATATAAAACCATCTTAAGCCTTTTGTAAGAAGGAAATTGAAAATTAGTCTTTTTCAGTATCTTTGCAGTTATGCAATCATTTTTCCTTTCTATTTTTGCATGAATGTGGACAACTCTCAAGATACATACATTAAAAATTTTGATTCAAAATGACAAAGCAATAGGGTGTGCATACGTGTACTCAAAAAGGATTTGAGATTATTGCATGGCAAACAGATTAACTCCTCTTTTTGAGATGCAAATTTCCACATTAAATGTAAAAATTGTCTGCAGCTGACTAGAAAAATATCAGAGCTGTGTTGTGCCATCTCAATACACAGTTGAACATACTTATCCATCAGAGTTTTTACTACTGCATAAATAATGTATACGTACTTGACAGTTCTGAATAGGTATGTTGATTTAGACTTAAAAACCCCAAATAATCCTGTTTATCTGTGAAGACTATGGGTATGACTGGATGCTGAGAAGTTATTCTGAAAGGAATAAAGACACGACTGTGTGTTCAAGAATTCAGACTTCATGGGATATTTTGGGATGTCTGAACCATGTTAAAATCCATTGACTTTAATGACTTCAAGAATATGTTTACAAAGACCTGGCTTACAGGATAAAGGCCTTCTGTACCAGCAGTAGGCAATTTTCTTAGATAACCTGCAAACACACCAAAACTGAGCACTCTCTCCTTGACTTTTATGTAGTAGATTTTTTCTTTTGTTCATAAGTTGCTTCATACCAGAAGATAAAAAGACTGAACATGGAATGTTTTATAATATAAATAAATTTCACATTTCAAGGTATAAAAAGGAGTAAAGACCGTGTTCTATAAACATAAAGTTACCTATTATAAGGTTATGAGCCATATTTGACAGAAAGCAAAACAAAGCAGCATTTTTTTATTTTTTTTTTACTTCCTAGGTAATACAACATATAAATAGCACCAGACAGGATCATATTTTCCAGAAAGCAGGAAAAAAAAACCCAAAACCCAAACATGGAAAGTCTGTGGATCACAGTTCAGAGGTGAACTACTGCACTTGTGCATTCTCTAATGGCTGGTGGGGCTGTAGCTGAAGCTCTTTGGGGATAAACACTCAGTGCACCAAAGGAGAAGAAAGATGGAAACTTGTGGTATGCTTGAACAGAGAAAGTGTGGGAAGCATGAACTTACCACTCAAAATTTTAAAAAAATACAAATAACAAATAGTAGGCAAATGATTTTCTTCTCTTCAAATAGGAGAGAACATCAAGTATCATTAGTGACATTTTAAAAGTGCTGAGAAATATTACGAAAACTTCACAACCTTATTAATGATGCCTTTTTCTTTAACCTAGTGAATGGCAAAGAACAGTCAAATTTTCTTATGTCCCTAATTCAAGTTACCACAAAGACCAGAAAAGATCCAGGTGCGAGGCAAATGTAAAAGCTTGGTATCACTGAGCAGATATGATGTACAATTTCCTGACCCATCCTGTTCTTGGAGATTTGTGCTATACTGTACTGCTCAACATGCCAACAGGATATTTTAATCCATATATTTGTCAGAAATATCAACAAATCTATAGTAATAATAATGGTTTCTTTGTCCCCTTTCATCTCCTTTATGCTTTTAGGGGACAGTGCCCAGACACTGATCAGCGATAGCATTAAAATTGGACAAGGAAGACCAGGGGAACCTTGGGACATCCATCATGCACATCAAACTATTCAGTCTTTAGGCATTTTATGGAATTATTTTATGAATTTTTATTTCATCTGTAAATTTTTATACAATTGTAACATATGAAGAGACAATTTTAGATTTTGAAATAAGACATGCATCTACTTAGGGCTGAGGAAAAAGTCTTCCAGTAATTGCAAAGTAGTGTAACTCCACTGAATTGAGAGATTATAGAATGGAACCTGTTCTTTATGAAGCATAAAATGCTGAAATTATGTATTTTTACAGATTTATATTCCTTTTCTCCCCTGGAATTTCCCTCCATATCTCTTTAAAACTTGTTTTTTTTCTCCCATCATTTTCTTTGCCTCTCAGCACAGTTGGGATACCACTAGCCCCAACTATTCCCACTACTTCCATTCTTGTGGTTTGACCATGTTTTTGACCATGTGGTTTTCATGATTTCTTGCATGTGATTTACTTGCCATCTTCAAATGGTCTTCATTCAAGACCTGGAAAGGCACAGTTTCCCAGAGAAATCGCATGCCTTTCCTTCAGTTTGCCATATCCAAAAGTATTATCAGTGCGAAAGCGAAGGCACCCTTCTTCTTCCCATCTTCCCCCTTTGCTCAGACATGTATCAAAATGATACAGCCTTGCTCTTCCAGAGCTCACTGTTATACTTTACATACTGGTGGAAAATAGTGGCTGTTCAACATCTGAAAATGTCATTAAGAATCACTTTCCTAACCAGATATGTTACTAATCAGAAGAGGAAATAAGCTATAATCAAAGTACAATTAAAAAATGTATTTAGTCGATATGTATTTTGTTCCAGAGTTTAGCCACGGTCCCACCAACACAGAAACCTGTGTCATACTATAACACCCAGTTAAGTTTCTATGCCATCCAGAGGTGTAAGTAATCTGCCTGATAAAGATCGTCTTGTAAGGTCTGAAATAGAACAAATTATTTTCTAGTTCTAAAAGCCTATATAATCAACTAATTATTCAGATTTCAAACAGCAACAAGTAAATAGTCTGAACAACTTCCTGTCAAAAAAAAAATCAAAGTCCTGAGAGCTAATTATCCAAAGTGTTTGGTGACTATTTATAGTAACAGATACACTGCAAGGAACATCTGGATTCACTCTTAAAATATTTTTTTCTTTAAATAAGCAAAGGAGAATCCAAAATTGTGGGACTGAAACAAACTTTTACGGCTCTGCCAGTGAAAAATGTTAGCCTAGGTGCCGACCAGTTAATTTACTCTCTACAAGAGCAGTTCTAATTAGAATGCAAAAAATGCCACTTGTATTGAGTTTTCTCCCATTTTTAGCATATTTTTTCACATTAAGAGGTGGTTTTCTATCTTCTTTTGAAATGTTTTCTTCTGCCCTAAAGACACACTTCAGTCACTTTGTTGAAGTTGAAACTGGCTACATTAAACACTAGATGGCAGAACAAGGCTGGAGCTGAGCTGAAAGGGCTTGCGCCTAAACTCTGCATTTTCAGAGACACAAGCTGAAACATTCGGGGAATCACAGAATATTCTGAGTTAGAGGGACCCACAAGGATCTTCAAGTTCAACCCTTAAGTGAACAGGGATTGAACATACAACTTTGGCACTATGTTCTTCCTATGAAAGCTGTCAGTGGTTATGTGAAAATCATCTCCATACGTAACAATCTTTGTGTACACACACCGTTTTCATTCCCCCAAAAAGAAAAGCCAGAAGTGTCACTCGGGCAGCCTCCTGGCACTTCCCTCCAGTGCCCACTTGGACATGACAAAGAGCATGTGGTGTACCTCGAACTCCTGAAGCCAAATCATCCTGATTTCAAAGATCCAGACTAAATTATGACTAAGTTAAAAATGACCGAGAACTCAATGTAGAATTTAGGCTGAAGTACAGATCAGAGAAAGGGATTTGCCTTTCAGGCTTGTCAAGGAATCCACCAGTAGGACACACAGAAACAATGTTAGGACACAAAACATTCAAGCACAGAAATTAACAAAGGGATTAAAAAGACCTGTTCTACCCTCTCTTCTAAAATTTGAAATTTCTCTTTATAGACAGTATTAACTGAATTAAGAGTTTAACAAATTAAATCGGGGTGACCTTCTAGGACCTGAAGGGAGCCTACAAGAAAGATGGAGGGTGGTTTTTTTACAAGAGTATGTAGTGATAGGACAAGGTGAAATGGTTTCAAACTGGAAAAGAACAGGTTTAGATGAGGTATTAGGAAGGAATTCTTTACTGTGAGAGTGGTGAGGCACTAAAAGAGGTTGTCCAGAGAAGCTGTGGGTGCCCCATCCCTGGAAGTGATCGAGGCCAGGTTGGATGGGGCTCTGAGTGATGTGGTCTAGTGGAAAGGTGTCCCTGGCCATGGTGGGGGCAGTTGGAATGAGATAATCATTAAGATGCCTTCCAACCCACACCGTTCTATGATTCTGTAAAATTAAGATATTAAGATATAAACTGGCTCACCAAACAAGCAAATGCACCTAAACAAATTAATAAAAGCAAGGTGAATTCAGTTGCATTGCCACTAAACACTAGTAAGATACCCTTCTATTCCCAACAAGGCTTATAAACACCTGTATCCCACTGTGACTATAACAAATCCCACTGCATCACTCCAGCAGAGCAACTCACAGTTCGTGTAAGCAGAAAAAACACGTGTTAGCTCTCTGAGAAGTTACACAGAGCTGTGTCACATGTGATTTACTGCTAACAGCGCTGACAATATGTTCCAGACAGGACAGCAAATTTCACTGAGGCTGCACTGCCACTCTGCCTTTCATTTGTGCATAGCTAAGCATCAGCTGCGGCAGCCAAAGGCTTTGCAGAAGAGCAGCAATCCACCCAAGATATGTTGGGTAGCATCACAAAATCAGCAGTGTGCACACACACTTTCTCCTGAGCCTTCTCCTAGCCATATTATATTTGTTCATACTCCTAAAGTTACACTTCAGAAGTTTCAGTCATCCCCATTTTGGAAGGGCTCTGCCCTGCAGCCCCTTAGGACGTCTCTGAATGTACACAGAAATGTCACAAACTAAGGCAACAAATGGTCGTGGAAGGCTGCTGAGCTGCTGCTCCAGGGAAAGCAGAGCAGCTGCTTGGAGCTGCTTCTGCCACTGCCAAGGGAGGAATGTGCATCAGGAATGGCTTGGGCAATAGCCTAGCTACCAGTTGTAATCAAATATGTAACTCACACTGCATTATTTCAGGCTTGTAATATCACATATATAATATTTCAGGCTTCATGCTGAATGATAGGCTGAGGATTGCTGCTTTGGGAGGGTGAAATTGTATCATCTCCCAAGAATCAACATACATGCATGTAAACTACAGAAAAAGGATGAGTAAGGGGAGGGAGAAGGAAAGGGGGGGAGAGGGAGAGAGAGAGAGAGAGGAAAAAAACTTACTCCGTGTATGCCATTCACTGGCCGTTTTGTTCCAGCTTTGCCTCATTCTTAAAATGATACATTTAACTGGAATTAGGTAGGAATTTCAGCCCAAATGGACTGAGGTGAGAATGCCTAGCCTGCTAGTTTCCCTGTCCCAAGGGCCACTATTCCCATAACACTGCAGTGGCAATATCCCACCATTCCCAGGGGTCTCTTGTTCCTGCCATCCTCCTGCCCCAGCTCCCCCTTGGGAGCCCAAACATCCAGAACCAGGAATGATGAGAAATGGAAAATCAAATTACCATACCCCAGAAGATTCATGATAGTTTGCCTTGTCCTCACAGATGCCTTGGCACTGCACAGGGGTATTTCAGCAAAAAAGGATGCCATAGGGAGCTAATAGGAATTCTCTTTCATTGTTCACTCCTGAGCTGTGCAAGCCTTGAGTTTGATATTGCTAAGGTTCATGAGGCAGTGCAAGTTTATCCCTCATATACTTTAAAAACAGAACAAGAGGTAAATATTATTTTCTCACCTCTAGTCATAAACCTCAAAATTTCAAATTACAAATATGTAATATAGATAAATTTCTTCCATTTTTTTTCCTCTCAGATTATTAGCTGTTTATCAACCGAAATGAGCCAAGCTAGCATAAAATTACTACAAGGCAGGGAGATTCAAAAATCTCCATATTCAAGTAGGTTTTGGAGAGCCCAATTCTTCTATAATTTTTCTGCTTTCCTCTGTCTCATGTATAAATGTCTTTACGTATAAACCCAGGAATCCATCTCACTGCTCTCTTTCAACCTTTTCTTTACCAGCCGAGAGCATTGCACAAACACTGTGGTGAAGGTAATTTCACAGCATCTCACATTGCTCCCAGCTGTTTCAGAAACCATAGGCTCTTTTTCACCAGATGAGAACAAACCTCCCCATTTTTCACCTCAGACTCCAGCCTCTTTGAAGCAGTTTCCAGGTTTTCACTGCATCACAATTACTCAGTTGGCATTAAAAAAAGAAAAAAAAAATATATATATATTTGAAATAGAACAAGGCTACTAGTAGGTTTTCTTTTTGAGTGTGAGCATTACTCAGATGAACCAAAATATGACCCTGACTATATCACCAGATACACGCTGATTGCCTCAGTTTTTACTTACATATATACATCTGCTAAGTTCAAGAGCCTTCACACTTGGCTGAGCACAACATCTTCTTTCATTGTTGGAAATACCAGCTCTCTAGCGTGTTGGTTGCATTAGAAAAAGTAATACTTATGAAGAAGTCACTCAAGGATAGGAAAACTATTCGCCAGTTATAGCACAAGAGACAAAGAGCAGCAAAAGTAGGTGGCAGCAGGTGACAGACTTATATCCTCTGGAGTATTTACTTCTCAAAAGCCAAAGAAGCCATTGCATTGACTGACACAAAACAGAGAAGATGCTGCAAGTCTGCAATTCAAAAATATTTAGACAAATTAATGGATAACACTCTAAACACTATTAAAGACACTACATTGGGCTGGTAAATCCCTTGGAGCGTTTTGGAGGTAGGCTGTCCTTGTGCTTATGTTGTGTATATGTTTGCTGTCAGCAATTTAGGGCTTGAGGCATCAAAAGGAATGGGTCCTATCATAGACTTTTCTACACTCGTTAAGCATCAGTGTATTTTGATGAGTGGCATGTTAACCTATGTCCATTTTCTCAATGATTGTTATAGAATTTAATTAAAGAAACAAAATTTTACATTTGTTGATTTTAAAGAAAACAATTAATGAAGTCTATGCATAATGCTGGCCCTGGGTAATCAGAGACTAAAGCAAACCCACCACCTTTTCCTGGCTTTCCTGCATTTTTATGTATTTTTATTCAGATTAGGGCAACTTCCTGAGTAGATGGAGTTACTTCTGAGCACAGTTAACACTGCAATCATGGGTAAAAACATGTCATCCTCACTGATAGCAAGCATAAACAGAAACAGCTTTTGGTTTCATTAAATTAAATAAGAGCTCTCGGACAGTAAAATATTATTTAAGCTGATTAAGCGTAGCAGAATCAGTCAGTGTAAGTTAGTTCATATTATTTTTATTTTGCCTTTCTGAAGAAGGAAAGAATAACTTCATCTGTAATTTACCATTGAAAACTGATAGCCATCTCTTACTTGAAAGAAATTATCCTGCTAGTAATTTACAGGAGCCTTGCTGTTTTATTTTGAAAGGAAACACCTTGTCACTGGTAGTTACAGAAACTGCCTACAGCCTTCAGCTTTGTAAAAAATTTCAGGACCACTTAAACCTCTAGAACAGTCTCCATAAATAAACACAATAAAAATCCAAATCCCCTGGAAAACCTCATATGTTAGGCTCTGACAGGGGAATTCAAATGGTCAGGTTCTCCAGTGCTGCTCATGATAAACAATGGCTTAAAGCCACGAGCAGTGCTGGGGCAGGCACACAACCCCAGAACACAACGGGGGGCAAAGCCAAAGCTCTGCAAGCAGCAATATTTTGCTCAGGTGGGCGTGTGAGCAATAGTAGTTTACACTAACACAGAGGGCTGACATGCCTTGAGTGCAGGGATATGGTCCTCTCTGCAATCCCTTCGAGGGACATCATTTATTCCAGAAATCTAAAGAACATAGTGGTGACTTACTCATTTTATATCTTAACCACTCCAGCAAAGTTTGCAAGAGAATGACTTTTGAAAATATCAGCACGCTTCTGGTTTGAGAATTTTCACGGGTGTAAAAATTTGCTGTGATTGGCTTTATCATGAAAGTAAAGAGTGCAGCATTTTTTTGTACCCATTGGCTAAATCACGCAGTGCAGGCTACTTTCATGATTTTGGTAGTCAATTAAATGTACAAAATTCCCCCAAATGCCTATGCACTCAGTTATTTTGAGCTGAGTAACCAAATGTCTGAAATTAGATGCACTCGGGGCTGAATTAATTTTCAATAATGAAATTCTAAATGTTAGGTAACACTGCTACAGTGTATATCTCTGTCTAAACACAAAGGGATATATTTTCATTGTAATGCACAGGGGAGTGATACACATAATGCCCATTAACAGCAGCAGATAATATAGGGAAAATATTTGTGTATTAAGAACATACTCTATTTTTGGTTATTTGACATATTGTACTTTATCAGCTCTTTTACTACAATGAATCCACAAATAAGCATGTCTAACAAGAATATATGATAGCAAATTATATATAATCAAAAAGTTCAGTCCCGAAGGGGTCATAGCTATTCTGAGATACTACCAATTCTCTTTCTTACCATCTAAATTGAGACATTACAATAGTAGATAGGTTCATGAGTCACAGAGTCTTGGAAGAAGACCAGCTGACAGTGGAAAGTAGTTTTAGAGAATCGGAACTACTTCAAATAAAAACAAACATAGAATCTGCTAAAGTTTCTCTCACTTTGATTCAGAGTGGACTTGGGATTCTAGGTGAAAAAAAAAAAAAATAATGTGAAGAGAGAAACAAAGTATGCACCTTGCAAGGACATGAAGAAGAATTTTTACTGTTGTACTATTGAATTCTGTTCCCAGATCTGGGCATTGCAATCTCCAGATCCAGGTGTTCTTTAAACAGACGGCACACATGCCTGTTCTGCTCCGAAGACCCACTACTCACACACTCAGCAGCATCTTACTGCTTCCATAATTTCACTAAAAATTAGAGGGAATATACAAGCAGTGGTTGAACATAAATGATTGCATTGAGTCTGTCCCTGAGCAGTGAAAAGCAGGGAGATTATGGAAAAACCACACTGCTATTTCACTAGTGCTGAACTGTGGTTCTGGGTAGTGCATTCCCAACTGTTTGCAAGACATTGATGGCAGAAGCAAGAGCTGTCTGCAGATCTCCTGAGTCTCAGCCCAACATCTGTACCACCAGACAAATACCACTAATGCACTGAAGGTACTCACAGATTTGTTCTCCTGGGGAGGTCAGCGCACAGTGTCACTTCTTTCCCAATGAATGCTTCAAAAAGCAATCATCCCTCTCATTGACAGACATTTCTCTCTGTCAAACTGTTTTTAATGGCTCTTCATGTATTCTGAGTTACTTATATTTTCTCTCCCTTCCTCTCAAAAACATATTTTTAGAAGTGTGTGATGCTATCCAACACAGATAAACCGCAGCTGAGGTAAGAGAAAAGCATATTTTGTTTGCCTGTCTTCAGGGGATATTATGGCCACTAGCCCAGGTGAGTTATCGTCTTGGATTGTAAATGGCATGCTGCAGCCTTCAGCTAAGATCCCTTGTAAAACAGCAAGGCATTCTGCTTTTATAGTCTCTTACACATACTGCTATCTACTAGGACAAATTCACTGAAGTCAATCTACACTGACATAAAACTATACAATAGAAAAGAGAAAAGATCCAAATACTCTGGTGGTGCTCCAAATCCAAAGGATAAAGGAAAACTACAGAAGCTTAATGATAAAAAAAGTTTCACCAAATAAGAACAAGATATTCTTTCATTTCCCACTAGGAAGCAGTATAACCATGTTTTTAACAATCTGGAAATAATAACTATTCAAGTCAGACTCTTGGAATATTTAAACAGTAGACCCCAAGACAAAAAAGAACCAAACCAAACACCAAAAATACAAATACATTTTCTGTCTGATGGCTACATCAACTACTTGTGACACCAAATGCCCCTGCAGGAAAGTAAAACTGGAAAGAATGCTGAACATGATGGAAGAGCTTCATGGAAGATATTTTTCTCAAGATTAAAGGAGGTAAATCTCTGCAAGGTTTCTTGCATCCTTCCTGCACACAATTACCAAGCAAAATACAAGACAAAAAGAGCAGAGGGCCCGCTACTTTATTGTATTGCACCGTGCAGTTACAGCTTTTGAAACTTTTTAATGTCTTTGCAGAATGCTTTTATAAAGGTCTGGGTGGTGCAGTGCAATTATAAGAATATGAAAAAGGTGACAACATCATCATAAAATCTAAGGAAAAAAGTTTATCACATTGAATTTGGGGCTAGATTAGTGTATAGGAGATGAAAATTGCGGTAACTCTTGCTATGTATATCATATTTTTTGATAGGGAGTTTTGTGTCTATGTCTTTAGCAAGAAAAGGAGAGACAAATACTTCAACTCTGTCTCTAGGGTCAGTGAGTCCATATTCCTCTGGACCCTTTAAGTCCTAGACATGGCCTAATTATTTCAGTAATAAAATGTCATGTTTTCCACTGATATTTCATTAACAAGAAAAGTCTGAAGGCTGAGATTCTCCTGCAATTCAAGTAGCACAACAAGATTACTCATTGTGATAACAGCACTTAACATTTACATCCCCTCATTCATCAGCTACTTCACAAACATCAGCTAATAAGGAAGACTTAGATGTATGTATTTTCTTCACCTTCCTGACTAGAAACCCAATCCAGGGAAGTTATTAATCAGTCAAATGCAATGCGAGCCAAATTCCGTAATGTTACTTTCCCTAGCATTTTTTACTACCTGAAACCATCCTAGAACAGTGTTTTAATTTCCAAGATATTATTACTTTCCGGAGTATTAAATGCAGTTATCTTACTTCGTAGCATCCACAGAAAAGGTTGGTCATTTTTGAAATATTTCTGAATGAAAATGTTAGTTTGGTAAATGTTTCATAATTTTCATCATTTGCTAATATGTTACTGGGTTTATAGTGATATGCATCTCCCTTACATCTTTTATAGGCAGAAAGTTTCAAAAATAGATGTTTTGTACAAAAGTGCCGGGCTTTTTTTTTCAATCCTGATTTATACTCAAAAACCCTGTACTCCAAGTGATACTACAAACACTTCTCAACTCTTCTGAATCTTTCATATTTCTTTCTCACACAGGAAGACATTTCCCTTGTTCTTTCTAATTTAATTCCATCAGTTTTGAAGGCTGCTGACCAACATCCTGTTGGTATTTATTCAAGCCTTAATGTAAAATGTCACTGAAATTCACACACACACAAAGGATCGGTGTAGACATCGCCTTAGAGTTTACATGACCCCCTAGACAGAAGGGTCATCACTAGAAGGCAGATTAGGTTGAGCTGGGTAAACAGACTCACCCACTCCCATTTCATGCCAGTCTCTGCTACCACACAAAATACATACTGCCAAATTAGTAGCATTGATACTCTCTTTATTATGGAAATGACTGCAGGAAAATATACAATCTTATGCAAGAATAAAAATTTTAATAATGGGGAGGTCGATGCGGGAGACTCTGTAAGTCAGACGGGTAACTGAGGGAAAGCTATAAACAACACAAACCAAACATAGCAAAGGAGAGAGAGAATAAAGATAATCTGAGACTTCGCCTCAGGGCCTCAGTGAAGGCTGTAGCAAAAATTGCTAAAACTGCACAGTGAGGACTTCATTCAGATTTAAGACTTCACAGCTACCCCCAAGACTGCTCTGAGTCTTTTGGGGACAGGAGGAGGGAAGAGTCCTTTGTAAACTCAAGCATTTTAAATGTTATCCTCAATAGTAATCATAAAACACACTCTCTAAAGCAGCAATACTATGATTTCTCCCCTCTTAATGAACTCCTTTAACTATAGGAAGCAAGATGAAAAGATAGTACCATGCATCACAGCAAGCAGTATAAACTATAGAGAAATAAAATATAGCCTGTCTGGCAGCAGTCCAGCCTTCTTGGCCACTTGTCAGCTCTCTGATGTGATGATATGCTGCAGGAGATTTGCCTCCATATCTTCTACACACAACCCTTATCTGACAGGGGCCTAAACAATGGCCTTCAGAGGAAATGGATTATGAATTCAGCAGTTTCCATTTCAAGCTAAATTCCACAATTAAGTATAATTATGTGCCATATGTTTTCATCCTTTCAATTTCATGTAGTCTTAAAAATTAAGTAAGCAAATATGTAGGTCCATTACATGTCAATGCCCTGTTGCAGCATCTGTGGTATAACTGCTGCAATTCTAAAATGAAAATACAGCCAATGTAATTATTATAAACTAAGTTATCAGAATTACAGGATGGTTAACATATGTATATGTAATAGTTTTGAAAGTTTGTTCACATTTACTTCTTCCTATATTCAGGTCCCTCTTCAAATCTCTAAAATGCTGAAGATCGCTAAGTAACCAAGAACAGTGCTCCCTAAATCCAATACAATTTCCCCAGGAAAACAAATGAAGATAATATGAATGATAATATTAAGAAGTATGGTTTCTTTCTTTCTTATTTATCCATTTAATGGCTTGAATATGTGGAAGAATTTCTTCCTTATGAAGGTGACCAAGCCCAGGAGACATTGCCCAGAGAGGGTGTGAGGTCTCCCTCCCTGGGGTTATTCAAGGACTGACAGGACACAATCCTGTGCCATGTGCTCTGGGATGGCCCTGCTTGAGCAGGGAGGTTGGACCAGACAACCCACTGTGGTCCCTTCCAACCTGTCCCATTCTGTGATTCAGCCTCTGCAAGCTTGGATCTAAGTTAGTTTCATTTCATAAAAGCATTTAAAAATCAAAATAGATTATTGAAAGGCTTTTAATATAAACTATTCATTCATTTAACTGAAGACTCTCAGACTACCTGAACGCACCCTCACAAAACATGAGTGCTTTTGAAGTTGATTGAAAGAAAACATATTTCCTGCAGAACCTGAGGTGGAGTTACGCAATACAGGGGATTTTTTGGACATAGTAATTGCAGCACAATTGGTAGTAACCTCAACATAAGCACACAAAGATCCCCACATTGACCAAGAGAGATTCCATGCTTGTGAACACAGGTGTGCTCACAGCAAGGTCTTGGTTTTCCTCTAGGGAAGGCTCACACCAGAGCCTGTGGGAGCTGAAGCCCTAGGTAACATTACAGCCCTTTGGAAGTCAGTTCCAGGGCTAACTTATAAGAGGATTGGAATTTCATGTGCTAAATTCAAAATCTTTTATTTCCTTTCTTCATTTGGACTCAGTTTCGGGGTGATTATGAAGGAATTTGCTCAGTTGGATGGAAACATGGGTTCAGTTTACCAATTCTCAGATACTTCAGGAAGTGATGTTTTGTCTTTTAAAACAAAGAATTTTGAACTACCATGCAAACACTACAACGCAGAACACACCACTGAAACCCTAAGAATTGGGAAGTTATTTCATTTATAGAAAGAAAATCTCCAAGATTGAAATTTAAGTGTTTTAAAACAGGATAATTCTAGCAGAGCAGACATATAAGCAGTTAATTGACAGCGCACGAAAGAAATTGTCCTACCTTATAAATCCTATAAACCTGATCAGGAGGCATATGTCTCTTTGCATTTAAAATATGTAACTATGTAGTTTTAATGGAACATGAAAAACTAATGAGCCCTATATATGCATAATACTATCCTACTTCCAATAGGATAGTATTAAAGCAGATCCTTTTTTGACTTTTAAGAATTGTGCGAAAAATTAACTCTGAAATGCTTATGCAACCAGAATTACCCTACAGCATCAGCTGTGGCCTGACCCGGGCTGATGTGTTTCCTCACCAAAGAATCCACTATAATGATTTTTATCTGGTACTTTAGATATCATTTAGGTCCAGTTTTAAAATAAGCAAAATGCAGAGAAATGGTTCATCATAAGCAATGTAGTTGGAGACTGTGTTAAATAAGCATTTAGGGCTCTCTATGACTAGTGCCTTTATTTTCCCCAAATAGTTTTCCACAGAAATGACAACTCCAAAGTTACTTTTAGCTGTTTTCTACTACTAACAATTAACATTCACTATGACAGCTTGTGTGAGCAGCAACATGTTAAAAGATATTCCTAGAAATGGAATAAAACTACAGAATTAATCACCAATGCCCCATTGTCTAAATCAACAATCAAAGTGCAGCTTTAAAAACATTTGAAAACCCTTCTTCCATAGTGGATATAGTTCCTGGAGCACTAACTTTTTTGATTATTAAACCTTCACCCTAGAAAAAACATTCTAGGGGAAAAAAAAACCAACAATGAAGGTGAATTCTCTGTGATGATCTTGGAGTCCTAACACAATTAACACTCTTGCTACACATCAGCACCAATTAAATATGATTTTAAATTATGACTGTGAGGAAATGTACTGCAAGTATGAATCAGAAATTATTTTTCATTCCTGTTTAAGAATCAGTGTAATAGCCAGAAGTCAAATAAAGATAAGAAAAGCTCTTGTTTTCAGAGTTTAAACAACTAATACTGGGGGTCTATTGGAATGTCCACCTATTATCTGAATCCCAATAATTCCTGGCCTCTACTTCAATACTAAGTTTCACAATCTCCTTGTGAGTATTTTATTTCAGCATAGAACTCTTCAAAATTAAAACACTTTGATTTTATTGAAACACTGAAGTTTCATTAAGCTAATATGCTTGTGTTCAACTCACACAGTTAGCCTAAAATGCTGCACTCATTTCGTAAAGATAATACTTCTCACTCTTCATCTTGCAACAGGTTCCAAAATGAACCAAGGCTTGAGTGAACCTCGAAAACACTTTCTAAAAAAGACTTTTTCTGCTCTTACACAAGCTGCTCCTTCAAAAATGTCGTCAAGACAGCATGTGTGTGGGGAGAGAGGGGTCAGACTAAATCATTTAAACAGATAAAAGAAATGAGAAAAAATTTAGCAAAGTCACAAGAGAATGAGTCAAGGCAAACCTGGAGCTCAGCCAGGAACCACCAGATTCCTATAGCATGCTTGCAGCTGTGTACTAAGATGACTAAAAGAAGAAGCAGGACCTTGTGAAATCAGTAAAGAAAATAATGCAAGTGATTAGCAGAGTCCAACAGACCTGTTAACCCTCTCAGCAGTTTCAGACACTACATGGCCTGCACACTCTGCAGAGGTCTCTAGAGAGGATTATCTATCTCCCTCCCACTCTTACTTTATATTAGAGTCCATTCTATCCTGAATAAGAACATTCCTGGTAGCCAGCAGCAGAGTTCAAGAAGCATTTCTGGCTCAGAGCCGGAACCAAAGGCTCACAGTGAGACAGGTCTCTCACTGGTAATTCTAAACCTCCACTCTGTTGCATAAATCTTTAAACAGCTTAAACACACTTTTCATCGATCACTGAAAAGGTATTTAACAAGTTTTGTCTGGGGAAAGATTCCCTAATAATTGATGATATGATGAGCACATAAATTCATGATTACCTAGAGCAGGTTTCTTTCATTACTAGCAGGCAGGTTACATTAGATTCTGTACCTGCTTTTTTGTTTGCTTGTTTACAAGTAAAAGCCTCCACTTTCTGCTCTCCTCCAGTATTTCTACTTAGGATATTAAGTGGTCTGAGCTGCAAGGGAAAAGACTGTGTTACAGTGAAATGAAATGCAAGGCTATGGTCTTGGCTAGACTATGAAGTGATGCACATAAGAATCAGAAAGCAGAACAAGGTATCATGAGAAGTGTACAGTGACACTTCACTGTTTTTACAGCATTCTATGGATCAGCCACGGAGGGATTTACACAAAACAGTTTGCTGGGGATCCCTCTTGGTTTTCTCTGTCAGTTCTCACAGGCAATGGAACAAAATTCAGCAGGTGGCTGGGGCTCTGAGGCCAGTGCTCAGCATTATTATGCCACAGTAGAAAACCACGAGTCCACATCTTGAGTACCATATACAAATCAAAAGGTATTATAAAACACAAATATAAATAATACAGGAAAGAGCAACAAAATTGATGAGAGACAGGCAGCAGAGATTGCATGAGGAGGTATAAGGTAGCCTAGTGTATTTTTCAGGTGGTTTTGTTTCTGAAGATTGACCATTTTGTTCAATGCTGTCAATTACTTTTGAAATAATCTCCACCATATTTTATTTTTATGCCTTTCAACCTTTAATTCCTAATAATCAACAAAAAATAAACTCTTTTTCATACAAGGCATGCTTAAGTTACAGCCCTCATTGCCACGAAACCTTGTGAACATCAAAGGGAAAAATTGTGACTGATGAATGAAGCCCTGCAGTGGAAGATGATTCTGAGGAGACAGACAAAGGCTTTGTACTCATGAAACTCCTGGTGGGATGTGGGGAGTGACTGTGCACTGCTGATGCAATGAAAGCTGAGCTCACCTCAACACAGAGGGGTCTGCAGGGCAGCTTTCAGGCTACATCAGCTGGTGAGGTGAAGGTTAATATACAGCTCAGCCCAACAGAGACTACAAAGGGGAACAACTAACAAACCCAACTTAGAAGATGGTTCAGGTGGTTGACCCAACATATTCCTTCCCAGCGGCTGGAAACACCCAGCTATTTTACTGGGATCCAGCTGTACTCTGCAATTGTGAAGTGTACTTACATCTGATGACAAGCACTGCTGCAGCATAGGACTACATCAAAATCCCACATCACATCACATAATGTCAAAGAACTAAATCTGATATTAAATAGCAAATCCTTCATGTATGGAGTATCAAAAATAACCTGGTCAGAGAGAAGTGGACTCTTGACATTAATGCAGTCCAATGTGATCTGATCACTTAGTGTAAGTAAAAGCCTTTAAGGACTATTAAACACCATTATTCAGTACAATTGTTCACCTGAGATTCCCTAACCTGCTTGTGAGGGGAAATACCATCTGACAACAGTTGTTCTTCCTTAAGCTGCTGGTTAGAAAAAAACCAAGCTGGCCCTTTAGCCTGACCTGGTACGTTGTTCTTGCATGGGATAATTCAGAAGCTCTGAAGTGGCTGTTTCTGTTTAGTTATGTTTGTTTATCGGGGTTGCAGGGGCACAGGGGATTGCCAGTGAAATCTGGTAATTTATTCTCAATTTTTATCTTCTGTATCTAAGTCAGTGTTTGTTACGATACAACACAACACTTGCAGCTCACATCCCATGACTATTCAATATTTTTGTTAAGTGTTGCAAGAGATCTCTTCAAAGTCTCAACAGAGTCTAAGCAAAATGTCAGTTATGATCTTCTTAATATGCTCATTTATTAATGTGCTTGTAAAAAAGCCAACAGATCAAAATGGGGGAGTTGTTCTTTTTCACCCAGCCTTTTCTGCTTAGAATTGTCATGTAGCTCTCTCCCAGGTTTTCCCTTACCCTAGCAGACTAGGCTGAAGTGTGTGTTTTGGAGGCTCCTGGTTCAAACACAGACCTCTGTAAAATGTGGATGCAATATCTGTCACTCTCCAGTCCCCTGAATCAGAAAAGCCTGCATACTTTCAAAAGCCTCTCCTTCATATTACACTCCAGTTCTCTTAGTAGACTTGAATTTGTCCTATTTAATTTCAGTGTGAATAGTCCCAGAACCTCTCCAAATTCTCAGTCTTTATTCCAAAAAAGGGAGGTATTCCATCAAACCTAAGCATCAGCCAGTCACACATACAGTTCATTAAGCTGCTTATCACCTTCCATTGCACCCTTGATTTCCTATTTCTACATCATCGACACATTTCTTACTTAAATATCACAGAAAGGTTTCCATATGAATTCTCTATGTATAACAATAGCTCTTTTAATGCGTTTAAATGAATCTCAATTAGGCCTAAATGACAACATTAGCAGTTATTCAGATTGGCTTCACCTCTGGTGCACACACTGACACAAGAATTTCAGCTAAAAGGAGCTTATCTGTTATTGTGGCAGAGAAGTTTTATACTATCACTGCTGAAGACAAAGGTAAATGTCAAACACTCTCTGACACTGGAATAACTATACTTCTGATTAAAAGTTGAATTTAAAATTATTAAAAAATAAAGCACTTGAAGATTAAACTAGACAGAAAACAAATTAAATTCTACCTTATTTTGTAACAGTTAATAAATCAACTTTAAGCAAATTAGTGGATATGCTCACAACAGTCCTGTTTGAAAAATAATCTTCTGAGCTCATGGGAAGTGATGGTTTAGTGAACAAACCTAATTTCTGTGTTTTCACAAAGAAGAGGTATGAAACAAAATACTTCCTGCATACATCTATGGACTCACACCTTCAAGTTAAATCCTGCTATAATCAACAAGCAGAACATTTGACAAATTCCATTTGCTATTTCTTCTTCTTTATAAATCTCTTGTCACTCCACAATTCATCATGCTAAAATCTTTGATCCCTAGCATTGAACAGACATGAATTTCCTAAATGACTAAAACTTATGGTTAAGTGTTTCCTTTTAGAGCTGTATGTAAATGCAATGTTAAATTTTATTTTTGTAATCTCTTTAATCAGAAACAAGGGAATTAGCCAGCTGTTTGGGACTCATGTTAAGATCTAATTAAGCATCTGATTGGATTTCTGTGCATATCAAACAGCAAAGGTTAGTATTTGCACACAAGACCGATTGCTTTCATTAAAAGAAAAACCTCACCAAATGACAACAGAAAGGGTTTACTCCAACGGTTTGTCTCAGAGATATCCCTCCGCAAGAGAGCACACATCAGAGTGGCAAAAAAATTTGCTTTATGTGTCAATCATACCAACAGGATTCCTTCCTGAGTGACACCCAGCTTTCCCCTACATCTGTACTCCATGCTCTGCAATACGCTAAGGAATTGCCTGTCTTGAAGGCTTCACAGAGGGGAAAAAAAAATAAAAATCCCACAAATTGTCAATTACTCCAATGTGGAAATAAGCTTTACTGCCACCTGTGCTTGTTTAATTTTTTTTTTGTTTTAATTGCTATCAAAAGACCTATTTAAAGTGTTACTGCTGAGGTTTATGTGTATATATATCACATATAACCAGGACTATTATATCTGGTAAAGCAAAAACCAATTTTTCCCCTTTCCATGGGAAAATGTCCAGAGATCAATATTAAGAAAGATGAAAATATATCCTGCTTTTAATGGTAACAGATTAGTACGTCAGTAAGCAAAATAACAAACATAGTATTACAGTGTAGGCTGAAGACTGGTAAACAAATTACCAGGGCAAACTGCTTCTTTAAGTAATTTCATCTCAAGAGAAGTGGGAGCACCTTCTTGACTGTTGCAATCAACTCTAATTTGGGGAGCACCTTCTTGACTGTTGCAATCAACTCTAATTTGGGGCAAAGCATCCTTTTTCCTTATGTGCTAACTAGGAGCAAAGCGGAGGCAGGAAGGGCTGCAACTGAGGTAGGGTACTTGATCTCTTTGTCTCCTCAATTTCCAAGAACGGGAGTTTAATCACTGAGTTCTCCTCTTGCCAGGGATTTCCTTACTCTCTCACTGCTCCAGAGATGGGGCAGTGGACTGATGCTGACCCTTCTAGGACCACTTTGTACATGTCCCACTGCAGCCCCCTCTCTCAAGGACTTCCACAGAATATTCTGAGTTGGAAGGGACCCATAAGGATCATGAAGTCCATATAGGGATCAAACCCATAACCTGGAATTCCTGTCACCATCCTCTAAGCAACTGAGCTAATCTCAGGATTACACTTGACTCAAGAGAGGATACGGAGAGCAGCTGACCAGAAAGCAAAATCCAATGCCAGAGCTGAGAGCCACAGGCCAACACGACTCTTAAAACTCAAATCAGTGTGCCTGGTGTTGCCCACCCTTATTCAAGCCCCATGTGGAGGTGAGGCTCACAGTTTGAACAGATTCATCTGGCATTATAGAAATCCTTGATGTATAACTTATACAGTGTGACCTCAAAGGATCCTAATCTGGACAACCAGGGCAGAGAGGAAGGGGAGAAATGAGAATCCTTAGGTAAAGGTATCTAAGGAGTTCCTGGCTTGGGGATCAGCATATTTGCTAGACACAAGCACACTGGCCTCACTCACTGAATTTTCCCATTCCTATCTTCTTTGATATGCCACACAGAAGGAATGCATTGGCTATGATTTACTTTGCAACACAAAACAAAACCTGTTATTTGATTATTCAGAGGAAAGGAAGATCCAGTGCAACAGACTACATATACAATTCAGGTACATTACTTTGACTGCTTTTCATGCTGACAAAAGTAACCCCCTTGGCTATGGCTGTCTCCATATCTTTCTGAAAATTAACAAATACAAAATTTACAAAAGAGTTTAAATATCACAGGTGTTTGAGACATTTTTGAACCTGAATTTGAAAGATGGAGAGATAATTTTGACTCTGTGCTTATTTCATGCAGAGCGATCTCATTCTGCTTACAAGAATGAGGTTCTGTAAGTTAACTTTCTCTTGAGAGATTTTTTATGAACTGTTCAGTAGAAAGTTTTCAGGTTTTGAGACAAAGTTCAGTTTAAAAATTCAAAGGATTGTACAGTGTTTTCAAAAAAAAAATAGCCAAAGTCATTCTCATTCGAAAATAATTATTGAGTTTATAACAGAAAATGGCAATTATGTTAAATTAAATTCTATCTAGTCTAGCAAGCTTTAAGCACAGTATCTACTCCTAGATAGAAAAGCACTCATATTGATGTATTATCACAATGTTGATGAGATTCAACTTTCAATTTTTGAGCAACAGTATTGTTTATACCAAATAACTGCATGGCCACAAGAAAATGACAGGGATGAAAGAAAGAACTTGTTCTACAAAACAAGCCAAACCATATGTAAGCTCCAGCAAGCAACATTTTGTCCATCCACACTGAGTATTCTCCACCAGAAAGCACTAACACCAAATAATATTTCCTAAGATAAAAAACATCTGGGATAAAATAATATTGGGGCTTGTAACAAGCAAACACAACCTCCTCTAGAATAAATGATGCTGGAATTGGACTTGTGTATAGGAACTATATAACCCTATGTCTACCAATATACATATAAAAGTACATTAGACACATGTACACATTTGTTCATACCTCAAAATAATTTTCAATACTGGTTTTCTTCAAAGTCCAAAGCATAATATGAACATGACTGTCCATAAAGATGTCTCTTACTGTGAAGACTCTCCTTCTCTTAAATATCCAGCCATGCCAAACTGAATTCTACTCATAATATGTCTCTGATTGTAAAGAATCTGTGGCTTAATTTGTAGTTATCAGTCTGTATGTGCTTTGTAAGCAACAGAATAAGCCTTTTTATATATTTATTCTGTTTTCTCTGTTGAGGTTCCCTTTTTTCCCAGCATCACAGATTTCTTTCTACTGAAGGGTTTTGAATCCAGTCTCCTAGATGATAGGAAACGTTTACTAAATAATCCTCATAGCAAAATGAATCCCACACCAGTTCTGTTACTTATCAATTAGGGTTCCTAAACTAATGTTAGTTTGGATTTTTTTCCAGTCTCTTTTCCTTTTTTTGTAGAAAAAACATTAGATAAATTCTCCTACACAAAATGACCTACACACAAAATTGAAGTTACACTCTCACAACTACCCTGTAGCGCTGGATAGCAAATGCAGGTCTACAAGTAAAACACACTCTGCTTCCTCAAATTCTCCTTCTCTTTAAATATTGTTCTAAAACATCAATTGTCATCATAGGACAGATGTTGCTCAGTCAATTTGGAGAGGGAATTCTTCAAAAAAGAACAGCTTCTTCACATTGTAACTTTGACTAAAACAGTTAAGAATTAATCGCTGTGAAGAGAGTTTGAGAACAGAATCACACACAGAGCTCTCCATGCCTTTAATTTGATAAAATCAGATTAAACTGAGAGAGCCAGGTATTTTGCATGTGTTTGTTATCTTTTTCCTGAGATTTGGTCAAGGCTGCATTCAGCCGAGGGCTCTATAACCTTTTGCTCTGAGATTCATTCCACTACTCACTGTCGCTCCTCAGGTGCTTTTTGAAACACTAACACCTGGGTCTCTTGTGATGGAACAAGGTCCAGACAAGAACTATCTCAGTGAACAGCAAGAATAAAACTAGCCCATTGTTCTGAAGTTAGGAAGTGAGCTGAAACTGCACAGCATTTCATTTTAGCTTTAAATCCTCTGGAGTCACATGATTCTTGACAGATCTCAATCTTTATTTATTAATTTGTCTGAAGAGACTGAAAAAAAATGAAAGCTCAAATACAAAGAATTTAAATAATTGAAAAGGAAAATAAATGGCATTTTTTATCAGCCTATCTCATGATTTTTTAAAGCTTTGGATAGACAGCTTTGGATGTGAGTGATACTTTCAGCTTTAACTATTTATATTAATAATAAATGTTATTACAGTTTCCAAGTGAAGAGGGAATAAAAAATAGCAAATACCAACTCTGATGCAACCATGCTTCAGGGTAGGCAGGGAACCCTCCCATAGCCCCCAGTGGCTGCAGCAGTGATTCTGTAAATCAGTTGTGAAGCAGCTCTGGCTGAACATTGCTTTGAAAGCTGTATAAACCCATGTGTTGGGAAAACGGCCTTGTAGAGGGAAATTGGACAAGATAGCATTTGCCTGGAAACTCTTGATATTTTCACAGTCTATGGCTGGACTCTGATCTTAAAGTTCTTTCCCAAACTAAATGTTTCCATGATTCCAAGTATTACTGAAGCAGAAGGTCTACACACATTTCCTGAATTCTCAGTACCTTTTTCTATCAAGGCTTGTCCCTAAATCTTCTGAAACCAAAACAAAACACAAGAGCCTCCTCTCTTTCTCAGAATATCTTAAAACTGAGATTAAGCATTTGTCCACAGATGAGTATAATATTTGCCAGTATATCTGAAATCGATTGCTCTTTCTACTGTCTGGAAACTAAACTGTCTTAATAGTCACAGGTATTAAGAGTTTTAAATTTAATTTAATTTTAAATAGAGTTGATTTTAGTTCTAAGTGTAGGAGACCACATGTCCCTAAGCAATGGCATCATAGGCATTTCAGTCACACTTCACCTTGGAGGCTCAAGTACTTGTTGCCTTGGAAACACCGTGCTTAATGTGTTTCATTTTGCCTCTTTCCTCCTTTTGTGAGTGTGAACTTAAAGAATGGGGGAGAAAGTAATATATCACACCTTTTTCTAACCAAAATCCTAGGAAAGCAAATGCTAATACTGATACCATCATAGGAGTCACCACTTCACAGATAAACCATGAAAACAATATGTTAAAAAAAAGACAACCTGTTCTCTCAGAACTCAACTCAGATATGCAGGGGTTTAGCTTATTGCCAGCACCAGATGATGTTTCCTTTAGAGGATAAGAATGAAAAATATCATTTTCCTTTTGTTGGAGAAAGAAATACTATTAATTTTATAATATTTACATGTGTATTGTATTTTAACACATTAACATAATTTCTTAAAATTACTATTTCACATTTTAAAATTGTGTCAGTAACTTCAGTGAGATAATTGACAACCTTCACAATGCTGCAGCATCTCTGCTGCTCTGACAACAACTTTTAGAAATGAATAGGGCCAATGGCACTGTATATCTGCACAGATATACCTACACTGGCCCACTGCTCATACACAGCTCTACACCTACCTGTGCACTCCTGTGCTCACAGCTGCAACTGAAGACAATGAGATCACAGCTCTCAATGCTTCAAAAGGCACAAAAATTAGACCCAATTAATCCCTAGTGGGAGACACAAAGTAGGTACTTCTTATCTAATTCTCTCTGCATTTTAGTTTCTCATTTTCAAATCAGAATACATCTCTTTTACCTAGTTGGAGTCACGTGAACATAACTTCAGTGGTATTTCTAAATCACTCAGATCCTTTTGAAATGAGCAAAGTGGGAAAGACCAGTATAAAACTAATTACTGTCTTCAAAGCTAAGCAGCAAATTCAGCCTTTATCCAAAACCTCATGAACAGTGAGTACTACCAGTTATTTTAATTGCCCTTCAATTTGCCCCATTTCCATCCTTTAGAGACCAGCTATTGGTTTTATATAAATATTTCAGAAAGAGTAGTCGATGACATGATTTGGCACACAGATTTTATGAGTGTACAGTTGGGATTGTCACTCATGGGTGGCTATGTCAAAAATTAATTGTATAGATGAGCCTGAACAAATACAAACAAAGTGTTCCTCTTGCATTGTTATGTGTTTTCCATATAATTAACAGAACAATAAAACTATTTGACAAGCACCTGAGAGGTTTTAGTGATGTTTAATTTTAGCTGTTGTCTTGCTATATGCAATATAATTTAGTTCTGCAATACACATACAATGTTTACTTGAGTCTTCTTGACTTGACCTGGCTGGAAGAAAAAGATCTAAATGATGAGGGTTGTCCCTCTATTTCAAATATAGAAGAGATAATGTTATGACCTTATTTTCAAATAAAATTATTGTTTCATTCGGACACTTTTCCAGGCAGCAGCATTTCCCAGCTATCACTACAGTGAATGCTGAGTATGCTCTGTTGGAAATTGAGATCCTTCCTTAATATTCAAAACTTCATTCAATTCACATAATCTTTATTAAAAATAATAAGAAATTAATATCTCCCCTGGATCAAGCTGTATTTTTCTCTATTTGTTTCTTTGGTTTTATCCTTTAGTTACTGAAGCAAAATTAAGTTTAATACAAACTTACAAAACCATAGATGTACCTAATACTCCTGACCATGGTTGTTCTCTTTTGAGCATGACACCCCTATTGCTCTTTGTTCTTGGACTTTTTTCAAAGTCTGTTTGCCACCACACTCTCTCTCCCTCTCAAGTACACAGGCACATGTGCACACACAAAGGCGGAAAACTTCCTGCAGCAAGCAAAAGGACTATCTCTTAAAAAAAGAAAAGTCATATTTCAGCCCCTCAAAGTTATATATATTTTTCAATCAACTGGATCCAAACCTAAATTCTTATAAACAACCCCCCAGTAATTAATAAGGTAGTGCTGATCTTTAACTATGAGGTTGACCAACCATTTATGTCCTCACCATAAACCAGTAGAATTGACACCAAAGGAAATTTTAAGGTTGTATACACTATATACTTTTTGTTGATAGTTTCTCCCCATGTAGCCAACAACAGCTTTCATCCATCAGCAAATTATCTAGCAGTAAACTGGACATATAGTGTCTTTAATGTTGACTTATGAGGACTGACAGTTAAATATCCTTTTACTCAGGGCTGACCATACACCCTTAAATGCATAAAATAAAAGGAAGATAGAAGATACAGAACAGCACCATTTCCAGAAAGCATCACGCTGAAGCATTTCATCTCTGCTATTAAAGGCATGATACAAGTGTCATAAAAAAGTTGCTCCTATGTTTAAGCTGTCATCAAATTGATTAATGATTAAGAGGAGGTGAACAGTTCAGCAGAGTTAAGTCTGCATCTAATACATACCAAGGCACTAGCATTTGCTGAACAAAAACAGTATTGTTTTTATTACCTAGGTTCAGCTTTGATGGGATGAACCATTCACCCAGACCTAGTCGTAATTCAAGAGAACTATAAGCAACAATAAAATGTCTCTTCTGCTTTGGCATTTTATATAGAAATGGACAATCATAACATGGGTTAAATCCCCCTCTCTGTATTTAGAATTAAAATGCTTGAAAATAAAATGCTAAAAGTATTATTAAATGCATATACTCTTATCTGAGTAGAAGTACTTGTCTATCACAATGCTGTACAGTTTCCCCATTAAATCATCTTGAAAAACGAAATAATTTAAATAAGGAGCTTTCCTAAAGATAATAATGAAACAGGGAATACTCAAAACTACAAGAAGTCTGTCTACCCACAGATCTCTATGCTTAAATTTCACAATACCCTTAGGTTTCTTTACCCATTGCACACTGAGCCTTCAGTTTCCCTCTTCACATATTTTTGGGTGTGAAGAAACAAGTAGCCTAAGGAGAGAAGTTGCCCACTTTTCTCCTCATCTCTCTCTCTCTCACTGAAGCACATGAAATATGCAGAATCTAACAAATGAATGTTTAAAGGGCATTGAAAGGACAATTTAGAAGAATATTTGCAGTACCTAGAAAGATGTTTTTAATCACTCATCATTAACTGTAGTTATCACATTAATCTGTAATAGTGTGAACTGGCAAGGATATGGAGCACGGCCAAGTGTACTGGTAGAGGAATAAAAGGGCTAATGAAAATTCAGAAGGAATAGGTTAGACAGAAAATAAAGGAACTGTATTGTATAATCAAAAGCAACAGAGGTAAAGTCAGACAACCAAATTGTATAAAAATATTCTCAATTTCTTGAATATTTCGACACCAAAATTACGAAATAATGAAAATATATTTAAAGGTATATTATTACTATTGTTAATAAATTTTCAGTTGTTTCTGATTATACGTGTACCACAAAATTGACATTATTAATAATTTGCAATAATTAATAATTAAAATCTTTAATAATTAATTAGCTTATTGGGAAAAGATCAGTGCCTATTATGATGTATTTGAAGCAGCAGTAATTGTCAGGATGCTCTTGTCTCCTAAGACTGGTAAAGTATATTCTTTTCCTTATGTGATTATAATTATTTGTTTAAGGGCAGGCATTGTAGGCATTAATTAGAATCATTATGATAGAGACTATAAAAGCACACATATATCTGATGTGATCCTTGCCTGAAAACTTTGACATTCCAACTGAAGGGAACAATAGAATTATTATAAAGGAAATATGAAAATTGAAGACAAAGTTCAATAACAAATCTTTGTGTTTACAAAAACAACCATATGCACAAACAACATATTCTCTACCCTTTATTAGACTCTATTTTCAAATGCCAACTTCTATCTAATCTGCTTTTCATTGGTTTCTCACTAATATCACTTCTGAAGTAGATTCTCATGTAAATGAGCATTCACAGTAAAAACTGAACAGGCTCTATCTGTAGTTAATTTGGAAACTTTCTAAACAGCAAGTTTCAGTAGACCTGCCTTTGGAAGGAAGCGTGTGCACTTACAACTGCACTTACAACGCAGTCACTGCCAAAAGTGACTCTCTGGTCATTATAGCTAAGCCTTATACAAATAAGAGTGTACTTAAGAATTGATAATCACAGCAGTCCATTAACCAGGACACACATACAGATGTGTATCCTGTGATATTTAAGGACATTAAATAAATTCCAATAACCAAGTTAAATTAACACACAGAAATTATGCATGAATATCTGAAAGTACTTTAAACATGATTAATGAAGCCTGGATGATAATTACATTAGGAAATCAGTAGCATTAAACGAAGATAATTCTGTGTAAAAGAAGAAAATTCATCAAAAATTTTAACAAATGAACGAAAGATTAAAGATAAAAATCCAACTCAATTACAGTCTATGGCCCCCATCCAGCAAACCACTTAGAGCTTAAGTTTAGTTTTATCAAAGTTAACAGACCTCATCACTCTAAAGATAAACATCTGCCTCAGGCACTTTCTAAACTGGCCTATGGATTCTGTGCAACTGCACCAAAACACATTTGCCTCGCAATAGTTACATATTTAACCATTAATTAAAATGCTATCTGTTAAAACAAAGCGTACTCTAAAAGGTTTCAGTGAAATGCAAATGAATATGTTTCTATCCCTCTCACATGCAGTGTCACCTGGAAAATTTTCCAGGAAGATAAATTGAGGATCTCTGATCTCTGATTGCAGAGACATGATGCATTTTTACAACCTTTTTTTTTTTTTTCATTTTCCTACTTTGTGCCCCTTAGAAGCATACTAACTATTGAAAAGACAATTTCCATGATGGTTGAATCAAGTTTAAGCATAGTCACTCTGCCAGCATTTAACATTTGCTTTAGCTTTACAGAACAAAAGAAATCTCCTAAACAGAAAACAAAGGCTTTTGGGATAGTGATAAGAGCACTAGCATTGGCTCTAGATGTCAACAGAGAGCTCTGCTGAAAATAAGGGAGTAAATCTTATTGGTAATTATGTCTCACACTGAAGATACAGCTGAGGGAACAAATACTGCCTTTGAGAGTAGGCCCATCTGCATGTGATGGCTGAAGATCCCTTCACCACTGAATAAGTATCTCATGATATGTTTTTAGACATGGCTTCAATAAGAAGAATGAACCAGGTAGTTTAAAAATACACTCAATAAATTATATGTTGATTAACTGTAGAGACAGGTACCTAACATAAAATGCACCTGTAAATACGGGCTTAATCACAGTGAATGCAATACAAAACAAAATACAACAGAAAAAGACACCAAAAATCAGACTGTGATATTGCCCCGGAATGTTGAAGACAAAAAAAGAAAAACAAACCCAGAGGTTATTTTCCAGCTAAGAGGTACCCCTATCAGAGAATGAGCCCAGGAAGGACTAGCTGAACAATAGGAGGCATATCTTCTTATAATTAGTTTTTTAGGACATAATAATTGATAAAATTGGAGAAATTTTGAATACACTCAAATGTATTTTTGTGGGGTTTAATAGTACTTGAGAAGACAATAAAATATGACATTGAAATTTCACTTTTTTTCCCCCCTCTCCCTTCTCACTTTGGCAATTGAAAAAGGCAAACAAGTAAGTGTTGACTTCACTTAATGGCTTGGAGACTCAGCATTTAATTCATTCAGGAGAAAGTTGTGGTGTTGCTTGTCTTCTCTCCCTAGAACAGTCCAATATCAAGACCAAGCAAGTCCCAAAAAATATTTTGGTTTCTTCTCTGTTTGAAGAGTTTCAACTCATGACATCTTATCTCAGAGGAGTGACAAATGTTTTAAGTATTAATGGTGGGAAGAACGGGCACGGATTGGACATGTCCTCAATTCACCCCTTTTAAAAAGGAGCAAGGATGAAGTACAAAGGCTGGAAAGATGTCCTAACCAGCAGATTAGACAAAAAAAGGCCTTCCCTCAATACCAGAGCACAGACCCTTGTGATGGGCTGACCCTGGCTGGACAACAGGTGCCCACCAAAGTGGCTCTAGCGCTCCACTCTTCAGCTGGACAGGGAAAGAAAATAAAACCAAAGGCTTGTGGGTCAAGACAAGGACAAGGAGAGATCACTCACCAGTTACCATCACCTTCCAATCAGACATGACTTCAGAAACTGAACTGATTCCCCATCAATGCAGAATGTGGTGATAGGAAATAAAACCAATCTTAAAACACCTTCCCCCATCCCTCCTTTCCTCCCAGGTTTAACTTTATTCCTGAATTTCTACCTCGTCCCCCTCAGTGGTGCAGGGGAATGGGGCTCATCACACATGATCTCCACTTCTTCAGCCACTGCTTCCTCTGAAGAGAGGACTCCTCACACTCTCCCCTGCTTCACTGTGGGGTCCCTCTGTTACAGGAGACAGTCCTTCATGAACTACTGAGGACCCTTCCACGGGGTGCAGTCCTTCAGAAACAGGCTGCTCCAGCCTGGGGTCCCTATGGGATCACAAGTCCTGCCAGCAAAGCTCCTCTCTCCATGGGTCCACAGGTCCTGCCAGGAGCCAGCTCCAGTGTACCCTTCCCATGGGATCACAGCCTCCTTTGGGCACCCACCTGCTCCACCATGGACCTCCATGGGCTGCAAGGGCACATCCTGCCTCATGATGGTCTTCACCATGGGCTGCAGGGGAATCTCTGCTCCTGGAGCACCTTCTCCTCGTCCTTCTTCACTGGCCTTGGGGCTGCTCCTCTCGTATACCCTCCATCTAGAGTTTTATCCCCTCTTCTCAAAAACATTATTCCAGAGACACTACCACTGTCACTGATTGGCTCAGCCTTGACCAGCAGCAAGTCTTTCTTGGAACAGGCTGGTTTTGGCTCTGTTGGGCAAAGAGGGAGCTTCTGTAGCCTCCCCATTACCAAAACCTTGCCACACAAACTCCATATAACATGTTCACTCCATTGCATACAGGGATACATTTTGGGATGTAACAGAGATTCTTCTGCCTTGCATAGTATCATGTATAGTTTTTACACAGCCAAAATTCTAGGGGTTGGATGTAATCAGGAACTGACAATCCTGTCTGACAAAAAAAAACCCCGCTCCACAGAATGAAATTCTATTTAGGATTCCTGGCTGTGAAAGTACTGTTTATCTTCACTGAAAATATTCAATGGATTATTTTGGAAAACATTTGTGTTAGGGTGAGCTTGGCACTATGCCACTCTTCAACTAATGCATGTTTCTTTGGACTCTAAAAAATATTCTCTCTCAAGCAATGACAAGAAAAAAAAAAAAAAGGTGAACTCACCAAGTATATATCTATTATTCTTGACTTCAGTAATTCTAAACAATTACATTAATGCACAACATACTTTCCTGAAGTTTTTTCCTTTTTAAGAACCAGAACACTTTTGGTGTTTCAGTAAGTTCTTACTCATAAAGCATCTACAGACTGCAATATTTGTTTCAACAAATAGAAATGTTTTAAAAATAGAGTAAGTATAACTTTCAAACAAAATCCATATCTCCCTTTGTCTCGGACTACCCTAGATGGATTTCAAATTAATTTTTTTAGCCTATATAGTTATAACTGAGGAAAAACACATGATTTCAAATAAACACATGAAAACACAGCTTTTTAAAGGGTTTCATTCCTTCCTGTTATAAGTCAAAGACTGCTAGTTCAGCAGGTGTGAAATTCCAGTTTAAGTACAAGGTACTCCAATTTCACAGTTGAATCACAGAGTTGCCACAGAGTCCCCATTGAGCAAATTCCACATTTGCATGCATTCAAGGTCATTACTGAAGGTGATCGAAATGAGACTCGACATCTCCATTTATTTATTGTCAGAGAATGGGTCTGAAATTTGCACTGACTCTAATCATTCTGATTCCATGTCTAAGTCAAGGTTATTGCAGTCCCGTCTTGCCTTGTCAAAGAAGAATTTCCACTTCTAAAACACTAGCTTTCAATAATTCCCATCTTTGATCAGATTTCAAGCTCAATAATTCAGACACAAGTACTGCACAATCTGCTTGTACGTTGCTTCATCAATTCATATTATTACCTCTCATTGGATTGAAACAGCATCTTTTTCTTTCCCTTGCCATATTTCTGAACACTTCAGTGAAGCACCTCAGCATCTTAAATAACACAGAATACAGTTTAAAATATGTACATATGTGAATATGTGTTTAAGAATTCAACCCCTTCTTTGCATATGTATATTTACATATATATGCACACGGTATATATAAGATATATATTCATAAAATGCAAACATGCATATATAGAAACTCATATAACAAGACACATCTTCAAATCTATATCCAGACAGAAAACTATGTGTGATGACTAACAGAAATTTGAATCATATTTACAGTATACACTCTATGATGAGAATGAAAATCACCCAAAAAGGGAAGAGTGCTAAAAATCTTACTAATTATATATAATGAAAAATAATTCTGCTCAACAAATGGTTTTGAAAGTGAAGTCCTGAACTTCTGAAAAATATGTTATTGGAAAGACACAGTATAATTAGCCTCAGTTTGATTATTCTCAAAATAAGAAAATTTCACAGGTCTGTGAGCAGTTCACATGAATAGGACTGTTTCACCTCCACTACATAGATGGAAAAATTTATGCACAGTAAGATTACAACACTTGTCCAAAGTGACACATTGATCCAGAAGTGTTGAGAAGCAACGACAGACCATGCAATTCTTCTCTCTAAAACTTGTATATGTATATGTACTATTCATTTCACAGCTTGATCAAGTCCCAGGAGTCATTAATTTAATTTCTTTAGTATCATGATGCAGTTCCTGAAGTCTACAAGCTTGTTAGTTTGCTTTAATGGCATATTTTTCAGGCTTTGAACTTGAACTTGGAACATGCTTAATTTAGTTTGTGATCACATGTAGCTATTATGAAATAAATTTATAGGTCAGACTAATTCATGAAGTAAACCCACTGTAATTTTAAAGGTCCAGCTATATTTTCTTGGATTAACTTCCATGGCTAGATAATCTCTAAACAGACTAGAGAGGCAACTTCTATCAATTGATTTCCTTTCACTCATTAAAAAAGCTTTCTGTTGAGCTGAAAAATAAGCAGTGAATTGATAAGTGTGACATCAATTCCGTTTTACTCTTTACAGGCCAAAGATAAATACTTGTAATAGACTTGAAAGTTACAGCATGTGGGTAACTTTTGATCTTTGTACTGCCTGTACTGCACTATATGTCAAAGGTATCAATCTGATTTTGTCTAATTCACAGGCCCATTTTTCTTCCCTAAGAAAATTAAGTTTAAATGTCACTATAAGGAGGCATAAGGAAGAACATCAATAAACAGTTCATTTGGTCACTACATTTATATAATCTGCTTTTCCAGTGGGCATTTTGCTGAGGTGAATACAGTGTATTTTTCATATTACACATTTAGACCTTTTCTGGGTATGCAAAAACAGTTAATGACTGTAGTATCCAAGTTCTTCAGTTACTACTATGTTTATTATCACATATACTTCTCATTCAGGAGTATTACTATCCAACTTCGCAGAAGAACAGAAAATAACATAGGAGAATTAAATGAACATAATTTATCTGTACAAGCAGGTTACACAAAGGCCAGGGAAAGTATACTCAGCACTGAGTGCTTTTCCCATGAGAATTTACTGATATTAACTCTGGGAAACATTATCTAAGCATCAAGGAAATGTTCAGTACTACTTGCCAGTAATATAGAAAATATTCCTCAAATACAATAGTTTTTAAACTTTTTTTCTAAATAAATATTTTCATTGCAGTCTAGTTAATCATTCCACTCAGGAAAAAAATTGAAATGATGACTTAATAAAATAACTTCAGATACAGATCTTTTCTGGTTTCTGTCCATTCAAAAGGAAAAATCTGCTTTCTTAGTCTTGCTTCAACTATTCTAAAAAACCCTATTTCTTCTGACTATAGGGCTGCAGAAACAAATCTTATGCAGAAAGGGAGTTCTGGTTACAAAGGGCAGAGAAACATCCCAAATACTCTCTGGCCCCTTTCCAGCTCTCCTTCAGTAAAAACACTTCAACAGAAGGGTTCAGAAACTTTAAAACCAGTACTCTACTTTAGGGCCTCTAGGAAAACTTTTACCAAAGGAAAACTACACCACCATATGTTAACATGACATATCATAGTGATAGCCCTGATATGATAATACTACAATATTCTATTAATGATTAACATTATTACTAATAAATTTTATTAAATTAATCATAAAATTTATATAAAAATCTTAAACACAGTAAAATCAATCAAAACTGTAAGCAACTGGCATTGTTGACATTAGGATGATTCACAGTAAAACTGTATATATATATATTTGATATCTGCAATATTTATTTGAAGCTTTTTTTTTAAATCAGAAAACTATTCACTTCTTTCTTTTCTTTTTAGCAATGCCAAAAGAAAAAGAAATAACAGCTTTATAATTAAGCATTAGCTTATGGGTTTGATGCCTCTAGGTATTATGGGACTAATTTTCTTAAGAAGGTAGTGGAAGTTTCTCTGGTGCAACCTTGCCTTTCGCTGGTTGTCTCATTGCTGGTAGCACAGCCAATGACACAGACACAGAACTCAATCACATCCTATCTTCAGTAAAATCTAAGATAGTACGAAGTAGCATTTTGCACCTATGGAGATCAGCAAGCATGTGAGTAGTGCTGTGGTAATGCCTGTGCTCAGAAAACACCACCAGAAATACAGGAGCACCTTCACACACAAGCACAGAGCCTGGTATGAGCTTTAAGAGACTACATAGCAAACATTAACACTGATCTCTCAGAGGTGCTGTTAGTTTCTTGACGAAATTCAGGTATTTCTGAGGTTTGGATTTCTGCTCTTAAGAATCAGATAATTATTTAAAAAAAATAAAAATAAAATCTTACAAGGATTCATGATTTTTGCATGCCCACAATCGTGAATTAAACATACATTGAGGTCCTTCAACACGTTGCAACCTTTGTTGGTGCTGCCAAACTGCTTTGCTCTCCAAAGGATGGGGTGCTGCAGGGACTGTTCTCTGGACAATGTTAATGGCTCAGCCATACATCTTTTTCACGATATCTAGTTTGCAAAACCCTAAACTGAACTTTGACTGTCAGAACCTCAGAGCATTGTCCCGTTGACATATAACGCACTAATTGATTTCTCTGGGTAGCAGTCTCCTCTCAGTCCTGAATATCATTCCTGAAACCATTATGCAGCTAGTACATTCTAATAATATGCTAAGAGTTGTGGGGAGTGTCTGTAATTTTACTTGAAAACAACAAGGCTCTTAAATTTCTATTTTAAAATATGTGCAATATAACAAAAGGTCTAATCACTCAACAAGTTGCAATAACTTCGGAAGACTCTGGATTAAAACCACCATGGAATTATTGGAATATACTGACACCTGATAGTAGTGCAGTTAATAACTATGTAACATGATATTTTGTAGGTCTTATCCTATAATATAGAACCTAAAAGAAAGGTGGAAGAGAGAGCTAAACACAAGCCACACAAAGTCGTAAAACGCACGGGCGTTTTAAAATTGTCTTTCGCAAAATACCAGCTGAGAACTTGCTTCTGAATGATATGTGACATTCTGAAAGACATTATATCCCTTTTTAAAAAGACATAAAATTGCAGGTCACAAACACTGCTCTTCTCTCTAAAATACATCGCAGATAATGATAAACTAATTTGTGAAGCCCTGACAACTTATTTTCTGAGTCTAAAATTGATTTGTGTTCCTTGCCCATTGATTTTATGACAGAAAAGTGAGAAATGTATCTGAGATGCATTGATATTTAATGATTAGAAGGAAAATATATCTTTTGAATACCAACCTCAGTTTTATCTTGTCTACTTGTTGCTCTGAGGGGTTTTTGTTAGCTTGCTTTTGTAGAAGGAGCAATTTTAACCTGAGTTTTAAGTTACATATTTGGAAAGTAAAAATGCAACACATAGAAGTCTATCAAGAAAACACTTCTTAAAAAAGATACACAAAAATAAATTCAAGCTGTCTCAGCAAGCCAGTGAGCAAATAGTACCTTTACAACTGGATTTACAGAAACCTGCCTTGTTTATAGGCTCATTTTCTTACAAACACAGAAAGCCAATTTATTTTTTCTCCTTTGCCTTGAAGAAGATGCTACACAGACTTTCACCAAGAACCGACTCCAGGGTAACGTGGAGTAGCCACAGGATAAAAGCCCAGGATAAGATTAGTGCCTATGATATTTCATTACTGCTTTATGTATTTATCTTCACAACACACCTGCCAGAAAGCACCGGACAGCCCTACCTTTCTGATATGAAAGTCAGTCAAAGTTATGGTCCTGTAAAAATTTTAGGGACCTCTCCTAGCAGAACTGAGATGACTGAAATTTGCTGTTCTTTTCGTCCAAGTGGGGAAGAAATGAAGTGCTTTATATATCTGGGTTCAAAGCTCCCTCGGGCTCTGGAACACACTTCTAATAACACTTGAGCAGCATCCAGGCAGGAAGCCCATGAAGTCTTGGAAGGAAGTCAAGACAGCTCAGCCAAGATCAAGTCAACGTGACAGAGTATTTGCTGTTCATAGACCAGTACACCTCCAACCTCTGTGAGAACCTTTTCGTCAAGGCCTGTGGCCTCTGGGTTAAGGATCTCACCTGGGCAGGAACTACCTGTGGAACCACCACTGACTGTGACTTCAGTGCCCCCAGAGAGGATTCAAGGCACAAATATCTTTGAAGAATAGAGTAGCATTAGAAGATGTACAATAAGATCTTCATTAAAAGAATGACAGAGCTACAAGAGACTATTCACATTATGTAATATTGTGTAAAGGACTCTTCAGGTATGCCCTGACCAACTGCAGTGAGGGGGCTCATGCTGTGGAGCTGAGCAAAAATATCCTAATCCTAGAATGAATACCCTGGATGGAAAAAAGGGCCCTTACTATTTATCTTTCAGTTGTCAGAGACTGTCTACAGGAGCTAAAAGAGATACCAATTCATGTTATTGCTCATATTTTCATGCTTGTCTTAGTATGCACAATAAAGAGAAAACAAAAAAATATTTCTGTTATCTATGATCTCCTGAATAACTTTTTGGTTCATCTGCTTCCAACCTCCCTATTGTGTTCCCATAAAGATGACACTACAGTCTAACACATACATTTACTTGTCAAATGGTTGCATACACTATAGAACTACTAAGGAGCACACTAAGTGTATCTTAAAAACATGTTGCTTGCCAGTCATAGGGTCCGTTACTGAGCAAAATATAGTGCTCATTTTTTAATATGCTTCCCCTATATCCAGCAATTACCACATCATGAACTTTCAGTGCTAAATGTAGTGTTTAGTGTGGAAAAGCACTTTTTCTTCCTTTAGTTTTTGCAGTCAATTTTTGACATGGCAACTTGCGGTAAAGAGTGCCCCAGGCTGACCAAATGCTACATAAAAGAGGAACACAGTGAAACATTTAGTTTAACTAACAATTTTGTTGTTGTTATTTTCTTTTTACATTGTGGGCAGGGAGAAATACAAATGCGAAAAAAACCCATAATGGCTTTATAATTCTGCTCTTAGCGGTCTACTAGCTCAGAAAACTTCTTAAACTATTAAGTTTCAAACTACATTCCCAAGTTGAAAAGCAGGTATTATCAAGTTTGTTGCTTGTGGCTTGTTTCTGCTTCACCTGAAGTCAAAAGCGATTTCCTTCAGTTGAACTGAATCAAATGCAAGTGCATGCGTTAATATAAATGCAAAACAGAACTAGTAAGGGAATGGGTTGCATGAACACAAGGAAGGGAAAACTCAGAAACCTGTAAAGTGAGGTCTGGAAAGGTTAAATTTTTGTAACTTCATGAGCAATTTTGAGCACTCTGAAACACTCAGGAAGGCTGTGCTGAAGAGCAGCAAAATTATTTTGGTGCCTTGGTTATGGTAAGAGCTAACATTTAAGCCTGGACCTCCTAGTAATTGTTTTAATGATTTATCTTTTTTCTAAGAATTCAATTTACCAGAGATGAAAAGGGGGAAAATTGAGGTAACCAGTTAGCTATATACCACCACCAAAGACAGAGTCAGCAACCTGCATAACTGCTGTTTGAGAGATATCACTGTAATATCTCTATGACACATTTTATATATATTAGTTCCTGGCACAAGAAAAACAAAACCCATTATTATCAGTAAAAAACCTGGCACTTTTTAAAGTCTAAACCCAGAACTTCACATTTAGCTGTGCAGTGGGTGGGAGAAATAACTATAGCACAATTAAATAGGGAGGTTATTTTATACAGGTCTTGCCAAAAATTCTATTTTATACATGAACAGATCACATGAGTCTATCTAGGTTCTGCCTCCAATAGCAGTGAATGTTCAATGCCCATCAGAGTGCACCACTGGGCAAGGGTAGAGTGCCCCTTCCTTAATGTGCTTTCCTTATGTCCAACAATTATCAGGTCACAGACTTCCACTGCTAAAAGCAGCATTTGCTACGGAAGAGCACTTTTTTCTTCCATTAAGTTTTCCAGTCCATTTTTGACATGGCATCTTGTGATAAGGAGTCCCCTAGGCTGACTAAATGTTAAATGAAAGAAGACCAAGGTGACTTGTTTGTTTGTGGGGGGGTTTGTTAATTGTTTCCACAAATTTTTATTCTCTAAATATTACTGAGTGGTTTTAGTTCTTGCATCTGAGAAGCCACTGGGCAATCATTCCAAACTCAGTTTCTCCACTACAATCATATTTTCTAAATCTCCATCTTTTCTATTTTTAGCCATATCTCTCAAGTGCAGAATAGTTCTAAGCTGATAAGTCAGTCTTTCTATTCAGTCATATCCACCCTTTTTCTCCGTTTTCCAGCTCCACTACATCCTTTAGAGATGGCAGGACTAAAACTAACTTCAGACAGTATTCAAAATGTCAGTACACTAGAGGCTTTTATATATGCATATTGATGTTATTTGCCTTATGCTAAATTCCTTTCCCAGTAACACCTCTCATTTGACTTCCTTTTTTAATTTTTTGACTGTTATTGAACACTGAACTGACATGTTCATAGAACTATCAATCATAACTCCAAAATCTCATTTGCTCATTTCCATGTGACAAGTCAGCTAAGAATCCATCATTACATATGTAAAGTTGGAATTGTTTATTTCCCCTGTGCATCACTTCATATTTATCTAGATTGCATTTCATCTGCTATTTTACTGCAGTTACTTAACGTGGTAATATCTTCCTTCACTTTATCATAGTCAGCCTTTGTTCCTATTACCTTGAAAAACTTGGTGTCATCAATAAATTCCGCCTACTCATACACACCCTCTTTTTCAGTAGTAATGAAAATGTTCAACAACTCACACACGTCTGACTCTGCTGGTGACCTCCTTCCTTTCTCAAGAACAACCTTTTATTCCTATGTTCTGTTTTCTGACTGACTTGACTCTGCTTGGAGATCAGAATTCTGCCTTCACTTTGCAGCTTTTTCCCCTTACCCACTTTTTCGTTCTTTTGCTCAAATCTCTTCAACATTATCATATAATATTCTACACTTATGTCCAGATGCCTTCTACAACAAAACCAAAACCAGCTAAAATAAGTAACTTCTGGATAGGATTGGTACTGCTCACACAGTAGCAAACTTAATCCTTACTGTGTGTATTTTTTGATAACTCTTATGGGGAAAAACAACAAAAACCCACACACATAAAACCCCAAAATATTTTATAACTACCAGATACATGCAAAGGAAATCCCCATGTCAGAAGTAATGAGCCTAAAAATGACTGCTGCAAACTGCAATACATCACCATGCTAAAGAACTAGGATAATTACTCAGTGAAGAGCCATGGGTTGTGTCACTTAATTTTCCTCCTTTAATGCCTTGCCAATTTCTTCAGAGGAGTTACACCCGATATCCATCATCTTCCACCTCTACACTTTTAGAATGTGAATAATTCCAGCTTCAATACCTGGCTATTAAAAACATTTTGCATCATTCTGCAGCAGGCTGTAAATACTCATATATAACATGAGTGACCCTTTCATCATAATATACTGACAACATAAATCTACTAAAAAATTGATTTTACTCCCTTTGGCTTTTCTGTGGATAGTCATGAGACTTTCTATTGATATCTATTCACACAAAGTGCTATGGGATAAAAAAGGAGATTCTTTTTACTACTCAGGCTGACTCTAACACCAGAATGAAGGTACCTGGGCTTCCCAGACAATGATTGCTACCTGCAAGCAAGTAATAGATAGTGTGCAAGGGAGTTTGCTTCCTTGCAAAGTAGTCCATTCCATTAGCTCACATATGCTGCAGGTATTAAATTCCTCCATGGGAACATGTAAATTCTATATTGCTACACCTACGCTTGCTCTATTCTTGCACCCTCTTTCCCGTCCTTCTCAACTCTCTTGCAAGCAGGATCAGAAGAAAGAATACATTTTAGCTGCAGTCTTATTTCCTTTTTCCCTTCAGAGGTCAGTAAAGCTCTAGACCTGTCCATTCTACCCTTCTGTCTCCATAACTTACCCCTCATACTACACACTACATGACATACCAGTCCACTGAGATAATCAAGCCTTGGACCAGGATGACACGCACCTTCCCTGTTCAGTGAGGTGACTTAACAACACCAACACACACACACAATACCCACTTCCACTTGAGTGTGAGAATATTATTTTTTATGTATTTTTAATACATGTAATACAAACCTCCAAAATGCATTAAATCCATTACTTTTCTTTCCCCACCCCATTGAGGTTCTTAGTTATAGATATTTTTGTATCTATACAAATAGGCTTTGAATGTCATTTGTGAAGTACTTTCTATAATGTTTTCCTTATTCTGCTATTACAGTCTCCTTTGCTTGCTGTTCAAAAGTCATTAAAACCAAGGAAGCACTGAACTAACTCGCATTTGACAGTTCATTTAAAATAATCTAATATGACATCTTATATATTTCTCACATTCGCAGCAAGAAACACAAATTATGTATCCCAGCAATTTTATGAATTTTCCCAAGTGCTTTATCCACACCAGTAATTTTGAACACCTGAATGCATTCCCAAAAGAATATGTAAAAACATTTAATCTTATCAGCTCTTTTCTTGCTAATAGACTTTGCCAGCAATCGTTTGATGCTCCCCAAATATACAGGCATAAAACTGGAATTTGAATCACTACATATATTGAGCAAGAATACAGATAATGCACATATATAACACAAATATTCATATGGAGATTCAATCTCTGCTCACAAACTATCACAGGAAATAGAAGCAGTTGCAACATAATATGAATTAAACATAGCTATATGGAATCTCAAAGAATTATTTAACAATTGACTTTTTTAAAAGTCATTAAAATTAAAATAAGTAAATTTGCAACATGACATACAAGCACCTGACATGGCAGAAAAACCATAAGAGAAATTTCCTTTTCCATTTACAGACAAAACCTCAGTCCTGTGAGTACATGCATCTTTCACTTGAAATTTCCTTTCAAGTTCTTGAATTAAAATGAATAGATGAAAGAGCTCATCCCATCAACCTTACCCCACCCTGTACATTAGATAGGCCTGAGTAGGTAAACAAAGAGGTAGTATTTCACCCAATTAATTTCACAGCATGAATATTAGAAAGTGGGTCATAGTAGCTGAGTAGTAATTCTACATTCTCTTGATTTTAATGAAAAAATAACAAGAATTGACACAGTTCAGTACTTCACAATATGATCAGCATCCAAACATACTGTACATGTCTTTAATTAAAAATATGGATTAGTCACTATAAAAGTATCATTATATTTCTGTTATATGGCAGTCCCACTTTGGAAAGTCTGTGTGTGACCAAGAATTATATTTTGATAAGTCATGTAACAAGTTTCTGACTAAATATTTAAAATAATTATAAATATATTTAATTGATTCTTCTTGCTATTATAAATGTTCAAGAACTTTTTTTTTGACACTCCAGATTGACCCATGTTATCCTGGACAAATTAAGTAGGGAGCCATTAATACGGAGGGAAGCACTTTAAAGGGGAGGGAAAAGGAGACACAATAGGCACAGATCAAAAAGAAAGTCTGGGAAAAACTTTTTCCTCATGAAGACAGTCAAGCACTGGAGAAGTGCTCCAAACTCAGTCTGGAGATTTCCAACGAGTGACTGAACACAGAGATGAACAGGCTGGTCTGACCTCGTGGCTGACCCTGTTCTGAAGAGTGACCTCACAAGGCTGTTCCAAACTCAGCTATTCCACAGCCCTGTGTTAGTCCACACTGTCTACAAGCCAGTTACAACATCATTGGGCTCCCATCTAGAGTGTAGTCTTGATTCCTTACAAAAAACCACCCAGCTCCTGGGTGCCCAGCAGTGCTGACACATGTGTGTGTGAACACACACATAACACACAACACACACTCTCTCATGATACCTGATACAACCATAATTTCCTCAAAAACATATACCAGGTACCACCTTCTGATTTATGTTACGCAGGCATAGAAGTCGGTGGGATTTAACTTGAACAGAAAAGCTGTCTATAAATGTCTCATCATTAAGACAACATGAATAATGCATTATTATATTTTGGAAGGAGATTTCCTTTCATATGGTGACTTCACACTGATTTGGTGGGCTGAAAGAATACAAAGATAAGATTTTTAAGCTGTATTGTGGAACATTTCAAACTATGCCAAATCTCACCCACCTTTAACTAAAATAATTAGGTAGATTAGTCTACAGACTGGAATCAGTTACATGGCTGTCAGAAATGTATGTCAGGGTAGTATTAATGGGAATCATAATGAAACACCTTCTGAATCCTCAGACTGGTGACAGAATATATTTCTGAAATTATATAGAATATGAATCAGTGAAAATTTTACAAACAGATATATAAAAGTGATTGACGGTACATTCTCACGTTTTTCATAAATCTCTTTTCCATACCCACATCTTTCCTGCTTTTAGCTTGAGTGATCAGCATTACTTTGTCACTACCAAGCTCTTCTCTGAATCAGTTTATTATACCCTTCCACTGAACTGTGCTTCCTTCACAGCTGGCCAGGGTTCAGAGAAAACACCTTTCTTTATTCTTTCCTGCCCCTTCTTTGTCCCTTACTGCTTTTACAAGGAAGTAAGTGTAGAAAGCACTTTCTCTCCATTGATAGATTCGATTACATCTGGTAACTCCCCCATCTGAACCAATTTCATGTCATTCTTATGTCCTATAAAACCAAAAAGTGCTCCTCCCATTCTTCAGTATCTTTAGAGTGAGCTCTTTACTGAGGTTTCGTCATGGTTTCAGAGTCTGTTAGGAAATCTCAGCTCATACAACTGGGATTTATATGAAAATCTCAGGCAACAGTGTGCCCAAATATGACCTCACAGCAGTGTCCTGCTGAGTCATGCCATAACACCCTGAGCTACCTTGGAAATAAGTCTTGGTAAGCTGATGGAAACTTGGCTGGGAAAGGTGGAATCTCATGTTTAGTGAGGCTCTTCATCTCAGACAGTGGATTTAACATGCATGACTGTGTATATAAAGAGCTGTACTTAGGCTGGATTCTTATTTTACTCATTTTCTGACCCATAAGTCTTCCTTGTTGCTGACTGTTCCTTAAAAAATATAGCCAGATGAGAGCTAGGAGAATATTTATTTGTCAGGTAGGATAGATTAAAAGATGTTATCTTGTTTATGAACTTTCAACACTTCCTTGTAACATTGCTGACTTTCAGAAGATTAACCCAGCATGCAATTATTATAATACCAACATAATTCAAGCTCTAGATGTGGAAAATCCTGTAAGACATCTATGGCTCTGTATACTAGTGATTCTTTCAGTGACCTGAGAAGAGTGGCTCAGAACACAGTAATCAGAACAGTGATCTGTGCATCTCTGAACAGTGTACTAAATCAACTCCTTTGGTATTATTTCTGAGACCGGCATTAAGAAGTCATCTACACTTTTCTCTGAGCTCTCTGTTAGAAGGGATTTTTATGTGGTTAAAAAGGGGCAATTTTTAATACAGTCAACATGAGTTTTGGTTTATTCCTACATCTTCTGTTTAATTTTTCAAATACCATTTAACTTAAGCAAAAAGCTTCTCAAAGACCAGAAAATGCACAATCCAAAAATACGAAACATCACTGCCTGTGAAAGAAAGGTAATAAAACAAGGAGAAGCAAAGAAATGGTTGGTTTAGAGAATATAATATAAAAGGTTTCATTTTAAATTATGATGAATGGGACACATCATATATGTGTGTGCTCTCCTCCAATCAACACCTATTCTACAAATGGAAAACTGTGTGCATATATTGTTTCATTACCAATACAAACACATAGCAACACATAGACTATGTACTTTGGTAATATTATCTGTTATACATTCTTAAGAAACCACTTACTACTTCTCTTGATCTAACAGGAATTCCTCTTAAACTGCTTGTGAGCTGCATGAAGAATAGTACTTGTAGTTCAATACCAAAAAAAATTGGTTTCCTATTAAAATAAACCCCCTAAAATTCAAATTTCAAGCAAAGGGAAATTTAATCCTTATCTTGTAGCCCTGTATGTGAGAAACACCTTAACACATTTTTCTGCAAGGCTGGTTGCTATCAGACCATTGTCTATTTTCCCCTAGAATTTATTTGAAACTGTACTATACAGTTACTACAATCTGTCATATGAGAAATAAAAAAGTTTAAGTATTTGGAAATTATATCTGAGTTTCTTTCAACCAACCTGTTTATCTATTTGTTCTAAGTAATAACCCTTTGATTATGGGACAAGCTTTTCTATGCCACACCCTGGCACAAAACTCATTGGTCTTCTTTTACAGCAATAAATATAGTAATATCCATTCATCATCCTGCTTCTCCTCGAGCTCTCCCTATGTTGCACCTGAAGAGGTTCAGCAGTAAATATTAACCTCTAGCTCTTTAAAATATTTTTTAAACTTCCCTACTCCTTACCACTGCAATAATTGAGACAGTAGACAACTTACTATTCTGAATTCATGTAGATTCAGATAAACTCACCAATAAATTTGTTTCCCAAGGTATCCATTTAGAAGCACCTTTTCTTGCACACTTATCTAAAAGTACAGTAGTTGCCTGAGCTACTGATGTGTTTTGATATAAAAATATTAAAAAGATACAGTGACTTTAGTGACTTCTAAGAAAGATTCAATGGCTGACAAGTTTGAATTGCCCTGTGAGCACTAAAAACTCTCCCTGAGTGGCACAAGAGAGGTTAATTCATGGCACCAGACGTGTCACCACACAGAGATGAATCCTTTAGCTAATGTTCTTTTTACTACTTTTCTCTTAGAGAGTATAATTCCTGGGGGCCCTTTCCCCTTTTCTCTTGCCTTTGGGCTACAGCTCTAATTCTCATGTTGGAGCTGCTCACTGGCCTCTAAATTCTCTCTTTAGCAGCCAGTGAGCATGTGCCACAAATGTTGCTACAAGGGTACAAGTTGTAGGGCTTCTCTCTTTTATTCTCTCTCCTCTCTGCTACTGAATTTCTTTAATTTCACAAATGTGTTTGGTAAAGGCCTCTCAGCTATTTATCTAGTAATTTCCCTCTCCCTTAACTAACAATCCCTAAAATGAATGTATTTTGTGTGCTCTTTGTCCCCTGAGTTCAGAGACTATGGCTCCATAGCACAAGTAATCTGTTCTTCCTTTCAATGCATGCTATGTCAAAGACTCGGACACAGTTATTTCTCAAAACAGAAACTCTTCTCTCTCAAAATTTACTCAGCCCAGAATAGAAATCAGATTTTACTCAAAAGACTTGCGGCAGCTGTATAAACGTCCGTCTTACAAAGCTATTAATAATAGCCAAGCAGATTTCAGCACCCCAAAAAACAATAGTCAAAACTGTTACAAACAACAGCACTTGGGAGGATAAAAAAATGTCAGGCTGTCTGTAGTGAAAACCATCCATCTCCTTTTCATTACCAAGATGTAAACTGGGATCACTTCTCCCTTATTCAAATGAGAGTTGAAAATTTGATGGTTCAATTGTGCAGTGTAATTTTCAGAAATCAGTAAGTAATTTTACATTTCTTATCTTTAGGTATGGATGCTCACTGCTACAGCAAACAACTCCACTGAATTATAGCCCCAACATGGAAATTACATCTGAACCATGCTGGGGCAATGACTTCTGCATGTGCAAATTAAAGAGGCTTTTAATAATAGAAAAATAAAATCATTCATGCAGAAGTCTCTGTAATAAACAGTATGAAAAGCACAGCAATAATAATATGTATATTTGTATTATGCTTGCAACATTGGATGCTAATTACATCTATAATTCACAGAGTGGGTAAAAATGCAGCAGCAATAAAACACTATCATCAGCATGCTGAGTCATTAATCAGAAGATAAGTTCAATTTATGAGAAGCAACTGTAAAGGACTGTGATTTCTGTTGGTCCCACAATTATTCCAGAGATAAGCCCCTGAATATTTTTAGACCCCAAAAACCACCAAATATTTATGAAAACAAGCATAGAAAACTTTATATTTCTACCTTCCCTTTCACTTCAGTGAGCCAGTCTAGGTTTTGTAAGTATCACAGATCTTTGATAATTCATGTGAGAAATCATGAGTAATTTTGAGAAGATCTAAACATTTTCAAGTTTGGTTTGGACTGTAGGAAAAAGATGAAAAAAGCATGCCATCAAGAACTGACACATTATTGTGGGAGTAAAACACCTATATGTAAAATTATGCAAATGAATGTGCTGTAAATTAGGGAATTGGGATATGCTTGTAAAGTTGGAATATGAAGGTTTACTTTCATGCTTATGAAATTAATAGATTGACATTTGAATTTCTAAGCAGCACGTAAAATGAAGTAGTTCCTATGTATTCTTTCTCAATTTAAATTTAAATTAGTTCAATTAAACAGTCTTAAATTAGTTATGTTACTTCTAATTATTTTAAAACCCATTTTTTCATACCTTTTTTTGAAGTCCTTCCCTGAAGCAAGTCTTGATATGACCAGGCATATCCAAACCTATTTTTATGTATATGATTTTACAACCTTAAAACACCAGTGTGATTAAAAAAACTACAGCACAAAACAGAATTTAAAATGGCATTTGAAAATGAAAGATTCTGATTATCTTTTCTAACTAGCATGCATAAAAAGTATTCCCACTAAATTACTACTTTTGCAAATGCATATAGCCTAACAGCAAAGCTTGGTCCTTAGCTGTGCAGTGTTCTGGTCCCCTGTCCTTTGCCAAGGATCTAATTATTTTATTATTATAGCATTTGGTAACAGAAAATGGCAAACAACTTTCAAAACAGATGTTGATGTTAACCCCAAAACTGATTATTTTGTTGGCTTTCTGCAAAACTCGGATGTTTTTCATGGGCTTGTGGTACGTGGGGGTTTTATATTTAAAGAAAAATTAGAAAGTGAAATTCAACATTTCAGAAATGTATTTAGCAAAATAATTCCATGTAAAACCTTTATTTCTTCCTATTCCTTTCCACTGTGAAGTTTATTCACGTGGCAGAATATCTTTCATTGCAAAGGCTGAAGGTTGGTCACAATAACTAACCACAATATTTCATTTTATTGACATCTTTAAAACTGTGAACTGTTTTATTTATTATTCAAGACAAAGCTTGGTTTTTACTTTCTCTGATGGTTCTTCTGTTGTTCCCTTAAACGACATTCTTAAGCAACTTTTTTTTTATTTTTTTTTAATGCCCAGAAGAGAAGAAAAGCAGTCACAGGAAGAAATAGTTTGAAATTTAACATTCTTTCACTACATACGTATTTTAGGACAAAAAAATACAATAAGGCAATTCAGAATTGTCCTCAAAGCCTGACAGCTGAAGAAGCTTGGGGACCTGAGGAGTGTGAAAAGGATTGCTGCATCCCATTTTAGAGCAAGTGATGTCGAGGTTCCTTCACAATGTTGGTATGATTGCTTAAGTAGCATCCTTGCTTCCTGTCTCAATCGAAAATAAAATGCAGTTTTTAGCCTGGAGAGTGTAGCTGTATTATTTGCTAAGAAGCCCTGTCAGTATCTCAAAGAAGCAAAAAAATAAGGACTCAATAAATTTGATCCAACATCAGACACTCAGCAGTATCATTACTGATTCCTTCTGTACTCAAGGGTGGGACACAGGATAATTCAGCTCCCTTCCACCTCGGCTGCAAGGGTGCTGTCCCTCAGGGGTCCCCACTTAACATAACCTAGAGTTCATTCAGACCCTCATAACTACTCCCCAGTTTGGTTCCTTGGGCTTCACATGGTTGAGATTTTACATTTTCTGAGACTGGCTCATTTTCAGACACCCTGCCTGGAGTCAAAGCTGCAGGCACAACTCTCCCTCCTCTTCTGAGCTCTGAGATGCTCTCACCCAGCTGCTGAAGCTTCTGACTCAGCCCTCAAGCTTTTCAGCACACTCACTCCAGAGTCCCTTCTGAGAGAATGTGAGACAGCTGAAGACTTCACAAAGGCTTTCAAAATTCCCCATTTCTCAGAGCACAGTGTTCAAATGATGCCAAGCAATCTATCACACGTTTACACAGCCTTGCTTACTTTTGGAAATGCCAGTGAATCCCTAATACTTCCACTCTGCCCTAGTGCTACCAGCCTTCTGCATAACTTGGAGCTGCTGTCAGAATAGGTTGGGAAAAGTGCTTTTCCTGTAATATATCATCTTTAGATCTCTTATCAAGTTGACACTGAAACAGGCCTCACATTTAAAATCTGATAAAGGCTTCTATGCTACAACAAAATTAGTGGAGCTAGCAGTACATCCTCAGCCTGACCTGTACTTATGTGAGCACCAAGGGCCTTTACCCCAGGCTTTAGTCTTCCTGGAAGGAAAATAGGAACATTCAGACTATAAGACAGTCACAATACTTGCCTTGATCCCCGATTCAGATAATTATAGGATAAATAGGTGCGAGATAAACAGCAGCATATCCACTGTTTAGTCTACAGGCAGCCCAGTTGTCAGAAGAGAATTAACAGACACCAAGGATGGGATTCATCTGACCAAAGGTAAATCCATACTGTTTAGTTTAGTAACGGGAGAGAACAGGCAACTCCCCTAAAACACACCTAGGATGCATCAGCTATACTCTGAATTGCCTCCTTTATTGAATATAAAGTATTTAGGGCATAGGAGATCAGATCCAAGTATCTACAACATTAAGTATATGTGTCTGTGATGCTGCTTAGATGGATGAAGACCATCTAATGTCAGCACAGAGATGAAAACTCTGAATATTTGATGGGTCCAGGCAATGTGTTGCAATCCTGCACTAAGCTAGAAAACACAATGAGATTTCTTGGTTAAGATGTTGCTCAAAAATGTTCATTCTTTTGTCTGCAAATATTTGGGTATTTGTTTGTTGATAAGAGTTATAGTGCTGTTAGGCTGCTGTTTCTCTGCAGTTCCATGCAGAGTTTTGCATACAGCAGTACTGAAATTTAATTGTTAGTCAAACTATTGATTTCCCCCCACCAAATCCTGTAAACACACACACACAAAACAACAAACAAACAAGCAAATCACAACAACAAAAAACCAAAACCAACCAAACAAAAACCCCTCCAGGCAGATATGCTACAAATGCTAGAATATAAAACAATGTAAGAGAATTTTCTATTCTATTATCTTAACATGGTCACACTACACTACTATACTCTCAAAGTATTTCTTCCCTTACGCAGAGGGGAAGTTCTGGAGACTACCATCCAGAATACCAAGAGTTTCCATCAATACTGCGCACATTGAGACATAGTCTCATTTTTAAAGAACATTTAACACTTTAATAATACCATTTTGTGGTGAAAAATGTGGGTTTATGTAATTCTAATGGTGAATGCTCAGACCTGACAGAAAACATGGTCCTGGGAGTCAAATTAGACAACTCATGAAATGAGGTGTGGACTATTAATGTCTGTGAACTGGCAACTTGTTTGAAGACTCTTGTGCAGCAGCACTTGGGAAACCCCTGGCAGATGCGTGGATGGACTTCAGCTCTCTGTGGCTGCACAGTAAACAAGACAGCTGGTACAAAACCAGCAGTTCTTTATGATATTACCCTAACTGCAGTTTGGAAACACTACGAACTCAAACACATGAGAACATCATAGAAAAATGTACTGTTCCAAAAGCAAGATCCACAGATCCAAAAAAGCACAACCCACTCTTCTCGTACATTCTCCCAACATAATAATCCCAGATCTTTATGATATACACTTTGAAATCCTTGCAGCAGTGACTTCATTTCTACTCCAGTTTGTCCACACCCTTTTACATTGCTTTGCCTTTCTTCCTTCCTTCTTTGCCCTCCACGCTACCCTGTGTTTGCCCAAACACCAACACATTCTGGGTTCACTTGGAGTGGTCCCATGGGGTGATGGGCAATAGGTGTCTGAGGCTACTAACCTGGGTCTTTCTCTACATAACCCAGTTCTCATAGGAATTTCACATCTCTCTTAGTTCTCTTTCCCTGTTACATCACACAAAATTGGTCAATAGAAAAGAAATGAGATAAGAGTGGCTGAATGTATTAGCCTGCAGACATACACTACTATCAGATAAGATAAATCATGTTAAAAAGAAGAAAATACTACGTGTGCAAAAAAGTTCTAGCATACACAAAATATTACAGTGCACAGCAGCATGTCTGCAGCAGGACTTTTGACAGCATGGACACAGCTGCCAGCATGAAATGCTATCTCATGTCATACCAAACTGGATAGTAATATGAAGTGAACAGGCCATGAGCAAGGATGTACCCAACTGACACAGGAAATGGTCATTCATTTATCTTAAATACTGCTGATGAATTCCTGATAACCTAAACATTCAACTCTGTGACTCTAATGTTCTTTAATTACAATTCATCATTTGGCATTTCCTTGGCTAACCCTCTCTCTGCCCTTTGTCAGGGGGAACTACACAGCCTGAGAACCAAGAGTGTGCAGTTCAGGGGTTCTTCCAACTCCAGAACAGCAGCTGGTAGCCCAGCAGGTCCATCCCAGTGTGAATAGCAACACAGTACCTTCTCATTTTCAGGAGTTTGTACTTTGCACAGATAGGCACAGACAGAGACCTCTTCATATGATCAGAAGTAGTGAAGGATGAGACCCAGACTTCCCACATTTGCTTTCAAGCTCTTAGAATGCTGTGCCTACAGTAACATTCATTCTGCACCAATACCTCTCTGCTGTCATACCTCTCCTTCCTCTCCTTATCCTACTCTGTTTTTTCCCCAACAAGTCAAATTTCACAGTATAATCACTTTATTTTCCTAATTCCTTAATACAACCATCCTCTGACTTTTGCCACATCATTTCAGCAGACTGGTTCTTCCATTCAGCAGCTTCCCCTTGGAAATTTATTTGGCATCACCCTAAGAACATAAAAGATTGGGTAATCTTCCTGATCATTTTAGCCAAGTCCAGCTCCTATTCTTCAGTAGCAATGATCCCAGGGAAAGTCCTGTCAACACTTTCCAATCTAAGAGCACTGAAAGGCTTTTTTCAAATTCCAAATACAACATCAGCTGCTGAGCCTGAGATTTCCTGGGCATAGACAATGGAAGCACATTTGAACTACCTTTTCTAAGAACTGACAAAAAGGTGTCAAACGAGCCACATTGCCAGTTTTAAGTTCTTGCTCCAAAATGTCAAGCATTTACTAATAAGGTCAAGAGAGTCCTTTTATCTGACCTTTTATTGAAGGAAAAGAAAGAAAAAAGGCAACTCTGAAGCACTTCTCTTGCATTAAACAAACGTGTGACTTTGAGTTCACCTGGAAACATGGAAAATTGCCCTGCAAACAATTAAGACAGTCTAATGGTAGTTCCTCATAACTGGAACTGCTAATCGTATGATCAAGTTCATTGCTTTATCACTACTGAATAATGAAGTAAAGTCTCCAAGTGATGGAGAACTTTGCTGTACAGTTGGAACTGAACAGAAAAAAAATAAAGTAAAAGACAATTGCAGAAGTATAAAAACGTCATGCTACTCCTGCATATTTTACTTACAGGAAAGGACTAAAATAAATAAAAATTAATCTTTCTGTAGACAAAGGTGAGATAAAGCAATCAAAGAATTTACACAAGGTACAAACGAAGGATTCTGCAGTGAAAATGCTGCAAACAAGAGTTTTACAGCTGGGAATAAAACATGATGTACATTTATGAGGCTGAAGACATATATTAGAGATTAAAGTAAGAAACAAGACAAAGGCTTCAATCAAAGACTATTCACACCACTCTTCACTTTGACAGAAGTCAATTCATTGATAAGTTTTAATGGTGACTGCCATTGTCCTGTGGCCCTTTAATGGAAGTTACTTTGCCACTGTAGTATTAAAATATTGCTTATGCTTTATTATTTACATGAATGAAAGGTCACCATCTATCAGAATATGGATTTTCCACAACTGGCCTAGAATGGAGCAGTTTTCCTCTAGATCATCCTTCAGATTCAAAAAATGTGGGATAACATACTTTTATGAATTTTAAGTATTTTAGTGCTGTAGCCATATATATCATACATGCTTTTAGTCTTTTGTTGAAAAAAAGATAGGCTAGCTGGTTTATTTCTGTTCTGCCAGTCTTTCTGAATTAGCAAAACAGACTGTTCTGTACATGCTGATCAAGTGATTTCAGCTATTTCTTACAAGGTGACTGCAAGACAGATTGATTGGAATTTCTGCAGTAATAGAAAGGTTAAATATTTCGAACTAGAGCTCAAAGCCAGACTAGACACTGACTGAATACCTTCATAAGCTACCACTGACCTCAGACCATTCTTTTTCTCACTGTACTATGTTCCTTTGAAATACTAGATGATTCAGACTAAAGCACATACAACTTAGTCTTGCAATGTTTAAAAAGCCCTCTGCACAGCCTTTCAAAAAATGTGGGAGATAAAATCCCTTAATAATGGAATATTTGGGGGGGGGTGGAAATCAGGAATTAGAGTCCATGTCATTTACAAGCTATATTATAACTTCTAAAATGTCTACAATAGGATAAAACACCATAAAGTCTCACAAGAAAAGCAGCACTTGGAAATAAAGACAGTGAAAGAACACAGAGTGCAATGTAAAGTCAGGGCGCCAGGCAAGCTCTCAATAAGGCAGCTCTGGTCCCAGAAGCAATCTAGCCATGACAGCAGGGAGCTCAATTTGGGTAAGCTGTCTGAGTGCTAAGTTAACATTTTGACCTCTCTATGTAGCAAGCCCTTTCAAGGACAGGGAAATTTTAAAAAAAAAAAAAAAAAAAAAAAGAAAAAAAAAAAAAGAAAAGAAAAGCTTTAATGGGGTGGAAAATAAACCAGGTAGGCAGTAATCATTGTGCTCTTCCCAGCCCTAAATTTCAAGCATTTAGTTCAACTTCAGAACTGTCTGTATATTTTGAAAATATCAAATTAAATTCATACAGCAGTTGCAACCTGTATGTCAGATTGTCATGAATACAAACTTCTTCAACTCAAGTGCTAAACCAAAGTTAATTGTTAAGAAGCTTTTACTCCTGCAACAGCTCCAACTTAAAAACAGAAACTCTCCACAAGTGCTGTTTCAGAAATAGGCCACAAAAGTGCTGAGATTTAAAACCATTTTATCTTATTTGTGCAAAGGTGGCTGAAGTAAACCTCAAGTCTCCACTAAAGCAAATCACAGCCATTTCAGATTGTAAACAAACTATAAACTGAAGGCTAAAATTCTGACGTGTTTAAACAACTGACAAAAGCAAATGGAATTGAAAAATATAGGAAAGAAACCAAGAGGAATAGAAAATAATGACTCTGTGTAGAAGTTAGAAGAACCAATATTAAAGAGACAACTGAACATATGCAACCAAGAGGTGATTCAGCTCTTACTTAACCATGTGTAAACTCTTTCCCAACCTTCCTCAGTGTAATATGTAGTTGTGAACATCCACTGGTGGCCAACTCCAGTTCTGAATTTGCACAATGCTCAGTCCTGATTTAATAGCCAGATACAACCCAGCTAATCAGCTGCCATGGATAAGATGTACATGAGAGGTGGTGGAAACTGATGAATAGAAGTGGTCATGGGCACCACCATCCTTCAAAAACATGATGCTTGTTTATGTGTTACAGGCCAAAGAGGTCTAAGTGTGTGTCAAATTTCAAATATTAACCTGCCCTAGACAATTTAGGTAACACATTCAAAGAAGACACACTTACATATTAAGTACTTTCAAAAACTGCAATGGATCAATTCTGTGCTAAATCAGTGCCATCATCTTAGATGAGTATTACTGAATATACCAAAGCATATTTTCTGAAATGGGATTATAGTTAACAGTGTCTTTAATTTTTCACCTCTATTTTTAAGTGCCAGATGGACATAAAGAGAACTGGAAATTGTTTAATCTTCCTGTGAGGAGGGAGTGCTGTAAGGGAATATAATCCTGAAGGGCATAACTGATCCATTTTGTAAAGACAGGAGAGAGAATATAAGAAAAAAAACACCAAGCATCCTTTTGTTGCATACCATTAAGTGCCTTTTCATTTTCATATATTAAAAGTGTGACCTTGGTGCTTGCCTCAGCTCTGTGTCAGAATGAAGTAGGCTTAAAACCTCTGTCATTTATGATCTGATTTAAAAAACCAGTTCTAAATAACATCATTAAATTTTACCCTTAGGGTGATGCGGGGGAGAGAATAATAAAAAAAAGACAAAGAAAAAAACACACCCAAAATGTAATTAAAGAAATGTCTAAATATGGGAAGTTAACAGCAAATGGCTAACCAGATGTGCTTCACAGCACTTTTAAGGGTTCCTTTATCTTCCTGGTAGCCTGTGACAATGCCTTAAGCAAAACACATTTGTAAAGGATAGGTGCTTCTTTGTTTTCATGCCACAGAGGAAGGAGGATTGGCTGGTTTAGTAGCAGCATACATATCTGACATGTTATTTTGACCATTAGTATACAGTAATTATAGGAAAAAATATTTAATATGTATTAACGAAAATAGAAACTCACTGTAACTCACAATACCTGCAGCCTTATAGTATTTAATTATCAAATATAAAATATCAACTCCTCTACATATAGACTATATAGAAGTTTCTTTATGGATCAAAACCAAAAAATATTGTGGCATTTTTTAAACCTCTGCTTTTAGAGAAAAGTAAAGCATTTTTCTGAGCACTTATAAAATGCTATACAAATTGTTGGAATAAAGAAGATGCAGCAACTAGTTCGTTACACAGTGCAGTACTGCTAATATCACCAATATGTGTATATATTATATAGTATAAATACTTAGAGAATGAAGTTACTGTCAATCTAACTCAACTGTTAAGGTTGAGAAATAAGACTTGTTTGATTTCACCAATTCCACTTTGATTTAAAATTCAGATTAGCTAAAAGGGAGTAATTTCCTGTTTAGTTTATGCAAAAATAAGGTGGCAGACTGAAAAGAGGATTTTTTTTTTTCTGTATATGCAGACACAGGTGCATATAAATCACCCTCTGTCAGGGCAGAAATTGTGCAAATATGTTCAACACTTATTAAAATATCTAATAAAGCATCTCCAGACACACTATTTCATAGCACCGAAAATAAATTAGCAAGTGTAGATATGTCTACTGTAACCCCTTGAGTAGTCATAAGTGAAAATACCCTTGTAAATTGTTACATTCTTTCACTGATATGACTGAAATTAGTTTTATAATTGATGTTAAAGACATTAAATTGCTTTGAAGCTCTAACAGATTGATCATCTAAATAAATATTAGATTCAATAGAGACTCTGTCATTTGCTGCTCCACTTTTGTAACTGAAGATTATTCTCAGGATAACTGATGAATTATGTAAAAAACACATTTATTCTTATTAATTTGAAGATAGGTAGAATAACTTCTGGGGAAATTCTATTTATATTATCTCCAAATATATACAGAGCACACATGAAGCACAATCTTTATAGAAGAATTTAAGCAAATGTATTATTCTTAGATTACAGAATGCAAATGCCTGTACAGTAACCTTGCTGTCAACTTTGGAATTTCACAGAGCTATGCAAACTAGGAAAGTTTTTCAATGTAAGTTTATAATGCATATGATGGATACTCCAGACCTGATTATGCCATTTTCATAATTGGCATATTTTTGTCTCCAGGAACCTAAGAGCCTCAAGTACAACTATTCATGAAGTAAAGAATGAGTATTTATGAACAATTTTACCAATAAAACCTTCAGAATCTGGACTACACCTTTACAAACTCTGTAGCTGTGGTCAATTAAGTCCATAACAGAAATATTGATTAAGCCTTCATAATGTAGACTCAAACTGTTTTATATCACCATGATTGTCATTGAAATTCTTTCTTCTTGTTTACCTTTAAACTTATTTCAGTATGCAGCCTTCCTAAATCCTTCCTTTTGAAATGAGTTTTGGTGGATGCTCTGTCAGTGCATCCAAAACAAATAAAATACCTGTATATTTGGAGGACAATTACAAGTACTGGCTTCTTGAGGAAAACAAAAATATGAACAAAAATCCTCTGAAACTGCATCCTCAAAAAGTAAAGAGACAAGAAAGGGAAACAAAGCAAATAGTTCCTTCTTACACATACACAGAAACAGCTTATAAATGCTGAACAAAGCCTACCTACAAGCACAATGACAGCAGCTGTAGCATCTCCCCTCTATCAGTCATAATCTAGAACAGTGCCACTTTCTATTAACCAAGCAATAGAGGAACTACAATTACTTAGACCCTTCTACGCAAGTCACTCAGTTTGCTCCAGTGCATTTTGATGACTTAATTAGGAAGACGGTGCAGCACATGTGGTTTTCCAGCCAGGTTCATCACAAAGGCCAGATCATCAAAGCACAAGAGTTGTGCCTTCTACAGCTAGATTAAAAACAGGGATTTCTTCATTAAGTGTCTTGCAGCTGACTGTGCCTCTTGGTTTGTCTCCATCTATTCAGACAATTAAATAAAGCGTCATGCTTTATTTATTTCTTTTTAAAGGCTAATAAAGAAGCTATGAATTGAAGTACAGCTGGCAATCTTTTTATTTATTAAGACCTCAGTGTACACAGTGACAATCTCTGGAAGGCAAGGCACATGCTGGTATTTTTTTTCCCCCTTTTAATATATGCCCTCTTTGCAGGCACAACATTTCTACTGATAGGAATTACAAACCTTTGTCCTGCTCTCAAGCAGGAAGAGGAGTTGAAAAAAAATAATCAAAGACACCCCAAAATAATTAAATAATAAACAAACAAACTACTCACCCTCCAAAAAACTCAAAACAAAACACCAAAGATACCATCCAATAGGGAAAACCTAAGGTTATACCATAAAGCTCACAAATGTGAACAATTTGAGCACTTACAAAATGTGTTGATGTCAAACAAAGTCAAAAAGTCATGTAAATGACAAAACTAAGAATCAGCTGGCATATATCTGTTGGAGTCAGAAAGTATTTAAGCTTTGGTCACAGTATCCCAAATTAATAAGAAAGTAGCTGTTTACTTTTACTTCTCTCAGCAGGCATGGATGACTAGAAAAATGACAGGATCATTATGGAGGTATATTAACTGAAAACATTATATGAGATTTACTACACACTTTCCATTTTCTTCTAACAAGATATTATTATCTCTTGTGTTATTAAGTAATCTCGTTTGTACAGTCATAATGGAAATTAGGCATGGTAATATCATACCATGGAAACATCATAATATTTCCTTGTTAACAAACACACTATCATAATGTCATCTAGCATTAGTTCATGAATATTAGCATATACGATATTTTAAAAATCTTTTGCAGAGGTTTCAGTATGGCATGTGATTATTGCAGGGGTAGAAGAGAAGGAAGAGTCAGACATGAACACAAATACAGTCCTTACAAGAACACAGATGCCAAATTTATATGTTTCTTAATTTCCATTTAATTTACTCTGTCGGAACAGACCCCCTTCTTTGGAGTGATTAGGCCAAAATGTGAGGGCTGTTTGGTCTTGAGTTTTGGTTTGGTTTATATTTTTCCTTTTTCTCAGATCAGAGTTGATGACTATATGTGTCTCTTTCTAGTTAATTGGATGTGCACGACAGAAGCACACCTTGACCCCAGCAAGGCCTAAACTGTCTGTCTACTCTCCATGAATTTGACCTTGACTACCACAGCCTACAAACTTGGTGGCACTTACAACTGGAAACAATACATTAAATCATCATCCCTTGCTGCACATCACTTACAGATGCATTTGTCACTGCTATATTAAATTAGGATCACAAAAACGTAATTTGTGGCCGAGAGTGACACTTCATAAAGGCTGTGAAAACAAAATTACCAGAGAACGTGCTCCAAAACACAGTATTTCTTGCCACTACAGTCTGTCAACAGAACAGATCCACCAAGATTATGTTTTCTACAGTAGAAGTTATACAATGGGAAGTTAAGAACGCAACAAGATGAATCTGTGGCCATGGTTGTTATTCTGAATTTGAGCTGGCAGTGTGCCCTTGACCTAGGGAAGGATATGAACTCACTGGGATGCTCCAGTGGGAGCACAGCCAGCAGGTCAGGGGGTGGTTGGTTCCTCTAGTTGTCCTTCACTGCTCTGCACATGGAATAGTGCCTCTAGTGCAGGCTAAATGATTACCATGTGCCTTCTAAGCTAATTTTCTCCATGACTCTATGAGTGTTCCTACATCAGAGCTACACACTTCCACTCATATTTATACATGTGTCTTTAATCAAAAATAGATAAAGGTTATCTTCATTTGGGCTCAGATTCCAGGAAAGAGTAAGTGGAATTTCCATGGAATTTGAGGACCTACATTTAAAAATCTGACTCTCTTAAATCATGTCCTTCCTTCTTCAGAGTTAACATTATTCTGGGATTTATAGCTCTGTACCTGAGAAGGTACAGCTTTATGTAAGTTTAGATTTCTTTTTTTCTTTTTGTCCTTTGCCTAATTTCCCCTGTGACTTACAAAACAGGCTCTGAAAGGCTTGCTGGCTCATCATAAAATAGTTACAAACATTGTTTTCCTTTTAAATAATACAAAATTATAACCAAAAAACTCCTGCTATCTTTTTTAAATAGTTTAGCTGTTGAATCACTTGCTAGAAAGGGTGAAAACTATCCTCAATTACCTTCCAGCTGAAGGAATTTAAATCCATATCCCTCACCCCTTAAAAAGGGTCAAGAGAGCACTGGTCACTTAATTTCCTTATCTCAATGAGCCTTTACTCTCACTTTACACCTTCATCATCAGGGGATTACACAGAATTTAAGCATCCAATTCTCTTTGCCTGTGAGTCTGTACCAAAGGATGGCTAATAGATAAACTATGGGTTGGTTGGGTTTGGCTGAACATTTCTTTTTCTTAAACACTACTCCCAGAAAAAGACCTGCATAGCCACAAAACTAGCTAAACTCTTTATCTGAACTACTCAATGCATTATTCAGACTATTGACAGATTTATTTTGAATATTTGATTGAAAATCCATTCAGGCACTTAAGAAACACAGAAGAATGCCTGAATACACATGATAAGACCTTGATTTTCTTTATGAAGCAGCAAATAAAGATCCTCCAGCACTAAGAATTGTTTATTCAAGGTACCTTCGCAGGTTGCAGTGAAACTAGAGAAATACAGATGGTTTTGTCAAAGAGTATAAACCACACATATAAATCTCAAGTATCATATTTAGAGAGCAAATTCAATAATGTGACTAGTAGGTCAAAATTATGACTTGTTTTCATTAGATCACAAAGTTTTGAGCACTGAAAAGTTATCAGTGATTTAAAAAGCTAAAATTATATCAAACAATTTAGTTACTTATGTTACTGAATTATGATTAACTTGACAAAAGCTCTAATGTAAGAGTTTTCAGATTCCAAAAGGATTCTTTACAATATGGCACCTTAGAGGCAGTGAAAGAAAAAAATATCTGAATTTATAGAAGTTACATCATGAATAATTGTCTCTAGTTGAAAAAAGGCAAACAAGCTAGGATAGTGAATTTATTTCCTGTAGTCTTCCATTAATAAACCAAGAAGTATTAGGGAAAAGGAAATTTAAAACATTACATTCTGCCACAGAAGTCAAATCTCAGACTGCTTCTGTTCAGGATTTCAGGAAGCTTCTATGATTACCACCGAGGGGTGGGTTTTGAAGAATTTTTTTTTAAACCTACACCAGTGAAACACATTTTTCAAATTTAGGTTTCATTATTTATGTTTTATATATCTTATGCTTTGTTAGATATCTGCAAGGATATTTCCTGGAGAAACAGTGTACAGTACTTGTAGAGAACAGAGGTCTAGAAGATTCTATCAGAATTTCTCCAGAATCTGGGTTCAGAAACAGGTTTTCTCCTCATCCTCCTCTCCCTGATATCTCTAGAGAATTCTATTAATCTAATGCAGACCTATTAATAATCTATCAGGAGCATTCAGAATTTGTGATTCCATGTGTTTTTACAAGACTTTCTGTCCAGCTCAAGGACTGACTGCATCTCACATATGTGGTATCTGTTCCAGTTCAGATGGAGGGCACTTCCACAATACTCACTGCTAAAGGACCTGAACCCAAACCCTGCCAAATCCATTAGGATTGCTCCTATTGTCTTTATTAATAGACCACAAATTTCAAAGCTTGCAATCACTTCTATTGATGTTAAAAAGAAAAAAAAGTCTGTTTAAATTATTAAAGTATTTTGCTATGTGAAGCTTATAAGGTTTTTTTGTTTGGTGGGTTTTGGGGGGTTTTTCATTTGTTTTTTTACAATGTAGTAACTGGTAACTTTAAAACACTTTAATGACTTAACTGAAAACACAGAGCTCAACATATGCATCTAAACATAATATGGTATTAGTTAATGCCATGTTTTCTTAGATCAGTGCACTTCAAAATCAGCTATCAAGTTTTTCAGCTCTTAAATATGCAGAGCAACTGGAAAGAAAAAAACGAAAAATCACATCTTTGCCAGATAATGTTCAATCCCTGATTAAATAAAGATGTGCCAAGGCAGAGATACTTTATGCCTCAGGAGACAGCCATAGCGGAATTGTGAGTGTATTTTATATGTGAATTAGAGGTAAGATGTAATGACATGAGATGAAAGGCTCAGCCGTGATTTTAATAAAGGGGGGAGACAGTACTTCCCTGTGGACCCCGTATGCAAAAGAGTGAGACTCGACAAGAATATACGAAAAGATTCAGCAAAAACTACAACAAATGTCTCAAAGTTATGAGACCACCATTAAAATTCATCACAATTTACCAAAGCTGAGTATTCCAGTTCTGAGCAGAAGCTTTAACACATTTCTCGTAGCTTTAATTTCATACAACAAATTATGTCATCAGTGAGCTGGAACAATTTTCAATTTTTAGAGAGGATGGAAATGGAGATTGTGAAACCATAAAATTTCATTATTTTAAAGGTTTCCAATAACATGATCAAAAAATAATTCCATTAAAATTGTTATTTTAAAAGCATGTTTTTTAATTGAAATACAATAACACAATTTAGTAGTACTATAATGACAGACATTTTATCTGCTTAATGCTTTTAGCATTCCTTGGGAAAAGCTTTACCTTTTGCTCTACTGGTATTTTTTTATGGCTACAGCAGAATTCTAAAGAACCATTACTTCTTTTTCTCCTGTTAAATTAAGGAAAAAGTTTGAGATTTTGTACAGATCTCTCTCTTCCTGTGCATCAGGGGAAAAAAAAATAAATATATGCCTCTGTAAAGAATAGACATGGAAAGAGCAAAATGAATGGGATGAACTGCTTAAAGGGAAAAAAATAATCCTGCTTTATTTGATCTTTTGTGATAATCACACTCCTGGCACCCTGCCAGCAAGGCTGAGCATGCTGATGTCTGGCCAAGTACAGTAATCTCCTGGTTCAAGTCTGAGGTCTGTGATGAAAATTACAAAGCAGGGACAAAAAAATCAAAATGCCACCTGTGATTTTATTCTGAAACTAATTTGATGGAAAAAGCAATACAATGCAAACAGTCTTTTTAGTGGAGACTACAGAACTATGACTAAATTGAAACCAATGCAAGTGGATGGAGGTATCTATCATGCAAATACATTTGGATCTGCAGGCGTTCCTTTTAGAGCGAGCAGTGGATGTCTTTGTGACAGGTAAATTGCTTTGAGATTATGTTTGAAATCTGAGGTCAAACTTTTAAAATTATAATTTTAACTTACATCTTCCTTTATTCTGCAGTCTCTTTGCATTTGAAACCAACAGAACGAGGGGGAAAAAAAAATATACCAATTCATTCCCTTAATTTATTTTCTGTGAACCACCATACACTACTAGTGAACAAATTGTTGAGGAAAACCTTTTACTTTCTCTCTTCATTCAATAGTCTGTATTTGAACTTGCTATGTAGAAATATATAGGAGAAAAATTGCATAGCTACAAAATTCACTGTGCACAAGATATTCAACTTAGAAAGTCAGGCAGTAAAATCTTCGGCATTATTATTCACATTCAAAGCAGAAAAAACAACCACCCAAAACCAGCATGTAGCTTTTGTTCTTCTATATGGCTATTGTATTTTCCTGAAAGGAAGGGAGTATGGATAAAAGGTTGTTTGAATTTTTCTTTACAAATATTGAAGATGATTGGGAATTACTCAGGAGCTGTTTTTACAGACATATTCTTAAAAAAAAAAAAAAAACAAACAAAAAAAACCAAGCCAAACTACACAACAAAACACATTTTATTTCCTCTATGTTACTTCAACAAAAATCGAGTTTGCTGAAGTGATACAGGTTTCCTGTTTTACCACCACCTTCCCTATAAAGCTGGATAGCATCCTGCCATTTTTATGGCCACTCACTCCTCCTCTCTGCACTAGCAAGACTTGTCACACACGAGCTCCAGGACAACCCCTGACCTCCAGGGCCTCACCGAAACACTGCGTTTCAGCATTTCACACTTGCTGCTATTTTGCTCCTTCTTCAGGAAGGTTCTCTATAGATTTCCAATTCCCTTTGATGTTCAAGTCTGTTTCTGCACTCTGTATCTTCCCTCCACCAACAGTGCTAATCAAAGGAATGCTTTAATAGCCACCTTAACCTTCTCATACTTTTATTTTCATGCTACTCCTTTTCTATAATTTCCTTTGCAATCAAAAAAGCAACTGACTGCAGCACAGACAATCTAATTAAATTATTAATTTCTGCATGTTACATATAAGGATATGCTCATAACTGTCTCAGCTCCACACACACACATATTAACACACCAAGAGAACTTCAGGTATACTCACACATACATCAACATGGACAGCATAAAAATGATTCACTGAAACATGAACATTTATGTTTAAATAAAAGCCACCTACCTGGAATGAGCTGGCCCAGTAACTGATGGCATCTGGAAAGGCTGAATACAGCTACTATGACCAAAAAAGGATAATGTTTCCATTTCATGATGTGTCCTTCCTTGCATTACACCGTGCTAACGTAAATGTCACCTGCAATACACAATGGAAATAAGAATTGACAAATTAATGACAAATTGAACAGACTTCTAAATATTTTTGTCCAGTGTAACTCTATGAAGTATGCTGCTTTCAATACAGCTTAGCTATTAAAACAGTGTTAAATTATCCAGCAATTAGGCTGCTGTAAACCACAACCAGAACAGCAACTATCCTTGTGGAGTAGACAACCCCAAAACAGATGTGTTAAAGGGAGACATGAGGAGTCCCATAGTGCACGTGTGTATTTTAAAGCACCGCATGTTGTTTGGTTAAGTTATTAAAGAAATTGCTTCACTTCAGCAAGATAATTAAGTGCATGTTTAATCCATCTCAGCACAAGGAAATACTTAAACCCTTGCATAAGCTGAAAACACTTTAATGCTATTCAGCTTACTATGAAAGCAGGGTTAAAACTTTGAACTAGTCCTCTTATGACATAATGTTTTGCTGAACGAGGATTAGGGAAAATTTTACCCATTACTGAGTTTAACAGGTTAACTTTCTGGTGAGTTTCTATATTCTTGAAGGCAGAAAATGTTCGACCAGCCAGCAGGAAAATGAAATCTTATTAAGGAAGGCAATAGTTGGAATTTTTTGAATTTTTTTTAGACAATCTAATTGAATACACATGATCTGTAAATCTCAGGTATTGTTTTGGTTTCAGTGGTTTGTTTTGAGGAGGTGGTTTGAGTAATTATTTAGTTTGGGTTTTTTAAAAGGCCTTTATCTCAATACAAACTAAAATGCATGTGAACGCAATGTTCCATCTATTGCATAGTATCTGAGGTTCATGTCAAGATCCCAATGACAAAAGAGACACTGTTTTAAGTGCCTGCCAAGTTATGAGGTGTGCACAATTGCCTGACCCTAACCAGCAACTAGAGACCATGTGATACATGCTGACATGTCAAACTCTACTCCAGCAATAAATAACTGTATCAGACCTTAATAACATTACAACTGCACTTCTTATTTCTCTCTCCTTGTGCTTTTTCCTCTTGTAGTTAAGAACATGTACTCAGAAATTACCAGTCTGGATTATAACTCCAATATTACCAAATGCCAGCAAACAGAATCAGAAGAGTGAAGAAAACGATAGTGTCTCCAGTCAGTTGTTCAATGTGTTGAGACAGAGAATTATTAGCTGTAGACCTAATACATATTTAATGACTACAGATAGAAGAGTTGCATCATTACTGGGAGCATTCAGTGTCACCTGACACTTTTGGATGTTCAAAAATGCATAAATAAGTTAAATAAGAACAGATTAAATCACCTACACATGGTGCATTTTATATTTGCTTCTTGTGTTCTGTCTGTGTTTCTATTTTCTTAGCAGCCAGAAATACTACTACTCCATTTCCTACTACCTGAATCCTACAAAATATACTTTACTCTTTTTGTTCCTGATTTCATCTGCACTGCACACAAACCCCCCAAAAGTTCCTTCCATCCACAATCTTCTCATTTCCCCTATCACTTGTATGGTTGCTCTTCTGTTGCAAAAACTTGACAGCTCTTAATGGCAGAGCTAATGGCAATTAATGGCCAAGGTGTTACATGCTGCTCTAAATGCTGTTCATGATATGACTCTAAGAATGAAATGAGGATTTGCAAGCTCAGGCCTTTAGGATATCAGTCTCTCTCTCTCTGCACAATAATACAGGCTTACTTCTTAAAACTATTTTCTGCTTTGGCTTCAGACTCCCATGGTTTCTTCACCTTTACTTTCTCCTGCAAACCCAAGACTGAACGTTGTTTCTAATGCCAATCTGACAAGGCAGCCCTTTGATTTTGCTTCACCAAACAAACAAAAAAAAAACCTGAAAAACCCACTTTCCCTTACAGTTTGACTTTGTCATTATAACATGAAGGAACACCAATATGAAAAAGGAGGAGAGACAAAAAATGCTCCAGGTGCCAGATTCCCCTGCATCGCACGGAGAGGACCACGCTGGAGCACGTATCCACACTACAGCCCATGGAGGATGCCAGGCTGCAGCAGGTGGATATTTCCAGGAGAATGCTGCAGCCCATGCAGGAGCAGATTTATCCTGAAGGATTGCAGCCCATGGGAAGTAATCAGACTGGAGCATGGAAAAAGTGTGAGGGGATAGAGGAGCTGTTATGGACCAACCACAATCTCCCACTCCCCATCCCCCTGCACCATTGCACCACTGCATTGAAAGGTGGGCTAGCAGAGGTGGAGGAGATGAGGATGAAGGTATGAAGCTGAGCCTAATAAAAACAGGGCAGGGGTGGGGTGTGTGTAGAGTTTTCATTTTTGTCCTTTTTCACACCATTCATCTCTATCTTAATCAGAACTAAATTTTGCTCTTTAGGCAAGGTTAGCTCACCCAAGCATGAAGTTGCAGCAGAGAAATGAATGCCAGCAACATACTTTATGGCACTCACGCTCTCTTTGAGGGCATGCCATGCATGAATCCAGCATTTTGTCTTTCCATACCTCTCTCTTCCGTTTACTTAATCAGAGACTATGACTTCTTAATCTCTTTGTATGTGACAGACCTCCCTGTGGAGCTCTGATCATGACTGCTTGGCTGTTTTGTTAAAACCTTTTCTGCCCTCTAATTCTGCTTCTGGCTTAGGTTTGAAATATAATATTTATTTCTAAAACCTGAACTTATTTCAGTGTTATTAAAAATATTATTCTTACAGAAAATTCCAGTGAAGATGACTTTAATGAAGCTAAATATTTTTAATACAAAACCAAAGCTTTGCAGTCTACAATTTAAAAGCAATTCCTGTAGATATTCCTTGAAAACAATGCTAAATAGAAGGCTAATTTTCTGTGTTTGGGATATAGGGCTTCTGAAAGAGTAGCCCTGACCCCAGGAAAGATAAAGCAGAAAGACTTGTCATCAGAATGGAAAATGGTTTTCAGATACAAGTTGAGCTCAACAAAAGAGAAACAAGAGCTTCCTTATCACCATCAACTGCCACAGCACCACAATTCTAGTACTACACTATAATGGAAGAAAACCACAGCAACCCCAACCAAAGGGATTCAGCTGCCAATTTAGAACATTGTTTAGTACATATTAAAAGCTCATTAAACACCTGCCACATGCATTTAGAACTTTATTTATATGTCCCAGTGTCATAACATTTAACTTTTTGATTACAGTAACTGAGCCCATGATTTGTGTTTGGCCCTTCTCTGCAATTAGTCTTTCAGTGTCTGACCTACAAAACTAATATTGCAGAATAAGGACTGGCACTAATTAGATGCTGCCAGTGACAGAAGAAGGATGCACTCATCACACACACTTCAGCTGGCCTGAGACCTCACTTAACTCCCCATCAAATGACCACAGACCTACACCAGAACATGCAAGAAAAGGCTCAGGTCCAATGTGTTGTCCAGAGTGCACAATGAAGATAAACACTGCTTTCTCTATGACATTATAATCATTAAAGAATCAATGGCAAATTAAACTGCACAAACCCAGAGGGGAAAGAAGCACTATGGTAAATGCAGGGAAAGGGTCTAATCAATTATTTTCTCCCACTTCCAAAGTATAGTGCTATTTATCACTATAGTCAGTGCAAAATCAAAGACACTAAGATAAGACAAAACCACTGCTGGCTTTATTGTCATCTCTGTTTCTTTCTGAATTTGTTAATTATTGATGCTTCTCTCAGAAATGCCAGCTTTCTAAGACTAGGTTTTGAGAGTGCATTGAGTTGAAAAAAAAAAAAAAAATCACAAAAAGCAGGTAATTAAGATTCTAACTAAGAAAAATAACTTCCTTTTATGATATCTATTCATTTTGGTAAACATTATGCTAAAAAGATTGTTTACCAACAAGAGGAGAGGAATTTTGATTTGCCATGTACCCAAAGGCCATTTTGGAGAGGACTGGCAAAATATCACTGGAAAGGGAAAAAAAAATTAGAAAATCTTCCTCTGGGAGCATTGTTAACTAATTTGAAAAGCAGAATTTTTTGAAGCTTGTTAGGCCAGTTGATAGTGAATGGTCCTTTCCATACTTTGAATCCTTTCATTTCCAACATCTACTAGTTGGACACCCAGTTATCTGGTCATCACTGCTTCTGAACTTACTCCTCCTGTGCATTATCATCAGCATAGTTATATATCACTGAAATTAAGAACTTCCCTCTACTATTTTAAACATCCTGCCTTTGTTAAACTAAATTTCTTTGGAGTTCCATGAGAATGAGAAGGAAGCACTGCCATACGTTGTCTTGGCTGTTTCCATTTAGGAGCAAAAATGACAGGGGGTTGATGAACTAAGGGAAAAAAGTCTGGCTAGCTCCTCTTCTGTTCTAAAGTAAATCGACTCTACTAAGATCAAAGCAGCTCAAAAATATAAATCTATTTAAACCAGAGTAATTATCAGTATAGTACATCTATGGATCTGGACTGTGATCCTTTCAATGACAGTTTTAGCAGACATTTATGAAGTTCACCTTATTTAATCTTTTAGTATTCCTGGACATTTGTGTTTTTAGAACCAATTGTTAGGTCAGTTTTAACAGTTATGATGCGAGATTTACACTTTACTTACTTCAAGCTGTAGTTTGTATTCTATTTTATTAATGCAGTGACAAACCCAAGCGTAAAATAAATGAATGTGCTCAACTTACATTTAAGCTGGCAGGTGACAAGCTTATATGTAAAATGGTTTTACCCAGATTTTGACTGAGTTGATTTCTATATGGTATATTTACAGCCTGAGCAGTACCAAAGGAATAGTTCATCTAGTGCAATTCAAGCAAAAATAAAAAAGCTGTGTCCATACTCATCCCCTTGTACTTACAGACTGCAGCAGAACCCCAAACAGCATTAGCAGCGTCACAGAATGTAGTGTGTGACATAAGCTGTGACCTAAACCTCCTCCACTGTGCTGCCTGCATATGAAAGCTCAGTGTGAGGAGCCAAACCTAGGACAAAAGAAACAGCTTTTCTCACACCAGTTTTGGTTTCAGAACAATCTCTGTACCAGAAGTTTCTGCTCATCTCTAACATTTCCTTCATGCCTGACCATACAAACGAAGATTAATCTTGATTAAAGGAGAACTTGAACAAAGAAACGATCCTCAGGGAGGAGTACGTAAGTGAGGCAGTGAGTAACAGAACATAATTTCTATGTAAGTGAGGACAATGCAAGGTACAGAGCATGAAGTGGAGTGTTAAGGAGTGTAAATAGAATGAGAAAAAAATAATCCCATGAATATCTGTCTGGCTTTTTTAAAAATATTCTTCACATAAAATATTCCTCTACATAAAAAGGAATTTAAATTGTTGGGTTTTTTTCAGAAACACTCATATAAAAGTATGTGACTCGAAACAACAACAACAAAAAGAATAGGTCTGATAGGGCTCTTTATTTCAAGGGGTTGATGCTTATCACTCAACAGAATCAGGATAGAAACACAAACTTGCCAAGCAATCACTCCTAGGAGATTCCCCCAGACTCCAGATTCTCCAGTCTGTCTGTGTGTCATGTGCCACCACCACCACTGCCATTCTCACTGTGGCTCCCCTGCAGCAGGAAAGATGAGCTAGCATCCATTCCTTATTAGGTGGCACTAAGTAAAAATCAGCTCAGTGCAAAGACTAAACCCAAAGGACTAGAAGGGAGAAAATGCTGCAGGGACATTTTGCCTTGGGCTTCAGGCAGAAACTGGGGCCACTCAAGAGAACTGACTGTGCTCTGCGGGCTCCTGCCCCTGCCTGACCCCCAGAGCGCTGCTCTCTCTCAAGGACTCAGATTAGGTTACTGAGCACTTACTGCTCCCTGCCTTTGCTGCCTGCTCTGTCAGGAGCAATAAAGACACTGTCCAAGCATGCAGGGCTGGGCTTAGTTAAAACAAAGCCCGTCTGGAGGTAAGTCTGACAAGGTCTACGAAGGGCAGCAAGAGGGACTTCTGCAAGTACATAAGCAGCAAAAAAAGATGAGGGAAAACTAGGTGCAGGACCTGAAAACACAGGATGTGAAAAAGGCTGAGGTATTTGATGCCTTCTTTTATCTCAGTTTTTGTTGGAAAGACCAGCCCTCAAGAATTCCAGGTCTCTGGAAGTCAGAGAGGAAGCCTGAACTAAGGAAGACTTGCTCTCAGTGGAGGTTAATCAGATTCGGAAGCATTTAAACCACTCATACACAGGTACACATCCCAGTCCCAGGGACCTGACAGGATGCATCCATGAGTGCTGAGGGAGCTGGCCAACATCACTGCTTTGAAAAGTTGTGAGGATCAGGAGAAGTTCCTGAGAACTGGAAGAAATCAAGTATTGCCTTTATCTTTAGGATGAAGGATCCAGGGAAGCACAGGCCCATCAGCCTCATCTCAGTCCCTGAGATCAATGAACCCATTCGGGAGACCATCTCCACATGCCTGGAAGGACAAGAAGGTGATTGGGGGTAGTCAACACTGTTTTGTAAAGAGGAAACCATTTTTGAATAACATGAAAGCTTTCTGTGATGAGATGACTGGCTTGGTAGATAAAGGGAGACCAGTGGATGTTGCTTATCTTGACTATAAGGAGATCTGACACTTTCTTCCATAAGGTCCTCATAGAGAAGCTGATGAAGTACAAGCTAGAACAGCAGAGAGTGAAGTGGACTGAAAACTGGTTGAACCGGCAGGTCTAAAGAATTGTTATCAGCACCACAAAGTTCAGATGGAGACCAGTCCCTCGTGTTACACCTAGGGGTTGCTACCAGGTCCAACACTGTTTCACGCCTTTACCAGTTCCCTGGACAGTAGGACTGAGTGTTACAGCAAGTCTGCAGTCACAGCAAGTCTGCAGATGGCATAAAACTGGGAGGAGTCACTGATACACCAGATGGTTGTACCACTACCCAGAGGGACCTCTGCAGGTTGAAGTTCAAGAAAGGTAAATCCCAACTCCTGCCTGTGGTGAGGAATAATCCAAGGCACCAGAACACACTAGACACCAACAGGCTGGACTGCAGCTCTGCCAAGAGGGACCCATGGCTCCTGCTGGACAAAGTGTTGTAGCAAAGGCCAAAAAGATTCCGGGCTACTCTGGGAAGAGCTCTGATAGCATGTGGAGAGAGGGACTCCTCCTCCTCTCTCTCCTCAGCAGCAGTGAGGCCACACTGGAAGTGCTGGGCCCCATATTGGGATTCACAGTACAGGAGTGACAGTGGAGAAAATCCAGCAGAGGGGCATAAAAATGATTAATGGGGAGGAACACCTGCCATTTGGGGAGGGGCTGGGACTATTCAGTCAGCAGAAGTCTCAGGGGACTCTGATCCATGTGGATAAATACCTGCTGTAATGGAATGAAAAAGAGAGAGCCAAGCTCTTGGCAGTGGTGGCCACTGACAGGACTAAAAGCACAAATTGAAACACAGGAAATTCCACTTAAACATAAAAAAACCCAAAAGGACAGTGGAATAAGCAGCCCAGAGAAATGTGGAGACTCCATCCTCAAATGCAAAACCTGACAAAGCACAGTCCTGGGCAACCAGCCCTGGCTGACCCTGCTCTGAGCAGGACATTGAACCAAACGATTTCCTCCCTGTCTCACCCGTGATTGTCCCACTTCCCTACTTGGGAACCAAATCAGAAATCTATATTCTTTTGTGGGAAATATGAGATAGAACATCTAGCACAGAATGAGTGAAGGCTACCCTATCACTAAAAACTAGTCACAAAATGCTCAGAAGCTGCAGTGCAGGGTGACTAGGAAAGCTGGCAGCACCAAATAGCCCTGAAGCAGGGACACACTGGGTGGTTATGTTATGATCAGCATAAGTCTTTTAGGGCTTAACAGAAAAGAGTAATGTTGTAAAAAATTATATGAATACTAGAATAATAATTCATCCTGTGAAAAGTCCTAAATTCATAGTCAAAAAAATGGAAAGGAGATCAATTGAGGACTGAGGTGGTTTGTGATGACATTTTTTTGGGGAATAACCTTATGGTCCCACAGGAAACAGAACATGCAGACAGACTAAGGCTTAAACACGCTGTGCAGCATTGTAAGCCATTGCCTGTCATCACTGTTCTTGTTGTGTTCAGGCTGATTATTCCCCTGGAATGCAAAAATCAATTCTAACTTGCAAACTATTATTTTGCACAGACCTGCAGTATTGCAGAATTTGTTCTCTATTTTACATTCAGTGACTCTCAGGGGAGCAATCAGAGGCCAAAAGGTAATTGGTAACAGTCACCAGTGAATTCATTGCACCAAACTTTCCTCAAATCCAGAAGGTGATTTCATTCTGTTAATTAGCCCTTTTTGCTGAAACTGCTGACATAGCTAAAAGCTGAGGGAAGAGAGGGGAGAAGTGAAGATATTTGTATCATCACTCTCAACAAGCTATTCAGGAGAGTCAGAGAGAAAGACTTCAGGCCTTAGCTAAAAGCTTTACAGTGCAATATAGCCTATGTGTGCATGCACTCACCACAGTGCCTGTGTGAGGATGTAGCTTTAGAGACATCTCTAATCTAATAAAACTTACTTTTGCTTCAAACCTAGAGAAAAACACTCTTTTTTTTCTTCCCAGTTTTAGTCAGGCAGCCTGGCACAACTCATGCTCATAGAACAGAGAATTTCTCTGTCATTAAAAAAGCCTGCCAAAGGTGCAGAACTACCATCAGCAGGGGCTTCAACTGACTCCTCCATACAACTCTAAAATACAAGACTTTTGAACAGCTGTTTGGGGCTTTTTTGAAACTCAGTTGCATATTTTTCAAAATTCTATCCCCTGTAATCAACGTGGGCCCCCCTTTTTGCTTAAAAGGGCACCATGTCTTAATAAGGGCAAGCGAGCAAATGGGAAGCAAACCTGTAGTAACAGCACTACAGAAAACCCTATGGGAAAATTAATGCAATTCAGAGATGGATTTGGATGTGGTACCATATACCAAAACAGGTATAAAGCAGGGAGAGGAAAACAAAAAACAATTCCCAGTCAGAACTGAGGCAGATTGTCTGCAAAGAAATTGCATATAGTCATGGAATAAAAATGATGACAAGATTCATGGATTATCTGTGAGGTTGCTGTCTTTTACATGCTCTGACTTGTTTTTGTAATATTTTTCCTTAACGTGATTCAACAATGAGGAAATAAAACTTTACCATGATTCTGAACCCAAATTACAAGACTGACAAATATAACATACAAGATTACACCTACTCAGAAGAAAGCAACATGTATGGTATGAAATAATTTTCTCATTGTTCCTCAATTCACAAGTCTCCTACTTGTGAATGTCAGGAAGAAGGAAAGTGGCATTCTGTTCCTGTTATAAGAGGTACTTCCACCTTTCAGTTCTACAAACTCCTTGTGCACTTAAGCGATGCAGGAATAAATACCTTCAGTTCAAACTTTAAAAGGTTCCTTTAAGGATGTTTGAACTTGTTAAAAAATCCTATCTAACTTTTCAAAATAACCTAAATTTATGAAAAATTCAGTAACAGTGCAACGAGTCCTGTGTTCTCCAACAGACAAATGTTGAGCCCTGGCCAAAAGTTAAAGCTTGTGCTTTTGAAAATACAACGAAGGAATTATCTAAATCAAGCCTTCTCATATGTTATATTACTAATGCATTATCTCTTTTTGTCCTTTGGCTTATTAAATCAAAAACTCATCTACCAAGACTTAGAAGAGAGTGCCTGGGGAAAAAAAAAAGGGTGCTATATCTGTTGCAGATTTCCCAGTGCAAAACACCATGTTTCCAAATTGCTTTTCTAGAACTATATACTCACCACTTTTTTGCCAGGACAAAAAATAAATTTGTAATGCTTTGATGTAATGTGTAATTTCTTGATTTGTAGGAAATATAAACTATTCAAACACAATTAAATAGTGGATATTTGAAGAAGTAGAGTGGTCGTTGTCAAAAGTACTTCCAAACAGAAGCAGCATTTAATGGAAAGAAAATCTGGTGTCTGAAAGGTTAAAAAAAATTTCTTTGCATTTTGACTCCACTGTTATACCTGATCTAAAAAAGCAAGGGTTTTTCAAAGGCATTTAGCTTTAAACATTCACAGTATCTTTGAATGTCCTCAGCAGCACCAGAAAAGAGGGATTCAATTTTCAAAGATAATTGTGTCAGATAACTGTCTCATCCCTTTTCAGAAACAATCTGATAAATACCTAATTACCAGCCAAGTGATTTCAGAGCCACACAGCTGGGCCTGAGAAAAGGCTACAGGGAATGACAAGGTCCCTTAAAGCCATCGAGAGCAAGAGGCGTTTGGTTTGTGAATTACTTCATTTATTCAGCTGATAAAATGCATAGAAAATCCCCAGAGAAAACAAAATATTCATAAAATGTTGAAATAATAAATAGAACCAATATTTAACCAGAGAAGTTAAATATTTTCAAATAAAACAGGATTGTGTCCTACAGAATAATTACACTCCAAAATCCACAATGGTAATTATTTGAGTCCTTAAAACTACTCAATTTTCCAGAAAGCATCTGTACACTACTCAGCCTAACCTTGTCTCATGTTGGTACATAATGTGGTACAATAAGAAATTAGCTTTACAGTAATTTATATTGCAATTCTGTTGCAAACTTAATAAGCATTCTGATATTAAACAATTATAGCCTTAGCTGTTAAACTGGAAAGAATTTATAAATTTTCACCAGTGTTCAAGAACTATCTCAGCCTTCTTGAAAAAATTGGTAATCCAGCTATCCTTTCTAAAACTACAGAATAGCTTTACTTTATCTTCACCAATTATAAACCCCCATAGGTATATCTTGCTCCTCAGATTTCAGTGAATCTTTTGAAATTCTATGTTGTAAAAGCCAATCCTGTAATCTTGCTGAATTTCTTGTGCTGGAAAAGTGTTGGCCCCTACTACCTATCCTAAATGTTAATGGATTGGAGAGCGTGAAATATCAAAGTAATGATGCAGAGTTCAGAATCAGAGATGGGAAGAACAAGATTACTGATAATGCTTCCACAATATTAAGTTGACCAAGTTATATGTTCCTCAGGCTTTATGAAACACGTGTTTGTTTTGTGAAAAATGCAACAGATCTGCAGTGGTAATCTGCAAAGCACACATATTTGACCTAACTCTGCTCCCACGTTGGAACAAATTGATTGGAATTTTGCAAATGCAATGAAATACGGATGGATCTATGCAATTCTGTAAATCTCACTCACTCAATTAAAAGTAAGGACACAAAAAAAGTGTTGCATATATGTACCAGAGAGGTGAGTCAATGGCTATTGAGCAATGTGGAAGATCAGGCTGCCCAGGGAAGTAGAGGAGCCACTGGAGGTATTTAAAAGACATGTAGATATGGCACTTAGGGTCATGGCTTAGTGAGCCTGGCAGTCCTGGGTTAACAGCTGGACTCGATGATCTTAGTGGTCTTTTCCAATCTAACCTATTCCACAATTCTATGACAAAAATTTAAACAAAGCTGGTTGCCTTCACTCTATCTAACAGTAGTGATCACACAGTCAAGAAGAGAGGGATGGTTTTAAAACCTGTTCCTTTCAGCTTGTCAGCTAGTAAGTTACAGCTTTTCCACACGTGTCATTATTCACCTTGCACATAAACATGAATTAAAGCTGTCTGAGAAGAGCTGACACTCCACTAGCATTTAAGTTCCAGCAGTCAGGCATGCATATTCAGTGGGGCACGTAGCAAAAGGTCCTGGGGTTCTGCTTGTCTGAAAATTAAGCCTTGACCTCAGGTCACAGCTGTGGCATAACCACTGTTGTGAAACTGTTTAAATATGGAAGTAAAGTTCCTGGATAAATTCTCCCGCCAGCTACAACTGAGCAAAGAGAGACCTGAGTGCTACTCACTCACTGCAAAAAGAAAAGCCCAGACTCCACTTCAGTGCATGGTGAAAGCTTTGTGTTCATCTAGCCTGCAAACTTCTTAGGATTCTATCTATCATTAGGTGATTTATCTTTCAAAAATTTAGAACTCCATGAAACCAACAAAGGAATAGTAGGCAAAGTCTCAGTGCACAAAGCAAAAAAACAGCGGATGCTTTCCACTGCAAAGCTATGAAACAAGAAGCATTTTGGGACTGGGAGCTGCAGCTTCTGCAGCAAAAGCCTTGTCAGAATTCTTTACCTCTTGAGATTCAGCTCTGAGGGAAAGAAACATAGCTTGGCTTTTGGCCTTAGTAAGAACAAGGGCAATTAGAAAGGATTTGCAGATCCTGCGCCACCAACAATCCTTCTCAGAGACAGAAATTTGCATCAGGATTCAAAGCATACTCAGCTCTCCCCTAGACTGCATTCAGCCTTCCGGGGTCGCCAGGAAAGGTGAAGCTTATACAATACAAGGACTTCCAACCTTGTCTGCTTCTTGGTCAAATACACTTGTGTGAAATGCCAACTCCTTGGGGGAAAGGAAGAAGATGCCAGATTTCATGAAGCTATGGAAGGAAGAATGGCAGAATCGCTTTGAAACTGAGACTGATCTGATAAGGTCGTTGTGGTTGTTAATAGCAACTCTTTCCTCTGCTTCCTTGGAGGGGACTGTGGCATTTAGTGGCATTTCAGGGTAGCCAGCAGCTGAGCTGGCCTTATAGGGAGATGTTGGGGACTGGCTGTGCCTCTGGAAAGCGCTGTCCTGTCCATATCCCAGCAGACACAAGAGCTTCTCCCTGTAAGTGAGGAGCACTGATGCCTCCTAGCCTTTCTGGAACCAAAGCTAGGAGCATTTTGCTATGCCTTATACTTACAGCAGATTTGGCCATCTCACTGATTTTGTTCCCACTGGCTGTTCTAAAAAGATTTAAAGTAATTGCATCTCTACAGTTCCCAAAACTTCAAATCTTTCGGTCAAAGGCAAAAATCCACACATCACCACTTCCAGCCCCAAGTGGAATGTAGGCAGGACTTAAACCTTTCCTCTTCTGTGGAGCTAATGGGCCAGTGCAGAACTCCCCACTATCTCCAGGGCAGAGAGAGGCAGAGCCATGCAGTGGGCCTTAAAATACATGGGAGGGAACGAAAATGGAGATCTGGGATTATTTCAGAGACAAAGTTTAGCGGATGAAGGACACGGATCTCTCAGTTCCTTCTGCTCTTGCTATTTTTGTTTTAGACTCCTATGAGGAGAACAGACAACAGGGGGCCAGGGGGAGCCATAGACTACCTGCAAGTGCTATTCTGTAAACCCCAATAATCCCCTGAGCATGCTTTATGAAAGAGATTTATTTAGTGTATGTGCTGTCAACAACCTATGAAAGATTAAGGTATCACCAGCAAACTCCTCCCAAGAGTTCTTCAAAGCAGAGAGAAAGAGAATCTGAGGCAAGACCTGAAAACCCATTTTAAGTATGTCTATGGAATTGAAGTCTGAGACAAAATAGCTTTTAAAACTGCACTAAATTTGAACAGGAGCAGAATATGCAAAAGAAGCTTCCTTCATAATCTAAACAGTAAATTCAAAATGAAGATGTTCCTAAAAAGAGTATCATCCTCCTTTCCCCCCACCCATCTTCCTCCTTGGCAGAAAAGTAAATAAAACGGAAAAACCTCCTAAAAATGACCTGACCAGGAAAGTATAACAGATATGAGAGAAAGCGTGAAAGGTTTATGTCTCAGAAAAGCTATCCAAACTTATTATTTCTATGCAAAACTTGAAATAACATTTACACACAAGACAAAACAAACACGTGTATCAACAGATTCTGGAGTTTGAGCCACCCAAATAGCAGAGTAAACCAAAGCTTGGCAGTAATTTTCATTCATATTTTCTCCTGTCAATGCAATGCACTTTCCTGAGAGAAAACATGCAGCTCAAACAGCAGGGATTTTGTTTTATCAGAATACCTAATATAGTAAAAGTTCAGATTAACTGATGCTAGCATGGATCCTCACACATTTTGTGTCTGTCAGATGCACAATCAGATGCTCACACATGTATCATGCTCCCTGTAAGTACAAGGGACCCCAGCTATAAACATATTTTAGAAGTTATGGATGTGCCTGACATAACTGATGTGACCTTTCCTAATAGAGGAAATAGAGGAATGCTATATAATCAGTCTCATGTGGGCAAGAAAATACAACATCTTGAGTCACTGAATTCAGTCGCATCAGCAGGAATTTGAAAATGTGGACCAAATAACTAAACTAAACTAACACCTAAACCTTCACAGACTAAAAGAGTTTTAAAACTTAAGTATTCCCAAGCTGGACAGAAACAAACAATTGGAAATTTATAGAGCTCAACAACTGATTTCCTAGCAGTAAACCATAAAGATGAAATTAACCTTTAATGGATGAATAACTAGTTAGGGGTAGGAAAAAAAAAAAAAAGGCTGAATTGACAAGAATTGTGTATTCATGATATACTAATCAGCTGTATTTGTGCATATTTTATTTAAACAGTTCTTACAATCTGGATCTACTAGAGCAGTGACTACCCCACAGGCATTGCGAAGAATCATTTTAAAAAGGCTGAGTGATTCTAGAGAAGCATTTCTGTCCCTGACTTTAGAAAATTCTATATTTTCTTTCATTGAGGCAACTGTCTCTTTGAAAATACCTGACATAAAGTGGCATTCATTTTCTAAAAAGCCCTATTCTGTTAGAAAGAAGATACCAGTGAAGCAAGAGAACAAGATCATATACTTTCTGAACTGGAAACTAAAGTGAAGAATGTTAATTAGATGTTAGAGAAAATTATGCATGTGCTCATTTACACTACTGTCACTTTTGGACAGCAATATTGTTTTTCTAGGACTCAAAAAAAGGCAAGTCTAACTTAACTTACTGAAAGTGAAAAAAGACACCGTAAAAAGTGACCAAAGATACTTTTACCTCATTCACTCCTATTTAAAATAATAATTTTGTTCTAATACTTCCATTAGCTTGGCTTTTCGAGACCCACCCATCCCCTCCTTTCCTTTCAGATAAGTCCATGCAGATGGGTTCTTTGCAGCACACTGATGCTGCAGCCAGTGAGAAGAAAGCAGTGGATTAGATGTTCAGGTGGCTGCGATGTAAATTTGCTCACACTGTGAGCATATGATTTATCATACAGTCAGATGCACTAATCAGTATTGATGAAGAGGTTCATAACATGACTCAAAGTCACATCGCATGCACACATTAAACTGATTCAGAGCTACCCTTCTCCAGTTGTTTTCCTGTTAGCGAGAGGGAAATAAATTTATTTTAAATCCTTCCTCTCATCTGCGCCAACACGAATCACAAGCCACTTTCTATTCATTTCCTCATAAATGGACACTTCATTTGTTTTCAGCCTACCTTGGAGATCTTCAGTATATATTGGCAGACAAAAAGCACATGTGTTGAATGTCACAAAAAGCATGTTCTATAGAGTACCAAATATTCCTAAACTTTTAAACTGGAAAAAAGTAACAGCTAGTAATATTTTGCCAGAGAAATGAGTATGCAATAGCATACTTTTATGTGCTTGTAGTATAAGATTTGTACAGAAAGCACTAACATTGAAACCTCTAGCAACATAAGATCATAATTAACAAATACCAGTAAAGCTTTTAACCACCAAACAATTCAAGAATTTTGGTATCTGAAACAAAATATTTTAAGCATACCCCAGTACTCTTCCCATTTCTTTTATGTCACTTTCTGCATACTTTTGCTAGTGACTTTTTCACAGGTATCCGCATAACACTTGGCCACATTTTACTAATACCATTACCATGGGAGGATCTCTTCATGAGCAGAAATTCTACAACTGTCCTGGTCTTTGTACAATTGCTTATATTTTTTGTTTATAAATAGCTCCCTTTCCCATATGTAACAACTTCAATAACACTGTTTTTCCCTCTTGGCTGGGGCAATGCCACCATGAAAATCTGTCTCTCAGTTCCTCAAGATGTCTCCTAACCACAAATACTCGGCTTATTCAGAGTACTCAAATAGCTCAAGAGCCATGAACTGAAGTGGCAACAGATGACAAATCAAAAATCTCATTTTCATAAAATGAACACTATCTCTCCTGGCATTTAAAGTTGTTGTCAAAATTGTGTTCAATCAAATAAAATAAAATTGAAGTCAGGGAGAAAGAACATGCTAAAGTACACTGCTGTGCTCCTCAGTGGACCAACAAAGATACACATTGGGACACAATAATGTACATTTTGGAAGACAGCCCTTTCATCAGTACACTTGGAAAAATTTTACCCGTATGAATGCCTGCAGAAAATAACTGCCTGTTCCCCTCTCCCAGTAAAATCAGCTTAAAAATACTCTCACAGATAAAACTTAACCAAGTACAAAATAATTCATGACTGACAAGTTGCTGACTTTCTTCAAAGAAAGAGATGCTACTCTACTACTGCAGGCAAGGAAAACCAAGTCGAGTAAATGCATGAATAGAAATTACAGCAGGTTTGATTACAGTGAAAAATAAGAAAATCCAAAGCTCCTAAAAAGCTGTTTGAAAACCAAAAGTCCGTGGTAAGAAAAAACCCGAAACCTGTTCCTCAAATGGTATTCAGAAAATTAAATTTCCCTGCAAAAAAACTTTTCCTGTTTAAATATTAAAACTCCAATCTTCAAAAGACAGTATTTGTCAGACTCCTCTTTTAGAGATTTGTTGCACTAATCTAAAATAGCATTGCTCACATTTCCATATAAATTAAGCCAACTGCATCATCACATTCTTTAAGCAGTTTATTTACTGTGCATTTGGCAAAGCACCTGTTCTAGTTTTCCATAAAACAGAAAAACAGACATCTTCTCTGAACACTGAAATGGAATAAACTGAACTGTATGCTCAGTGTGATACAGCAGATTCAGAATACAATATGAGAAGAAGGGAAGTAAGAAAACAGTGCAGGAATGACACAACATAGTTATACTGCTCTTCCATTTAGTGCAACCTGTCAGTCTGACTGTGAGCCCAAACCACTAAATTCCAAACATGAAAGTCAATCTGATCTGTTAGGCAAACATTCAGGCAATTTATTTTAATGGATCACTGTCTCCATTCAAACATAAATCAAACCCAGTGTTATATGTAATAGAAGATACAAGAACAACTTGTCTGGTAGCAGATCTGTCTTCAAGTCATGAAACTTGCAGTAAATGCACCCTTTATTTAAAATATCTTGTCACTGTCAATGTTTTTTGAGGGTTTATTTTCTGATTCTGATACAGGCTTAATAAAAGTATTTACTAAACAGAATAATACATAAGCAGCTATATTGACAAGTCACAGATTAACCTCTCCACTCCTGACCTTTCTTCTTCTACCGAATCTCATACCTCGGCTGTCTCACTGATACCTCACTTAGATGGCATGCCATCAGCTTTACATGGCCAAAATTGACCTCTTTGTCTTCCCACCCAAGCACTGCATCACTGCCATCCCCCTGTCACTCAAGCCTGTAATAAAAATGTCATTTTTGTTTCACCTTTCCCTAGTCTTCCTAATCCAGATCATAAATAAATCTTTCTACTGCTTCTTCTACACATTAAAGATAATTTTCTTCTTTTTGCCTGCACAGCTAAATGCTCACTTAAGCCCTTGGTTCTCATTTTGATTCATTCATTCTCAAGCTCCATTACATCGTATCAACCATTCCCTTTCAGACCATTCTAAATGCAGGTTTTAGTTTTATCTCCATTTAGGTTTCATCACAATGGATAAAAATTCCAAAAGCATAAAACAGTCTAAAACCCAAAGATCCTTGAATCCATTTAGAATTCTAAATGGATATGGGTCATTTTTGTAACCACTCATGCAGCTCAAGATGCAGATTATTATTAGACACATGAACATCTGCAAAAGCTTCTCCTTCTGACAATGGCACATAAGCCCCTAAGTATCTTGGAAATTGGACAATTTTACACACTCATCCACTCTTGTAATCCTTCTGCCACCTTCTTGTGTTTCATGCACCAATTTCTTTGTATAATTTCTTAATTTTGTCCTTTTCTGCCTCATCTTCTCTCTCAGCATTTTACATTATACTACATCTGCTACCATTTATTTTACGTACAGCTTTGCCACTTTGTCCCACAGATGTGTAAAATTCCATTTCACTTCATGCCTTTGGCATAAAACATCCTCTGTGCAGTTCCACGTAACTCTAAGAAGCAGTTAATTAATGCCAACTGTTTAAGATGTTTAATACTACAATAGCAACAAAGCAAGGAACTATTCATACAAAGTATGTTTATGTATATAAACAATACATAGCTGATGGCACCCTATCCCTCTGCTTACAATGATTTTACATTCTAATCCATGCCATTTGTGTCCTGTACTGTGAGACTGAGTCTTCACTGGGAACAATAAATCGTCTATACAAGTATTAAACCCATAACTTTTAACATCATATCCACAAGACTGTTTAAAATTATCAAACACTCAACACAGTAATTTTAAAGCCAAACATAAGTAAGTAAAAACAAGCAGTATTCCATTATTTCCTGATTGTTTCTGCCTGGGACTACTTTCTTCCATATATCACAGTATCATTTTGCTGCATTTACTATTAGAAATCCAAGTTTTTGAGAGTAAATGAACAAGAAAGAAAGTGCTAAAGTAGAGAAAAGTATTTTAGTAGTTGGCCATAGCCAATGCAGTGGATCCCGCAGTGTGCCCTGAGGCAGCACTCGATTAACAACAGCGGTTCACCACTGACCCAGAGAACAAAGTCAACTACCTGCTGATGCTGCAACAGCCTGTTCTGACTTCCTGTGCTTAATGTCACACAGGGACCCTTATGGGCTGGGAAACACACGTGGACGTGTGTTGTGCTGAATGGCAAGTGGTGACAGGATGTATGGTCAGCGGGCCATGACTCTCAACCAGAATTTGCTCGCTTCCTCCCCAGGGCAGTGGAAGGCAAAGAGGATTGACTTCCTAGGAACAGGGTGGTTTAGAGGCTTTCATAAATAGGAAGTTTTGTCCTTGGAGTCCAAATTAACACAAACCACATATGACAATTACAAGAGCTGTTTCTCCTCTTCAGTGGACTGTCAGGGTTGTCCAGTTCCCTCTGCCCCTAACTAGTACCATCATTAAGTTTTTCCTTCAGTGTGCTGAAGTTTCTGGTTCTGGTGGTGGTTTCTCAGTTCTGGTGGTGTCATCATTCCTGTAGGCATCCAGCCAGCTCCTAACTTCCTTTTAATTGGGCAAGTTTTTCACTCAGTCTACAGTTTAGCTTCATAAATGGAATGGGGAGCATTAAGGACATAGTAAGAGAAGGCAACCATGACTATGGCAGAGGAAGGCAGGAGTTGCCTCTGCTGGCACTTGGGCCAAACTAAATGGATATATGACCACGGGTTTAGACCACGACCAAATCCTGACTCTAACTTGTCAGATATTCTTAATAACAAATCTCTGCCTTCTGGATGGATTTTTAAGGTGTGCATATGCAAATGAGCACAGCACAACAAAACAAAGCCCCAGGGAGAAGGTATTTAGCAATCTTCACAGGTAAGCTTTACACATAACTAAACTACTTAAGAAAACTTACAGAGCTCTTTTCTATCCACAACAGAAAATACACATGGTCTTTTATTTATGTATTCATTTCACAGCTATAAAATAAAGGAATATTTAATTATTCTAATCAAAATATCAGAGCCTCTTACTTAGTAAACCCTGTTGCTTTCTTTTTATTGCTATTAGAATGTTTTAACTAAACACTAAATGTGACATCAAAAACTATCATATCTATTTTATAAAAAGAACCCTACCTTAAAGCCTAAATGCATCTCATAAAATACTTGGAATTTTTTCCTTGAAAGGGGTACTAAAACTTCCCCCTTTAATTCATTAGCTTTCATTCAACTCTGATTGCTGCTATAAAATGCTATTCCTTTTTTTTTGACTCCATGATCAGGTCTTTTGGCTTACCATAAAGAAAGAGAACATCAATCATTTGTATTATTCTATCCTGATCAGTGTTCAGACAGGAATGCTCAAGTAATTTTATTAAATCATGCATTACCTACAGCCTGCAGTTAAAGAAAAACAAACCACTGAATCCAAAACTCTAGTTATCAAAGAAACATGAATTCCCCTTTTCAATATGTATTATTAAGCACTCTGTACAAGAAAAAAAAACCCTCTAGTACTGAAGCCAAAAATGATTCACATGAGATACATTTAGGGATGCAGCACTAAGAAATGTCTGGCAGAAGTGTTAATTCAGCACATTTCAATGACAGAATAAAATGGCCAGCACCAGTATTAATCATCTGATATTATCTTTTGTATAACAGCACGTGCTCCTCTCCCTTTAATTGTTGCTGGCTGAAATGGCATTCGAGCTGAGTAGAGACCTGAGGATTATTAAGGTCATGGTAATATACAACCAGAACTGCTTTGCCAGGTATTCTGCTGAGTATATCTTGGCTGCAACTCTCAAGGCTCCACTTCTGCTAAAAGTTGTAATCAAGAGACCCAGACAGTAAAAGGTAATGAAATGACCCCCACTCTAAGAGGCATGTCCTGGTTTGTCATGAAAAAGCATTTGTGACCAGCAGATCAAGAATGATTATGACCCAGAATGTTTTTCTTACATCTCATGGCAGAAGGAGTAACCACGAGCACAAGACACTTTTCCTCATGGGAATATCACTACTGGTAACTCATAGAGATGGTTCCTTGTGCTAGACTTCACATACTTTTACATCTGTCCAGAAGTTTGCAGAAACTTCCTGCACATTCCTCCCTTTACGTTTCAGTGAACATAGTTCCTACAAATACTGCTGGATAACCAGCCCTGTACATGACTTTGTTAATTTGTCCTGTATCATAACAAAAAGCACTGCAAATACTGCCAGTAACACCGCCAACTTATTTCCACTGGGTCCCAAACTTTGGCTGCAAGTCTGGGGGAGTAATAGTATGGACTTTCCTGCACATTCTTTGGATGTGCATTTCCATTAACTTTAATTATCTTCTATCTATCAGAATTAAAATGGAGACATGCAGGTATGCCTCCACATTCAAGACATGTCATTGAAGAGACAGAAGGAGTTAAAAACAGGGAAAAGGAATGTTTTAGGCTGTATCTCTAGACAAATCAAAACAATATAATTAAAGACATTTATCCTTTTGCCTGCAAAGAGATACTGTGCTAACAAATTTATGAAAATGCAAGAAACTCCTGAGCAAAAGAAAATAGTCAATTAGTCACTTGTATATATAAGAGAAGATGAGGGAAGAAACAACCTAACTTCAGCCCCTGGAGACCTACAAAGAATCTCTACATCTAAAAAACCACAATTGCCTGGAGATAATCGCTGTGAAAGAGCCAGTCACATTAGAAGTGGAGAAATACAGCCCAAAGTCATACTACAGAACAATGCCTCTGTGAAGCATTTTCTTACAGGAAAGCCGTGCAGTGTTCAGTTTCTTCTGTGGTGCACGAATAAGTGCTGCAGCAGCAGTCTTCCCAAATTTTTCATGTGTATTCAATCCCTATTTCCTATGCCTTTTGGCTCAGAGCAGCTCACATCCACAGTGCTCTGTACAACCTCTACTCAAGATCACACTTATACCACATGGAATTCAAAGCAAATTCTGGCTTGGTCCATCTATCACAGATATTCACCTACCAGCAGTTTTAGCACATTTTCATAAAACACATCTGTAACTGCTCAACAATCATAGGGTTTTGTCTAGGCATGGTGGGTTGACCTTGGCTGGGTACCAGGTGCCCACCTAGCCATTCCCTCCCTCCCCTTCCCAGGTGTAAAAGGGAGAGAGAATAAGATGGAAAAAGACTCGCAGGTTGGGATAAGGCAGTTTACTAAGGCAAAAGCAAAGGAAAAGCTTGTATGTGCAAAAGTGAAGCTACAAATAACAAAGTTTATTCTCTACTTCCCATCAGCAGCAATGTCCAGCCACTTAGCAGGTTTCTTAGCAGGCAGCCATTGGAAACAACAAATGCCCCCCCTTCCTGCTCCTTTCCTTAGCTTTTCTATCTGAGTCAACATCATATGGCATGGAATATCCCTTTGGTTAGTTTAGGTCAGCTGGCCGACTTGTGCCCCCTCCCAGAACCTTGCCCTCGACCAGGGAAGGAACGTTACAGTGCTGATGCTGTGACAGCAGCAGCCAAAACACTGGTGTGTTCTCAACACCCTTCTAGCTACCAATGCAGAGCACAGCACTGTGAGGGCTGCTGTGAGGAAAGGAACTCCAGCTCAGCCAGACCCAACACACTAGGGATGCTTGTGCCATATCACACAGTGGCCAGGGAGTGACACGGCACCACGGAGTGAAGATGACCCAGGGCATAGGTGGCCAGAAGGAAAGAGGGAGTGATGCCACCCACACCACTAAGGCTGTAAGGGTAGTTAGAAGCATCCTGAACCCACCTATCAGACCTGTACAAATCTTAATACAAACTACAATAACAGTGGAATGTGACTGATAGGTGGGCCCATTTTACAAGTCCTATTTGTTTTCCAAAATCTAATGCCTGAATCAACCTCTAAAATACATTATTCTTGTTCTAGACTTTCTAAATTGAAAAGGAAACAAGGTGTTGAGTTTTGCCTTAACATGGGTATTTTGGCAATAAAATGAAGACTTATATGGGCTTTGTGCTGGTAACTGCATTGCTGTGCTTAGCACAGGAGGGGAATAAGACCCAAAAATAATAGTTCTAGAGATCTGAACCTCTCCGTCCCCACAGAAAGATTTGGCTCACCTGCCACTTGTTGGACACATCTCTCCCATGTTTTTCTTGAAGGAGTTTGAGATGGATGGATTGATTCTCTCCCTTCCTCTGCCCTCCCCCAGTTTATTACCTGGGCACGGCACGTTTTAGCAAAAAAGGTAGAACCTTGCTAGTGTAGTACTGGGCAGCAGAAAAAAGCAAACCTTTCTCTCCTGCCTACCGAATTCTGAACACTTGCCTCACTACTAAGCCAAAATCCTGATTTTAATATCCACAAAATAAACAAAGTATCAAGAATGTGAACTTCGAAGTTAGTCCTGCCTTGAGGAGGAGGTTGAACTGGCTGCCAAGTACTGAAGTTTAAACATACTTCATCTTAAATGCATAAGTTCCAATTACAAAGGCATGGGAAAACAATCTCCCTCATTACTCCTGATTCTCTGTTTGTCACCTGACCAAAAAGAAGATACTTGGCAGCTTTTAGTTTTTGAGTTCTACTGCCTGACAAACAAAGGACAATATGCATATACTTTCTTGTGTCTGAAGAAAAGAAGATTATCTTCCTCAGCAGGCATTCCACACTGTAGCATTAATACATATAATTCTGCTGAGGCCATTTACATAATTTTATATTGCTTCACCTGACTCTTCCTACAGTTTTGGTACTGCATATGCAATGGTCACATGAGCTCAGTAGATTTATACCCTATTGTACAAATTTCATCATATTAGTAGGGACAGCTGAAATTTGATGTAACTGACACTTAAGTTGAAAGTTCACAGCTTGATGACCTAAGAAACTTCCTAAAATTATTTTAAGAAATTTAGTAATCTTACTTTGATCTTCCTATTTTGACTTGGTTTGAATATGCACTAAGAAATTACTATTCTAAAGCTAGGATTATATCTCCTGTATATATATATATATGGAGTTGTTGCTACTGAGCTCATGGGAAAACACCTAGGGAGTATAAAGACTGTTTCATATTTGGTCCTGAAAGAACGAGAATACTAATGAGTTGAAAAATGGATGTCTTAAACAGAGGAGAGAGACAGCCTCCACAAAGGGTCTGAGGTGGCAGAAAGCAGTAGTCAGAGCAACTGTAGTCTCATCACTTGTCATGTCTCTAAAAATAACTACTATCAGAAGTTATTTTTACTGTAATATCAGTAGATTTTGCTTTACAGTATTGCATACTTGCTAGATGGTCAATAGGTCAGACACACCTAGGAATGTCTTTGCATCCATTTAGAATAACTGTACATAAAGCTCATTTATCATGCTTTGGTAAAAGACAGGTCTTTCAGCCTGTTCTTATTTCTCTTTTTAATCATGTTAATAAGAAAACAACCCAAACGCCACCACCACAAAAACACCACAACCCTCAACCTGTAGGGACCAGACACAAACATTACACACAATTTGCCAAACCTGCCCCTTTATCAGTGTGCATTTCTGCACTTCTCGTGCTTTCATTTGCATCTCTCTGTTCCCAACAGTAACTTGGGCACTGGAGAGTATTCTATTAAGGCAAGCAGCACTGATTGATTGCTGCCCGGCTCCCCGCAGCGCCCCCCATGCCAAGCTGCTCACAATGGGCTCATTGCTTCCTTCCATCACCTTCGCCTGAATGCCTGAAGCAATGTATCCGTATCTAAGCTTCAGATCAGGTTTTCAAGGAGCAAAGGACCTAATTAAATCAACTGGAAAAGGGGTTTAATCAATAGCAAGCTATAAACTCACATCTTTGTTTTATCTGTAAGTACATAAATTACAAAAGAAAAGTTGAATGCAGGAAAAGAGATAGAGAAGCACTATCCAATCTACGCTATCCAATGCTTCCATTAAATTAAGCCTCGAACTATTAAAAAGAATAGCTTGAATTTCAATGAGGAAATGCAATATTCATTGTATGCTTTAATTGGGCCAGGTGAAAAACTATAATTTTTTCCCTGTTCTCAGCTTTTCTTTTCAGCTTGCAATTTCTGCTCTTTTACAAACCTTTCCTTCAGCTATTCAAGGTACAAAATTCTATTCAATTTCCAGTATATCCTAGAGGGTAATTTTAATCACATATTGCCATCTCTGTCTTCACCCATTCCGTTTGGAATGCACCATAATAGATATACATTCTTCTCAAATATGTCTTGATTATTCACAGTTTCCACAGTAATCTTACTTTTTTAATTTTTTTTTTTCAAACACTTATGTGTGCTGTGTTATCTCCACAGCACATGGGCTATTCTGTGCTGTTAAAAGGGGCTTTGGCCATCCAAATGGCATTAATAACCCGAAGTACCACTTTGGTTTCCTCTTTTCAAGAAAGTTGTCAGATTTTTCCCCTCTGTTCACATTGCTCTTGCCTTTATAAGCCAGAGGCTCCAGTAGTATTTTCATGACATTGTTTATAGGCTTTTGTTCCAGACTACACAAGGTTGAAGCAGTGAGCAACACCACACCTGTGTACAGTGTTCCACACTACATGCCTGCACCTCAGACATGTTGGTCTCCAGCAATTTCTTCAAGAGAGCATTTTAAAAAGTACAGAGTCCACTTCATATAGACCACACCCCGCTGGGCCTGCTTTGCTGATTTTAATTTATTTGCAAAGTAGTAAACAAACTTTCTTCTCACTCTTGCTTTTTATCTGCATGCTGGTACTTCCACATGCGAAATAAAGAGAGGATGCCATATTTCTAAAACGTTACACAGCATTTACCTAAAGAACACTTGATGCCAGATCTGCAGCTTGCTTTCCACAGACATATATGGAGATGCACTTAGAATTTCCCTGAAATCCCACGGTAGCAGTTTTCACTTTTCTTTAAGCCAAATGGCAAACTGGCATGGACATAATAAAAAATATACCTAAATAGGTAAATACTATATATATGTGTGTGTGTGTGTACACACACATAAAAATAAGGGTTTTTTCTTTCTGGTAGTAGTTGCCTAAACCAAAACGAATCAACCTGACTCCTTTTCCCTCCCCTGGGTTCCTTCAAAATGAGATTGATGCACATACTCTGAATCCAAGCCCATGGCAAGTGTTGAATCTGCTCATGAACTAGAACAAAATTTGAGAGGTGGGGTGTCAGATATAAACTTCTGCATTTGCACATGGTGAAAATGGGTACCTGAAGAGACATCCTTCAGAGCTCTCCCTGCAGAGCAGCCAGCAGCAGCATCTCTCCTCACCAACCATTCCCCCTGCACAGGCCAGCCAATTAATTAACACATCCGAGCTCAGGACAACCTACTAGTCCCTCCTGCTGTCAAAATGCAGGTGGGGAAAGCTGAGCTAGGCACCTCTAAGTTAACTGCATGTACTTTGGAGGGACCAAGCTACATCTGGAGGTGGAGTTGTCATGACTAAGCTGTGACAAGAGAGAGAAAAACCTGAAAGAACATGCTTGATTTCCCTACAAAAAGCCTAAATAACATGTTTGCCAAAGAGAAAAGGTAAGTAATGTTCTCAGAGGAACATTATTATGCTGGCGACAGCCACCAATTCACCTTTTCCATCATCCTTCTGTGAGGAAGCTGCAATGAGACACAAATCAAAATCTGTAACCATCTATTACTACAGTAATCTAGTTTTTTACAATAAAAATTTCAAGAAATCTTAGATGTGCAATCGATGCCAGATGCTGGGTTTAATAAAACAGATTATTCAAAAAAAGCATTTGCTGCTTAGCATTGACTCAGTAGTTTTTTTTCAAGCCATTATTCATCTTCAAAAAACTTAGGGACCCCATTGCTCTCTTTGCCCTACAAATCACTGGCTTACATTAAGCCTGCAGTAGTATTTTCTCCTCTTCCCATATTGCAGTGCTCATTTATTACTATCTATATCAAAAAGAAAGAAAAGGTGGAGAAACATAACTTACATTTTAAGCCTTGTTTAATTAATTAAATGTAAAGGACCCTATATCTTCCCACATAAACTACATTTTTTATGGTTACAGCCATGCCATTTGGATATATATTTTCAGAAAGAATGAAGAGAAGACTTGCCGTTAGTTTCTAGTTATTTTTTAAAATGAGGGGGGGGAAAAATATTCAGAAAATAATAAAAAAAAGAGTGAATAATTCTAGTGAAATTCATTTAAAAGTTATTTTAAAATCAGCTTTACTTACTATCTTCAGTGCACAAATATTTTAAAGTCATCACTTTATTCAACTTTGCATTATGCTAGTAATAATTAATATCTTCAGAATGTTTAACTGATGCCTGTTTCCAAAACATAGTCTATATATGAATATATACATGTTTTACACAAGTCTGTGGTGATGATAAACAGTATAAACTCCTTATTAATGTCTTTAGATAAAATAAAAGAATGATGTATAAAACCATATCAGATTTACATCTGAGAAAAAGAAATAATTTAATCTTCAATACATGAACCATCAGACCATGCCACAAGATTTCCTCTTCTGCAAAATAAATTGGACAGTAACACACTTCAAACGCACCCTCCAACCCAACTGGTGGTTATTAAAAATAACTGATGTATTTGTAAACTGCTTCACTTGGCACGTAAAGGGTTGACATGAATTTGTTTGCTATTTTCTTTCTTTGACATGTTTAAACTAAAAAGAAAAGTTGCACTTGATGAAAATGGGGGGTGGAAGAGTTAATTAAAAATCATACAGCATGCAGTGTCTTGTGCTGTTTTCAAGGTATGGTAAACAACAAAACAATTCTATCAGGGGGCTATATATCAGACTGATCACATCGTGAAGAACTGAGCTTGCAACTTGAAAATTTAATCAGCTCCAAAATCAGAGAGCCATTTTAAATAAGCAGTTTTAATGTTAGGTTTTGTTTGTCTGATTTGTCTCATCTTCAGGTAGAAATGTCTGTGGAAAGGAGACTTTCTTCTACTTACTGATCATCAGAGATTTTCAGTTTGGGTCCTGTTTGCAAGGAAGTCTTGGGTCACTAAAACTGTAAAAAACTAACACCTGCACTGAGAATCTGGCTTATGTAATCAGTTTGGATGCTGCAATCATTTTTAAGGTAAGTAATTCTCTGGTCTTTTGATCCAGAGACAGTAACAAAGATCTTATCAAGCCTATGTCCCTAAAATGGCAAAAGTGCTAAATCCAGATACAAAGGTGTTTGAAGAGCAGAGACAGTATAAAATTCTCATTATATCCAGAAAAAACATGCTACTTCAAAATAAATACTTTGTGCTCGTAGCTCAAGAAAATGCCAAGAGACTACAACTGTTGACATTTATATAAACAACTAAATGTGTCTAATGAAAGGAAGCTAAGTCAAACTTAGTTTATGCTCACTAATTTCCAAGCTCTGATAATGTACTGGCTGCATTTTTTATTTTAATGAAGTTTTTAATGTCTGTTGTTAACTACTGTTAAATGACCAACTTTCTACCACATCTGGCTTCTAATTACACATAAGGAGCAGATGCTCGAAATGCTCTACCATTTGAGACAGGAGATGAGACTTTCCCTTACAAACATATCAGTTCCATGCATCATTTATGTTTTATAACAGCCAAAAACTCTTCAAAATTACCTTTCCCTATTCCTAGCAGCTGGGCTGGGTTTGTATTAATCTGATGAGCCTTTACAAGATTCACCAAAGAGCAAAAGGAATCTATGTGGATGAAAATAAAGCTCCTCCAGGAGTACCAGCATGAACCTCACAAAGCACTGAACACTTACAAGACCTGCTGAAGTAAAAAAGGATGCACAGATGCTTGGCAGTGCTAGGAACAAGGCTTGTGGCCTTGGGTCATTAAAGAATGGATGAAGTAGACTAATTTGAAACAAACATGAAGCTTTAGAGTATGGTTCCAGGAATGGAACAGAGACACTCAAGTTCCCAAATCCTCCAAGTATGATAGATAACAAAAGTGACATGGACAGATCACAGTATTTTCCACTTTTGATTTTAAAAAAGAATCCTGTACAAAGAAATTTTAATCTTCTATTTCCAAATCAAACATCAGATAATGGACCAGAACTGTAACATTGGTGATACATGTGTAATGAGTTCCTTGCTTTGCTTTCCCCATTTGGGTAACATTTGACTTTGATATTTATGCAGAACTTTGTTGGATGGAAAAATTAAAGAAAAAACCTTATGCTGCATTCTACTGTCTTCTCACAGCCCAAAATTATCTTCCTTTTTTGCTCTATTTCATTTTTTAATGAAATAATCCAGAATCAAGTCCAGGAATTTTACTGTCTTCAAGTAAGTACTGAAATTTCCTGCCTATTAAAATCTAAGCCTATAAATCCAACATATAAATGTCATTGTTCTTTTGTGGTCAACTGACACTATATATAATATAGACACACATTTGTTTTACTATTTGAAGCATTACAAAGAATACAATAATTTGTTACTGTAATGGCAGTATTTATATAAATGCTACACCTGTTTAAGTGTACTGTAATTAATACAGATAGTGGTGTAACCTGAGAATTTTAGAAGCTACAGCTTGAAACAGACACCATCACTTCAGGGTTGAAAATTCAAAGAAAACATATTAATGCTGTTTGTTTTTCAATTTTTTTTTTTTTTTAATCTTTAATTTATCTGTATTTCCTCAAGAAAAGTTTTCAGTAAAGCTTATTGGTGTTGTGTGATGCTGAGCATCTTTATTATCCTCAGTCAATTACCAAGTAACTCAACACTGCAAATGGCAGGGCTAGGTGGTACCTCTCCCTGTCTCACAGTGGCTTTCAAATATCCTTCAACTATGTCCCACAGAGCAGTATTTTAAGAATGGGAAAGTTCAAGTGTTCTTTTCATTCAGTATTGTAATATTCCTCTTCAGCTGTCTGCAAGGGTAAAACAAATTCTTAATATCCCTGTGCAAATTATGATTGTCCGTAGGATGTCGACATTGAGATATTTAGAAGCGGAGAAACTAAATTGTGACAATTTCCCCATTTCTCATGGATTATGGAACAGCTGTCAGATGGTAACAACTTACACCATTAAGCTAGTCTGCATTTGAACTGGTGACCTAGGAGTGAAATATTCTCTCTCTCATGATCTTTCATTCTCTCCTTAACAAGGCCCCTGAGTCTTTTGCTTTTCATTGAATAGATCTTACTTTTTTCTTTCCTTTTTTTTTTTTCTTTTCCCCCCTTCACCCCACCCATGCATTTTCACAATTATCCAGTAGGATCAGTCTGACTGGTGAATCTCTTTCAGACACTCATGATCAGGGACAGAACAATTGCTGGCTAGAGAATTAAAATATGGAAAGGGTAAAAGGCAACAAAGAATACCTACGTTTTACCACATATATGAGACATGTTATAAGTTATTTGAAGACTAGAAGTCAAAATGAAGACAGGAATGTAAAGCATAATGCTACATTTTTATGGATGTACATATACACACACTTGCACAGCATACACTGAGTTAACCAGCACTGAGACTGAGCAAGAATAAGTAGAGAGCTCATGCTGACAGAAAAGCACTAAGCTCAAAGAAACTATATATCAATACATCTGCCAAAATGCCACAGTGAATGAACAACTCATCCCAGAAATATCACACTTTCTTACTGTCCAAGTCCTGTAACATTATTAACAAGCTGACACCTCTTAAAGACTCAACAAACTCCTGCAGGATTTTACTGAACATACCCTGAGGCAATGGATGTTGTAGAACTATAAAAATCACAGAAAGATATACTAGAGTGAAAAAAACCCAAAACTCCACCATCAAAAGACAGAAAGCTGTCAAACTGACTATATATTTATACATGAGAAATGCAGAAAACTAGAAACAACATAAAAGAGGAATAGATAGCAACGGCTTAATCCTCCATGCAATGAAGAGTGGATGACAGCCAAACACCGAGGAGAAAGGAAAATAAAAAAAAACTATCATTAAGAAAGGGTAGAAAGGGTATCAAGCATTCAGGAGCCCCAAATCACAACTATGTTTTCATGCCATCCTTCTTAACATAGTGGACAAGTAGCAAAGTGGAATTGCCAGCAGTTAGCCCTATTTAAAAGACTTGGCATAGCTAATTCCATGGATATGCAATACTAAATAGGAGTTAGCAGTAGAAGAGTAAGTTAAAAATTACAAAACATACTTTTTTTTTTTAAAATAAAAGCAACTGAAATAGCTGCTTCTGCTATTTTTAGTCAAATTTTTTTAAAGAAGTATAAAAAGAAGTTCACAACCAATATATAACTACATATATAAAGATATACTTAAATGATTCAGCAAAGGATCTGACCTGAGGCACACACACCAGGCATGTTTTCCTGTCAACTAGACAATTGAAGTTAAACGTGGAGTCTCTTGCAAGTGAAGGTGCTACTTAATGTTTTAGTGTTTAATTTAAGCAGGAATTCTAAGTACTTGCATGTTTCTGCAAGCTAAGGGTTAAATTATTCTCTTCTGTTTGAACTATAACCAAAAAGCATTTTATGAGTGCAATAATGCACTTCAATAAATGGAGCTCACAATGGATACTCACTTTTCTCTGGGGAATGAAGAAAACTTGTATCCTCTTTCTGCCTCACCACACACTGCCAGTCTAAGGTATCTTTTGAAGGCACACAGCCAGCTGAATATTACTGGTTATATTTCACTTATATAGATGCAGGAAGCAGTTAAGCGTAGCTCCTCACCTAAGGGATAAATACTGTCATCTCTCCAACTCTTACCCTCCTTACTTGCCCAGAAACTAACTTAGACTATTTCTTAACTCCATCTAAATTTCCATTTCAATTTTGGGAAAAAATTGTGAGGTAATTGCAGAAAAGGGCCATAAAGTTACATCCCCAATATTTAAATTCTCATATTGATACTACAATAGCAAACCTATTACCATAATAAAAGGTATATGAATATAAATAAATGTTACACTTCATTTGTGTCAGCATTTACAGAAAACAATATGACAGAGAGCAGGGCTCCAGGGATTCATCTGACGTTATTGCACAACCTCTTCGCCCAGGATATGCCTTTAGCTGCCCTGCTACAGACAGATTACACAAAGGAAGATCTACTGTTGGCTTTTGAATGGAAGTCTCAGAGACTGATCTGTGCTACAGAAAGAATTCACTAATGGGAAGGCAAAGAGTGTCACCTGTATAAAACAAAACAAAAAAAACCACCCCCAAAGCACGAAACACCTAACAATTTAGCACCCAGTTAAATACTCTCTAAAGAATGTTTCTCTGAAAGGGCCTCTGTGAAGACTCTTCCTGCATGCATCTCAAGGAACAATGGCTGAGATTTCCCATCTCAAATTCAGATTAAAATTTCATCATTCCATTTCAAAAGCAATGAAATACAAGAGAGGGTTTTAGTTTCAGAGGATGTAAAACTTAACAATAATGAAATGTACCCTGAAATATAAGGAGATAGTGCTACATTCCTGGATACAACTCACCAAACTAATTTCTGAAAACTTAATAAAAACTGGCATTGTGGTAAAACTAACAAACTCATTTTAACCGATTACTTTTAATGGAAGTGCATCACATATTATAGACCACTTTAAACCTTCAAGAATTTTGGGGTACTCTGCTGCACAAGGATTTCCAGCATTCCAGATGGGGAATATCATACACTATCATGAAGAGTGATGCTTCAGGAAAGAGCTTCTTGCCACCTTAAACTGCAGAAGGAAAAGAGGGGGTGTGGGGGGAAATAAAGCAACTCAATGGGCTCCTTTAAAGAGAGACTCCTACTGGTCCTGGGCATATTGGATAGCACCTCATACCATGAGAAAAGTCAGGAAGGTCAGAGCTGTTACTCACAGCAGAAGGCTACTAAAGATTTTGAAGGTCATTAAAGATCATTTAAATGATAGCCTTTAGTTTATTCAGCAAAATAGAGGGCTGTCTTATTTCCACATGCAATCACTTAGAGACAGATGCAGTTCACAAATATAAAAAAAAATTACCTTTTTCATAATTTTAGTTTTCAATGCTAAGTGCTCAATTAACTGCTTTCTGTATTTTGTGTTTCAGGCACATCAAAACATCAAAACTCTCCAAGTTTCCAGTCCTTACAATGTCATGGGATGAGGGCAAAAAAAGAAATTTAAACATCTACAATATTAACAGCTTGGCCTATCAATTCCTTTAAAATGAACAGGGGAGGAGCAATCCCAAAAAACCTATGGATCACATGGCATGCCTGAGGCCTTCTAGGGAGAAGTACAAGGCAAAGGTTCCCTGCAAAATTTCCCTGAATAAATGACGTTAAGGTTGAATCACAGCTCTGAAGGAAGCACTTCTTTGACTTTTTAAAAATTATTAGTAACATCACATGAAGAATTCATTTAAAGCCATAATGTAAGAGCTGCATTTTAATACTGTCCCACTGCTGATCTTTAATAGCTTTTTAGATGTGCATCACTTGAGGATGAATTTTGAAGGAAATAAAAAGCCAACTAGAAAGTTACATGGCTGTATAAAATAGCAATACAGGAAAGCCATTTGTGAATATATTAAGCCTGACCTTAAAGGGGTGGAAATTTACAATGCTTCGTTTTACACCAGCTGAGAATCTCACTTATTGAATTTAAGGTGACATTTCCCCTCCATTTTTTATTTATTTCACATTCATTGCCAGTTCTCTGTACATTGTATGAACCGATGTGAACTAAACCTATTAACTGCTGTATACAAAAGCATGATGACATTAAAAATAATAAAGCTCAAATTCTGCTCTTTCTTTCCATTTTTCCCTCCTTCAGTATTATTTAGAATTCTCTTTCAGAACTTGATAATTCTTCTTGGCACTATTCAGACTACCTTATCTTATTTCAGTAAATAAAACAATCCAAAAATTAAAGTGGAGAGTGCAGAAAGTAAGTTAAAGACTAAAGATAAATTGAAGGTGCTCTAAAGTGGTAAAAATAAATTGATTTTTACTGCTGTGAAACCACCTGAAATAGGTTGCTTCAGCAATTTTGTGCCATGTGATAGAAGCCTGACCTGCCCCACACATCAAGGCACAGGGGTGAGGTTCACTGCAAGGCCAGTTCTCAACTGAGATCCATCCTTTGCACAGGTGGTGGGAGAATGATGGGGGTCTTGGCCCCTTCCTGCAGCATTCCTACTCCTGCAGTAGGGCTGGTAGAGAGCCTGTACTCCCTTGGAAAAGCAAAAGACAAACAGGAAATATTTTATTTAAATGTTTTATTTCCCAGGACCATTACAGATACTGCCTTTTATTTGAGGTGAATAACAAGACAACCAGCATATGCAGAGAGGTCTCATATGTGGAATACAGGGGCATGAAAAGAAGAGAATAAAAAGGAAAAGAACTGAATGTAAGAAAATTATATGGGGACTGCTGACAAAGAATAGAAGAAAATAGTAAGAAAAACAGCCATCTTCTGCAACAGGTACAACCAGAACCCATTTATTCTACAATAAGAAGTTCAACCTAAAATGACTGGGCAGCACGTGGCTTTGCAGGAGCACACTGACACATACTGGAAAGCTGAAGCTGATGAGATGCTTGAAATGGAAAGCATTCTTACCAACTAACAAACTGGAGTAAAAGAACCTGTAGGTAATCCTTGCATTCTGCCACTGGATATTACTCCATGCCATTAATTGGACAGCACATTTACACTTCAGATGCTCTCAAAGCTGCAGTGCTGTACTTTGAATATAACACAGAATGTGGTAGAGGGAAGTAGGAGACTAGTAGCTGTGAAGGAAGCAGTTTGGATATAGCACTCGGGAGGCTGTAACAAACAATACAAAGTAGCTGATTGATCATTGAGAAAGCACTCTCATGTCAACAATCTTGGCTACTAAGCAAAACTGATGAGATTATAAAACCAATCCAACTGCTGTAGCTCTTGGACTTCCAACATCTATTAGAAATAATTTGAGCCCCCTTTCTGATGAAACTTATCCTCTTACCCTCAAAAGCACTCAAAAAATGATCCCTGAATGTCAGAAAATAATGTACAAGTTCTTGCATCACATCCTAGTCTTAATCTGTGATCTTCAGCCTCAAATTCTCAGACTGCTGAGATATTATAAACTTGTCATTCAAATCCAATCTATACATATCCTCAGGAAACACTTTAATGTCAATAAAACATCCTGCTTATTGTACAAGTACTTTTGTTGAAGCAGATTTTGCTTCCTAAAAACATTAAGTCATTTAAGTTCACAGCTGTATTTGCCTCTCTTGAAAACATAATTTTCTCTCTACAAGAAAAAACCCATCAAACAAAAAAGCACCCAACAAAACACACACAAAAAAAGTTTTTTTAAAAAAAAGCCAAACACCAAAACACAAGAAAAACAACCCAAATACTAATCTGTTCCGACATCTTAGAAAAATAATTCCATAGGAATGATATTTTCATGTAAGACTACATATTCTCAAACTCCATCTTCTGCATTTCTTTGAGCACAGGTAAGAGTGGCTTTTAACTAAGCTTAATATAAGTGTCTATAACCATTGAAGAAATGCAGGTACCTTCAGGTACATGACTCACCTTAAATACCTGTTCTAGGAGGAAGTCACCCTCTGGACACACCCACTGCCCCCCACTGATTATTTGGTCAAGCTGTTAGTGTGCAAGTCTGACCTGAAGATAACAGACTTGGGATGGCAGATCCTTCCCACTTATGGACAATTAGTTAACATTTTAGTATGATTAAAAACTGGAGGGAAATAAAACTGTTCCTCTCAACACATCTAGAAGCCACGTCCAACACCCAGCCTGCAAGGGAGTCAATCACAAAACTGTTAAACCAGATGGTTTTCTCCTCCATTCTCTGTATATTGAAGGTTTTGCTCATTCCCAGTCATTTCCTCATTGTCACTCATCTGTGATTGCACTTTCCATCTGTATTGCCGTATGCTGAGTGATAAGGTCATATCAAAATCCTATCCATAATTTTAAAAAACCTCCAAGTCTGTTATATAGCAGCTTAAGCAAACAATACAAGATTTTACAGCAGTATTAAAAAAACCCTCACAACTCCAGTCTCAAATAAAAGCATAACCACTCTCCAAGTACACGAGTATAAAACTAGTGTTACACACAAATTCTGCTTGTGTTCAAGCTTGTCCTTCTCAAACATCAAGATTCTGATGGTTTTAGGGTGTTTTTGTCACATCTGATGAAGAGTATTTTCTATTTATTATAGATTAATACACAAAGAATAATAGACTATAAGGTATTCTTTCTAATACCCATGATCTAGACAAGGAAACCTGGAAGTGGCTGAAGTAAAGTAGTTCACAACAAAAGGGGTTTCTTTCTCTGTCTCATGTTTCTGCCTCACCCTGGCATTCTAAAATACCCAACAAAATGCTGGTGAAATTTATGTAGATACTAAGACCTCCAATGTCTCTCTCAAATTGCTGACTCAATACCCTTCCAGGATGTTACTTCTCATGGGTGATGAAGCAAAGAACACCTTAATCTGCACATGTCAAGATAAGTAAAATTCATGTCAGGCCTTGCAAAACAAAGCTACTGGTGCAGAAGGTCACTAAGCACTTCAGGCCAAACACTGAACTAAGGAACTGATCCTGCAAACTTTTGCTCGACAACACAGAGTCAAAAAAGAATATGTGAATCTGTGAATTCTCTATTTCACATAAGAATATGTGAAAATAAGTGAGGATAAGCCTTTGTTCAGGGGCTTTTGCATAAACAGGAGGTATTATCCTGCAAATTTACTGTTGGCTCTGGAATTTTTAGATTGGGTCACATATTAAAAACTCTTAGTTATTCCCCAATAATCTGGGAAGAACTGTGTGTGTGAACATAGTCAATGGAATACTAGTTCAGCAAAGCATTTAACCTTGTGCTCTACAAGTATTCCAACTCAGCAAACCTCTTTGCCTCAGATGAAAATTTAAAATTCTCTAGGTAATAAACACCTATGGAGAAAGCCACCAGATACTGAAATTATGAGCTCAGGGGAATAGTTTTGATGCCTATGTAAACTAACAGCAGTGCTCAAAATAGCACTGGCCCACATAGTCAACCAACAGCTACATAACTGCAAAACAAGAGGGAAGAAAGAGCTGAAGGTAAAAAATAAAAAAAATAAAAAAAAGGAAAAAGTATAAAACATTAAAAAATATAACCCAGTTTGAATGCTTCCAACTAGATGTTTTCCTTGCTCAGTACTGAGAACATCAGTCAACAAGGACAAGGAGGTACATGAACACAGAACTGCTTCTCCAGTGTGACTGCCCAACTACTGAGAAGGTTCTTAAGTCTGAGGTCAAACCTGCATCTTTTTATTTTTGGTATGGGTTTTTCTTTTCCTGAATTTATTTAGTGGATGTTTTAATCCATTCTGGCGATTGCAGCATTTACATTTGCCAATGTAGACTGCATAGTACAAAAAAATCAATTTCTTTGCATTTCTTAAATGTAGTGCTCAAACAGAAAAATCAGTTTCCAACAACCAAAGCAGTATTTGGTTAGTTTGGTGCTCCTTATAGACAGAAAAACCTTTAGTTGCTGGCTCCAGTATGGATGGTCAGGGAGAACCTGGTACAGTAGCACGGGCAGGTCAGGGGGTTGCTCAGTGTCACAACAGGTACTATGATGCCATTCCTGGCATTTCGCAAAGCTTTGCAGGAGAAGCATGAAACTTCTACATTTGGGTCTTTTCAAATGCTCTGTTCATCTGCTTCTAGCACAAACCTAAATCTATTCCCTTAGCAGGTGGGTCTAAGGGCCACTTTGTCAAGCTCTATGGCCAGTTTTTGTTAATCACCCTCCTGCTGCTTTCAATGCAAAGGAAAGGCTGAAGCACTTTATTTACACTGATGCTGCCTCCAATCTATAAATGGAGATAGTAAAGCAGATGTCCCTGCACCACTCTGCCTTCACAGCTGCTGGCTAGGAAGCAGGAAAGCACTGATATTGATTATGTTACTTTTGGGCTTCCTATGGGAAACAAACTTGGTTTGTGTTTGTTATCACAAGTTATAGTCTTCTGGATAGATTAAGTATTACTGAGAATGACAGCAAAAAAGTAATTTTGCCTTCAGTCTCTGTTTTCTCTCAGTGTCTCTTGTGAGTTGGAATCTAAAATGAGCATAACATTAGAGAAGAAGAAAAAAATCCAAACTTCTCTGTATTAAATAACATAAGCTTAGCATAATGGGGGGGAAAAAAGGCACAGAAAATGAAAGAAATTAAAACCATAAATGTAAATATAAAGTTAAGAAGACACTCTGAAGTATTAATTTGCAGACTCCAATAATCACCAACAAGCTAAATACAGGCTGCTCTACAGGGGATGTATTTCCTGGTATTCCATGTCAGGGTTTTTACTTTCTTGATTTTATATGATTTCAAACATCAGGGCTGGCTAATACAAAACAAAATCTTCATGGAGGAAGGGAGAGGGAGAATAAATTACATCAGTAGCACAAGCCAACAGGTTGTGGGGTTTTGCAATCATAAAATTCTACATCACATTATTCACAAAAAGCTCAAATTCATACAATCAGGACTAACCCAAATTTGGAAAGAAACAAACCTAAAAGCTATGGTCAGTGTTAATACTTAAACTGAGTTACTTAGATTGAAGTCTTAAAGTACTACAAAGCATGTTATTACAGCTAAATTGTGGTTTAAAAATTTTCAGAAAGGTGAGCATGGATTTGTGAATGAGCCTTATTTAGCTTCACAAACACCAAGTGAAAAAACAAGCCTTTTTGTGTCTCTAGACTTGATACATAGAAGCTACTTTCTTTAATTAGAACCCAACACGTCTTGTAATTTCAAGGTACTCGGGTAGAACTCCAATATGAGATTTTCACTGATTTTTACCTTTTGTTCATTTGACAACTACTAAATTTCTGTGAGGCACACGGCAGATTTCAAAGGCAGTGGAAGGGGATTGGGTTCTTCTCCTGTTTGAGGGATTTTCAGAAGCAGTTGGTCTAAATTCACTCCAAAATCCCTCCGTATGGAGATTAACAGTCTTTCATTTACATAAGGAAATATTTTCCTCAAATCTCACAGTTGTCATGCACAGTAGCGACTCTGGGCTATACCTTTGATTACATTATAAATTAATATTTGTCTTTGGTTTCCAATCAATAGGAAAGAGTATTTTGTCAAAAGGCACGCTGTTGGCAACACTTGAGCATATTCATGAGGGCTTAGCAGTGATTACGGTGCTCAGGCACACGCAGCAGCAGAGCTTCCCTCATCCATGCTTTGTGTGCACTGCACCTTGCATCCTTCCTGGAGATTTTCCATAGGCTCTAATAGCTCCCAATAGGCCTCCCCATGGCACAGCTCCGCACAGCTGGGAAGCCCACGTTGCTATGGAGCACCACCACCATTACTGAATAAAGGTGCAAAACAGTGCATTACAGCTGACATGCAGCTATGGAAGGCATTAAGTGTCTTTACCGAGCTGTCACTTCCAGCCCTGTGGGAGACAGAGGCAAGTCACGGGGCCGGGAAAATAATATAGTGCATTAGCAATAACTGTGACAGAAAGCTGAAGGGGTTACGCAGAATTAGTTATACCACATATGGCTGTACTTGGCAAAGGATGACTGGACTAATATTGACTGTCTCAAAGCATACAACTCTGCTCTGGCCTTTCAGAAACTTAATGGTATTGCTAGAATGATGACCTGACAAAGAGTTATTGCCTCTATTAAATAAATATATACATGTATTAGACATTTATATATATAAAATAGACAAATATGCCTATTAATTTATCTGTATGAGAATTGAGCTGTACTCTCTTTTGAAACTTCCACATGCTACCCTTATTCACTGGCCTATGAGCTGTGAATGCACACCCCAATAGCACAGTTTATGCCTTGTAAGCACATGTAAGTAAGCCAAGTAGTGCTCTTCGCTATTTTGTATTTCTGACACTCACTTCTGTAACTTGGAAAAATTTCCATACAGTCAAATACAGTAAATCAGGTAACATTATGATCCATCAAGTGTCCCAGATGCTGCCAACATCTTTGGTTCTCGGAGTCACACTCATTATAAAATATCCTCATTCATACAAACTTTTAACCTGATTTAAACAAGACAGAAAACACAGACTCTTATTTTCCCTACAGATTTTTTTTTTTCCCCGAGGAGCACTATATCAACAGGCAGGTGGCCATACAAAATCCATCAGTTGTTGCCTGATATAATAGCAAAGTCAGCTCTTGTATTAAAATACAGTTTACAGACTTTATGTAATTCCTTCCAGTTTAAGCTCTCATGTTCCTTTTACATGTTTGAAAACCTCTCAGTAAATGAAACGCTCCACTGGGATGCAAGTTTGCATGCACCATACACATACACACATGGAATCCTGATCTTCATAGAACACAGTGATTGTACTGACTACACAAACAATAGGGTCAGAGAAGAAGCACTTTTAGAGTTACAATTACAGCTGTGGTACAGGTTACCTTTACTTAACATATTAGATCCAGAGTCATCTCAGGTATGAATTCAGTTAGGTATGCGGCTTCTGATCAGCCCAAGGCACTGCCCATCTCCTATCATTTCTGTACACAGCACTGTCCCTACCAATTCACTAATGATTATTACTACAGATCACAATGCAGGTCAATATTAGCCTGTCCATTAAGGGTTTTGTTGTATTCTGGCAGTATTTAGATGTTTCCCCTTTTCCAGTGCAACACATGTTCTGGAAGCAAGAGTTTTAGCTCCCAAAGATCCCAAGACCTCTTTTTTTTTTTTTCTAATTAAGACTTCTTGTTTACTTTCAACATGGCTGAGTATTGTTTTATGTCATTATTCCAGAGCATCTTTTTTCTTTTTGAAAATGCAAAGCAATTTTTTGCTACCAGTTTTAACAAGAACCAAAGAATTGAGAGGTTTATTTTAAACCTAAGTGGGGAGATTTGCTTTTACAAGAAATCCCTTCAGTTTTATGAGTCAGATGGATAACACTTTAAAGACTTATGGAAATGTAAGCCTGTCCCACATTTCTCAGAGCTATCACAACACACAGAACATGGAGTTAAATTCTATCTCCACTATAAAAGCAGCAAATTAAATCAGACTGTTTTAAATCTATAATGATCTTAATTTGATCTTCAACTAGGTTATTACAAGGACAAGCATAGGCAGAAGTTTTAAGGGAACAAAGTACTGCTAAGTAAAACAATTCAACACATAAATTACACTTAATCAGTAAAACCTGGCCCAAATGCAAAAAGTGGATGAAGACTTAGTTAAAAAAGAAATCCCGAGTTTAAATAAAAGTAAAGTAGGGGGCAAATCGTAAGCATTGCCTATTTAACAGAGGATGAAGAAAGCAATCCTTCTCCAAGCATAGCTCCTTTCAGTATCCTTACACCTACAGCTGCCTGCACATTACAGGTTATTTTGATGCGCCCCGGCCAAGCTTTTTTCCACTGTTTACATTTGCCCATTGTCTGACTTCATCATCCACTATTAAAAAACCTGTTCATGAAAGCACATGCATATAATTCACGGAGTGCTGTGTTCCAAATGATGCAGAGAGTGAACCTTGTCAATTGTTACCTAAAATCAGCTAACTCTGATTTCTACATATGTAAGAAACAGCACTTCTGCCATACAAATTTTAAAAAATATATGTATCAAATATGCTTACAAAAAAGCAGAGTTTGGATTAATATTACCTGTGAAGGTGCTGTTGGTTGGCACCATATGAGTTTAACTTCCTCCAGGGGACTAAGGCACTGCATTGGTGCAGTGAACAGGAATACTTACCGTAATTTTAAATAATTTTTGATAATTCAGTAATTTCTGTACCTACTTTGAAGATGGTATGTAATTGGCTATGAATAATTAATTTTTTACATATATTTTTAAGGGAGTTTTTTATTTCATACACGTTTGGCATGAAACAAAAAGAACACACCTTTTAAGAATTTTAAACTGAGACTTCCTAAAACATTTAAAAGAAGGAAACCAAAGTTAAACAGTTGCAAACTATTCTCTTAAAGTAACATTTCCTTTCTGTTAACAAAATACTTTAAGTCCACTGCTACTATCCAAATGTAGATTTAATTTTTTGTTAGATTTTGGTTTTAATTGCAACATACCTTTAATTTATGATTTTCCAAAATAATTCAAATAAGTAGTGGTGAAAAAAATGACAGATGCCCATTAGCATAACTGACTGCTTGAAAAATAACATTAATTCCTTATTACTTATAACATATTCACCCAAATGTTTCATTAACTTCATGATGTAATATTAATGAGAAAGATAACTAAAATTTCCTGGACCCAACGAGTGCAAACTGCCAGCTAATCATTAAATCCTAGCTCTCCTTTCACTTAGTTTCATCTGCACAGGTTCCTCACAAATTCCCATTCACAGATCACAAAAGAACAATTTGGGTTACTTCAAGAATTAATTAGACATTTGTATGAAAGCCACTAGAACAACTGCTCCTCCTGCGAGTTCATAAAGCTGTTTAATTTGCTCTTGTATTTTCATTCAGAGAAGCTGGCAACACCACAATAAACCACAGCATGCAGAGATAGCAAGCCAAATTTCTTCCTTAATTGTTCACTTTCATTTACTATGCTCATTTAAAAGAAGCGAGCACTAACACCTTTTAACCTCAGCAGTGACACAGCTGGGGCACTCTTCACACATAATATGGAGTGACTTAGAATAACGCGCCCCTTGTCAATCTGTAAAGAGCATTCAGGTTGAGATTTAAAGTCTGTACTTGCATTAGCAAAAGGATGAAAACCCCTCTATTGTACAGTTGAGCTTTTATTATGTTTATATCTTAGCAGCTAATTGCCCGAAGAAAGGAAAAGAAACACTGAACAGGAAGTATTGAAATGTGTATTAAATGCCGAAGAATAATAAGACAACATAATTACTGATTTCTTTTCTTTTTTTTCAACATCTTACCTTCCTCACTGAGGAGTTAAATAGCCATTTGAATGATGCTCTTTTGCCAAAGCTGTCTTTATAAAGCTTCTATTGAGCAGAAGTAATAGACAGACTCCTATACGGGACACAGGACAGATCAGGTTTCTGTATTCAGCAGAGGTATTCTGCAAGAAACTTGGCTTAGCCATGGAAATAATGTCACTGAAAAGTCAGAGTGTGCCCTGTGGAGAGCTAATCGAGGGTGGAGATGAAGATAATCCTCCCTCTGAACAGCAGCCCTGGCTAACCATAGCTAAATATCTGCCTCATACTACCGAACTAAATTCTCCTGCTCTCCAGCCGTGGAGTTGGAAAGCACTGGTGCATTTTTTCACCTTAGACACGAAAATCCTTTTAAGATTTCCAAATTCACTATCTGCAAAGGAAAATGCAGCCACTCTGACTTATATGCCATGAAAAACTGGCTCGAGCATACCAGCACTGATGTCCATCTGTCAGCGTGGCACTCAGCCCACAGACAAGGTGGAACGCCAGTTCCAATAGGGCGTGGGTGCCAATTAAATACAAATTTAGAGTGATAGCCTGCAGAAGGCACAAAATAGCAGAGATTCTGCAAAGAGGCATTTCTGATGGTAAATACTGCCAAATGTTTTATTGTAAGGGATCACTTATGTTTATGATAGCAGGCATTAGGAGTCAGATCCAAACCCCATGAAAGTCAAAGTAGCCTTCCAAACACTGCAGAAAGTATACATATGTAATACGTGTCAAAGTCTGCTCTTACTAACTTGAATAGCAAGACTATTTAATTCATCAGAACAACGGAGGCCTCAGAGAACGTGCCTTTTTCCAATCAATCTACATGACAGTGCAAACTCTCTCTGCACAGAAAGTACTAATTACGTGTGATTGACAAGGTAAAAAGAAAGATGCAATGCTTACCCTAAAAAAAAAACCCCACAACACAAAACACAGCAAAAAAAAAAGCTTGGCTGGTTGTAGCTCTGTCTGCATCCTCCCCCACAGCAAGCAGGCTGCAATTAAATAATATTCATTCCAGCTACCTCCCAAATAATTTCTGAAATAAATGTGCTACCAAGCTAAACAAAACCTGGAAATTTGCTTTTATTCTTCAGTGAATAGTGTTCAAGGAACAACAAAAAAAAGACAGTATTGTTCATTGACAAAAAACACTCAAATTTCTTTATCATTTCCCTCCTTCTTTGTTTCACTACCTACCTTCCAACTTCTGCTACTCCGGTCTTCCAGGACACTTTCCCTCCTACAGAACATATTTCCCGGAGATAAAGCAAGATAGAAAGCAACACAACATAAAACCCGATGCTTTCTGTGAACTGAAGGAGGTGAGAAGGAAAGAGCTGCAAAGGCAGGAAAAAGAGGGGCAGCAGCAAAGGACCAGCTGATACCAACCAAGTCAGGCCTCACAGGTGTGAAATCCAAATTAACAACTATTGGAAACAGCTGGGTGTGGGAAGAACTGAGAGGCCAATGGCTCAGAGAGGTTAAAACAAGAGCAGTTATGGGTTGTCAGAGTTACAGACTGTGGTGCTGTACAGAGCTTTTGGAGCTCTGTGATGCCAGAGTTGGAGGATAAAGCAGATGGAGCATTAAACCAGGGTTTCTCCGTCTCAGGAACATGGGCAACATCACACTAGGCTTTCAGACACAATGACCCCTCCCAGTGCACCCAGGTCTTCCTCAGTCTCCCTTTTTCCCCACATACAACCTCTTACCCTGTGCCCCTCATCCACATCCATCTCCCTCAGATGTTTACAGACAGTGCTGACTGTACAGACAAGCTGTCCTGAAAGTTTGCAAGAGATACCACTGTGTTTCATGCAGCACACTTTAAATGGGAATGTGTTGCACAGGCACACTGTTACAGTATGAGAGTTGAACATCTTGGTATTAATACACTTCTTACCGCTTGTTTCTGTGATGTATGTCACAGGAACAACCTTCATGTTCCCAAGCTTTACTTAAAGCTGTGTCTGAACAGGGAAGTAACACCTCATTTCCAATGCCTGCCTTTGTTCTTCTGTTGAAATTACAGCATTTTGGAGTGTCAAATTCAGCTATCAGGCAGATATCTGCCACTGTACCAGAATATTTTTTCTCTTTTTTTTTTTTTCTTTGAATAATAAGGTGGGAGTAGAGATGTTATTATTCAGAGACAAAAAATAAGTGAAAAAAAATCCCACAAAATAAAACTAATTTTTCCAGTGTCTTTACAGCACATTTCATAAAAATGCTTACCACTAATTTTCATTAATTGATGCTGGAGAAGTAGTTAGCATTTGTTGTACAAGGAACTGAACTTTATAGAGATGTGTAAGCATCTGTCCCGCATTAGAAGAAGACACAAGGATGATTTTCCAGAATTCCTGGCATCAAATTCTTGATATATATAGTATCTCTAGGTTCAAGCTTGGATTGGGTGCTTTTTCTGTTTAAATCTTCTCTTAGAGAAGCCTTGAAGCATGAATTTCATATTTGGAGGGGGAAAAAAATAAAGGACCATTTAATAGCTTTGCATTTGTTTCCCATATTCTTTCTCTCCTACAACAACCTTTTATCATCCTCCTTCCCACTCTGAAAAATGCTAACTGCAGCACACTTTCTGTATCCTGTGCAATACAATCTCATTTAATGAAAACAGTTTGGGGGAGAGGAGCTTCTGAAAGGTTTAGGGGAGGAGGAATTGCAATCTGATTGCCAATTCCTGCAAAAGACCTTGGTAAAGTCACTTTCACTGAATTCATCACTGAAAAGCACAGAACAAGTTATCTCTAACAAGAATACAGAACCTTAGGTAATATTCCAGCACAGAACAAAATTAATCATGCTCTAAACCGCATGAGAACTTCACAAAAGAGAAACAGTGAGAGAATCTGTCAAACACTGGAGTACGAGCCCATGATGGGTACCAGAAACAGCAGCCAGTTAGTAACAAAGAACTACAGAGATACAATGCAGTCCTTCTGTGTGGCCTTCGGTGTATGTCTTCAAATTTGGCAGGGAATTGTAAAACCAAAGGCCTGTTATTAAAATTGTCTTGTGTTCCTTGTAATACAAAACAGATGTAGCTTCATAGATTTGAACTTCCACAACCTGAGAAAGCTGAGAAACTGTGTTCTGGTTTAACAGGATCCTAAATCATTAAAGCTCATTAAACTATAATGACAGAAAATTTTAGTTGAATCCACAGTGTTAATATACAGTGTAAAGTACTGAATCCTAATAGAGGATAATTTTCTGCCTCTATCTTGCCTAAATCCGAGTGACAAGTTTGAAGAATATACGAAAATTTTAGCATTTCCAAGGACATACCACTCCCCCCCACACCCCATGCCGACCAAAATCAAGACCTGAAATTGTGGGAAAGTATTTCCTTATACCAAGAACTCTTAGCACTGTGTGTGCTGTCTTTAGGACAGCAAAAAGGCCCCTTTCCTGTCTTGTGACAGGGCGTGAGCACAAATTTCCTGGTAAAGGCTCACAGAGCCTTCCCTAGAGTTTAAAGAACATCTGCTGTGCTTTTCTGTAAGCACATGAGTTAAGAGGGGAATATTAAATGGTAGCAGATCAGAGTGCCCTAATTTGGCTGCCTTGAAACCGGACAAAGGGCGATCTCTCAAAAAACATCTAAGGCATGGAGACAGATTACTGTAAATTATTATTATTATTAATAATAATAGCAGTATTATTTATGTACTAAGGCAATACAGCCTCTTTTGGTCACAAATTAGTTAACTAGAATCTCTAAAAACAAATTTGGCCAGAAGATTACATGTACTGAGATAATCACCAAGCAGAATTTCCTATCTCATTGTCTGAACTAAAACAGAGCCTTGCTACCTGTGAAGAGCTACAATTGGAGATAGACATTACTGAAGGAACAGACAAATCCATGGATTAAGGGAGACATTTAATGATCTCTCTGGATGCCAGACTCCCAGATGAAAAGTTTTCCACAAATAGACTTCAGGTAGTATAAGGCTATCATATAGCCCTACCCCTAAGCCTTATAGACTGAGTTGGCTCATTCTCTTGCCATCCTCAGTTCTGGCTGCACAGCAGCGTTGGTGTGACCTGCAGAAGTGTCAGGGGGCTACAAAATGAATGCATTAACACAAGCATAATGACATGCTTGTGCCCGTAGTCATACTTGTCACAAGTAAAAGAAAATCAAGCTAGGAATTTGCAAAGAGCTGCTGTGCACTACCAGGGCATTTCTGAATGCCAGCTGTGAGAGAAACCCTCAAAGTCAAATGCCACACAGACAAAAAAAAAAAAAAAAGAATTTTTGACTGTTTAAACCTCCACCTACTGCATTTGCTCAGAAAAACCCAAAGGAGCAAAATCTTTCCAAAATTTCAGCCTTATCACCACTTCTTGTGGCCTCTGCTGCACATCCACTGTAGTATGAAACAAATTTTGTTTATATAAAACCTCCCTATTACTGAACTACCACACAGCCTTTTTTCCTGCTCTTTTAACCTTTCCTTAGGGAAAACTGCCTGAGCAGAAACCCTTCCTGATGAAGATGGGGCTGGGGCAATGAGTTCCTGTTTCTTTTGCTCCTCTCCCCTGGGCAGGAGATGCTGTACCAACAGTGCACCAAGCTGGGCTGTTTCCCACATCCTGCCTGCTCTTTAACTCCAAGCCATAAGACACTGTTCTGAATAGCTCTAAACCCCAGTAACTCCAGGCATGCCTGTGGTCGTTGCCCTCATCCTGCGCTGCCACAGAGAAGAGTAAACTGAGGATCAAGCACCTCACCTTTCGAAGGGAAACAGATGTCCTTCAAGCTGGTACTCCAGAACTGGCTCTTGGTATCAGAGATCAGGAAGGAGTAAGTTAATCAGCCATTTCCTACTCTGTGAGATGTTGCATTTTTTAGAAACACAAAGTAAGTAAGAGTGACTGTCAGAAAGAAGGTTCTAGCCTGGCTGACCCAGATCTGAACCGTGCCAGGGAAACTCCCAGTGTTCCTTAAGGTATAAAGAGGAAAACATTCAGTCAGGTTATGCATGGTACTGAAAAGAAAAAAGGTGTGGGGGGAGTGGAATGAAATTAGAAGGAAAGAAGTTTTACCAACAGGCCACATAATGGATCATTAACCAATACATCCATATTCAGAAGCCCAGCAGATTTAGTGAGGCACCGTACAGCTCATTAGCACTAGAGATAATAGCCATTGATTAAAAACTGACACATTGATCATTTGTTCTGGCTTTTGATTTGCCTAAAGCTTCCACCCAATTTCTTACAGTCTCTTAGAGCATTTTATCCCCTAGATCATGAAAACTGTAGTTTCAGCTCCATGAACACACATCCTTAGTCCATCTATTTATGGTATTTATGCAGCATGTCCGTTGATAGGTTCCTGCCCATATAATTTAGTCATAAAATCTTGCCAGGCCCATGACATGATTTGCTTCAAATTATTAAACCACTTTGTTCATTATTTATTATTGCAATATTGTTTGCCTTGCAACGGCTAAGGTTATGTTAGCATTTCCATTACAAACACAGATACATCAAGGGATTTAAAACTTGACTGTAAAAATCTTGCTCTAGGCTGGGAATCTGCAGACAAGGTTTCAGCTGACAAAGGGTTTTTTTTTTTTTTTAAACACTTTGTGCTAAGAATGAAAACAAAATCCATCTCCTAACAATTTGGCTATAGCAATAAGGAAGAAAATAATTGCCATTTGCTATCAAATCACTTTCACATAGGCATTTTCCTAAATTAAGATTTTTATAGTATGCCCTGGGTCATTTTGTTGTATTTCAAAATTATAAGGCAATTCAAGTCTGTAAAGCTGGCCACTATATCTTCGTAATAGTTTCATATTTTATGTATGGAACTCAGAAATGGTACAAAAGCACCATTCCCTGCACATGTAAATGTAACAAATTGCTATTTAAGGACACATAATGGGCATTTCTCCCCCTCAATCCCCATGCAGAGGGGTTTCAATATAACTTTACAACCAAATTGAAAAAGCTAAATTAATATTAACATTTTTCTATACTGAATAATTTATTGCTTCTCCATAAAGTGCTGATCCTATTGCCTATGCCCACCTCATCAGTGTTTACTGGACTAGTGTATATTTTTTAGAAGTGTGGCTATTATTTTTTTCTGGGATTGTGTGTAGATGTAAACCCCCTACACAGTATGAAATTATAGTTCTTACCAGCATTAGGATTGAAAAGATTACCTTTGCAAAGAAAGACTTCAATTTTGACAGTGCATTTGCTAATAATTCAGATGCACAGAGCATCCTATTCTGATGGATTAGAGAGGCAGACAATTCACCTTCAAAGAAGGGGGAAGTAATCTTTGCTTGAGGCACAGTATATTCCAATACAGTTCACTTTTTCTATTAATCCATAAGCAGATATACGATAAGGATTAATAATAAAGCTATATGGATTCCTGTACTAGGTTCTCTCAGAAATCATAAGAAGAATTCTTCCATTTGCTTGTTTATACATATCTATCATATTAGCTCATGGGTTACCTAAATTTTGTATTTTGGTATGTCAAATATTTTCAGTTGCAAGGATTTAAGGAACCTATCCCTGAGAAAGGAAGCTGGACATTTAACTAATCATTTGTTTTAGACTTCCAAGTACTGCTACTTTATAATCAAAAGGATTCTGTAGTGCACCTGATTGCAGTTTGTGGAGTGTGAATTTGAGACTGAAGGAGGAAGAGTTTCAGGCTCATATTTGGTCACACTTCAGTGCTGAATTTCTTTCCTATAGCGGCAACATGATGTAACCAGAGGACTGCTATTTTTAATAATGGAAAAATTACAGCAAAATTGTAAGGAAAATTTTTAAACTTCATCTTTAAAAGCAATTTTGTTTGCTAGATATACTGCTCCGGAGATATCTAGAGCAATAGAACAATTTCATCTTACAACAGCAAAAAAGAAACAAGAAGTCTTTAGATGTTTAAGAAAAAAGTCATTAGAGTCACATCTGAGAACTCATTTCTCTCAAGTTTAAATCTGTATATCATACTATTGTTACAAATATACTAATGTAGAAGTAGTTATGCTAAGGTTTAAGTTGCTTAACTAGGCCCAAGGAGGGGTAACTTGAAACAGTCATGGGGTTTCAGAAACTATTGAGAATGTGCTGAGAACAG
>JAWWEW010000001.1:8464795-8687288 GCA_035583185.1 Anabacerthia variegaticeps | reverse complement strand
ACTATGATTTAACATATTATTTATTTTATCATCTAGAGTCAATTATGCTTGCATGTTAACAGATTTAGCTACACTTTTGAACAGACTGGTTTTAGAGTTAGGTGTAGGTATTTTACACTCACTGAAATACACTTGTGAACTTATCCTTTCTTTTTTCTCTGTGATACCTTTATCAAGATTGGTGTTTTCAATTAAAATGATGAAGGCATTTGGCCTGCTCAGCTGGAGAAGACTGAAAAGAGACCTCATTGTAGGTACAACTTCTTCGTGAGGGGCAGAGGAGGGGCAGGCACTGATCTTTTCTCCAGTGACAGGACCCGAGGGAATGGCCTGAAGTTGTGCCAGGGGAGGTGGCTGGGCACTGAACAGGCTCCCCAGGGTGGTGGTCACAGCACCAAGGTTGAGAGCTCAAGTGTTTGGATAATGCTCTTGGGCACATGGTGTGATTCTTGGGGATGGTCCTGTGCAGAGCCAGGAGCTGGAATTGATGATCCCTGTGGATCCATTCCAACTCAGCATATTCTGTGATTCTGTGTCTCCTACATCTGACCTTCCTTTAGCCTTCACAGTCACATAGAAAAAAAATTGTAAGACCCTACAAAATTAGTACAGCCCTCTGATCAAACCCTGCACCACAGACAGAATCATAGAATCATAGATTAGTTTGAATGGGAAGGGACCTTGCAGCTCATCAAGTTCCAACCCCTCTGCCATGGGCAGGGACACCTTTCACTACACCAGGCTGCTCCAAGCCCCATCCAACTTGGCCTTGAACATTTCCAGGAATGGGGCATCCACAGCTTCTCTGGGCACCCTGTTCCAGTGCCTCACCACCCTCACAGAGAAGAACTTCTTGCTATATAATTTCTTCCTAACATACCTCATAGCACACCCAACAGATGTGTTCCCAAGCTTTTCTTGAGGCTATTGAACCATGATTAAGCCACAATTTCTCTAACTAATCTATTTCAGAGCTTTGCCATCTCTATCACTGCAAAGACATGCCAGACATAGAGAAGTCTTTCATGTTGTCACGGAGAAGCTTATTTGCATTTGTCTGCATATGCAAAGACTGATGGCATGACTCTCAGTTTTCTCACCTCAGAAGTTAACAGTCTAGTCAACCTCCCTCTTTTCCTCAAAATCCTGTTTCTCAGTTCATCCTTTGCTTAATTCCTCTTGCTTGGAAATGTATTTTCACATGTATTTGTCCCAGAAGATTCTCAGGCTCAGTCTGAAGAGTCTAATTTGATCCTAAGGTGCTGAAAAGCCTTCACCCTCCTCCCAAAAAGCTTTCTCCTCTTTCCTTTCTAAGGCAACCCAACACCAGACAAGTCCTAGAGAAGTTCCCGGCTGTCACTTTTATGACTATATTAAGGTTCCTACTAATCTTCTTCTTGCCAAGCAGGCCATAAACACTAGAAGGCATGTATTGAGCCTCATCAAGATGGGGAAAAGATAAAAAGACAGTCTGAGTTTCTTTCCTATGAAGCACAGTTCTGTCCAAAAAGCTTCTTAGAGATACTTAATGCAGTCAAAATGAATGCTTTACGAAGCTACGCAGTTCAATGAGAGACACCTCATGGTCCAGCAGAATCAGTGTGATGTCAGTGTAGGAACAGAGGGCAATGATCCAGGCAAGGTTGGATAATAATGTGCTAAAAGCTTGGTCACGACTGTGGGTTACTAAGCATGTATCCTCAAATAACATCAAATTGATTTGCAGGTCACCTTTATGTACCCAATATACTGTAATGCTGTCCTCCTACCATTCCTAATTAGCTTCCTCTTTCAAACACTCCCACTGAGTGGGGAGAGACAGCAATCAAAGAGACATCAGCTCATGTTAACCATGGAGCTCCATGAAAGACAGTAAATGTTGTCTGCTTACTTTAGGTGAGAAACGTGTTCTTACTCTATAGAAAAGACCTACAGTTTTCCAGACCTTCCAATTTTGCTTTCCATTGTCTTCCCCCCCACCTCATAATCACTTTTAATTAGTTTAAATATTCTACCTCTCAAAAACTGTTTGAGGGATGTACAGTGATATGCAAGAGCAGCACAATTCACAGATATGGTTAAAAAAGAATCCATCCCAGGTGGCTAAATCACAGAAGAACAATGATGGAAGATTCTTTCATGCTTGCCTTGGTCTCTGCCCTGCTGTGCCACATTTCAGAGTCTGCCTGCACTCAGCTGCTTCACAGGGACAGGGCTCTTCCCTCTGGAGCAAGGAAGGGTTAACTGCTGCTCATGGCACTTCTTTGCAGCTCTAGACACCATCACATCCATGACTTTCCTGTACTATCTTATGCAAGGCAATTCAGTTCCTTGGAAAAATCAGTCCACAAATATACATGTGGTGGGGAAAAAAAAAATTCCAAGATTGATTTTGACTTTCAAGTAGGATCATTAAAGCCAGGACCAGTAATCAAGTGCTTTAAAAGCTCTCATTAAGCATCTTCAAGTAACTGAACATTTGAAATTTGAAAATGCATCAATAACTCTTTCTGTTTCAACCACACTTCCTGCCACACAGCAGAGGTGACAGAAACACTACAGTAGCTATCGATCTGGAGAATTCAGTTCCTACTTTCTCTGGGCTTATCCCCTTTGACTGATTTAGAGAAAGACATTTCCACTATTTTTCTTGTCAACAGGTTACTATGTTATTAAAGGAAGGGTTATTGATTGAAACCCACAACAGCCTGGCCATCCCAGTAAATTCTCACTGAGAAGCCTTAAATTACTTTGTGAATGTCTTTCAATCTGGAAATCCAACATTAAAATCATTAGGTAGATTTGAAAATAAGATCTTGGTAAGTTTGTTGCCAGCAACAGAAATCCAGTGCCTACTAAGCTCTTTTAATAATTTTTGTTTGCTTGTTTTAAGTTGTTTCTTTCAATGTGTTGTCCGTGCCTGTTAGCTAAGCTATGAAAGAACTGTCTGGAGACTTTGGGACTAAAATTCAAACTCATTTTGTGAGGCAGCATCTATTTCCCTGTCAGAAGGAACTATCACAGGACCTCCTTCATGCCGCTCAACACAGCCATGAGATTAAAGTTTTCTCTATAATACCCGGGGGAAACACTCCAGAAAGCAGTTTAAGATTTAAACAGATAATTCAAAAGGAAGCCCCATTGCAATGGCAGGGTCCACACATATGCTGAAGGGGAGGTGGGTTAAGCAGGGGCTAGAAAACTCCCTCTCTGGACTACAGTCCTTCCCCACAGGACCTTCCTGTGCTATTCTGGAGATACAAGAATGTGTTTCAGGGAAGACCCTAATTGATCCCAGAGCTGGGTGGCCTCTTGGCCCAGAGGAGAGAAGAACTGAACTACTGGAGAGAGACATAGATAGGCAGAGCATTAAAAACCTTGGATTTTAAGAATGGCCAAAGTTGTGATTACTTACTGATACTGATTACCTGTAAAGCTGTAAAAAAGAATGCCCCATTTTTAAAAACACTTTAGAAAGGCAGCTCTTTTAGCAGTTTAATTATCTTCACAGCCTGGAACACAGCAACCTGAGAAATGGTTGTGTTTGACACAGGATGGCCAGATAACTCTGTAGCTTGTATTGCCACTGTCATTTGTCTCTCATCCAGCCACAGCTTGAATGGTCGCTCCTGATAGCACATAAATGCTAATCCAATCAAGTACAAGCACAGCATTTTGGATAGTTTAAAAGTAAACTCCAAATTAACAACTAGCCTTATTTTCCCTTACCATATGTTGCCAGTCCCACACAGATCCAAAACAGAAATGGTCTAGTTTACACAAATTTATCAGCTTATCTACAATCATATAGTTAAACCAATGCAAGTCTCCAGTTGATACTCTTCATTCAGATGGAGATCATATTGATTTACCTTGTATTTATAAACTGACAGTCATAAGCTATAACTGTTCAAAACCTGACACTTCAGTCACTCAACAAAACTGGTTTAGGTCAATTGGTGAAAATTATCTTTTTAGACAAACCAGATTCCTGATTTGTAACAAAAGGAATTGCTATATTCACACAAGAAACAGATCTTTTCTGGAAACCCATTTGTCTGCCCTTCATTCCCTTTCTTTCTCTTCATTTCTTATACAATACTGTTTTATGTATTCCTCCCTAAGGCATAAAAACATATCATATGTCATGTGTGAACTTGTAAACTCTTTTGAGATACAAGGATAGTAAATTCTGAACAGTATCATTTCTAATGTCTGAATAACTCTGCTGAACAAGCCATCTATCAAACACACGAGAAAATGTCCTCCACAAGGTAAGAATTACAGGAAGAAATAACAGTGTAAAACTTGCCTTATTTACCTCGCAATCAGATCCTAAAACAAATCTTATAACCTATTCACTCATAGTAACGTGTAAATTGGTTTTACTTCTATATTTAATACAGTGTCATAGTCATCATGTGGCATACAGAAAATCCACAGGGAAACATTTGTAGAGGGATGCACTACTGATTACTGCTCCACCACCAGCTACACTACAAAAATCAAACCCCACAGGCCTGCAGAAAACAAGCTTAAGTCTTTGTCTTTCATTGTTATCCTTAAATCCAGGAATAGTACTCCTACAAATTTAAATTATTTCTATTGAAGGTAAACATTGCTTCTCAATTACACTGTGATGAGAAAATTTCATAAAATGATAGAACAGTTTGGATTGGAAGGGACTGTAAAGATCATCTAGTTCCAACCTTCCTGTTAGAAACTTTCCTGTGTTTCACAAGACTCTCTGGCAATCACATTCCCACAAGCACAGACCTTCACTGTTGTGACAGAAATCCCTTCACAGTGGCGGCTCCAGGGACCTGATGGGTTCCCTCTTGACTCCCTGCACACCCAACTCACACAGTCAGACCAGGTTCCACACCAGTTCAACCCCAGGTTTCCCTCAGCAGAGCCTCAGATGTCTCATCCCATAAAGCCATAGCACAGAAACACAGAAACAGCCCAAGCTGGTGCTTCCAAGGAGGGACGCCGTATAAAGGATCCCCTGGGATTTTATCCCCTCATGGTCCATTGACTCTGAGTGTCCCTCACCTGGCTGCACCACAGGTTCATGTGCCCTTTCTTATTCAGAGTTGGTAGTTCCTGGCCTCTTTTTTTGGGTTCCTGCTACCAAGAGCTAAACCTGCAGCTCAAACAATAGCTGCACAGCTACCTGCACCAAATGTACTCCTCAACACCCCACGCCACGGGCAGGGACAGCTGTCACTACACCAGATTGCTCCAAGCCACATCCAACCTGGCCTTGAACACTTCCAGGGATGGGGCACCCACAGCTTCTCTGGGCAACCTGTTCCAGTGCCTCCCCACCCTCACAGTGAAGAATTTCTTCCTAATAGCTAATGTCTCCTCTTTCAGTTTAAAACCATTCCCCCCTTATTCCATCACTACATGCCCTTGTAAAAAGTATCTCTCCAGCTTTCTTGCAGGTTCCCTTCAGATACTGGAAAGTGTCCCCAGAAACTCCTCCTCCTCTCCTCCTCTCCCTAGCCCCCTCAGCCTGATTTCATAGGCTGGGGTGCTCCAGCCCTCTGATTATTTCATAGCTCTCCTCTGAACTCACTCCAACAAGTCCATATCCTTCTTATGTTGGGGGCCCCAGAGCAGGACAAAGTGCTCCAGGTGGGGTGTCACAAGGGCAAATTCGATCACTTAGTTTGATGCAATCAGAAAAGCATATTGAAACTACTTCTAAGGAATGACAGACAACACTTAAAAAGTGTTTAAAGAACTTAAAAGTAACAAATTTTTATTCATAATTGGTCTAATTTATCACAAACTTAGAAAGAAGCATCGTCAAACCACAAGAGGTTTATTGCACTAAGGATGTCATGTACAGCCATCATTTTGGCTGGTAAATCAGCGCACCAATGATTTCCATTACTTTCATTACTATATGTGAAAGTTGGATAGTAGTATCTTTACAGATCATTACTTTCTGGATGTTTATTCAACTAATTATAATCATCCTTTAAGGAGATGCAATCCATCATTTTAATAGGTAAGAATCTCATTTTTTCCCCTGCACTGCAAACAAGTTCGATGAAACATCAAGTTTCAATTTCACACACAGATCTTTATTTTAAAATAAATTAATGACAGCAGAAGCACTCACCTATAAACACTTATTAGCTGTGAACCACAGAGGTTTTTGTGATTAACTACACATGGTGACTACTTTGCTCTGTATGCTTTGGTAGGTTTGATCACCTTGTGGACTTGGGTGGGGGACTTCAGTCCCTGACAGCAAGGTTTCCAGAAGGCTCCAAAGCTGCTCTTTTTCCTCGATTGCTTGGATGAGGTGTCTGGAACTGCCCTGCCAAGGAGGGAGTGCAGGCTTGACCCCTGGCAGGACAGGAAAGGCTGTGGAGGAGAGGGGTCTGGCTCCAGCTGAGGCTGAGCCAGGGAGAGGAGGGGTATTTGCTTCAGGGCTTGGTTGTTTATGCTCGCTTTTTCTCCTCAATACCCAAATTGGTCATTAGAAGTTTGTGTTAATTGGCAACAAATTAAGTAAAACATCCCTGGGCTAAGACTGTTTTGCCTCGCCAATATGTTAAATACTTTCAGAGCTCGTTTGGAGTTAAGCACTGAAGGAGGGAACCATGTCACCAAAGACTCCTCTTATCTAGACTTCAGCTCGTTATTGTTGGCCCTGTTCATACCCCATAACCTATAAAGATGAGTGAATTACAGTCTGAGAACTGATACCTTTCTGCATATTTTCCAACAGAGTAAACACATTGACATCAAACACACCACTGACCTCCTCCCTCAGCTCATCTCCCAGGGAACGGATTATGGAATGTACCCTCAAAGGAGAATTAAAAGTGATAAAAGTGGTAATATAGAAACATTAAAAAAGGTGAATGGCTAAAAGAGAAAAACAAAACTAATTCTAGAAGTCTTTGTTTTCCTTCTGTTTAGCTATTTTTTCACTGCTCAACTAAAATTGGGTTCTGTTGAACATGGCAATTTTACAAGTAGGGATTTGAAAGTATTTCCATTCTGTTTACTCACGTAAGTTACAAGAAGTGCTTTTCAATTCTAAGTGGTTCTGTCAATTTGGTCAAAGTCAGATTTAATGAAATTGACATTAAAAGCAAAGATAAAAATACCCCCACCACATTCACAAAATAGACAAAATGCTCAATGAATCACAGGGTTCTAAAGCATCAAAACCAAAAAGCTCCTTATAATGAATGTATGATACCTCTTCAAATAACTTTAAGAGAGATTAGATAGCCAGTGCATAATTTGATGTCAGTACAGGCTTCACTTAGGCCATTTGAATTTTCAAGGAACTTGATGTAGCATAAAAATTAGTCAAAGAAATATAATTCTTATGAAATAAGAAAGGACAAAGAACTAACGCATTAACCTTACCACAAACATGCATATTTAATATTTCAGTAAGTCACAGAGAATCACAAACACAACACTGGTAATTCCCAAATCATGTTGCAAGTTGATTACCCTGAAAATATTTCATGTTCATAACTACACATTTTATCATTGTCAGATCTCATTAGCCCTACTGAAATCAACAGGATAACTATTGCGCTTTCAAGTCACAACTTTTGTCAAAAAGCAGAAATAGGAAGTTAGGGCCTAATTAAACATGAAAACTAAGTGTGGTTAATCCATGAAAGGACTTTTCGTATGTCATCAAAAATCAGATTCCTGCAACACCTGCACAACTAAATCTTGACATTGTCCATTGACATCTGAGTTTTTGATAGTAGAACCTTTGAGGTACCTAAATGTTCGTGTTTGAGAACACTCAGCAGTACCAAGCCTTGGCTGTTCACTACCTGTCCCACCTGCAGAAACTGGGGACTCTCAGAGGAGATTTTGCCAGCACACAAGTAGTCCAAGGAGCTCATCCCAAGGAGGTCACCTGGAATCAAGTTTACAGGTCATGTGTTCACATTCAAACAAAAGCTGCCGGTCCGTTGTTGAGGTTCTAGCAGAGGCAGGGGCAGTGGTGCTTCTGTTTTGCAGCTGGGAGCTGTCAGGGATAGATACGACAATTGACAAAGGTTCCCTTTAGCCTCCTTGAAATTATTATCACGTTTCTGAATGTGATGCTTTGCCACAAGGACAATCACAGCCTCATAAATTGAAAGACCTGAGCCTAAACTTCCACAGGGGCAACAAAGGACAAGCAGAAAGGGAAGGAGAGAGACAGGAGAGACACCTGCAGCTGGCTATACCTGTTCTGGCATAGAGACTGTGAAACACCCCTAAGAACAAGGGCTTTTTCCCACAGCAGCATGTTACCAAGTGTCTGAACCACCTGAGAGACATTCAGGAACCTGCTGTTCCTTGTCACATGCAGAAGCATCCTTGGCTAAATGGAGCAGCTTCCATGGGCAGTGCTGTGGCTGAGCTCCCAGCTGCAGCCAAAAGCCACCAGGGAAGCCAGGTACACCATCTTCCAGCTTGTCCATGCTGACTGCTGCTTTGACAGAGCTGCAGAGATAATAGAGCTCAAACGATGCAGCTGAAAGCTCAATGGAACATTTCAACTAGCTACATTTTCATTAGTGCTGCTGAAAAGTTTCAGACAAGAATTATTAGAATAAAGAATTCCTGGCAGGTTGCTTGCTTTGTCTTATTCTGGTGATTATCCATGCTCATAGCAACGGAAATAAATGGAAATATCTCCAAAGTTCCAAATGTTACAGAAGTTTCAATCCATCTCTTGAAAGAAAAGGAGGATTTGATAGGTTTGTGATTCTCTTTCATGTAGCAAATAACAAAAAAAGAACCACATGAAGTTTGCTGTGTGTGCAAGATTAATATGAATGATAAAATAAAACAAGCTCTCCCACCAGCTTTTAGTATCAAAACTGGAAGAGTAAGCACAGTATGTTTAAAGCATTTGTTTAAATGTCAATAACCTGTCTGCTTCAGCAGCAATGCAGGTTTTTGTGTCACGTCTTCTGCTCACTATCGACTAAACAATCATGATTGCTAATGAGGAAGAAAAAGGCACTACTTTTAATTCCACACTGATTTTTACCTCCATTATTTCAAATGTGAAATTACCTTTGTTGTTTCAAAACCCTGCATGTTCTCTATTATGTAGTCTGAAAGTTATGAGTGTACATTACACTATTTCTCAATAATTCACACTCATATCCAAAGATTATTTTTCCCTCCCTTCAGAATTCAATTAGCCTTAATCAATTGCCCTACCACAGACAGTGAAGTAGAACATATAATCACTATGAATGAAGTTTTCAGAAAAGGCAAGGTCTAAAGATTCACGTGTAGTCTGGTCACCTTTACCTCAGAAGGAGTAAAGAAAGAGTACGTAAGTGAACCCCATAGAATCCGTGTGCTGGAGGCACTGGAAAATGTCAGTACACAGTGCTCTTGCTCTATATTTCTATAGAAGAGTTGCATTCACCCTTTAATACAGATAATAAAGTCATTTAACCATTTTGTCTTGTGACAGAAGCATGCTGCATGAAAAGATGACACCAAACTGATGTCCTGGATTATGGAAGGATAGCAACTTCCCTTTGTATTCAAGCACTACCTGTATACCACAATGGTGTGTGACTTCTAACTAACATTAGCAAAAACATCCAAGCTATGACTCCCGTAGGTGGTTAATTTAGCAAGGCAATGTTTTCTAGGTATGAATAACCAAAGTGGGTAACTAAGACCTAAAACATTTCCCTTTAATTTAAATATGGGAGTTGAGTTTATTGGGGTTTCTTATGTTGGCAAGTAAGCTAGTAATTTCCAAGTAAATATGACTATTACAAAGGATTTTATTGGGAGGGCAGTATTTCCTAGATTTTAGCAGGATCTTACTACTTGATTCTTTCCTCTCTTTTGGGAACTCACTTCCCAGTGATTCAAGACTTTTAGATGGAATGTATCAAGCAGTTTATTTTCTGATGTCAGGAGGATGATCTCTTAGGGGTTTATCTCAAGTACTGGTGTTAGTACTTCCATACTCAGGTCTCAGATGCCTTAAAAAGACTTTGTAGTACATGAAAAGCATATTTTTATGTATGAATTGACATGGATGCTCAATAAAGTCAGCCAGACAGCAATTATTTGCTGTAGAGCCAACATGCTTTGGCCTGTAGAGGATAAATAAATGCAGTTCAGCTTTTCTTCCAAGCTTCTGACAGCAGTTTCACAAAAGAAGTTGGAGGAAGAACAGTTACGAATTGGAATTATCTGACTTATTACCAGAAACTTCAGTCTCTATCCGCTAATGTAATCCATAAAATATCAGAGACACAAAAAGTAAAACATTCTTATCTTGTGTGGTACTAACACGTTCCGTGAGAAAAAGTTAAGGTTAACTGCATAGTAAATTATTTCCCCCAACCATAAGCAATTATTTTAAAAGCTCTGAAGGTTGCATTGGTCATTCAAAGGTGGCACCTTCTATGGAGTAAAATCCATGCAGATTAATTAAATGCTTATTCCAAAACTAAATCTAGTCACTGACATTTGGTCAAAATCTGCTTCATGACAAAAGCATAAAATACATGTAGGGGTATAGTACAAGAAGGGTTATAATGGTTTGTTATGGGTTTTACAGCACTCCACTTAATTGTACTTGTTCTCACTTTCATTTCCTAGTGCCTTGAATTCTGTAGAGTTACTAAAGGTGAGTTTCAGGTGTGTACAGGAGCAGCACACCTGCAAGGTGTTACTTCCACCTCTCAGCAGGTGACCCAGGTCAGACAGCACAGTGTGCAAGAGCAACTGGAAGGAGAGTAAGAGATTGCTGCTAGTGCAGGGATATCAACACCACCATCAATAATCTTTCTGGTGCAGCAAGAGGGACAAGAAGCAGCTGTGCCAGAGTTTCTCAGCTTCTCATCAGAATGCACATCTCCCACTCTGTCCTGACATGGGGGATTGGCTCCTGGCATCCTCCACTAGACATACTTCCCAACTGCAGCTGTATCTTTTATTGATCTGCTCTCCAGCCTGTTCTCCAATGCTCTTCATGCTGCAGATGAGGATTCATGTTGTATTCAACAGTTCCCTGCAAGTTCCCTGCATCTTCCTAGTCCTCACTCCAGGGTATTTTCTGAAGAACATAGCTCCCAAAATTATTTAATAGGTATGTGGTATTCCACTTGAAGCTGGGACTAGACATACTTTGTATTATGAAAATGTGTCTCTTAAGTAAAAATTTTAACAGAATATATAAAAGAAAATGCACTGTCATGACCACCAAAGAAAAAGCTGAAAGACTGTTTATGGAGAGGCACACAATTCCTTTCTCCAATTTTGCTGCTCCTTCTTGAAAAATACCTTAAGTCACTGGCAAAGACGCTTCTCCCTTACCACCTCCAGAGCTCGGAGAGAGGAGACGTAACTCAAGATCCATAAACATCCAGTCAGGTTGATTACATTTCACTGAAGGCCAGATCTTTTAAAAAAACCTGTATTTATGCCACGCACATAAAAGATGAATTAAAACCAGAACATTTTAAAGCACTTAATGTAACTACCATAAATTGTTACCAGGAATGCTGAAGCTTTTAGGTTTTCAGCTAGCGGAGCTTGGTCAATTGTCTCATCTGTCATAGCTTGTGCTTTGTTAAATTTTCTACTGTTAAGGCTTTGAAAAAGAAATAATTTATGAAAACCATTTAGTCAGAATTCCTCAACAGCTCAAAAAGTCTTCACTACAGTTTCATGACTTATTCTAGCAATTTTAATTCTTCAAGGCAAATCCACTCTTCTAAAGCTGCTTGAGAGATTTAGTTTGGCTTATCTGTAAAACTCTGCACCATATTCCACATAGAGATAGATACATTCATATCCTATTTGTGATGAACTGCCTGTGCTCTGTGCTTGATTGAGTTACCTGTTACTCCTACTGATAATGCATTTTACTACATCATTCCATTTGGTAATCATTTAATGTTGGCCACTAAATCACTTGTGCTATGGCATTTGTGGTTTAACACAGCTTAAAAATATATTTCCACATTTCTAGACTCTTATCTAGAAAATTTCAACCCATTATCAGGAATATCAGCTATTATTAAAACTTCTGAAAGCTGATGTGGCTGAGGGTTTGATATGACATTCAGATATATTAGCAATAAATAGAAAGGTTGTATACATAGGGTGAAAACAGTTTTTTCCATGTCCGTATGATTTCACATTGATAACACTTCACATGACGTATGTTCCACTACATGGTAGGTGTTCAGCAGCAGATCATGCCCAAAGAGACTATTGTTTGTGCAGAAACTTTGAACACAGTATTTGTGCACCATCTTACCTAAAAATGAAAAAGGCAGGGGTAAGATGGGGAACTTCAAGCCCAGCACAAAATTTAAAATATAGCTATCCAAATATAGGGTAAATAAGATAAAGTCTTATCCATCCAGCTTGATCCAGCTCGAAGCTCTAACAGCAGAAGTGAAGGTGAGGGCTGTTAGGCACACTACAGATCCAGGATAAACTCTCAGAATTCAAGATTAAGAGATTTCAGTGGCTCTAAAGTTACCTGAAACACAAACTCCAAATACATGAAGATGCTGGAGGATTTCCACAGGGTCCAAACCTGCACACAAAAACTCAAGTGTGCATTCACAATGAGCTACTGTGAAGGTATGAGATGCTGATACAAATTCAAAACTGCAGTTTTTTTTTCCTCAAGTGACTTTTTAAGGTGGGTTATTCTGGCTCTTCTATCTCTTGCTATGCTGACTAAACCCTCTGTAGGAGGCATGACATGTAGACAACAGCACTAATGAAAATCTGGGACAGGTCAGTACTGAATAGTGATTACAATCTGTTCATGTGTTGTTAACAAGTATTTAATTTGAGCAAGAGATACAGACTGGCAACTATGCCAGTTGTTAATTGGTGAAGAGAAGGACAGAGGAATCCTAACAAGCTCCCATCCTTCCTAAATATTATTAAATAAATATATAAAGCTGATCTATCAACAGTGCATGCAAGTTAGAGCTGGTCTTTATGAGTGCTGTCTCGTGCCTTAAGTGCATTAAAATGTCATTATCCACACTCACCAAAGTACCTTTCTCACTTTCTCTCTTTAAACCTTTTTGTAAGCTATAATTACAATTAAGCAAAGACATGTTTATTGTCACAAAATGTATGCCGACAGCCCACACTAATGCAATCCAAACATTAGTATGAAACATTTTTCCAATTACTGCACAGACTCCCCATAGTGTTTCAAGCTGCTTTATGACATTTTAAACTCCGTATATAATAAAGTCCTTTAGAAAGCTGCAAAATCTTTCTATTTCTTTCTTATGACCCGAGAAAACCTAAATCTATTAAAAGCACATTTTCATAGCAGCAGGATAAAAATGCTTTTACTACATTTATCTTCAAAATTGGTGGTGTTAAATAGTGCCAGGGGATAAATAACCATAAAATATAACATTAGTGTACGGGGTACTGCTCTAACTAGGCATGAGGGGATGTCTTTCTACCCTTTCATTTCTTCTTTCTATTTGTCCCATTAGAGCTGTGCAATCATTCATCAGTCACTGTGGCAAGCAGCGCTGTTCCACCCTGACTGCTGCCTAAAACAAGACCTCAGAAATAAAGCCACACAGAGAAAATACAGTTCACAGCAGTCCAGAGATGTTCATACCTATATTCATGACTGATGTTCTGCCAAAACACTTTTTCTATTTATGGAAATAATATTTTAATAGCTTCACACATAGTCTTGAAGCTCTATTAGAGAAACATTCATTTTGCATATTAGATAATATTAGCAAACAAGTCTGAAGAGTTAATAACCACACCAAAACCCCATAACTTCCAGCTCTGATTTAAACCCCAGCTGTTACAATGAGCTTCTGCTAGTCTAAGTCTGCTCCTGGCACTTCCAGCAAACCTATGACAACTTAGGACAGATGACCTGTCAAAGAGTTTGAGCTTTAAGCAGATGCTATTTCTCCAATCAAGATACTGACAACAGTAGCACTGAAGCAATCCTAGAATCAACTTAATGAAAAATTGAACAAAACGTAATACTTATCCATGGCAAAATCACAAAGTTTTTACTAAGAGGATTGAGAAGAAAAATATAGGAATAGATAGAAGATGACTTCTTGACATAGCTTTTGATAAAAATGCACCAGGCAGTTCTTCACCTGTTACACGACATCGACCATCTAGACAGAGAGGAGTAACTCACAAGTACATCTGATGCTTTTATATATATATATATATATATATATATATGTTTTTGCAGAAATCAATAAGAATGTGTACCTTCTCACTGAAGATTCTCTTTCAAGAAAAATATGAAAGATAACTGCTTGAATTTGGTGGCCAAATTGGAGTATTTGCTATGTGTCTCAGAAATTAATACATAAAAAAGGTCACCTTATGGCTCAAATATGTTCTTTGTTTTTCAAAGGATAACATGCATCCGTAAAACACTTTTAAAAACTGAAAATGAGGTTCAGAAGATTAAGTTTCCTCAGGAAACCTTCACTGGAAGATTTCCTGTATGGACTGAAAACTGCATCTTCATATTGTGTATTCCACCAGACACTCATTAAGCACATACTCTTTACTTCCAAGTATGCCCTCTCACCGATGTCTTAAAGAAAACAGACTTTTTAAAAAAGAAACTAAACAACAAAACCCCTGGACTGTTAAGCTCTGAATAAAATGCAGAAAGAACTGAAAAAGTGTAGAGTCCTCCTTTCAAAGGTTAAAAAATTTCTTGAGCTTGTAGCTACTAAGGTTCTAAACCATCTGGATTTTGTTAATCCAAATTATTTATGAAGTCAAGGAAAGGAAATATCGTACTTCAAACCCATGATGTCTGAAGTATAAAGATCGGTTGACATGCACTTCTAAATCACTCTAGCAAGACTGAATCTGACTCATAAAATTAGCATTTTATTCCACTGAAATTAATGAGTGATCTCACCAAAATAAACAGCAGAAGGTCTGTGTTGACAAAAGTCCCCATTTCCATGTTAAGGCCAGGAGTCAACATATCTGTAGCTTTGATGACCTCATGGACACAGTACGTGCTTTAAATTTTTTACTTGTTAAGTACTTCTGAGTCCAAGCCTAAATTCACAAACGCAATGAGCCTAACAAAGTCAGGGATTTATTTTAAATTCAAAGTGATTTTTTTCCCAAATAGAATAGGCCAGAAACCTTAATTTGTTATGGAGACAAGTAGAGTAGTCATAATGGGCACTCTTCAACATGCAGATCAGTGGCAGGAAGGGATAAAGGAAATTCAAGAACAAAGCAGAAAGGACACTTTAATCTGAAGTATCATTAGCTTCCACAAATTCATGCATCTTGTATTGACCCTGCATCTGTTGCTGCAATGGGTTTTGTGAAGTGTCTCAAAGCAACTTGGAGATGGTCCTTTTGTTATAGGAAGTGCCAGATAAAACTAAGAGAGCTGAAATTACAGACACTTTGCAGCACAGAAAAAACATACTTTCCTCTCTCTCCAACCCTGACACCCCATGCTTCTCTGAAATTTGTAGCTGTGCAGCTGTAGGAGTTTACTGCATTCCACAGTTCAAATGTTTGGATGGAAAGAAAATCAAAATATTTAACTAAACTTGTTTAAAAGAGCAGCAGATCTCTAGGAAGCTATGACATACATGGTGTGTCAAACATGTTGAATTTAATACACTACAATCTTTGAGTACTCCATCCTAAAATAAGTGACAGAACGAAAATAAAGTTCACATCAGCCTTATGGAAGGAATATTTTATTAGTATCAGCAGGAGACAAAGACAGTTTGCAAGCTTGTTTTGAGAGCAGTTATGCCAGTTACTATGCTATCCAATCCAGCAAAATACAGCAAAAGGAGAAAGCCGAGGTCTTTGATCCAATTGTGAACAACCACCATTCCCTCAGTCCAAAATTCAGTCAATACATTGACTTTGCATATGCATGTTGAACACTTCCAGCAGCAAAGCTGAATTAGAAATATAAACAGGCTTACATTTTTTTACCTTATCATTCAATTCCAGCACCTAAAGGCAGAGCCCTCCTGTGAGCCACAGCAGTGGGGAAAGCCAAGAGACCAACCTGCTGGCAGTGTCTAAGAAGCACACAAGTTGCATGCATTTGAAAGTCTATTCCAAAATTAGTGAAACACATTATGCTTCAAAGAAATAAACTCTTAGGGAAATAAATTTCAGCACTAACTAATGACTATAGTTGAATATATGGCAAATTGCTATTCAAAGTGGTTTTGCTGTATCTTTAGTTAAACTCTCTGTGTCTAAAAGCTGTGTGGCTCACAAAAAATACTCCTATAGGGTGTTCAGATCTTTGGCTTATCTCCAAAGGTTCTGCTGGTTAAGATTCTACACACCCAGGAGGAACTATTCCCGACTCAGACATTTCTATTAGCACTGTAAATATTCTGTACTGGAGAGAAAACATCAGGGCTTTTCACAGAAAACTATTCCAGAGCTTCATAGTCAAAAAGGACATTTCTGCCACTGTCTTTTTGACATTACTTAATTTTTATATGAATGACAGTAAGGACATAAAATAACATCTCCATATAAATATTCTGCAAGAGATTTTTTAACCAGCTGAACTAAGACACAGCAGGTTTATTCCTTAATCGGGGCCCCATAATGATGGAAACCTTTTATCTTGGGAGGGGTCACTAAACCGCAAATGCTCCTCTGGGAAGACAAAGCCTTTCAACCGACTTCAATGAGGATTAAGACATGGGGCCAACTGATTTAAGCGATACTATTATCTATACCAGTAAAAGATTTTGGTAGGGGTTAGGGGAGTTGTTTGTGTTTCTTTTTTGTTCATATTGAGAAGGATAAATTAAATATACTGAAGTTTTTTGCAGAACCTTCTCAACCTTAAGAAGTTCCAAGTTTGTTGTTTTTGGGGTTTTTAAAATATTTGACATGACAGCACCTGAATAAAGCCAAGAGGAACTCAATCTGTACACAGAAGGTAAAATCCAGTATATTTCATGTGTCTTTTCTGACCATCAACTCTACCAACAGTTCAAATATAGGAGTAAACAAAGCCTTCCCCTACATTTAGTAAAACCCTGAAAAGTTCCTGGGACACAGCTCTTACTATATGGGATCCCAAGGGACTCTTGATGTTGAATTCTTTTTCATACAGTTTGAGGTTGTGGAGAGAGTATGATTCCCATGATACAGGTACAAGTCACATTGCACTTGAATAGGAAATATGATCTAATGTGAACAGCAAAAGACGACATCAACAAGCATTGCTTAAAAACCCTGTGAGGACTTAAAAGCTCCACTATACAAGGCTGATGAAACTCCATATTGCTAAAGTAAAACAAAATAGCTTCAAGTTCTGAATATTAAAACTATTCTTTTTAATCTAGAAGACTTTTGTCCATCAATTTTTCTCTGTAAGGTGTTAGACACTGACTGTACAGATCTATGATGAAAACCAGTCAAAATCTTTGTAGGACCCTCTTCTGTCCTCATTTAAACTGTAATAGTTTTCAGTTACATGAGAATGTTAAAAATACCTGTCTGTCTACCAGACATTTAGATCAGGATCAGAGGCTACTGTCAGATGCTGTCTCATGTTTTCAAACAGTATATCATACCTCATTTATCTATAAACTGATGGTTTTTACATCATTCATAGTTAATTCATGATCACAAAGAACAGTATCACACTCTTGCTACTTAACATCCCGATCAATTATATGCTGAATGTAAAAGAAATTGATATCATGGACACATTACACATCTACTTCAAAAATGTCCTAGCACTTGTCTCAGTCATCAGGCATTTGTATTTGCCTACTCTCATAATTAAGGCTTTTCTTCTTACATACATGACTCCTCTGCATCACTTAGATCATCTCAAAACAATTTTTTCAAATGACAAAACCAATGCTTAATTATTATGGCCACTAAGGATCAAGTAATTTTTCTGGAGAAACAGCATTATTTTGCATGACTGGTATACAAATATGCAAGTTCTATGTATAAAAGGATGTTAATTAAAACCCAATTTTCTCCCTTTCCCTCATTCCCTTATTGCTGCCTCTCTCTCCTTTCATCCTTAAGACATTTGTGAACCTGTCAATATATTTCTATCAAATTGTCTTTGACAATGTTTATGTTCTTGCAGTCAGTTGGAGCCCAAATTAAGAAAGAACTGATTGACTCTTAAATTACTTCTGGTTTATGCCAGAAACAGTATCTGCACTATTTGATGTCATACAGGTGTGGGTTCTCCAGCCTACAGCAGAGTGCTCTAGGGTATGACTGTGATACATCCTCCTTGCCAAAACTGAAAGCGCAAGAAATGCAGGTCTTCTTGATACATTTTAATCATTATTTTTTAAATCTTAAGCAGAGTTCAACCTAGAACAATATTTATTTAGTTTCTGTGGCTCATGTCTCTTCTATCTTCAAGAGATTATATTATCTATCTATTTATCTATCTATCTATCTATCATCTCTCAGCTATCTATCTCTATCTGGAGTATATTTTTTGAATTATGTTTTTCTTTTTGTCCAGACACTATGGTTCATAGAATAACATCCTATAAAGAATGCGGTTCAAAACATAGGTTGGCAGAACATGGCCTGAAAGGAGCAAATTAGCAGTTTAGCTGAATATGAAAAATAAGGGGGAAAGTGCGGGGAAAAAAGTAAAATAATTTCATTTATAATTATTTTTCAAAATAAAGAAGGCTAGATTCTATAGATAAGGTACAAATTTTCTGTTTAATTAAAAACCCTTGCAAAGTCAAATTTGAAGGGATTTTTTAAGGACTTTTTCCTCAGCTTTATATTCTTTGCATACTTACTGCTAAGTTTCCCTATTTAGACAAAAAATTCTCTATGTCAGAAATACAGACACGGGACTTCATTTTCATGTTCTAGTACAAATGAGCCAGTTCTTTATATCTGAGGGATGGATAAGAATATCTCAAATCACAATCAGGTTTCATGCGCTACTTTGCTAGGACAACTACTCTTTTCCTCAATAAGCATTGACCAACCTACTTGTTATACATTATAGGGAGACACAATGACATATATACACTATCACTTCCAGAAACTTCTCTGGCAAACACTAGTGGTTTTTTTTATCTTGCATTACCACGGCTGAACATCTTGATTAAATTAAACATGAAATACAACACACGTGTCCTTGATATACATACTCTGGTTCTGAGGCTTTGTTTCATAAACCATTTTTCTCCTGAGATGTATCCACGTAGGTCATAGTTAGATAGAGATTAAGTGGGGATTCATTCAGGTTAAGTCATTCAGTAAAATCCCTCAGATATTCAGCTTTATGATTCTGGCACATCAACATTCTCCTTTCTAAGTGGTCTTATAGAAGACCGAGAGCCAGAAGTTTTCATGGCTCCATTTAAACAATTCAAAGTCAAAAAATGAAGTTTGTAAGCAAAATATATCCTAGAAAGCTGCAATGAACAAAACTGACTTTATGTCATTCAAAGGTCTATGATTTGGACAAGACAGAGAGAGAGAGATGAAAAGAAAATACAGTAGAAAATTATTTTTTTCCTCCTGTTGTGTCAGAGCAGTTTTTTTCTCATTAGGCTTCCTCTGGCTGCTGATTCTGCCTGCCAATACATTGCTGGTTTATCCTATATTCCTTTTTAACAATGTCCCAACCTTCTCATCTGGTTTTCCTTTTCCCTATAAACAGGAACAGGAGAAGAAAACCAAGCAAAACCCAAATCCTAAGCAAATATATCTCTAGATTGGTTTAGAAAATAAACCAAAACAAATTCCAAGTAGACAGTCACAACATTTTAATGTCATGTTACCCCAAAATACTGACTACAAAAGGAGATAGCATGGCAAATGGAAGTCCCTAAAGTTATATATATATATATATATGATCCTTGAGAAAGTAAAGTTGTGTAGTATGTGTAGTAGCAGTGTCTTTTAGAAAATCTTATTTCTGGAAAATAGTGACATTTTCATTTTAAATGGTTATCTTATCCTGCACTCGATATCCAAGACTAGGCGAGTACGTGCTCTTACAACTTTAATTAGACAATCAGACAAAGTAATAAGAAGTAATTTTTTCCCATTGCAGAGGCCTGTCAAGTAACCCCTTACACACATCAAGTTAAGCAAGCAATCGGGCTTTTTAGAATACAAGAGTAGCTGAATAGTTTCATTTTAAGGATATAAGCAACAGTATAATTTATTATACACTTCTGAAAAGCTCAGGTTTCAATGCTCCTGTGGCAAGCATTTGAATGTTTGGTGTTGGAGCAGATGGAATGTTTTATAGCAAGGCTTTAATTCTCTATCCAAAAGGCATTGCTTTTGCTTCTGGTCAAAGGTGAATTTATTCCCTCTGCTAGCTCTGTCCTGGGGCTCTCCCTAAGCAAGCTCTGTCAACTGTGCTATGCTTCTGCCAAATTACATGATGATTTTGTCATGTGGGCTAATATTCCCCAGTGACTGAGTTTTAATCAAATGCATAAAGCAAAGCATTGTTGAACAGCGTGGTAACAAAACCAACTGCTTTAGAGAGATAGGAAGAAGTGCAGTTGTGCTTTAAACCTTGTGCACGTGCAAATGAGAAAACCCTGCCACACCTCAGAAATGCTCTCAAAGCAGGTACTACAGACAGCAACTCACACCTCTAGCTGCCTTTACATCTCTAACATTTCTCGCTGTAATAATAGAAAAGATTATTAATATTGGAAATTATACTGTGGATCGAGCAACTGAGTTCCATATGGGTGACAAGGGCTGTTATCTCATACATACTCCAACAACATCCAACTATCTTAGTAAAACTGTACAGCAACTTGCATAATAACCTAAACAAATTTCAGGGTAAGGTTTGAAAATCAATGGCGGCAGCAGCAAGAGATGGCTCAGGCCAGAGAAGTAAGCTGCTGCTGAGGGATCACACAGGTTTTGCAACATATTAATATTATACAGTAATGAAGCTGTTATAAATTACTATCACACTGAATACATGTACATACTCATTTTGTGCTGTTCTAAAGCAGTGCCTGCTATGGTTGTGTAGGAACAGTGTCTTAGCCTTTACAGACACCCATAAATAAATTAAAATGAAAAATAAAATTAAAAAAAAGACCATACAAGAAATCAAAGTCCATTTTTAGGTTAGCAGATGGTTTATAGATGGATCGTGGCAACCCTGTAGAGTGAAACAGTTGATGCTGACAACACGTGTCCATAATATACACCTTTCAAGGCTTTTTATTTCAGATTAACTCTAGTCTGGCCCTCTGGACTGAATGCCCCTTTGCAGCTGGAATGCATTAGTTACACTCCTGGAGTGTGCTAAATCTTCCAAATCTGAATCCTAGTTTCATCTGAAAGGAATCAAGTTGAGGCACTGCAAAAGCTCCACATGACATGAACCAAAGCTCAGTAAGAAAGAAAGAAAAATATGCATTTCAAAAGCATGGTCTTGATTCAAACTAACACGCTAACAAAGATGTGCCCTGAAAATACATACACATATCTCAGCCCACACGCATATGCACATTAACATACATGTATTACTTATATAAAACCCCCCAAAACATTTCTGGAATAAACTGGTGGATATAATTTATCTGTTTTCTTTATGAGTTCATTTTCTTTGTTTACTACAAAACCAGCATAGCTCTATCAGGATTAATTTGCCCAGTATTTTTTTTTTTTTTTAAACTTCTGTCTAATTAAATTTTAAAATCTTTTAATGAGCCTTATCATACAATTTTTTCCTCCATTAAAATTTGATCTCAAAATAGTCATTCAATAATTTGAAACTAGTTCAAGTTGTTCATTAGCATGGAATTCTGAATCCTGAAATAGATGTTGCACTTGTAAAATGAATGTTGCATGTTAAACAAGTTGCTTGTCAGGGAAACTATCTGTGTACATTTAGCTTACAGTTTTGCCAAATACACCAGTTGATTTGCCTCGGCAATATTTTCTCCATATAAATAAAGAGTGTGTTTTACTTCTCAACAACGATGGAAAAATTATCTTTAACTCATGATTCTTTGATTCTACAGCAATGAACTTGTAGATGAACACGTAAAAATACTCATTTAGAAATATGAAAGTACGGGCCCACAAAACATTCTAGTATTACTGAAAAGGCTGACAAATATATTTTTTTATACATAAAGATAGCAGAAGAAGGGCTTGTGTATTTACTTATTCACACTCACACAACAACAAAACTAGAAGACAGAATTTAGGGAGATGAAATGCCTGGTATTCAAGATTTCTGTGTTAGTTTAGAAGACCCTTTGCTCAATTACAACCAGCAAATATTTGGATTTCTTTTTAAACTCGGGTGTATTGCTCATTTCCCAACAGACAGTTTCCAGGAAGCATCTAGAGCACTCAGAAACTGAAAAGCATTTTATTTTTAACTGTGCTCTGTTGCTCAGGGTTTTACACAGCACAACTTGTGAACACATCTCCTTTGCTTTATATTTTTGCACACTCAGTAGTGTATGTTCAGCACATACAGGACTGTACACTAAAGAATGAACAATGTAATTGCACTGTGCTGTGGGAGGCACTCCAGAAAGCACCTTCTTCCCAAAGACTGCAACATATAACCAGTTTTTATAGAAAACCATTTGGTTTAACCCTAAGGAGTTCAGTAGGCTGATGCAGAGTAAGACCATATCTTACTAGGATGTCTTCACTGAGTATCCCAGTAAAATCAGGACCTGGCTTTGAATTCTCTGCTGCTTTACAATAGCTTGTATTTCTGCCCGTACATACAGATGGTGTACTCCACAATAGTATTTATATATGTCTCTCACTTATATGGCAGTAGTTGAATATTTTAGACACTTAGATGCTCTGATATTTCAGGTGCTCAGCATCATTTGATGTTTACAGCATTCAATGACATGTGGGATATGATGATAGGCTGAGCACCAGCTTTGAAAGGCTCCTGTCCACAGTACAAGTCCACAAGTGTCTTTAGCTGACAGCATTGTTGGGAATTAAGGCAGTTGCTTTTGACACGGAAAATGTTTTCCATGAAGTTCTGAATGAAGAATTGGACTGAAAATGCATTTCTTGTGTATACCAAAGGAGCAGAGCAATGACAAAAGCTAACATTTAAAATGCAAAACAGCTAGTGTTGCGTGACACACCGGGAGATATATCTCAAAGTCTTAAGGTTGACTAATTGAATTGCCATTGATAAGATGTCACTTAAAGAGACATCTCTGCAGTGAAACATGGGTTTGCTGTAAATGACCTGTCATTAGAGCCATGGGTAATGTCCGTGTCCAGACTGAAAAATATTGTAGCTCGCAGCAATATGCTCAGCAGGAGTTAAAACAGCAAGAATGCTAAGAAGTCAGTGTACAGGAACCACCAGAGAACGATGCCTCAGGTGCTACGTTAATTTACTTGTTGGCATACATTAATTGAAACCAATCAATAAGGCTGCTGGTACAACAGAGGGAATGCAAAAGAAGTAATCGATTGCCACACTTACTCATTTTAAACTTGGAAAACAGGAATAATTTAGTCTAAGATTTTTCATTTCTGTCAATACAGATAATGGGATTACTTATTTATTTTCTATTCTTTCAGCACTAATTATAATAACTATGATGTCTTTCAATATCCCTCATGTAAACCCCCGTATTCTGATTAGCAGCTGTTCACTTGCATATAATGAGAGTGACTTCTTTCAACTGAGAAGTTAGAAATTATATGTTTTTGCTCTTACAAATAGTGCTCATCATTTTGTCACACTGAAAACAATTATATATTTTAATAACTATAAACTCAAAGTCAATTTGATTTTTCCATTTATGGTGTGCTGGCTTTTCAAATTTTTCATTCTCAAAGATAAACATTTTAATTGTTTAAGAAGCACAGAAAGGGCTGATACTGTTCTTTTGACAATTTTTTTTTGCATTAAATTTGCTTAATATAGTCATTCTAAGTGTCCAGTGTTGACTGGTACCCCTTTTAATTTTTAATCTAGGTTGATGTCTCTTTCTCTCGCTCTCTTCTTTTTTTTTTTTTTTTTCTTATTTTCTACAATTATTTCTGTGAGCTTGAACACTCCATTCACAAGACCACGCTGCCTAAAAAAAAAAATAAATTAATAGGACAGCTTCTTCATCTGTGGAGAAATGCACTTGCAATTATCACCTTCTTTTCATGAAAACTGTTCATCCTTACTGATCTCCTGTTTCCAGAGAGATCAATGGAAATCAGCAAACTGTTATTCATAACCACTTTGCACAAGGACTGGGCATTTACATCATGGTAAACATGGTGTCAGACACTATCATTGCATCTTTAGTGGCATTGAATCTTAAAATTTATCCATAAATGAAAAAAATCTTAAAATTTAGCCTCTGTCTACATTTGTAACAGCATCACTTTCCTTCTGGTCACGCTCAAAGGCATATGAGTTCTCACCAGTATGTCTTAATTTTTCGTGGTCTGTTGAACTGCACATAATGGCCCTCGGTTCAGCCTCCAGACAAAGAACTGGATCTGCAACTGTTGTCCTTGGGCACAATTCCATGAAAACCACGGAGCTGTACACGTTTGTATCAGGTTTGAGGATGGCAAGCTGACTTGGTAACACTGTTTGCCATGGTTTTGGGGAGGCATAGGCAACACATGAAAGATGCTTACAGGTTACAAAAGGAACAAATTTGCCCATACTGATTAGTGGGCAGGATGTTTATATGGGGATTGCCCACGCCTAGCAGATTTTTACCACACTGATGTGTTTTGCTTGTACGTGAACCGAACCACCCAGCTACAATTTCTGGGTACATATATTTGACTTCAGTTCTAACACATCAGTTCTAGAGGGCCATTTTCTAATGCAGTCCAATTACTTCTTATTCTTGCAGGAAAAAAACAAACCAAAACACAACAAAAACCCAGACAACAAAAATAAATGAAAAAAACAACCCACAACTATTACCTTTTCATTAGACTGAAGATTCCATAACCCTGCAGATGGTACTTTTACCAAAGACTGGTAGTATCAGTGAGTCCTGCAAGGGTATACAATGAGGGTGATGCTGTTGCTGGACAAGACTGAAAGCAAAATAGCAATTAACATCCAAGTGGAAACCCAATTTTCTGTGAACTCAAGTTTAGAATTATCTCTTGATTACTAATGTGGCAGGGATTTGTGAAACACTGAGGAACAGAATCAAACTTCCTTAGGCCCTTTTCCATGACTGTAAAACAGTAGGGAATTATGGATTATACATTTTTCAACACGAGTTCATGAGCCACAGGTTAATTCAATTCCCAGAACGGAGAAAGTCCTGGGTCCCAATTAGTATGTATTTTGTGAGACTGAAACCAAGAACTGAATCCCAGATTACTGCTTTGGGAATTCAAAGTTAGGCTGAAGCTCATTTTCCTTCTCTCATATTCTCTAACCATTAACAATTTCAACAGTTTGAAGTAGTTTGAGCTTTTTACTTTGAAGCCTGGAAGGAACAATACTGAAATTTCCTGTCATAAGATAGTTAGAATTCAAATGTATGGCCCATAATTATAGAAATGGAAGTATGTACTTCCACCTCAAACTTTACCTTTTTTCTTTTTTTTTTTTTAAACTCTGGTAAAAGAAAAGGTTCTATGACAAGCAAAAGAATTATAATATTCTACATCAGACCACTGAAAGGTTTTGCCATTTATTTGGCATGCTATTAAACACATCTACTAAAGTAAAAAAAGAAAAAAAAATCACCTTTTTGTATTTTGCACTATTCATTTAAGACATTAAGAATGAATGATAACAGCTAAAGACATACTGGTTCTCTTTTCTCTCAGTAATAAAGGCTAAATACTTCTCATTTCATTCAGTCCCACATAGTTGATCAAATCCAGAACTCAAATTATTTCTTATGACTTCTTTTACTGAAATGGAGAGATTTAGTAGCTACATTTGTGAGGAACAGAGCAACAGCCAATTTATGGATTTGTTTCAAGACAGTAAATCTAGGGAATGTTCTCACATTTTCAGGATCTACTACTGATAGCCCTCCCTCCCTTTGAAAATTGTGCCATTCAGTTTCTTCTGGCAAATGTAATAGCTGGTCCCTGTGGATGACTGCAATGAAAAACTTGTGCTGTGAAGCCTCCTTCCTAAAGATTCAGGTCCTAAATCCCTTCTCCAGTTCTATTACAGCAATGCCAGTTATAATCCATTCCCCTTCCTGCCAGTCATAGTGGAAAATGGTGCACACCACCAGGTCAGTTCCACATTTCTCAATTTCCCACATGCCAAAATCACGCAGAGGGACAAACTATGAAAGGATCTGGGATTGGTCTGGGACAGCTTCCTTCTCATTAACAAGCTCAATCATTCAGTAAGACTAACAGAACAGATAAGCACTTTGGTAATGTGGACATTAATTTGTGTCTCCCTCTTCTCCTCTGCTACTTGTAGGAGCTTAGATGTCTTTGAGACCTCAATCTCTCTAGCAAACTGAACTGAAGAGGCAGCAGATTCCAAGAAGAGGTATAACCAGGGAAAGATCATCATTGCAACTACTCAAATGTTTTGTCTTTACCTGTTTGAAGCATGTGGGAACAAGGTAAAATTATTCCAATTATAGGTATTAGATCCCACCTATGTCGGCCAACACCACTGTGAAACCCAGCCTGAGGAACAGTGTGACTGAGTCCCCTCCTCTCAGACAAGTTTTAACTTAAGGACTATGGCTTTATTAAATATGTATTCAATAACATAACTTTGCAAAGAAGCCAGCAGAATGGATCCCACCCTGAGCTGTTAGGACACCTAAGATAAACAACAATATAAGGACAGATTTCTTATCAAAGGGAGACTAAAAATGGATAGACAAGGGACAAAAGGATAAGAATAACATTATCAAAGGCTTCCTGCAGCAGCACTTGTCCAAGTTACCCTTGCTAAAAGAAACCCCAACAAACCATTAGCAGTTTTGTAAAGAGATGACAGAGGCCAGAATGTATTCTTCAGCTGTATTTTTTTCCTTTGTCTTTTAATATACAACAATTCATTAAAATCTCACTTGAGAGGAAAAAGAATCCTATAAGTACACTGTTTCTGTAGGACATAAAATGCTTGAGTATGCTCAACCTAATGTCCTAAGTTTATGTTCAAAGATCCACTTTTAAAGCATTGCATAAATGGCTTCACAATTTAATTAAAGGCTTATAAGCTTTATTGAATGGACTCTTCAGCATGCTCTGCTCACCAGCTTATGACTACAAAGACATTATTTAGGGAACATTAACCTCATCTTTCATTTGAATCAAAACTTATAATTTTAAACTTTTAAAGGCAACTTATCTTCCACATAAAATTACAAACAAAAAGTGGATCTCAAACACGATGTAAAATAACTGCCTATCAATCTTTCCTACCAGATATTTCACATTCATACTATCTCAGCCTGCAGATCCAATTATCCTCCAACATTTGCTGCTCAACCATGCTGAGATTATTCACCAGCCCTCCAGTTAGACTGTAATAAGAGGTCTGTAGGTGCATTTACACCCCGAGAAATAAGGTATAAATGCGTTGTCGTGATATCCTTTTGAGTTACATGCACAGCCATAAACTTTACAGTAATGAATAACACTATTTCCAGCCACTTTACCCATTCATTTGTATGACATTTAGACTTACTAATTTAAAAAAAAAAAATCTAGGTGCAGCATACCTTCAAGATGATACAACCCTTGACCCAAAGACCTTACAAACAGTACAAATATCACATGGAAGGTATTTCCTCCTGTGCCCAGACAGCCAAAGCTCCAACATGAATATGTGATTATGCTCTGTAAAGGCAATCCCAGCTCCTTCTCACTATCTTTTTTTTTTAAGCTTAACATTTAAAGATAGTAACCATACATGCCGAAACTGCATTGACCTGAAAGATTATGTTCTGCACAAAATTTGGCAGACTTTCTGCTTCTCAGCAAAAATATTAATGGCAGATTAATGATAAAATGGTTTCTGATCCTCCAGTCTTCATGGTCTTTGCGCACTGCAGTAGTTGTACATCATGGCAAAACAAAAGCCCTCTGCCGCAGGACATCAGTGTGCTTTGCCAAAAATGTCAGAACTGTGGTTTTCAGCCCAAAGCTGCAACTACTTGAACTGCAGGAGTCATTTCATTAGCTGACAGCTGCAATAAGCTGTTCTTTCTCTATGTGGAGAAGCTACTGGTGGGAGGTACAATTCACACAGGCAGACTCCATAAATCATATACCACTTAAAGAAAAATATACTTAAGGAAACATTCACAAAGAACTATGCAATACCTTTCCTATTTATTATCCTTATGTTCTTGTTGCACTGATGCCTCAACATTTTGTATTTCAAAAATCCAGAAGAGACTTTAAAGACACAAGCCAAATTCAGTAAAATTCAATCCTTTTGTTCCCACTTGTACTACTTTCGCTGATCTAGAGAATCTAGATCCTTCATGTTTTCTTGATGATCTATTTCTAGTGAATATATGCCAGCTGACCTAGAAAAAACAAAATTAGGTTCTTTTGTTACAGGTTGAAACCATAATGCTGGTGTTTATTCCTGTGTAACTATTATGTAAGATAATTAAAAAAAAAGGGAAAGGTATGTAATTAGCTGAAAAAGGCACTAAGCCATTTCAAAACCATCTTTAGTAAAATACAGAGTATCATTGAATGCACTAACATATGTAGACATTTCTGAGCCTTTCATCCTGTGATAACCTTTAGTCTCCAATTGTCTAAGGAAAGCTGTAGACAGATATTAGTCCTGAAGGTGGTGGGAAGAGGCTTCAGTGTCCCCAACGAGTGTTTGCCAAGCACTGCTGAGCCAGGCAAGCTATAGGCCTTCAGATCTACCTCTTCAAATGCTTTATGTATTATTCAAACACTTTTCATGGAAACAACTGAAAATTGCTAGGGGGGAAATAATGCAACTGTACACCTAGCTTTGCTTTTTACTTTAAATCCATATTACATTGATTACATGAGCCCAGAACAGGTGGATAATCTCCATTCTCATAATGAATTTCTTGTATTTTTCATCAGTAGCTTATTGCTAAACAAACAGAAGTGCTATGTTTGAACAAATGTAACATCAATACAAAAATGGGTTATGTAATATTTGATATTGCCTTTCCTGAGCTACTTTTAAATTTTTACATAGCATTACACAAGCAATCACGCAGCTTCTTGTTTTGGGGTTTGTTCTTTCTTTGATTTGGTTTGTTTGTTTGTTTGTTTGTTTGATCTAGAAGCAGACTGAAAAGGCCCTATAGGGGCATTTTACTTCTGAACTACAGTCATTCTACTCTGGATGATTAGCATAAACCAATTAAAATACTACTACTGTTGAAGCAGAGTCTTGGAGAAGGGTGCCACATCTCTGTGACAGACATGTAATTAGCTGTCACAGCCCCAGAGCATTCCCTAGCACCAAGGACTCTTCAAAGCAAAGCAGAGCAAAACAGGCAGCCTACTCTTGCATTCCAGCAATGGCTCCAAGCAGCAGGTGGCCCAGGTGGAGCAGCATTTAAGTTTTTTCAGCTGCCTATAGAAGCAGTTCTTACCCATTCAGTTTTTTGAGCCATTTTAAAAAGTCATGGAGAAGAGACATACATTGCCAAGGTTATGTATTTCCATTACTTTTCTCCAGAATTACTGATGAGAAGAGTATCTGTTCCACTAGAGGGAGGAGCAGGCTCAGGAACTGAATTTCCAACTAATGTTCCAGTGCCACCTAATTGAAGGATGGTCTGTTGTCAGAAAGTGCTGAAAGGGCAAAACTGGAAGTTTTGTAACAACAACAATAAAAAATAGAAAAGGAAAAAAAAAAAGGAAAAGGAATAAGCTCACCTGAGATACATTTAATTTTCTTATTTTGTTCCTGTTTATTCTGAAAAAGTGATGTGGGTTTAGTTACAAATCATGTCTTTCATATTATATTTAGATTTCTAGATGATGCTTTTCTTTGACATAGGGATAAAGCCACCTGAAACAGAGCAGCAATTTGTAGCTTATCTCCTCTAGTCTAAGATATTAATATTTCTAATTCTATGTTTTTCCCTGAAATATAGTTGAGATTGAAGATTGAACAGACCTAGAGATTTCAAAGGTTCAATTTTTCCCTAAGAAAACTCAAGAACTACAAAGTCCCCATGTCAGAGTTTCTATCTTTTCACCTACATTTAACTATATGGCAACTGACTGTCATGAAAAGATTAAGATAATTCACTACTGAAACTATTTTTAGAGACTTTGCCTGGGACAAGTCCAGTGACTATTTAGTGCACCACAAAGGAAACAAAGGAACAGCTGTATCTTATGCAGACAAGCAAGGCTACAAGGAGACATGGCTTTAGTCCAGCCTATCCATCTTACCTGCCAGAGAATATCTGCACCAGAAAAGGAGGATATTCAAGGAAGAGCTGGAACCTGCCACACATTCGTTTCCTCCTCCCCCTCTGAAACAGTGCTCAGACTGAGGTACAATCTCTGTGAATGCCATCCAATATACAATACTAAGCACAGTAGCATGTTACTGTCTTCTGGTTGGGTTTGACTAGCAGCTGTCACATTTGAATCTCTCACTGATGACTGAAAACAGACAAAACCCTTCTTGAGTTGTGCAATCAATCCAGACAAGAGTCCAGCAAAGAGGAGTGCTGTATTCAGAAAGGAAGGTGCACTTAAATGTTGGTTTCTAACTCCTTAGGCAATCATTTTCGTAATGCTTTAACATATACACCTAGAAAGTCTTGTCTCTGACAGAGGTTTTACTGTACCACATTCCAACAGGCCAGAAAGATGGAGACACTTTCTATAGAGCTTGGCAAATTTCTGTTTATCCTTGACCAAAGACATTAAACTCCCCGGATATTAAGACAGAAGCCTTGAACTTGATGGGATGCAAAGAGTAGGGTCAATATGCTTAGGGTAGCCCCAGCAGGAAATGTGCTGTTATTTCATATTGCCTAGTGTTTTCTAAATATTTAGTCTTTCATGCTTCTCATTACTGTAAATCAACCAAAAGTCAAGGAAAATCTGAGTAACTGAGGTCAGCTGAATTTTTTTCTGCATTCCCAGAGATGTGTAAGGTTTTGAACCATTCCCCCATTCCATACTATGTTATACTATAGTAATAAATCCAGAAAGAATTTTAGAGTCATCCATGATCATCTTAGCAGAAAAGAGCAGTACTATCAAGTACCAAAGTGCAATTAGTATTTAGTGCTTGTCTTTTTTATAGGTTATATCTGACATCAGGATGAGAAGACATGTAGTCTGGGATTAGAAATGCATTGCAGAGTCATATAGAGGTCAGTGAGAAGAAATTTGCATTAGTCTGCTATTCCTAGAGTATACAGATTTCCCTTCTGAATGTCTTGATCTATGATGATAAGCAGATGAGCAGAAAAGCTGTAAGATTCACACTTGGTTCCTGTTGTCAGAAAAAACATTCTGAATAATATCATCCACCTATGGCTGGGCTCCCTCTGGATCAATGCAAGGTTATGGCCACTGCCTTTTTTGATCTCTGCTCATTAGCACAGGACTTATGGTCTCATTAGTCAGAGCTGGGTGATGCTGGGTATAGAGGGCACGTGGCCAACACTGGATTATGAACTACGCAGCCTTACAAAAAGTATCACACTAAAATTGATGCATTGTCTTTGCAGTATTCTGCATATCTTGACATAAATCAAGATCAGTTTCACCTGGTTTCATCTTTTAAAGTGCTGCTTATTGCTGTGAGTTGCATAAAGTGAAATAGTTTCATTGGCACGAAATCAATGAGAATAGGTACAAGAGAGATATTGTATCTGCATTTGAAGTAATTTATCAAGTGAAGTAAATGCATACCCATTATTACTTTCCCAGAATAACAAAGGAGGAGTTGCTTTCCATCGTGAAGAATTAGGGAGCCACTTTGAGCCTACAGGCACTTTTTCCTTACAAATACACATCTGTGACCCCAAGTAATAAACAAGAGATTTACTCTAACGACAGTAGAAATCTAAACTAGCAGATTTTCTAGCCTTTCCTGAAAAACAGGTTGCAATGTTTAAATTAACAATATTTTAAATACATTTTTTACAGAAATACAGTTGTGTACTACGTTGTCAATGTGAATAGACTATTGCATTGCACATTGGCTCTGTCACACGTGACATTAAGGAATGACATTGGGAGAGGAGTTATGGCCCTCAGAGAAAACCATTCAGACCACCTACTTCAAATTTCTCCTAGCAAAGATTTTGAAAAAATTATTTCTTATTTGAAAAAAAATTGTTCACCATCAGGATGGTTGCTCATTTAATGAGCATAATGTGAGAAATTGAAAAAAAAAAAAAGTAAAAAAAAGGAATCGCACATTGGCAATCTACATGCAAACACAAGCAAAAATATTTTAATTACATAAGCTACTGAGAGAAACATAACACCCCTTCCCAATCAAGTAAGGCTGAATGTAGATAATATTTAAGTATGGCAAGGCATGAAAATGCCCATCTTTCTCTTAGTCAGTTACGCTTAGTACATTTTATTATTTGTTACCAGAACTTTTAAGATGAAAAAAACTCACTATGTCAAAATATGTCCCAGAGCTAAACTTTGCACTTTGTACCTTACACATACATCTAAAGACTGAAATTTTTGTATTTCTCAAGTTGAAATGTTATGGACAGTGCTCTGTTCTCTTGATTAAAGTACCTTTTGATCTTTTTCAACTGAGATAGTGCTTCAAGGTAGAGAAATACCACTTATGCTACACATTGTTGAGGAACTAGAAAATTAAAATCCTGATTAGGGTAATGTGTCCAACACAACTCAAATGATCTAATATGCTTCATTCCACCATGGCCATAGAATCTTGGAAAATGTACTCATTTCCCCTTAGAAGAGAAGAGGACTGCTTCTTGCTTTTGCTTGCCATCTAGCCAATATCCTTATTTAGATATATATTATTCATACGGTAGTCTTTTGCTTACTGTGGCTGTTCTGTGATACAAGGTTTGCTAACACAGGCTGTGGGTTACTCCAAAATATACTTCAGCAAACAGAGATAAAATTAACTTGCAGTGTCAAATCTCCATGCAAGATGAAGAGTATTTGGACCCTGCAATTCCTTCTGCCATAGTTTTCCATTCTCTCATTCCTCTCCTATTTCAGTGAGAGGAAGTGCATAACACAATGTAGATAGTTCAAAAGCATGCCTTGCTTTCATCCATACACAGCACACTCAATCTAAAAAGTTATTCGAAACAGTTTTTTCAGTGCTTCATTTTGGCACCATGGGTAGCCAAACTTGAATACCACCTATGATATGGGAAACAGGGATACATTTTAACTTGTTAGACCTTATGAGTGCAATGCTCTCAATAACAGCTTATTTTCTTGTTGTGAAAAGCATTCAGGAGGGTTATTAGCCAAAAATACTTCGCTGTATCAGGGATTTATCTGAAGACTGAAGTTGGCTTTATTTTGTTCAAATATTTCAGTTAGAAATGTCTGCAGTGCTGTCTGCCTTCAGACAACTTGTTTAATTTTGCTGTTCAATTTTTAACACAGAAAGGATTTTTTTTTTCAGTTGTCAGCTATAAAAACTCACACATGGGTTCAAAGAGTCAAGTCATATCCTTAAATAAATTTATCACTAACAAAATTCTTGACACGACTAGGGTGGATTTGAGGGATAAACTTGCAGAATAATTTAACCTAGTCACAACTATCACTGGTGATAAATGAGAGAAAAGAAAAGCATGTGACTTTCACATATTAAGTTGGGTGTGGCAGAAATTGCAGTTAGAAAAAGTTTGGTAAATTTAGAAAGTTTTATAAAGAATCAAAATGAGTTTACAACTCTTTGGTCCAGCTGTTCTTAGTAAAATCCTACACTAAAGTATTTGCATTCTTGAAACAAGAGCAAGTTACAGACACTGCTGCAATTTGTTTAGATTTCCATATTTGCCAGGGGCAGCACCATATGCAGTGAATCTTCTTCTGTAGAGAGGTGATCTCTTCTTACATGTATATTGGTTTAGAGGATCACTTTACCTTTCATGTTTAGTTTTTTTTGGTGCTTTCTAACACTAATTTATTTTGAGCGTGGAAAGCTTAATGAAGACTGAAGAAGTTCCTTAAGTCTTGAGTTTTTTTCTAGAATGTACTGCAGGACACTAAAAAGTCTGATTACAGCAACTTAATTAATGTATGTATGCTCACAGCCAGTGCCTTGTCTTGCATTAACAAAATTTCTTCCATTACATTTCTACAGTTACTTTTAGAAAGAAAAGAGCTAGAAGAACCAAAAAAAAAAAAATAAATAAATAAACCAAGTGTTTGACAATCATGTCCAGAAGCATCAAACTGTAATATCTTAGATCACATAGTAAAATATGGTTCTTTTTGAATATATAGTCACCTTTATAGCAAACTTGCTAGTGTGAAAAATCACCAAGTGAATCCTAGTTTAACAGATGAATCAAATTCTTTCTTATGTCACTTTTAGGAGCAGAACAGACTTATTGCTATGGGGAATAACAAAGATTCACATTTACATTCATTCTCTGTGCCTCCCCATTTCTTCTCTCATGCAGGGGCTCTGAGAGGGAAGTCTAGACCATGCAATGGAATTTATGCAGGTTCATTTCCCCTACATTGAAGAAAGTGATATAGAAAACCCCACGTCCTAATTGCTGCTTAAGGTGTTTCTTCAGCCTGAAAATTTCTCAGAAGGGATGAGGATGATGCAAAACTTCCTCAACTAGGGAACTTTGATTAACCCCACAGCAAAAGAGAATCAAGATGAAAGCACTTTTAACTCATTGACACTCCTCGCTTGAAGGAAGCCCCGTGCTCTGAGCTGGGTGGAGATCCAGGCAGCATGACCAGCAATACAAACCATGGCAGCTACTTGACTTCAAAACACTGAGGAGGAAAAAAAAAAAAAAGGAATGATATATTGTGAGGGAATTGTTTCATTTGGAAGTAAGGAACCTCAATTCCAGCTACACTCTTGACAGAAACTCAGGTCTCATAATTCTATTCAGGTCTCTGATACCTCCTCAGCACTAACTTAAACTGTTTAATGTTATGGTTCAAGGAAAATTCAAGGAAAACAGGCAAGTGACATCTTCCATCCCTATTGTGCCACATTGAAAGGAGAAAAGGATGACTTTTGGTGCCAAACAGCACATAAGAAAAGTCTGTGGCCTAGGAACTCAAGCACCTGGTTGAAGATAAGTCTTTCTGAGCTCTAGTTCTGACTCCTGAGACCAATATTTTAACATTATTAACCACCTGATATTTGAAGCCAGTTGTATTACAGAGAAGTCAGACCAGAACTAGCAATATCTCCCCTCAGTTGGGGACAACCAGGAGGTCACCAATTCACACTGCTGTTGCCTGCCAACTCATTTTCTCTCTCCTGCCACACTCATTTTGTTGGTGGAAGGATCAACTTACTCTGACAAGCAAGAAATGAGTGAGTATGGAAAGATGACAAATACACTCAGTGTGGTCACTACCGACAAAGAAGAAAGCTAGAGGACCCCTGGGGAATCAAATTTATTGTATGAAAACACGATTTGACAGACCTAGAGCACAGATCTGGAAATGTCTAAGGAAAGAGGGGTGATACAGGACTGGAAACAAACAAAAACGCCCTTATGGAAGTCACACACAGGGAGGCAGAAGGATGGTACACACTTGGACCTCACTGTGGACAAGGATAGATGAATGGAGAAATTTGGAGGACAGAGAGAGTTAATTGAGGGAAAGGATTGATGTGTTTGGCAGACTAAAAATTGGCGATGGTGAGAGAGAACTGATGGGACTGACTATTAGAGGATGGATAGGGAATGAAAGATTCATGGACTGGACACCTCAGACAGATAGAGGATTACAGGTGAAACATACCTATTAAATCTCTTGTAGATTAGAGGAAACACTTCATTATGTCACCCACTGTGCTGGGTGAGGATTACCTGAGTTTTATCAAAGTTAATGGTGCTGTTTAACCTACATGCTCAAGGTATGTGCACTTGCTTTATAATTCTTTCAAGGGTTATTCATTTTCCCTGTCCTTTCTACATATTTTTTTAAAGGCTCTCCTATTATAATTGTTGAGGGTACACAATGATTCTTTTCATATTTCTGTTATATGATGTATCCTTTTGATGAACCTGGAAACTTGGAAGTGTCTAAACTTTCTTTGAAGAGGCCGTTTTCCCTATAACACAGGCAAATACATGTGCAAATCCATTCAAATTGGTTGAGTTATGGTGTTACAGAAGACAGAAAGAGATGGAAAAAACATTAGACCATAAGCTTCCTCTGAGCCTAGAACCAAGTGCTGAATTTCTATTTCTAACAGTGCTTAACTAATACATGTTAAAAGAATATGTTCACAAATAATGTTACCAAAGAACTTGAGTATTGATATGTAATTATGGTAGTATTTTTCTCAAGAGAACAGATCAAAATATGTAAAGTTCCTGATCCAGTATGTTAACAAGGATGTGGGTAACAAGGACATACAGAAATATATCAGTACAAGAACATACACTATATATGTAAAAAAAAAATTACATTTTAAACCCCAGAAAAGGGTATCTGGAGAAAATATAAAGGTGGAAAAAGTAAAGTTTAAGCCCACTATTTAATTCTTCATCTCTTTCTTTCACAAGCACAGGTCTGTAGCCTCCAATGAATTAACACATTACATATTAAACTTCTGTAACCTGCTACCTGAGAGTCCATGTCTGCCTCTAAGCAAAGCAACATGAGATGGCTACATGTTTCTGAGGACACAAAAGGAGAAGTGGAAAATTGGGCAAACAAAACTCATCATTTCCTATTCATTTTCAAGTTTTGACCTAAGGACTCATTTTCTTGCCAGCTGATTCCACCCCAGAAGCATCACAGCCCATGGAATTCCTCTCACATAAAAGGTCAAGAAAATATAAATCACATCCTTCCCCCCACCTCTCTTTTTTTCCCCCTTCTTTTTTTACACTCTAACCTGTTGAACTATACAAGTTTGCCAAATTTATACCTAGCCATAAGCCACAGCAAACAAGTCAGGGAAACCCAGACAGAAGAAGACAGACTTCTCAACTCTCATTTCCACTTAACACACGAGTAAAGCACATTGCATTTGCCCCTCTGCATACAATTGAAACTTCTTATGGCTTCCTCAAAAAAAATCTGTCTCCTGTAACTAACACACCTGACTCTGTCGCTTAGAGTGAAGTTCAGATGTGCACATAATGCCTTGAAATTTATTTGAAGGAAATACTTGTTGTGTATGAGGACCATGGGGATTACATTGCTTATTATGGTCCAAATCCAATTATAACAGAGACAATATGAAAAGTCCACAAAGTGAAAAAAAACCCCAAAACAACAACTCTATCCCCCCCAAAAAAAAACCAAACATGATAAAGGAAAGCAATAGAACTCAAATAGCCTTCCCTCTTATTAAGAATCTGTTTCTCTTTAAAAACGTATTGGGAGATTAAGTCTAATAAACCTTTGTTTGTGCCTTGATGAAGACACTTGTGGATGCCACATTGCAAAATTGGTTGAGTCCTCCTCATTTCTCCAATATTCAACTGGTCAATATTCAATACTGAGGATTCAATATTGCCAAGGAAAGCAAGAGGAAAGGATTGAATTTTCCTTTCACTAACTAAATAGTCAATCAACAACCACCCAGCTGTTTCACATTTCCACAATGGCATCCTTTGTTTTTATGAGGATTCTTATGGAAATGAGTGCAGCTCCCAGGCAAGTGTCAGTCATGGTACCAAAAATGCTTGTAGGAATCTGTTATTATAGGGGCTTGGGACACAATTGCTGCACAATTTTCAGAAGTTTGGCCATGTTTGCTGAGAGACTGAAAAGCAATCAACTACTTTGAGAAACACTAGAATAATTTTGTTAGCTTTCTGCCTTCTGTCCTTGTCCCTAACCACCAAAAGCTAAGTCTCTTTCCATACTCTTATAGCCTGTTCGTGGCAGTGGAATGTATAGCAGTGTAAGATGTAAGCAGAAAACACGTATGCAGACAAATATAAAGGGAATGTAGAAAATCAGCATGTAGGAAAAGACATAATGTGTGAAAGTCAGCCTTATTACTCCATAATATAACAGGGCATTCTTAACCTACTTTGTCTGCAAACTGCATCCAGTGCAGGCTTCTTTTTCCTTTAGTGAAGAGGGTGAACTTCAGCTTAATAAGTCACTTTCTCAAATGTCAGTTCTTGCCTTTCATTTGAACCTCAACATGTATCTACACACAATGCTCTTGGGCCAGAGAACTGTTCCTTCTATCCACATATCTGTGAAGAGTAAAACGGTTTTCCAAAAAAAAAAAAAAAAACAAAAAAAACCCCAGCAGCCTCTAAAGTTCTTCCATGTACTTAGAACAATCAGCAACTTAAAAATTTCCTTTTTGTAACAAAAATGTGAAATTATATTGAAAAACACCTTAACTCCATTTAAATCCCTTTTTTGAGTCGTTGATCATTAATTAGCCTTCATAAATGAAGGAAAAAAAATCAACGCACACTACCAAAAAAAAAAAAATATTCTGATCGTGTGATAGACCAGTTTAATAGTATTCTGAATTTCGCGTTTTGCCCTTCTGCCCCCGTGCGCGTTTCTCTTTTTTAATACCTTCACACTCAGGTGCGGCTACACCCCTGCTGCCGCCCTTGCACTGAAGGGGAGGGTCGTGGCCGAACGGCGCGGGGACCGAGCGAGGGGGATGCGCCTCTCGCACCGCCCCGGGCCGGGGGTGTTCGGTAACCCCGCCCCGGCCGGGCCGAGCATCCTCCCCGGGGTGGCGGTACCCCAGCTCCGGCCGGGCCGAGCATCCTCCCCGGGGTGGCGGTACCCCAGCTCCGGCCGGGCCGAGCATCCTCCCCGGGGTGGCGGTACGCCAGCTCCGGCCGGGCCGAGCATCCTCCCCGGGGTGGCGGTACCCCAGCTCTGGCCGGGCCGAGCATCCTCCCTGGGGGCGCTGCCCCGCGGGGCGGGGGGGGCGCGGGGCTGCGGCAGTGCCGCAGCAGGAGCAGCTGCTGCAGCGGAGCCGGAGACGACCTCTCTCCTCTTCCTCCTCCTCCTCCTCCTTCTCTACCGCCGCCGCCACGCCGGGGGCACTCCATTGTGCGGGCTGCGCATCCCCCTGCGTAGAGGGGCGCTGCCTCCGCCAAGGGCTGGCGGGAGCGCAGTCACATCCCTCCCTTCCGCGCTGCCCTTTCCATTTCTGAAGGTGTTTATACACCTATACATATGGAAACGCACAGACCCATTCCCCCCCCTCCCGCTGAACTTCGCTCTCCGCCCGTCCGCCCCACGGGCGCCCACGGGGGGAGAGGAGGGCGCTTCCCCCGCAGCGCCGCTCCCCGGCGGCGGCATCCCCACCCGGATGGGGAAAGGTTCCTGCAAGCCCGGCGAAAACAAAGCCGGCGGTTCTCCCCTCGGTCGCGGGGACCGCCCCGCCAGAAGTTGCGGTGCAGATCCCGCATCCCCCCCGCACCCCTCCCGCCTCCGCCCCGCCCGGCGGCAGGACAGCCGGAGGGGCACCCCGACATCGCCCCGGGGGCGGCGGGCACGGCGAGGGAACGCTGGTTTGCGCAGCGGTCAAACTTCTTTGTTAATAACCCCCGAGCCCAAGGGCGGCGGTCCAGCGGGGTGCGCATCCCGCGGAGCCCCCGGCAACTTTTCCCGACAACGCGCACGCCGCCGGCACCCGCAGAGAAACTTGTTGGACCGCTATCCCTGCGCGCCCGCGACTCTCGCATCCCATCCCTTCTCCCGCGGTGACCTCTCCCGGCGCCTCCGGGAAACTGTTCCCTTTTCCCGGTGCCGGTGCCCGAGCGCGGCGGGGGAGCGGCCGCCCCATCCCTGCGGCTCCCGGACACAGCCTGGCACCTGGGCAGTGGGGGACTCACCCTCCGGGATCAGAAGGCTCTCAGAAAACTAGCGGTTCCATCATCCAGGCAGACCTTCCCAACTTTTCCTTGCATAGAGCGAGGGCAGAGCTCCGTGTATTTATATGGAGAGAGAGAGAGAGAAAGAGAGAGGAAGCGCGCAGAAGTCGACAAGCTGCTCAACAGACTTTTGAGTAAAAAAAAGGGGGGGATGAAACCGGATTCTTCCCAGTTACCAGGAAAAAAAAAAAAAAATCAAATCCTTCTCCGGGAGGGGATTCTTCCGTCGGCGCTGCCAGCGTTCGTCTCCGGGCGCGGAGCGGGAGGCATTGCACACAAATAGAGCCCGGCAGAGCCGCGATTGGCGGCGGCGGCGCCCCCCGGGTCCTGCAGCCCACAAAGCCCAGAGCTCAGGGCGGGCAGGGGCTGGGGGACGGAGCGGGGGCGGCCCCGGGGCCGAGTGAGTGCCGCTTAATTGATTCGTCACCTCGCCTATTGTGGTACGTGTTGCAATGTTGGAGCGGGAGAGAGGCACATTATGAACGGATGTCATGCCGTCTCCCCTTTCATAGCTGCTCTTGCAGGGCTATTGTGCGGTCTGGTATGAGAGATGTATCTGATTTTTTAAAAACTGGGCTTTATTTGTCTACAGCCTTTTTTTTTTTTTTTTTTAGCTTCCCTGCACTTTCAAAATTATCTGTCGTGTTCCCTAATAATCATGTAGTTAATACAGTAATCAATTATTCATTGAATTCCACTTACCTATGCTTTTTTTTTTCCACCTGAAGTTATGGCTTTCCAAGGGCACATCTGCTTCTCTGTGCAAAGAGGGGAAACAAACATTCTTTAAAATTAAAGCAACTTATTCCTAATAAAACCAGAAACAAAAGTAAAAAACAGTCATTAGGATAAGTTTTCTCCATTAGAGAATATAAAGACAGATGATTTATGGTATTTAAATTGCAGTCCCTTTTTGGATGTAAGGAGTCATTTGAGTAAACACCCCATTTTAAAGTTCAGGCAGTGAAAAGAACAAGAAACAGATGCAGCATTTATGTATGGACTACTACATGGAGAGTAAATGTGAGATAATGATGAGAGGTCAACATAACTGAGAGAACTGAAAACGTAAGCACTTATATATGCAAGAGTATCATACACTGCTAGATTTCTATTATTGTCTGTAGATAATATATGTTGTATAGCAAGCATATGTCTGGATAATAAACATTAATAGGCTTAAAAATCTGCATGTAATGAAGTCTTTTAAATAGTGTATGAAGACTATCTAGAAATAAAGCCTGAAATATTTTGCAAAGCACGATGCAGTTGAAAGTCTAAACATGCCCACTTGTCCTACATAGAGGAATGGAAATCAGCATCAAGGGGACATTGTTCTAAAGATCCAGTGTGTAGGGTATTGTTTATATGGCAAGGTCCTTACAGTCTAGTTGGGAGCTAATAATATAAATATGCATATTAATGCAAATATTATTGAAAAGTCATACAAACAGGACAAGATTACTCACCCATTACTAGCCCATTAGGTCACCAGGTATATACACAGGAGAGAAAATAATTTTAAAACAAAACATGGAAGAAAATGGAGTTTTTAAACAACTCTTGCACTTTGGAATTCAACAGTAGGAGCTCAATCACTCTTTGAATGAAGTGCCATGCACACCTTGCAACAGAGGGGACAGGAGGAAATCAGCATTTTGTGCATCAGTAGGCTATGGCGTGAGAAATGCTGATGAGTTCAAAATCAGGTCTTCAGTGCTGCATTTCAGATCTACATTACAGCTTGCATCTCTAAGCCCTTGCATCTTGTAGCAAGAAGTCTTTACCTATTTGTACTTTGAATTCTGTTGCTGTTTTGGTTTGGATATTTAATCCTTTAGATAACAAGTATATCCTAAACCAGTAGCATTTCTGTCATCAGAGGAGGTATGCTAGAACAATTAATGACATTCTTCCATGAATGCACATCTTCAGTTATCACTGTAGCTACACATACATATTTTTTCTTATTAAATAGAATGTTTCAGTTATGTTACTTTGAAAACAGGTGACTATTGCCCTAGTAAATATAAGTTGTAAAGGAAGATGTTGCAATTGTTTACAGTTTTGACCAAATATTGTTTCACTGTTTTGTTTTTCTTTCTCTTTAGGTCTGCTTAGGACAAATTGTGTTTACCTGAGAGTTCAGGATGTACCTCTCATAGTTTACTACTTCTGTTACACCTGTAATCATCACCTTAAGGAGGTTCTTGATCAACATCAATTTAGAAAAGAACAGGCTCTGGTCTATTGTATTTAACAAAATCATGTGAAATGGCATCATCCGCAAATTTAACAAAAATAGTAGACGACTATAAGTGCACAAGAAGGAGGCAATAACCAACACCATCACAATTAAGAAATTCCTCTGTGAAGGAGAGAATTTCAATGCCCATTGTACAGCCTACAGAGATTAATGGAATATGGCTGTGAAACCGTTTTAATAGATAAATTGGGTGGGTGGTTAAACATCTGAGCAATGATGATTACTTTGTAGTGAAACAAAACAAAGAGGAATAAATCACAAAGCTGCTCTATTACCACAATTAAAATGCAATTGCTTGATCAATTATCACTCTCGCTAATGGCTTGATGGAGGACATGCAAATAAATAAAATATTATGCTAACCAAAGTTCTTTGAAGTATAGTAATAATTATAATAATATCTGTATACTTATATGTTCCTTAATTGTGTGCATTTGTGCCTGATACATGCATATTGCATTGCATAACATAAGCAAGGCTGTATATAATGTGTTTAGCTATGCCTTTGTAGTATATGAGTAAACATCAATGATACATAGTCCTGGTAATGCATGCAGTGGGTAAATTGCTAACACATGGTTAGATAACTGATACAATACCTTTCAATATTTTCTAGATTCTAAGAATCTTCTTGCTTTATACATGTGCCAGCCAAAGGTGATTGGAATAGTTTCCAAGGTCAGTATATGTGATGACACATGTCTGTTTCCAACTCGCCCTTGGAAAATAACCTGAGTTTATGTGGACATGGGGTGGTAGTAAAGCAAACTGTGACTGTCATATATCAACATTACATTTTTATATCTAGTAATCAGCAAAGCGTGCATTCCTATACAGGAAGGTAAGTGGTAAGACATACGTTTGTATGAAATAAAATCTAGTGTACAAAGGCAAATAACTGGTTGATATATAGTGTGAGCAACAAACAGGCTTGACCCCTTGATCCAAAGTCCTGGTCAAGTATAATACTTGTTTTATCTTTGGAAGTATTCACATGATATAGTTTGAATACATAGAAAAAAAACACTTTGAAATGATTATTCAGCGTGGAAAAAACTTATATACTTATATCAACTAATAACAACACAGATTCTGTAAAAAGGTAAAATTGGAGAAGAAACAGGCTGATGGTGAGCTTCTCAGGTGTTAAAATGCATATTAATGGCAAGGAGTTCTTACAGCCTGTTGTAGAAAGTTATTAACATTTTTAATGCTTTGTCTTATGCAAAAACATTAGACACATTTGGCCAGCTTGTTTTGCCTTTCCCAGGGGAAGAGTAATCAGAAAACATACAAGTTTGAATGTATTTAAAGTGAGCAGTGTATATGTTCTTAATATGCAGGTATTGCTAGAGTGTACTAATGAAAGAGCAGAATCTGTGCTCTCCCAAAAGCAGTATGAGATCTCACCAGATCTTGTGTGCCGTTTTTTTCCTCAAATGCAAGTATAATCCACATTAAATGCTTTCACTTCTGTGCTTGCAGTTAATTTTTATCCTTGTTTATCTGTATTTGCTGGTTTATTTGAAAAAAGTCCAAGAGGCTACTGCCACTTCATCACTTCTGGATGAAACAATTTGAAAAATGGAGACTCCTTCCTTTTAACTTTCCCATTTATAAAAGCAAGAGATGCCTTCTGACTGTCAGAAGGATTATACTGATGAAGGCAGAAATTCAATATAGGGAAGTTTTGCAAGGAAAACAGTAGACTGGTCTCTGGAGAACTACATTTGAGTGTGAAACTGAATTTTGAAGTCTTCCTGGAATAATCTCTTTCTCAAGTACCCAATATTACCCAGTACCCAGTACATCTAGTGACAAGAAAATGTAGGAAGAAAGGAAAATTTAGAGGTACCAAAAGGACACTTCAGAAATGAGTCAAAGAGAAACAATACAACCCACATATATATAAAAAATTATACTATATTGAACAGAAACACTGGTCTGTAAGATTGGAGAATAATAAAAAACAACAAGATTTCTTACAATAGAAAGATAAGACAAATGTAAGATTAAGTACTGATTTCATGTAACTCAAGACAGCTGTTATCTTTGTTGCAGTGCATGAAGGAGTTTCATTGAAGATGAGCAGTCACTCAGCACCTTATCCCCTTATACAGTCCCATATATAGCCCCCCATACAATCCGTTTGTTCCAAAGCCCAAGACACTTTCAATCTGATTGACAGCTGTTGTCAACAGATAGGAATGGTTGCAGATCACAACTCCATGGGCTCTCAGCTGTTGCCATTTTTTTCAGATGCTACTGGGTTTGCAGTTGGTAAAAAAAAATGTACTTTCAGTAGGTGGATAATATTGCTTTGCCCACCCATCCAGTACAGTCACAATCATGTCTACAAATGTTTGAGATGAGAAGGGGCACAAAGAGAAGAGACAGAGAGAGAGGAAATGTAGTTAAGTGGAGGGGAACCTTTAGTTCTCTGAACATCCTCTATAACCAAAGCAGTGGCATCTGAGGGAGATTTGAGCTCCTGTATGGTGTGTGTGTCCGGTCTCACTGCACAGGTAACATGAAGATGGTTTGTACATGCAAACCAGTGTGCCACTACAAACCCACTGTGCATACTCCTCAGGTCTGATGTGCCTGTCAGTAGGGCTGGCGTGTTTACGCTGTCGGATGGCCCTGGACCAGAGCCCACAATTTCAGGTTCTGTGTTTTGCTTCTTGCACCTGGATTAACAATTTGTAGCAGGGCCAAAGAGTGCCCTTTCATTTGTTGTATGTGAAGACATGCAGAGTTGAAACACAGAATAACAGAATCACAAAATCATTCAGGTTGGAAAAGACGTGCAAGATCATTGAGTCCAACCTCTGACTGATCACCACTCTGTCAACTAGACAGTCATTTCTCGAACACCTCCAGGGATGGTGACTCCATCACCTCCCTGGGCAGCCCATTCCAGTGCTTAACGATCTTCCTGATGTCCAAAACTCTTTCTGAAACACAGGAAAACGTGATTCCTACATTTTGGGAGAGTGAGAGCTCTCTGCTCCTAATTTTTTTTTTTTCTTTTTTTTTAATGTGGAGGACAAGCAAACTATTTGGATTATTTTTTTGGACCTTTTGAAATCTATTGTGCAATTGGAGACCTGACCATTGAGAGGTCATTCTATATGCTACATGCTTAGTGTTTTTTTCAGAGCTTAATAATAAACAAACAAATAAATATATAAAAAAAACAATGACTAAGGCACATACTATAGTTGTGCATGTACAAAGGCTGAAGGTTAAAATGAGCTTAAAGTAAACATGAAAAATAGGAAAGCTACATATACCCATTTAGTGAGGCCTGCAGGGAAAAGATAATGTCAGGAAAAAGCTAAATGAGTTAGTACATTCCAAAAACTGTAGGAGAGAATAAAAACTTCAGAAGTGTTTATCAGAGGAAAGCAAAGTGTCAGAGAGAAACTGCTCCCATTGCCAAATGAGGAGTAAAAGGAAGGTTGAAGAAAATTGAATCAGACACTGGTGTCTTTAATTTTCTGTATTCTTTCTCCCTCTGATAAAGAAAACTAAAGGGTCATTTTGAAAATAGTTTTGATGGAGCTTCTACAAAAAATTAAAAAAGCAAGCCTAAAAAAATTCCATGGAAGGTATCAGTTCTAGATTATATGACATTTGGTTTTGAAAGCATCAATATAGAAAGATAAAATATCTGTTGTTTTTTTTTTTTTTTTAAATAAGAACTTGGGAAGGTGCTTCCTTGGTCATCAAATCTACCTCCCAACATTAGAGGACACCATGACAATTGTCCTCCAATTTAAAGTATATTATGGTAAGTTGAAACACAAAACTTAAACAGTACAATTCTTTTTTATGTGAGGTAATAATAATGTTTTCAATATAAACTGCAATAACATAAGAAAGCATATACAATATCTGCTGTAATGGCACATGGCTTCAGGTGTACATAAGATTTTGAAATCTTGAAGGTGTCTGAACCTTAGGATTCGTTTCCCCCGAGGGCAGGGAGGAGTGTAGGGATCTCCTGCTGCCACTGCTAACAAGCCAACCTGGTCCTTCAGCAAAACCTGCTCTGCTGCTGGAGCAGTAGGAGGTATGAGAAGGGTGGCAGCTCTAGATATTCTCTCTCTGTTATTTTTGTACATGTTTCTTGTTGACAGAGAGTCAGCAGTCTGTGTTGTTTGCACTCATGCACCCTGTTAATCAATGATTTGTAAAGGATAACTCACCCCAGCCACACTCGATCCGATTTGGAAGGACTCTAAGTGTGTATGGCAGAAGAGATTTTGTCAGGAACTCAGTGCAACACTTCAAAAGTTGGTGAAGTTATTGTGGGGTTTTATTGGGTTCTTTCTCTAGTGTGTGTGTATATACATGTACCAAGGGGCTAGAATACAAAGCAATTATGTCAGCAAGTTTACCACTGGGCATAAAATAAAGCCCTATCTTGTTTCAGATCCTTGTTGCCCCGAAGTAGAGAAAGAAAAAGAAAGTTTTTCATTACACCTACAATAAATTTAGAAGGTACTTCTTTCTCCACTAATGTATATGTTTAGCTTTTGGTCAATAATGTTGTGGTAAAGCAAAACTTTGGGACGGGAATTGAGTATTTAACTAAAAAAGTAGACATTTTTTAGGAAAACTAATTTCTGATTGAACACATGAACTCCAGAAAAGCAAAAACAGTTCACTGAATGCTTAAATTCAGAAATACTATTTTTGTATCTCCCTAGGACAGCTCTAATGCTTTGGCATTATTTTGGTCTTGGTTTCTCAGCCAAGCTTCATTGTGGCCTATACATTGCTTGTGTACAGAAATACATTTTTGAATGTAAAGTAAATTTTTGTTGGCTCCAGGGTCTGAACACATCAGAGAGCAGGTTTTTTGGGTTTTTTTTAAAAGCTTTTATAGGTAAGAGTAAGCTATCCTAGACTATGGGAAGGCAGGTGTGGATGGGAGTTTGTTGTGGGAAGCTATCTTTAAGGGACACTATCATTTTTTCAAAACCTAGAATTTATGTTTAGCTGCACCATATGACATATAGGATGAATAAAGCCAGAGCTAGAAGATAGGAAAGGGTCTGCCTGTTCTTAACCAAACTCTTCAGATGAATCACTGATGGCAAATGCTGATTAAGTCACTGCTGGTATGCACAGGTGTTTCCTTTTGGTTTGGGAAACCTTAATAAAGACCCATGAGAGGGAGGAGACAGAATGGATGGGCTGAGCAAGGTGGAAGAGTTGTTGGAGAAGGAGTGCTGTAGCTGAGAGCATGGATAGGTAAGTACATGGGTAATAGGCTTTTTATGAATTGCTTTTCTTTATGTTATTTTGGTATACAAGAGGGGTGTGTATGTATATATCCAAAATTGTTTTTTGAGTCTGGAAACTTTGCAGAGTGAGTCCTTTGTTACCTTGGGTAGGAAAGGAATAGCTTATTCTAATGAGAAGATGATGTTAGCTAAACTAGATCAATTTACTTTAAGGGTTCAATTAAATTGGTAAATGGATTTCATTTTCTGAGGTATTTATGAGATGTACAAGTCTTATGTGGAAAATGGGAGGCAAGGATATAAACTGGAAACAAGAAGGGCAAGGAAAGAAATTAGACATTCAACTGGACTATGGTTAGGTGTTAAAGGATGAAAATGAAGAGTATAATATTGGGAAGGATTTCCTAAGAACTACACTTGTTAAGTGATGAAATAGGAACTAAAAAAACCCACATGAAAAAAGTTTCTTAATTTGATCCATTTGCAACTATTCTGCAAAAATCACTTAACAAGTGCTTGAGAGGGAGCAATTATATGTTTCTATAGACTTTTTATAAAGTGGCTCTGAGAGTTTTTCCTTTTGCTGGGGATATTTGTTTGTTCTATAATATTGTCCTTTAAAATCACTTAGATGTTAGATTTAACTTTTTCTTTTTTTTTTTGTGGAGAATTGTTGAGGGCCTTCCCATTTATTTTGTAATGCTTCCTTGATTTTCATTCCTGGCTTTTACCTTGGATAAAGTGATGTTTTCTAGCAAACATTAAATCCACTTTACAATAAACCGCTGAGCACTGTAATTCTGGCTATGTTTCTTACATATCAGCTTTTTATTAAAGGAGTCTCAGGAATACAGGTTTATTTTTTTTTCAGTTAAGGTTCCCAGAAACTGAGATCAGTAAACAGTCTCTATGTCTATGTCCACTGATTGGATTAGATGAATTTATTGTTTTCCACATCTGTTTCTCTGATCTTTTGATACTGATACTTACAAATGTGAATGAATACTTGGACTGTGCTTGGTGCACAAGTGTTGCTGAAGCGTTGGATGTTGTTCTTGAGTATTGTATTTGGTGTATGGGATGATAATTAATGTTTCTGGGAAGACAGCCTAGACTTCATTTGGCCTACATGGAGAGGCACATCAGGGCTGCGTGGGGATTGAGAGTGTGTTCTCAGTTTCCTCCAATTTTAGGAATAAGCCTAAAAAAAGGTTTTCCTGTGTTTTCACTGCACTTTTTGGGGTAGTAACATGGAGCCAAGATATTTATTTTGGTGATATACCAAACAAAAACAAACCTCCAAATTATGTGTGCAAATAATATTAAGGTTGCTTTTAAAGATATTTATTTGTTATTGGTCATTATTTCCTAATAGGTATTTTCAAAATGAAAACTACAGAGGCCAAAAAAGGCCTTCTTTTGACACCTGGGAAGGAAAAAATTGTGAATTACAGGGCTGGAATATGAAATTCAAAGCTGATGTCTTTTCATGTATATGCTCTAAAAATCGATTTTTTTTTTTTTTAAAAAAAGAATGTTCTCTGTCTGGAGAAAACTATGTGAGTGTAATCATGCCTGAGCCAACTGGCTGTTTCTAAGGGGCATAGTTAGTTGTAAGTAATCAGAGGCAATGGCATGCACAGCCTGTGAGAGCACCAAAAAGACTGTCAGATGTTTGGAGCTGGAAGACTCACCTATGTGCTCTTTACAAGCTCTTGTCAGAAGTTCAGTCATTAAACAGAGAAACCTGTGTAAAAAAGGGATCTTGCTGCAGCAAGTAGAGAGGGAGAGGACTAAAGGAGGAGAAACTTGGCCTGGAGTGTCATGAAAGGGAGTTCAGCTCTCCCAACAGGTCAGCAGCAGTCTGGTGAGAATAGGCTGACCTAGACAAGATCCTGAGTTCATTCTGTTGCCTGGTCTGAGGAGGGTGGTAGAATGGGAGGAGAGGAGCAAACTGATGCTTTTGTCCCTTTATATGCTTTAGTGAGACATCTGACCTTTGAAATAGAGCTGGTTTTCATGAAGTGTTCAATTACTCTGCATTCCTCTATTTGTTCTCCTCTCTCTTCAATTAAATACTCCTTGTTAAGCCTCTCTATTTTTCAGTTGTGTGAAGACATTAGTTCATTGAGTCTAGAAAATATTTCTTTTTGGCTTGAAAAACTTGAAGTTATTGTTACCCATTGATTTTTTGTTTTGGTCGAAGAATGATGATTGGTTTTGCTAATTCTTCATAATTAGGGTTGTTTAGTTGTTTTTGAGGGTGGGCAAAATGTGAATAACAAGTCTTATTGGCATTTAAAAAAAAATTATATTTCCAAATGATTTTACTATATAGTTGCTTATACTGATGTCTTCTCTTCCTTCCTCTCGTGGTTGTCTCTAGAAAAGGAATATAAATTTCTCTTTGCTCTGTTTTGCTTTTGGAATATCACATTTTTGCTTCCTGTAGAAGACAAATAGTATAAAAATGAGGTAACTAAATCTGAGTGAATAATCGGTGATTATTTTTCTGTTACCTTTCATTTACTGCCACTTTAAGTTTCTTCAGAATTTAAAAACAATCATGTAGTGTAGTCAGGAGATGCAAAGGCCAAGAGATGCATTGCCTGGAAGGCTTCTGGAAAACTGCATAAGGTAAGCTTGTCTGCAACTGAGAACCATGCATATTTCATAGCTACGGAATTATCTCCCATTCTCTCTTTGTGTAAAGTGCATATTATCCATGCAGAGCTTTCAGTAGTAAGGATGCAGTCTGGCCTGTCTCTTCATGAGCCAGACAAATACACAACAACAGTGAAGATTTACAGGAAAACTATCTAAACCCTGACACTATAAAAAAAATGTGTGCTTTTCCCACTGACAGTTAATACTGATGATGAGAGACCTGCCAACTTGGGAAGATGAAGGAAGCTCTTTGGAAGTTAAGAACTGAAACTCTGTGTTGCATATGAGGAGATTTTCAGGGTGTTTTTAGAAGTGACTAAATGCAGATGATGACTTTTTTTTAAGGAAAGAAATGGAGTAAGTAATAGGTGGGGATTTAAAAAAAAAAAGAGAGGGGAAAAAAAATAAAAAGGCAAATATCAGTCTATGAGAGCGAGAGAGCTGTGGCAAGGAGGGAGGCCATTGGACTGACTGCTCTCAGAGGTTAAACTAGAGCAGAGAGAGCACGGACTGAAGAGATGAATAATGACTAGTGAGAGTCAAACATGATCTCTCTGAGCCTCAGCAAGAAAACTGAGCACTGAGGAGCACTGACAAGCTGAAGCCCAGACTCTGAGGAGGTAAGAAACGATGATGACCAGACCAAGGAAGAAAATGGAGCATGATGTGAAGCCCATGGTAACACCTGAGATACAAATGAGTTTTACTTTTAAAACCACAGATACAACAAATGTGAAAATGCTAATCCTTCTGCAGTGAATACTTTGTGTGTGAGAGGAAAAGTAAGCATTTTCTATTTTGAGGCAGATCTTCAAGTTAGTAAATGGGAAACAAGCACAGCGCTTCAGTTATTTTCAAGAACTGTCATGCAGTAGGAGGGCCATGACTGAAGAGACATTAGTAGAGTCTCCTCAGAGAACAAAGTTAATGGAAATATTATGATTTATAAGGTTTATATTTTCTGTTTACGCAACGTAAATGCAATTCCTACACACTTGGTGAATTTAAAGCCTCTGTCTGTATAAACATGTAAAATTACAATTTTACCATTTATTCAACGAATAGTCTGGGGAAGTTGCTATTAGCTCACTTCCCTCCCTCTCCTGTGCAAATCCAGGGAAGTTAGGTCTATTATAGAACAGTATTAGTTATATATAGTACTTATGACTGAAGATAAACCTGTATGCAAGAATTTTGGTAGCTAAATTAAAATACTTTAAATGAAAAAGAAGGGGACTTGACATGTAGTGATTGGCATGTCCACTGTTACAAAAAAAGTAGGAGTTCTGCAAATTTTAATGCTTTAATTAAGGTAGCTTTTTTTCACCAAACTTTTCTAACTTAAATTTTACTGTGCTTTCAGCATTGAAGTAAATGGGTTTTAATGAAAACCATACCTGCCTATTTTACAAGGTTCAGACTGGCCTTACCTAATCTGTCCAGGTTGCTAGAGGTGATGAAATGACTGATGAGCAAAGCAGCTGGGAAATCCTTGAATTAATTTTTAAACAAAAGCCCCCAATGGAACTTGAACTCTCTGTTTGAATAAAAATGTTGTCAGAAGAGGGAAGACCTTTATGGAAAGTCAAGTTTCCACAGTTTTGCCATGACTTTTACAAGACCAGGTGTCCTCTTTTGATGCATGCCTGGAGACCACTGTTATCTGTGCTGATACTTCCATTGCCTGGTGGAACAGCACTAAAACCGATTGTGCTGTCTTTTTGTGTCACTTCTCAAATCCTTGGGGCATGCATTTTCTCTGTGCTAATTTAAATCTAAACCTCCATTTTATTCTGTAAAAGCAAATTTTCATGTGTTTAGCTAAAAATAATTGCTTCAGTTTTGAGTGGAGAGGTTGATATTTTACATCTCTTGTTAGCAATGGCACCTAAAATGAGAAAGCAGCATCTTGATCCTGCTTGAGCGGGGAGGTTGGACCAGGTGACCCACTGTGGTCCCTTCCAACCTGATCTGTTCTGAGATTCTGTGATCCTCATGCTGACCATGCTATAACAGAGCTGCTGAATCACAGCATCCTCTATAGCCACTGTTTTTTGAGGGCTCCCTAGAGACCTCTACAATTATTTTCCCTGTAGGCTTTATATATTTATGAAGCGTTGCTCAATATCTGGATGTGGATAAAAGTGTTGTCTTGAAGAGCCAGACATTTTGAAAAGGTAGATTCACAAAGATACAAAAACATATTTTGTACAAGAACTTCACATTTAATCTTGCCTAAAACAGATTAATCTTTGTCACTCTCAAGCTTCAGTTGTTGATTCTATGAACATTAAAAAAACCTGAGAAGGCTCAAGCTTATTAAATTTTTAGTATGTAGTTGGGTATACTTTAAGGATATACAGTGAAGACTTTTATGGGTGCTTTTTTTTTTAATAGAAGTTTACACCAAGTGTTTCAACTCAAACTGAACTTTCATCTTAAACGTAGTAGGACTTGTTCACTTGAGTGATTTTAACATTCTTCAATAGCCAGCTACAAAAAGAAGTGTAACCAATGTATCTGGGAATTATCTGAGCTCTGCAGCCTTTTGGGTGTCAAGCCTGTGGCGTTGAACATTTTGCTTAAATCTATTAAAATGCTTAACTGTGCAGTTTATTTGTGCACAGTAAGCAGTTTCAATTAATATATATTAATGGACTACTTGCATACCTTAACTTGTGTGGCTCAGGAGTACGTGGCACACACCAACCTCTAATCACCTAGGACATGCTGGAATGTGAACGAACAACTGAAACAAAGCAACAAAATGAGCTCGGCTTTGTTTTCTTCAGTTCACTTATATGGCCCAGCTTCTATTGGATTTTCATGTAGATTGCCTCAGTTTGCATTTGCATTACAAATTTTTACTCTTGTTGGTGTTAAATGGATATGTAATACTCACAGGGCTGTAACAATGAGTTTGCAGGCTCACTTATTTTATATTATGATTCAGTATTGTAGTGGAAGGAAAAGCAAATATTTTGCTATAATGGTTATGCTAATAGACTTTTAATGGTTTATTTTCCAGCTACTCACCAGCAGTCTCCCAAGTTTAATAAAGCTCAGACATTTAATTTTATTGCCTTAGACTATTGATTATCTGTTTAACACAAAGAACAATGTGATCTGTTGTCTTTGCCTTGCTGATGATCTGAATTATCTTGAAGAAATAAGAGATGTGCCTGAGAAGACTCTAACACAGTAAAAAAGTCACTTGTATGCATTACTCATGGCTATTGTACAAAACCCACGAACTTTTAATCCCAGACTCACAAGGGAAAGAAATTTTATTGTTTCACAACTGAACTCAATATTCCCTCAGGCATTACACCACCATTTACGCTTCTCTTTCTTGATTTTTATTGCCAACATAAGCTTATTTAAAGGAATGAATAGCGTGCTGTCTACTTTGAGACAAATATTTAAATTGTACTTAAAAAAATGCTACTAGATTTATGGGAGTGTGGGGTTTTTTTCAACCTTAGAAGTTAGATTATTAAGGAAAACCACCTGTGTTTCAAAGAAATAGCCAAGACAGAAAAACTAGTACCATAGAAGGTTGCATCCATTCCACTATTATGAGATTTTTTACTTCTCATAATGTGGCTATGCAACCTTGGACAGTGGAAAGACTGAAACCAGCTATTCACAAGAAATAATGGGTAACTCCTCTTAGAAATCACATATCAAAACAAAACCACGCTTACAGCGCTTTGTTGGAGTGCAGAGTTTCATTACAATTATCAAAACTTTTTGTGTGTGTTACAGTGTATTTTCACCATCTGCCAATCACGTGGTTAGAACTAGTAGCTTCTGTCAAATGTACAGAATTGCTGTCTTATTGTACAACTATTTCTTTTGAAAGCTGCCATGGCATTGACTGTGCTGTGTTAGTTTTCTCTTTGCAAAGTAGAACAAATTCCAGGTGTTGTGGCAGCAGATGTTTTACTATCAATGAGCTCATAGAAACTGTCATTCTAGTGAATCACTAAGTGTGATCTTGTGCTTGGTGAGCTGGAACAAATCACAAGTCTTTTATTCTGTCTTTATTTTAAGTTTATTGCATCTTGTGTTTCCAGATTTTTTAACAAGTATGTAACACGCTTAACAGGGACCCCTTCATTTTTCTACATATCTGTAATTTCAGTCTTGTGTTAGGAATATCAGTTGACTTCATTGGAGAGAGTAAAACAAATGAGATAAAAAAATCACCTAGGATGTTACTTTTGAGCAAGCCAATGGAGGTCGATATGTACAGAATGTGTTGGTTGTTATTATTAGGTTTCTTTTTAAGAAGATGTCTGTGTGTTTCCATATATTCTGAGATATTAATGTGTGCTGTTTAATCAGAAGAAAGTTGAACTGTCTGAAATGTAGTTTTAGCAACTGTGGCGTTTCTAGAGTAAAGAAATAGGAGGAGTTCTCAATTACGTTTTAAAGATTGTCTCCTCCACACCCCAAGTAAAATTCTACTTTTAAAATTACAGTGTTGGGGAAACATAACATAGAATCATGGAATTTCTTGGGTTGGAAGGGACCCTAAAGGTCATCTAGTCTAATTAACTTTGCCCCATAATGAGCAGGGGCTTCTTCAACTGGATCAGGTTGCTCAGAGCCCCATCCAATCTGACCTCGGATGTGCCCAACAATGGGGCATCTGCAGCTTTTTCCAGGGTTTCACCAGATATAGCATGTAAGGTTATATATGAAAGTAGCAACGTGCTCCAGGTTTAGACCATTCTTACTCTGGCTATGATTTTTTCCATGTGAATGAAAGAAAAAAATTCTCAAAGAAAATCTTTTCTAGAGACCACAGTATTTTGTATGTCCAAATTGAGCTGCATGCTTTAATTTTGTGTTAACCTCACAAACCTAAGTGGTTTTAGTTTCTGAGGAAGATAAGTTTAAAATAGAATGTTGGGATCCTCCTAGTCAATAATTTGGCATATTGTTTGTGTCCTATTCTAGTGGAAAATTGCAAACAGACAGAAATGCATTCCCTAGTGTTTAAATTCAGGGATATAGGACTAATTTTCTTCCTCAGTAAAACTTTTTTTTTTTTTGTTCCACCTCTACAATTGTCTCTAATATTAAGCAAAGTACAAAGGTTATTTCTGCTTTGGGGCAGAGAACAGAGCTTCTGGCCAGTGTGGCTCCAAAGAACCAGGTCATTTGTGGTGGACACCCTGTCAGGATCTGTCCTGGGCAGTATTTGAATCATGCTACCTCCATAAACCCTCTCTGGAAATAATTCTTACCAAATCTTGTGTGAGCCAGGGTTTTGAATTGCATCACATAGCGGGCAGTTATTATAGAGGGATATTAGAACTTTTGATTGTTTTAGAAATTTATCAGAAGGAGTTTATGCATAAACTTTAGGTTTACATTCAAATATTTTAGTGTTTTCCAAGTTATTTTGCCCCTTCCATTTAAAAATTAAATTTAAATGTAAAAGTGATCAATAAATCACTGCACTACTTTGGAGTCTATATAAACTTTTCTTTTTAAGGGTGACATTTAAATATGGACATTTAAACATGTCATTTTGGGTGAGGCTTTCTTGTGGTAGTTTTTTGGGTTTGGGTTATTTTGTTTGGTTGGTTTGGTTTTTTGGTTGTATTTTTTCATGGAGAAAGATGTTTTGTCAGCTCTTTTAAATTAGTTTTTTCCTGTTGCATAGAAGATGAATTGACAACCTATTGGTAACATCACTTCTTGATATCTAGACATCCCTCTGCAAGTTTGCAAATGCTACCATTCTTGGTCAAACCTGTTAGAAAAGTTTCAGGAAATGTTGCTTTCTATATTTATTAAATGCAGGTTTAGTAGGAGCCAAAATGTACCTAAGTTCTTGGTTTCCTTCTTTGGACAACAGGCAAATCTGCAAGGCAATGATTGCAATTATTAGTTTTAAGTCTTTTCACTGTGTTACTGCATTGTAATAGTTTTAAAATATAAATATTTTAAATGCACAACAGAAAATGGTGGATTTTAGTCAAACAATTGCTTTTTGCAAGAAAAATGGTTAGAAACTTTAGTAAAAATACTAAGTTGATATAAAAGGTATTTGAGGATGTCAAGATATATTTTGTTGTAGCTGGGTATTGCTTTTTACTTTCTTGAACTTTGATTATTGTCATTACATGTTTTTGTGTTCATTTTATATCTTTATAAAGCAAAATAAACATTGAAGGATTTAGGCTGTAAAGAGGAAAGAATATTTCAGTGTAAGAGTGCTTAGACTGCTTTAGAATTCAGGACTTGTAAATTTTAATGGAGTATTTTAATGGAGTATCTAATGGGCCACCAAAAGTATCTGTATGTTTTCTCTGTGTCAGCTGCAGTAATGACTGAAGATTTTCTAAATAATGTGTATAAATTATTTTAATGTAGCCCCTAAGATTCAAACAGAACAAGCCATAGCACTGTGTGACAAAACTGTCCATAAAACACCTGCAAAAGCAGAAGATTTGATCTTATAAATTAGCTTTTTTTTTACCCTGTGAGATTTGGATAATGACAATTATCTCTTGGTGGCTCTGCTCCCTTATTTATTAAATAGATGAAATTATGCTTTTAAGAAAGTGTTCTGCCTGCCTGTTATCTTAATTGTCTGTGTGAATCTGTGTTATTCCTGTAATACCTCCATCTATCCCTGTGGCAACTGTTCACTCGTGTTCCTGTGACACCGGGAAGTGTTTGAGACAAAGATGTCAAACAGAGCAGAACTGCCAGGCATCCTCTTTGTGGCAGCACTATGAGTGTCCCAGCACCCACCCAGACAAGGGTGTTGGGCTGGTGTGGGATTTCTCTATCTCTTTCTTTTAATCAGATGCTGTGATGGGTTGAAAGGTGAAGGAAGGTGACAGTAGGAAGAAGAGAGGTGTGACATCCAGATCTCTTGTCCTTGTTCCTCTGAGGCAGAGAAATGCAGAAATGATACAAAAAGGTCAGGGATTAGGTATAAAACCTGCTTGATGGCTTACAAGGCAAACAAGGTCTCCCTCCTTTTCAGTGAGGGTGGTGAGGCACTGGAACAGGCTGCCCTGAGCAGTGGTGGATGCCTCATCCCTGGAAGTGTTCAAGGCCAGGTTGGGTGGGGCTAGTTGGATTAGTCCGGGAGCAACCTAGACTAATGAAGTCCCTGCCCAAGGCAGGGGAGTTGGAACTGGATGATCTTTTAAGGTCCCTTTCAACCCAAACCATTCTATGACTTTTAAATGAGCAGCACAGTTTTGAGTGTGCTGTGATGTGTGTGATGGGTTGAATGACCTTCACAGAGTCCAGGATAGGGGTGTGGTGAGCCCATGCTTTGAAGAATCCTTCATGACATCTCTTTGCTTTGGGATCATTGGTGTTTTAGAGCATTTCTGAGCCTGGCTTCTGGCTGTGGCCTGCGTTCAAGTTGCTTAGGAGTAAAAATCCCCCCATGCATTGAAAGAATAAGTAATTGCAGGTGTAAAGAGGGTGGAAATGTGAACATTTGTACCGGTCCAATTCATTTAATGCAACTCTTGTCATTTTTGTGTGTGCAATAGTAATTAATACCTTTTCTATAAGCTGAAAGTTATTATTCCATTCAGCTGAGAAACCTAATTGAAGGGTGATTAAATGATTTTTCTGAATTCATAAAAGGCAGAGCCAGGGATAAAGTTTGCATTTATGAGACCCTGACATTTATTCACTAGGTCACAGCACTATGGTGAAATTCTGAGATACAGTTCCATTAGAATGGTAATTCAAATGTTTCTATGAACTCTCTCTTTTATAGGTGAACTAGGAAAAGGGTATTGGTAAGGATCATGTGGTGTTCTCTGATATATGTCCTACAAGTGTTGTTCTTTTGTCTTATAGCAGTTTTACTACCAATTAAAAAAAAAAGTAAGGAATGTTTAACATGGTGAGCTGTATCTATCTGGTTGGTATCATATTTTTAAAAAAATATAGTTTTGCAATGATTTTAAATTATAAGTCATGTCTTAAACCCATCAGGTTTGACTTGCTCTGTTTAAGTCAATTCAGTTTAAATTCAGGCCTTTTTTCTCTCTTGCACACACTTTCACCCTCTTTGTGTGATTCTAAAATCTGAAAAAACAAACTTGATTGCTTTGTAGATTAAAAGTGAAGATTGGTTATCTCATGAAATAAATAGAGAACCAAGCTTGGCATTTTTAGTCTTGGAAGCATGACATTTAAATTGCTATTGATCAGGGAAAAAAGTTCAGTTTGAGCAAAAGAATAAGGATCAACTCAAACTTATTTGCTGAGGCTTTGCGAACAATTTAGATGTATAACAGACTCCTAACAGGAAAATCTGTTTGCTGAAAGCCATTGGGTTTTGTTAACTCTGTAATGCTCACAGTGCTTTTAATGTCTATTGTTATAGAATAATCTTGAATTCTATTTCATTAAAAGTTAAAATCATACAAGAGAGAACTAAGGTGTTACTGTGGTTTAAGCCCAGCCAGCAACTAAGTAGCACACAGCCACTTGCTCCCTCCCTCATCTCTGCTACTGCAATGAGGAGCAGAATCAGGGGAAAAAACCATGAACCAAAAAAACAAAACAAAGCCTTTGTGGGTTCAGATAAGAGCAGTTTAATAAAAATACTAATGGTAATAATAGTAATAAAAAGAATACAAAGGAGAGGGGGAGAGATAAAATGCAAGCAGGGCAAATGATGCACGGTACAATTGCTCACCACCCACTGACCAAAATGAGCAGTCTGTCCTTGAGTAGGGATTGGAGTTTGGTTTTGTTTTGTGGTCTAAAACCTGGACAAATGTCTGATATGCAGGATCTTCCTGGAAGGTGAATGCTTCTCCATATTCTGTGGGATAACTGGGTGTGTTTCTGTTCTGGAGCCTTTTGCCCTGCTGATCAGCAGGTGACTGGAATGCTCTGAAGCAACTGCTAGCACCTTTGGAAGGTGTTAATGCCCTTTGCCTTGACATGTTAGTGACACTTTCAGACAGTTCAGGATTAGTTCTTGATATATTTTTATCCTGAAGGCTTACTGTGATGTTGACCTTGTGGCATGTTAAAAATAAAATAAAAAAAAAGAAAAACAAAACAAAATGATGAGCAAGCAAACAAACAAAAAATCCCCCTTTTCTAAAAGAGATCTGATACTTCTGATATTTGCTGTTTCCTTAGGTTTTGATGTTTCTCTCATGGTAACTATGGTTTTCTTTCAATTTTATTCTATGTGGGTTTTTTTAGATTGAACAAATACCTTTCAGTAGTTTTAGGAGATCAATAATAATGCTGATTTAGTTTTTGTGTGCATAAAAAGCAATCTTGAAGTTTTGTTTGGTTGCAGTGTATATTTCTGTGCCAGGTTAGCTTTTTGTAGTACTTGCAGAAAGGTATGAAGAAGCTCCCAGAAGGGACCTTTTAGTTCTAAAAAACAAGGTAGGAATTTCAGTGTATTTATCTTCACCTTTTAAAACTGCCTCTCCACTTTTATTTTTTGCTTTTTCATTATTTCTCAGTGTGATTCATCTTGCTGTTTATTTTTTTGTCATCCTGCCTCTACCTTTTCCACTGTGCTAGTAATCCCCTGTGTGTACATGTTGGGACTCTCTTGTTCCAGCATCTGGAGTGGATTAGTCAGGCTGTTAGAGCAAGTGAATTTGTGCTTCTGCCTAAATCACAGGCAGAGAATTAATTTTCCTCAGTGATTCTATTTGAAATAGGATCAGCCCTTTTCAACGTGTCCTTTCAACACTAGTAGTGTGCAAGTCTTTAGGTCTACGCACCTTCATAGAAACCAGATCATCACCTGAGGTGCAAAATAGTGAGGTCTTTGCTTGAGGCTAAACTTCTTGGCTGTAAAACTTTAAATTTTCCTAAAATAGGGAAGAAAGAAAGGAGAAATAAAAGATATGCTAGGTTTATTTGTCAGTTTTGAGGTGTTAGGAGCTTAAATCAATTCTTTAAGACTACTCATGGCCAATAGTATAGAGGGGTCTGGACTGAGCCCACTCTACACTTTGAGTAAGAGTAGGGTGTTGGGATTTGGAGACATTTCACCCTTGTCATAACAAATGCTTCTGTTTCCTAGGATACAGTTACCTGAAAGGTCCAGAAGTATTCTATACCCCACTCTGATGGACACCAAAATTACAATTTTGAACCCAAATTACCTTGTTTTAATGGAGTTTTCCCCAGTGTGCACAGTGAAGTTTGAGCTGTTATCCATCAGAGGGTATGAAGTATACTTTTGCGAAGATACACTGAAAGAAATGAATGGTTATGAGAATTTTATGACCCTCTCATTTCTTAAATATCTTAAGTAGGATGAGGCAATTGGCTGACTAATGAGATCTTAATGGGTGTAGTGGTCTGAGTGAGGGGAGTATAACTGTCTTCATTTAGTCTAAATCTGTCCTGCTTAGAAATTTACTGTCCTGAGAATTTCTCTGTTAATTCTGCAGAACTGGCACTGACAGGATTACCAGTATGTGTAATGGTTTGGAAAGGGGCATAGGCAGCAACAGAGAAAGTAACCTTAGCAAATGTAAGCCTTGCTGGTGAGTTGGTTGGGGTTTTTTATTTTTGTTGTTGTTTATTTGGTTTGGTTTTGTTGGTGTTTTGGTTTTTGTGGGTTTTTTTGGTTGGTTGGTTTGGGCTTTTGTTGGTTGGTTGTTTTTTTTGCGTTTTTTTTGAGGGGACCTGCATATTTGCAGGAACCAGCTAGAATTTTCTTTTATCAGACCCCAGGACTTTAAATTTTTGTGGCCCAAAAGACAAATTTCGTAAACAATTTTCATCAGTTAAGGTAATAACTTTCATTTAAATTTCCTACAAAAGATACACAACAAAAGGTAGGAGCATAGTGAAACAAATCTTAGTTATGTGGGCCTTTTTTTGTTGCGTCCTCTAATTTTATCTTTTAATTCAATCTTATTTCTTTCTATCATTTACTTTTTTCCCCTCCCTTCTTCTATAAGAGCATCCACATGAACAGTTCAGTTGTAGTTGATGTATCTTTTCTGCTTTAAGTAATTGGTTTTGCTCCCTCTTTTTCCTTTTCATCCATTTCCATCAGATTCCCCCAAGTCTGTTAATAGACTTGCACAGTAACTATGAGTCACAGTTTATGTTTACTTTCATTTCCCTTTTGGTCTAAAATTGCTTTCACAGATGTCTCTCTTACTGCTGTCTGTTTGGAAGTGTAACATCTTCAGGTCAATTAGGTCTCTGGAATTTATACAGCACTTGGTTGCAGCAGCAGTACTACTGCAGCTGTTATAGTCTACAATATTTGGACTGGAAGTAGCATCTTAGACCAACCAGTGTAGTCTGGAAGAACTTGCAGCTTGTAGGGATATGTGCTCTTCCTGTCTGAAAGAGAAACAGCAATCTTTAGAACTAAAAACCAGTTGAAAACAATTATTCTAACTTAATTAGCTGTGTTACTTAGACCATGGGATAATAGATAATTGGCATCTGCATCTACACAGAGGTGTTAACCATGTCTTTACCTTTTTTCCTGACTTACAAAAAAGGGAGATAGTGCATTTGCCATCTGTGTGGGATGTTGTTGGTTAACAGAGGGAAATTGCAATGTTCCATAAGGGCAGTGCTTCTATTGAGTACATAATTGTGAGTATCCTCTAGTGTTATGAATTCCAGTTTCCAGTTCACATGTGAATTAGTTCATCTTTTTGGGAGCCTCCCTGGTGGGAAGGAGGTGGGAGTCAGAGATGATTCATGATAAATGCCCTTCCCTGGGTGCCTGTGCCCTTCATCAATTGTCTCTGCAAGGTCACTGTGAGTCTGTTGTTTCATGCAAGCTATCCGGGGAACACTGTTTAGTGCTTTGGGTGATGTACCCTGCATTTTGGAAAGAGTGCACTGGGTGTGGAGTGATATTCTCCCCACCCCCCTATCATGAGAGGCATCTTTTAGGCGTGTCTAGGTTTGTGTAAGCAGGTCACGTTTGTGTATCATGTATTTGGGGGGGGGAATCATGCAAAACACGGCTGTTTGTAAGGTAGGAATTCCTGGGAAATGTATTTTAAGACTGAAACTTCATCTAGCACTGGTTGCAATTTTTCAAGTGTTATGTTTTTGTGAAAGAGAACTGTCCATAGGAAGTATTTTCACAGAACACTGCTCCAGTCAAGTAAAAATCCTCGTTGGGTAGCTGAGTGGTGTCACAACACTTCTCAGAAGATATGGTAGCATTTAAAGGGATGTCTCATTTACCTTGTCTATGGTAAAAATTAAATTATAATGACTGATTACTGCTACATGTAATAGCATCAAGAAGTTATAATTCTTGGTTCCCACTATGTGTATCAGATTCTTTTTCCTCTGGTTGAAAAAATTACTGTGTTTTTGAAGGTAGAAATTAGACTGGGTAAACTCTTGACTGTTTTCTGCTAAAGCTTGTCATTGAAAAAGGGTCAACGCGAATCTGACAAGAGGCTCAGGGCTCCTCAGTGTCCTCAGGGTTTTTAATGTCTTTAGAATGACAGCTTGAGTACAGCACCATAGGAGGGATAGAGATATAACACCTTTTTTAAGTTCGGTGTAGTGGGTAATGTGAGCTGCTTGTCAGCCTCATTGATGCAGTCTTTCCGTTTCATGATTACTATCTCCTTTCTTTTGTTTGCTACTTTAATTACTATTTGATGGTTATGGACAGTATGGATTTTCTCCCAGAAAGATAACAACCTTTTCCTTTTCTACAATGCTTTCTGCTCTGTAGTCAGAAAACATCTTTCTTTCTGATGGTCTGACTAATTTATACAGTTAAACTTAATTGTTTGAAATTTGTATGCAACTTTGAATTTTCCCCCCTGCTTCAAATATGAAGAGTTTGTGCTCCTGAAAGTCTATTTTCTGCTCCTAATGTAGGCTCTTTTTCTATAAATCTTGTCTTAGCTTGAGTGGGAATCTGTTTCTAACGTGGATCATTATCCTAAATAAGGTATTAAAATGTGATTTGAATGGATTCTATGATGCAGCCTGGAAATAATCAGTCTGCTTCATTTTTTTTGTCACACCTGTAAGCCCACCCATTCAAATTGAGATAGAAAAAACTCAGTACAACTATTATTGCTTTGCTTTTAAAGCAGTGAATTTAGGAAGCCATTTTATTAACATGTTCTAGAATATAAAATTTGCTTAGTAAACTTCCAACTCTACATAGGCAGCTAAAATCTTAACATCTTATAGTAAATTTAGTCAGATGAAGGCAGTGAAACCCAAAGTGCATAACCCCATTTAGGAAATCTAAATTTCCTGAACAGTCCTAACAAAAGGGCACAGATGCCTGAAAATGCACAGAGGCAAAACTAGGGCCTTAATTTCAGTACTGTGAGTTTTTGAATTACTGGTCCTCTAGCTCCCAAAGTCTTGAAGAATGTAAATTTTACTGGGCGAATATCCCTAAGAATCTAATATTTTTGCTTGTGTGCTTCACTAAACCAGTGCTGCTTTGGCAGAACTGAATAGATCAGCATGTTTCATGGGTTCTGAGCTCAGCTATCTGAATAGCACCAAAGCAATGCTCCTGGAGCTGTAACATATATTGAATTTTTTTTTTTAATTTTTTTATTTGTTTTCATGAATAAGGGCCAGGAGACAGAATAGCTCTTGTGTGAGAAGAGAAAATGGACTGTGCTGGTCTGCTGTTCCTATGGGCCTGATGACAAGGAGGGTGAAGGTGGCAGTGGCTGCAGTAGGGAACAGCCTGACCTGGTTCCTCCAGCACCTCCTGGGGCTGCCCAGGGCACAGTGAGGGCGAGGCCAGTGTGCTTGGACACAGGGAAATTCACTGCTACAGCACACCTCCTGTCCATGCACACCTCCCAGCTCAGCCCAAAACACACCTCTCAGGCAGCAGCAGAAAGGGAGCTGATGGAGTTTTGGCATTTACTCTCGCTGTGACTACATATTAGCTAAAGTACATAAACCAGTCCCTGGAGGAGGTTTGCAGTTGAAGTCGTCCTCTCTCACTAACATGAATAACCTAACCATGGAGGCAAAGGGTTATGAGGGGATTTCCCTACAGTAAGGTCAGGGCTTTACGCTGCCAGTGGGGCATGATCATCACTATAATTGAGCAGAAATCCAGAAGACACAGAGTAGGAGAATAAGGGCCACAAGGTCCATAACTCTGTATTTTAATATTTTTTGCCTAAGTTAACAAGTTTTATGTAGTGAGTGCAAACACACATCAAGCCATCTGGAAGAACAGCAACCATTTGAAGCAAACCAAGACACATCAACACTTAACTTTCCTGGAGATACAAACATTGCCGATGATAGTATTTTGCAGCAGAAATAGCAAGTCCCACTCTGTTTCTCTTGGTGGTGGAGGAAAAACAGTATCAACAAAAACAAATTAAAGAAAATGGATTTTCTGTAGTTGCTAAACAGAAGAGAAGAGCGTGACCACAGTTTGCCTTTGTGTGGTCTGAAAGCCATTAATGTGCAGAGCCAGCACTTATGGACAGGTAGACACTGGGAGTGAGAATCTTCATGAAGTTTAGGCCATTTACAATAACCTCTTCAGATCTTATGGTGTTTCATTTACCTTCAAACATTTTCTTCCTACTCCTCAGAGCAGAATCTCTGGGAATACTTTAGATTCTTCTTGATGGTTAAGGTCAAAACTGTAAGATGTGTTCCTTTTTGCCAGGAATGATAGATTAAGAGCTAGAAAGAATTTTAAACTCATATTTTGGATTTATATTTTTTATAGCGCTACCTCTAATTGCCTTTACCTGTTTTAAATGATTTTTAGTTTCTGTAATGTATCCCTGATCTGGTCCCACTCTCGTTAGTGAGATTGCTGTAATCTTCCAATCCATTTTTGTTTTGGCTCTTAGTTTATAGCTCTATTAAGCCTGTCAAACCTTTTGACAGCAAACTCTGAGCGTTTGCCAAGCTGGCTATCTTTAATTTGAGGAAGGAAGCACTGATAAAGATGGTTTCTCTGCAAGTGTTGATGATTTTTCTTTAAAAGGACAAGTTCCAGACAGTGACTCATGCATGTCTTTGGGAAGCAGTCTATGCATCAAGTTAGCTGATAGGAGTTACTACTTTATCAGGGGTAGGATGAAATCTAATGCTGCAAAACACTGTTTGTGGATTATTTTTTTTTTCATTTACTTGGGTGAACAGTGGTCTTAATTCTATGTGGTAATACAAATACAATTGTACTATGGCCAATTAAATATGTCATCTTGCTTTGGATAAACTTCTTTCATGTTAAGACTCTTGATGGAGTTGATGTAAACTGGTTTTGATTCAATGGAGCTAATTTATACGGGTTAAGCATCTAGTCAATTATATTCTGCCTGTGTCATCTTGTAAGAGGAAAATAACAAGGAGTAAATTCATAACCTTGTGTCTTGTTAAATAAAGCATCAAACATAAAAATGTTCATTAAATAATAACTCTCTATTTAACTAAGCAAGCTTGATTGTGGTTGAAGATACAGATAGAATGCATGTATAATTGACAGGATAAGAAAACAAATTTCAAAACCAAGTTCAGCATAACCTTAAGAATGTGTTAGAATTCATTCAAACTCACCATTGGGAGTTTTGGAGAAATGCCTTCCTTTTTACCTCAGCTGAAGAAATAGAGAGTACACTAAGATAAGTAAGCGAATAAAAAAGCCCTCATATTAACAAATGGACCTTGAAATAACCATGTACAACAACTTCTATAAATGTTTGCTGATGTAGTTCCACTTGTCACTCTTAATATTTCTGTACTGATAGACTATTTAATGTCTAACAAAAGGAAACTTTTGGCTGGAATATGCCTTTTCTAACCACAGATGATGACAGTAGTGTTTTATTGGAGGTTTAACAGCATAAACTTGTGATCATTTTAGGTGTTTGAGAGGCTAAATCTAAATGTTTTTGCAAGATTAGGGTTAGTTAAGGGCTTCAAATCAAGGATGTTATCAGACTTTAATGAGCTGTTGTCTAGAGCTAGGCAAATATGTAACCAGTATTTTTTTCCTGTACATTGTAGAAAGATACAGCTCTGTATAACTTTTGGGCTGAGTTCTATCATTCTCTTTCTCCTCTCTGCCTAATGTCTGAAAAGACTTTAGTACATTATTTTTAATTTAAGAAAATGACATTTAATTAGAATTAGTTATTGGAAAAAAATAGTTTATTTTTAGAATTATAACCTAGCTCTTCTGTGGCTGGTGCTGTCCCTTATAGGTGGCACTTATAATTTCTTCCTGATTATAAGGTTTGCCAATATGACATTCTGTTTTATGTGCAATAGTATTTCTTCAGTACACTGCTCACTGTGCTGCCATAGCTGGAACTTGGGGTTGACAGGTCTGCTCTAAATCAACCTGAATTATTCTTAACTTTACCTCTTGTCCAATTGATTCTATATGCAGGAAATAACAGCAGAGAGTTATATAAATTTCTGAAGTTATATAAAAGCATGAGATTTCACCTAATAAAAAGACCAAAGTTTTCTAGACCATTTTCTTTATGGCACAGTTGTTCCTCTATGCTGTATCTGTCACAAACTGTTTGCTAATTAGCAAGTTAACTTATATTTCAGCTGCAGTGGCTGATCTTTTTATCTAAATAGATACAAGAGTACACATTCCCCAACTCAGTGTCCTTCAGAGGCTGAGCCCAAATCCTCTCTACATGCTACCACTCCTGTCTAAATAATGCCTATTTATTAATTTCTGGATGTATCTTCCTCAGTATTATATATCTGTTCCAGTCTTTTTGTTCTCCCTTCTTTCTTAATTAAATGGGTACTTTTTACCACTACAGTTGGAATTATCAAATAATATCTGGCTGTAGCGACCAGAACAATGAGCAAATGTTACTTTTAATATAGATAATTTTGCTTTTGAGCTTCTATTCAAACTAAGTGGAGTATTAAATTGAACAATGATTGAATTTTGGGAAAACATTGTACCAGCTAAACTTTAAACTGACTTTTAATAATGTATTTCTAGTAGCACTTTCTAAAGTCCATCTAATGTTCTTTTGGCATGTTTAGGTTTTCTGTATCACCATAGACACATTAAATATAATTTTAGGCTGTTTATGCTGGTGAACTTTTCAATACTGATTCTTAAATAAACTCTGTGCCCTTGATTTGAGTTCACTTTGTACTTTCTGTGCCTGGAATATGAATAAAAAGCCTTGAATTTTTAGATAAAACTTTTGGCCTATTGACCTGTGCATAAGATTGCAGTTTGGAAAAACACGATTTCATATCTGTCTTTACTTTTGACATTTTTCCTGTAGGCTTGTTTGAAGATAGAGGAACATTTTTCTATCTTTATAGCCTGAAGCTTTTTTTCTTAGGAGTGTGGATTCTTATATTTTGACTACTGCACTAATGGTTTCTGAAATAAATTGAAAGGTATTCCTGGTTAAAAGTCCTCACACCTTAAAGGGAAGTTGTCTGAGAGCACTGGTTGTGTGTTACAACTTCCTATGGAAACTGCTTGTGGGGGTGATTCGGTTTGCCATTTGGGTTTTTTTTCCCTATACAGCAATGGGAAAAAATTCAAAGCAGGAGTTTCAGGGTCGTTGTCTTTTCCATTTTCAGCTGGGCAAAGGGAGGCATGAGGAAGCCTGGTGGCTCTGGCCCAGTGCCACAGCCGTGTCAGTCCTTGGCACAACAGCATTGACAGAGGTGTTGTACTTGAGAGCCAGACAAGGTATCTGCTTGGCCACAATGACACTGAGCTGAACGGTGTCTGCAGCTTGAATGAAGGCTGGCTCTTTTTTTCCTTTGTTCAGGCAAATTCTGAATGATCTTATCCAGCCTGCTGTCTCGCTAGTATCAAGAAACAATAAAAATACAGCCTTAGACGCTCATCATCTTTCTTGAGCAAGAGACTGTGTATGATAAAAGCAGGCAGCTGGAGTATGCCACCTTTAGGAATTGGGGACTGTGCAATTCAGATGGATGTATTAAAAAAACACATGTAAAGGGTTAATAGGGGCTTGCTAAAGCACAGCAGCAGGATAGGATTAAAGCAGGTGGGAGCATGTAAGTCCATCTGGAGTCAAATCTCCCCAAGTGCTAACTATGAACTGTTAGTATAGCTGTTTAATATCAGTGATAAACCAAAGTAGAATACTGATAATCAGGACCCTGAAAATGTAAGCAGTAAATTTCTAGAATGTTAAAGTTAGCAATGTCCTTCTAAATTAAAAAATAAAGATTGTATCATATTTCTCATTAAAGAATGAGACACTTTATTTTTACTCCCACCTGCAAGGACCAGTGGATAGAAAAGATTAGCAGTGAGCAGCAAAAGCTTGAGGGGAGAAATGACCAATGTCACCTTTCAAGCCACAAAAACTGCAGCAACTGAATTTTTATGTTGCTTCCCAGCTCACCAAGATGACTTACAGTTAACATTTGCAGCACTGCACTGCTGAGAACTAAAGGCTTACTCAGCAGAAGTAACGTAAGGTGAATACACGGGGCTTGTTCGTACGGGGTCAGCGTGAGCTGAAAATGCTTCCTGCTCCACCATCATCAATATTACTGGATAGGGAATGCAACCAAATGATAACAGGGCTGGCTGTGACCTTGGTGTAAGTGACAAACACCCTACATTACAGCAGTTCACAAGTGGCAATAAGTAATCGGGCTCGCAGAGGTGGCCATCCAATATAAGTAATTAACTGAAGCAGCGTAGAGAGAATACATGAGCCTGGGAAATGGTCCAAGAAAGAAGTGTAAAAAATACTCAGACAAACTGGGGGGAAAAGACATTTTTGTTTTAAGACAAGAGACTTAGGAAGGTTGCTGATAGTGTCTTGGACTGGCTGGGAAGTGGAGATAAGTTGGATGAATGGTATATAAAAAAATAAATATTTTGTATGCCTTGGATAGTGTCACAGTGCAGAACTGGTAGTTTCTTTCCTGCTCACAAGTAAAGCATATAGGAAACTATATACATATTTCATGGGAGGAGGGAGGAAAGGTGGTGTCCAGACTAAAACTTGAAACATAAATATTTCCAGGGCCAACATCCTGGACTTGCAGCAGGAAAAAAAAATAACTTTAGCTTCCATTTTTAATAGCTTGTTTTTCTTATTCTCACCACTGTGAAGGTAAAAGGATGAGGCTTGAAAGCATGTCCAGCATGTAATTGAAGTAGCAGTGTCTTCCTGAGTCAGCAGCTCAGGGGTGGGGTGGGGGAAAAGGAAATTAAAAGAAGACTGTTCCAGTGCAGAGGTGTGTCAGAACTACAGGTCACTTGGAAAAGCGTTAGTTCTGCAGGGACATTTCGAGCAATAAAGTGTGTCTTGTAGGTTTTGTGAGCTTGTGCACCCTTATTAAAAGTATAAATTCAGAAGAAAGCCGTTTCTTCTGGCTTCTAACCACCTATTACTTTCCAAAGCTTTGAAATTTGTGCTGGGATGGAAGCTCAACCTTCAGACTGCCTCAGTCTCTCACTGTGAGAAGAGAGTGCTGTCTTGCAAATATCAAAAGCCTTTTATTTTGGTTCACAGTAGGTCAGACTTTATTAGCTGCTCTTCATCATGTTCTGCTTCCCACCTTTTCTGAAAACTGTTAGAGGAGACAGAACATTTGCAGTTTTTTGCGGTAGGGAAGAGCCACACACTGTACAGCTGTTAAATCCAAGAACTTAATGCCTTCATTTTGTGTAACCTCTGGAAAACACTCATTTTGAAAGATGGAAGACAAACATAACTTACCTCTCCCTCCCTCCCCCCTTATGCTTTACAGGGATGGTTACAAAATAGAACATGTTACTTCAGCCCTTTGGGTAATCAAGGGCTGGCAAATTATAAGAAATTTATAAAGTAGCAAATGAATGTGCCACTTATTTTTCCTCTCTTTAGCTGAACACTCTCATTTTTATAGAAGACAGCAAGAACTTCTGTATTAAATTCTTGGTCTGTTTTTCTGTGAATTCCATAGCTAAACAAGGAAGCAGGCAAAATTCCCCCCCTTTGTTATGCTTTCCCCTTCCAATTTAATATGCAGGGGCAGCCTTAAGCAGGTGCTATGGAAAAGAAACAACAATTGCTTAAGATTGTCCTGTGGCTCGTATCAAAGGTGCTTCTGAAACTACATGACAAGCAGAGAGATTTGAGGGGGAGACAGAAATAGAACTTCTTCAGAGGCTATGGGTGGAGAGAGGTGTCCCAAGAAAAACTATCAGTTCATCATCATAAAATACTTGTTTCCTTAACTGGAACAGTGAACTTTTCCCTCTATACCACATTTTCCTTTTAATCTGCATGTGGAGACTTGTAAGTGTTCAATGTTTGCAAATTGGCCAGAATTTCATAAGTGTTCAGTATTCAATGTGCCGAGTCTGTTTACAAATAGCTGCTTTCCCTGAAGCCAAACCAGTTGAGCCCTCTCGAATGTCAAGCCCAGACTCCTGTAAAAAGTAAAGAGTTTTATCCCATATGCACCAGCATCAAAAAGACTTTAAATCCTACAAAAACGTTGAGCTTGGTGCTCTTCAGCCTGGTGATTTCCAGCGTGTCTTTAAGAAAGTAGAGAATATTATTAGGGAGGTTGCTCGTGACTAGGTCTGACAATAGTTGAGAAGTGGAAATAATGATGATTGCCCTGTAGGTCTTGACTTTTGTTTTCTGTATTTTTTTAGAAGTGTATTTGTTATAAACATGAATATGCACTGGTGAATAGCTTTGAATACTGTATGTTCAAAGATTCTTTCAGATGCTTTTTGTGAAAGACAAATGTCAAAAGCACTAGAGGGTTTAAATAACACACTTGCAATGGATTTCAGAAAATGGACTGTTTATAGGTATTTCTATGCTTTTTAAAATCTGCTTCTGAATGCAACTGTTTAGAGATGGATAAAGTACCTAAAAGAATAGATTATATTCAATGTACCACCTGCAATTTTAAGGTAAAGTCCACAAACAGTTCTAGAGTGTTGTCTACTTGCAGAATTATAAATAATACAATAGTTATTGATGTATATTTTTTTTCTTTTTATTGAGTATTCTTCAGTAGCAGTAAACTCTTATTATCATGTTTTGGTTTTTTTTCAGGAATACACCATGCTTGAAAATGGGAAGTAAGCTTCTCTGTTCTTGAACACAATGCTAGCTGGAAATGATGTTGAAAAGAGTAGAATTGCCCTTGTCCACATCATGTGTGGAATCATTCCTCTTTGCTTTGGTTTGGCTAGAAACTGGCTTGTCATATTGAATGTTATTCTGGTAAAATTCTGTGGGAAACTTTGGAATCTCCACAGAAACCATTCAAGTGAGAGCTGGTAAGTTTGCTGCAAACCCCCAGTTTTCACTGGCTGCCTGTACTTCTCTGAGTTCATGACCCTTTCCTCATTTTATGCAGCCTTCCTAAAATGGTGAGATCTTTGTGGTTCTGTACATATGGTTCTACCCAAGATAGGCACCATTTTAGAAGGGAGAAGGAACTGTTTCACTAGGAAAGCACCCAGAACAGTTGTTAGAGCATATTTCCATTTACAGCTGGTAGCCAGCTGGCAACGACTCCTCTCTGGCTGCAGATACTTGCCAGAACTAAATGTGGTTTTGTTCTCCCTGCCTTCCAATTTTGCTCTATCTATTTTAATATTTCCTTTGTTCCAAATGCTTCAGACCCATCTACCTTTGGTGTCAAATGATTCTTCTTTTTTCTTTTCAAAATTTACCAGTGAGCTGTTTGATGGCCAGAATTTTCATACCAGAGAATTCCCTCTGCATCTGTTTGATTTACCCTTTCAAAGACAGTGTATCTTCACTGACTGGCCCTTTATAAGGGAGCTCTAAGGCCAGCCCATTTTTTTTCTTTAAGGTGTGTTATTGAAGCCAATGTTCTTTAACTAAATCAGAACGCATGAAATCAAAATTCGACACTTTTTGGTGAATTTTCTATATATTCAAATCAGGCACATTTCACATGAAAGCTTTTATTGACATGTTTATCAACTGTTTCCCTAAATAGTGGTTTGTTTATCTCAATTTTGTTTATAATATACTATTTATCTATTGCTAATTCTTTGAGCCATATTATATATCCAATTTAGGGAACTCCTGACATCTTTCAGGACACTGGACACTTCCGTTAGCATTACTTAGAGCAAGAAGTGTAAAAGATTTTTAGCAGACAATTAAACCCAGGTTGTTTTGTTTATTTTCCCCATGGGGAAAAAAACCAGGAGCCTGGCTGCTAGTAGAAACTACAATTTTATGACTTTTTAGGGAAATAAGTGTTTATATATGATGATGTTGGAATAACTTTGTGTGTTTTTTTTCCCATACTATTTTAGTTTAAAACCACTAAATAGCACTGCTATACTAAATATGAATTCTATGTAATACAACAAAGATGCAGTTGTTCCTCATATGTATATTATGTTTTGTACTAAAAACAATGAGCCAATATATTATCTTTAATATTTTGTCAAATTATTGCTGATTGTTTTTTGCAGTGTGCTCACTGAAAAAAATTCAAGTGAAAGTTTTCCATGTGTTAGGTATTACTACACCTGATAATGTTTTTATCAACTTAAGTTATTAAAATTTGTCTTTTCAGTCTGATGACCAATTGCTAGAAGAGTCTCTTTGTAAATATCTATATAAAGCAGGAATAAGAAAACCCTTATGGAGACCATCTCTAGAAAATTGTTGCCATCCATTTGCTTCATAGGGAGCTCTTTATTCTTCAGGTACTCTCTGTATCTGCTTGATTTTTTTTTTTTTTTTTTCCCCCTTGGCTGGGCTGTATATGATAAAAAAGAACAGACAATTAGTAATCTGTTTTTATGAAGAATGCCACTGTTTTTTCTGTAGTCCCTTTTCATGTGGGCTACAAAATGATGTAACTTCCTTTTACACCACGGTCAGCAAAAGGTGTCCATTTAACAGTAAACCTGGTGTTGAATTATCCGCAGCTACTTTTTATTGATTTTCTGTTAATGTTCAACTCAATTTTTAAATTTCTGTTTTCTAGGATAATGTTGGTGAAGACAGAACCTTTCCTTTCTCTGCTCTGCTTTCTTGTATCTGCTTTCTTGTACTAGGGTGCCCTTAAAAATGGTCATTATGGATATTATGAAGAACTAACACAGTGTGCTGAACCTTGTCTTTGAAGCATGTTTCTTGTTACCTTTTAAATCAGTAGAAATAACTTATTTTAGTTTAACCAACTGAAATTCATTGCAGAAAACTGTACAGAAAATTTCTAAGAACTATCTCATGTAATCTAGCAGTAGAGCTACTGTAATCCAAGCAAATGTTTGAAATTTCATATTAATTCCTTAAAATAATCATACAATCAATGCAGCAGTAGTTCTGAAAATTTCTATGACTGGTCACTGTTAATTATTTTTTAAACACTTTAAGAAGTGTCTTTTGTTAAACGTACAGAGCATTCAAATCTCTTTGCATGTGCTCTAATAATTAGCATACTTCCAATGTTACCTAGATTAGAATCACAGATATTAGCTATGGTATGGTTTACTCTGAGTAACATTCACTGTCTAAGTGTAAATCTAGGCAGTAGTTTCACAGCAGATTAAAGAAATTTAAAAGATTTATTTACTTGTGATTAAGTTGGAGGCATTAAAGCTAAAACCTTTATACTCTGTCATTATACAAAATCTTATCCATGGCTGACTGGGCAGGTTTTGAGATGTTGCATAGACAAAGAGAGAAGCTGCAAGGCTGTTAGCCCTTTTTGACCCATGAAGTGAAAGTAAAATAGAGGCAAAAAAGAGGATATTGGATGTGAAACTTGTGTGCAGCAGGTCAATGGAATTTCTATTGAAGGGAAGCAGGGTGGTAATGATCACAAGAACTTGCTCTCTGCATGAACAAGGAGATATCAAAAACAGTAATAACAGGTGAGGAGGAAGAAAGGTTATTATAAAACTAATCATAAATTATCAGTGAAGATTGATAATGATGTGTCACAACATGAGAGAGGAAATAACTCAAAGTATGATGTTGGAGGAGGAAGGAAAGAAAAGGTCAAGGCTTCCTACCCTCCCACACTGCATCTCCTGTGAACCTTGGTCTCTTTTCTGTCCCTTGTAGGTACATTGGGAAGTGCAGCCTTCATTTGTCCTGCAAGGAGGGTTCAGCTGGAGCTCCTTTCTGTCTCCATTACCTATACACATCAGTGGGGTTTTCAGTAGTTTTATTGTTAATACTACCATATATCTTGAATAAGGAGAGAACTGCTTCACAAACCTGCATTTATTGTATTGTAACATGAGACCAAATATGTGCTGTTCTTGCACAGTGCTCATGGACTGATGACATGGAAGACAGGCACAAAGTATCGAACTTGGTACAGTCAGCCTCTGGACAGTTTGAAAGTAGCAGATAAGAGCAAAACAGGGACCAAATCAAAGTGATGAAGTAAACACTTATAGGGGCATTCACCTGTGTTTCCTCTGTAGTCCAACATAATGTCTAGCTCCAAGCACCTGACCTGTGTTTTCTTATAGGCCTGTGAAGCTTTGGTGCCCACCAGTGAGGGTATGCAACAGGTATGTGTGTGCTCAAAAGAGAAAAATACTGATAAACATTTGAAATCTGAAAAAAAAGTAAGATGTTCACTACAAAGACTTCTCTGTTATTAAAATTAATGCTAAGGTTTGCTCAGTTCTCATTCATTATGTTTGGCTTGTGTTGAGTACTGATGATTACATGACACTGATGCATGGATGAATATTTTAATAGATTTTTAATTGAACTGAGGAAAGTACTTGTGGGGTCAAAGTTTTTAATGAATGAACAGATTAAATGTCCCATGAAAGGTACCATATGGTTTTTTAAAATCTGAAAATTAGTTGCAAAGTCACAGTTAATTTAATTATATGGGCTCTCTGTCTTGGGATAATAAAGTAGTCTGAGAATTATAATAGTCAGAGAATGAAACCTTTGCTGTTGAGAGGCATTTTGAAAATGAAATGTTTGGCTAACTGCTTTTAAATGACTTTACTCATATTCATAAGGATATTATTTTAAAGATAATGTATTTAGGTCATAACACAATAATGATTGGTGGTGTGTTAGCTTCTGAGTTGTACGTTCTTGCTATCCTGGGTATCACTTTTATGTATGCACATTTTACTCATAATAAGGCAAAGATATGTGGGAAGCAAATATCTTGGGCTACTGAGAGTTTCTTCTTTGTAAGTACACTGACCTACAATTTTAACCAGCACTACAAGCAGAGCTATTACAGTACATCTTGTGAGGAAGCATCTGCCTTCCAGTGCTCCTGAAGTTGTCATTAACATGATTTAAAAGAAAAAAAAAGCTTGTGTGTACAAACCAGAACCTGTCATAGTTATTCTTGACCAATAACGTATTCTGATAATCCTTCTGCTTCTATATACAATTTGTGCTCATAATTGATGAAATTGTCAAATATGTGGTTTTTTCCAACAGTTATTTACCAGCTGTTACCACCACCAACTCTTTTTTTTTATTTATTTTTTTATTGGTATGCAAATTCTATATGTGCATTGACCTTCTTCTTCCAAAGGTGAACAACAAATAAAGTCAAGTCTTTGAATCATTAATCTGAATACCTACGAGCACCATGGATCAAAATTTATCTTGTGGCTAGCCAACAAGATAGAACTTGTGTAAGGAGTTAAAACAAGGTGATTAATGGAAACAGTTTTTCTCTACATCAGGGACTATCCTGCTTTAATGATACAGTGAAATCAGAAGTCTATTCAGCAGCAAAGTCAGTCACTGGTAAGAAATAAGGCTGGGTTTGATTGCATTTTTTCAGACACAGTGTTAAAAAAAACTTTCAAATTTATGTTTCTTTTCATTCTGGTCAAGTATCTTTGAAGACTCAGTGTGTGAGGACATACAATCAACTTTTATATTCTGAAAAAGTTAATTTATTTATAGGATATGGAGCAAAGTAGCTTCAGAAATCTTATTAAAATCTTGTTAAAGAAGTTAATATACTAGTAGAAAATTAATTAACTAGAAGTATTTAATGAAAAATACATTTTACAAATGTTCTCAAACTTAGATACAGAAAATGTAAAGTAAGAACTTCCTGATCAGCAAAGTCTAAGCTTATATTGCTATTTCTCTTCTTTACCTACAACTTGATGAAGTCTGTATCTTTGGAAGTAGATTGATCAGCGTCTTTGATAAGTATCCAATCTGACTTCTTAAACCAAAATGAAATGATAGCAAAAGGCTTGAAGTTATGTCATGCTTCAACACTTAGTGAGTAGAAGAAACCTGATTTGAAGTAGTGAATACCCAGAGGAAAATGGAGTAGATAACCTGAATCATTAAACTGTATTGTTAAGTGCTACAATTAATTTTTGCCCTTATCTCCCCCTCTTTTCAAGGGCTGAGGTGTTTCGATAGGTTTGTGATACTGTCTTTTATTAGACAATTTCTGCCTCAAATGTTTTGGCTTTTCTCTTTCAAATGAGCAGTTTGGAATATTTTCAGTCACAAGTGTTCATAGTAGGCTAATATAGTTAATCCTAATCATTATACTTATGGTAAATATTTCCTATTTCTTGTCATCTTATTAAATTATTCAACATAGAAACTTTCATAGCATAAAGGGAACTATGTATACAAACAATTCTTGTTGATTGAAATGACTGTACTAAGGAGTATTAAAAATGTATTTTATAGGAGCTAAAGGAATTGGAATACTCTTCTGTGGAAAATGGGTTTGTTAGATAGGAAACATTCCCTTTTTTCTCCACCAAAAATTTCTCACTGAAGGCATAACTGGCAGATTGATTAGCACAGGAAAACAGTTTGGTTTTTATCTCTGTGCTCTAGGATAGAAATCATTCTGGAATCTCAGGTTCCTGAAACTTCTACCCTGAAGACACATTAATACTAAGCACATGAAAAGATGATGTTTAAAATTTCAGAACGTTTTTGCATGAAGTTGCTTGCATAGAAACCTAGGGAGAATACTTTAAAAGGTAATAACTTTAAAAGGAGTATTTTGACATGATTTATAGAGCATTGCCTGCAGAGTTAGGGAGAAAAGAATACTAGCAGTGTCTCAGTGCCCTGAAACAGGGGTATCCAGCCCAGTTATGCTGTGTCAGTGGAAGGCCCAAGTCTCCTATGGCCAGTAAAGGCTGGAGAGTAGAAAAATCTGACCTCACTTACTGAACATTGACCATAGTCTAGTGTTGGGGAACTGGGTTTCGTGACCAAGTCATGGTCTGGTCTCAGCATGAAGTACATCTTATATGCATTTGCTTTGTAAACACCTTTTGCTTCTAAATTCAACTATAAGACTGAAATAAAAGTAATTTTTAGGCAGCGACTCTTCAATTCTGCATGTCTTTTAACGTTGTGGGTAATGACTGTGATTGTTCTTATATTAAATGAAATTTTTGGCTTGATGCGTGCCATTTGCGGCAGCTGGAAAGCTGAAAGTAGATTTAAATTGACCAAAAATGGAATAGCCAATTGAGGGGTTTACCTGGAAATATATTTTTTTTAATAGCTGAAATCAGAGAGAAGTGTGGGCACTTGTTTCTCTCCCTGGGTGGTACCTGACATGCAATAAGAAGGGAAGGGAAGAATATTTAAATATGAATTAGAAGCAGATAAAATGTGGGGAAAACATCAAGTCAGTGGAGAAGTGGAAAATTATTATTTTATTTTGTATTATGATACTGTTAGTCAATATTATCAAAATGTTTGATATTAATATTACATTCCTATGAGAAACAAATGTTTGGGCTACTTATGATAAAATAATTTTATGGCACATTGAATGTAAATAATCTTTAAATCCTGGTTTTAAAATTAAATGAAATGAAACAACAATCAAAATGTAATACTTTTAGCACTATTAAGAAAATTATTTCATTCTATGTTAATTTTGGCATTTATTACATATGACTATATCTGTTGATAGCAGTAAGGAAGACCAGTTTTTCTGGTATATAACAATAGTTTCTTCTTTATACTATCGGTTTTTGTTTTGCTTAAATTAGACTTTGTGATGATTCAGAGATGCCTCTGACTATGCTTGAAATTAATTACATGCCTAGAATTGTTCTCGTGAAGAAGAATTTGGGAGTAGAAATGAAGGTGACATTTTCCTCTAATTCCAAGATGAAGCTCCATCAGTCTGGATGAGGTAAATATTCATCCTTTTCCCTTTGTTTGCATACGCAGATATATCCTCTAAGCATTAGTGCCCCAATCCCAAGAAAGCTGTGTCTCCTAGGGTTTTTTTTCCCCTTTTCTCTCTCCGTCATGGTTAAAATATTCCCATTACTGATAACAAGACAGAAAGATAAAGATTATAAAACCCCCCAAAACAAACAAACCAAAAACCCAAATCAAAAAATACCAACCAAAGAAAAAAACCCAACCCAATAAAAAAAAAATCCTTTATCTAAACTGTATATAGCATTTGCATAAAATGTGTTTGTTAAACATGCTTTGATTAGTTAAGCACTCTTGTGATTAAGCCCCATATATTTTGTGATTTTTTTTTCCTTTTGTTTGACAGGCCTTTGCTTTCCCTTTACATCCTCTGTTTCTCATTTGTTGTCTGTTCCTAATTGGTGGATTATTATGATTAGTGAACACTTAGTTTACTAACCATTAAGTACACACTGTTTAGTGTACACTATTCACACAGTCCTTTTAATGCAGAATAATAGACGGTTTCACACAGATTTCTGTGTTAATTCAAAATATTTTAATTTTGGCCTCATATCACTTAGAGGTCTAGTGTTTTTATTAAGCCTGTGGTGAGCTGTTGGCCAAAGTTTTCCTACTTCTGTGCTGGTTTTGGCTGGAGTAATTTTCTTCCCCGGGGCTGGTATGGTATGGGGCTGTGCTTTGGATTTGTGCTGGAAACAGTGTTGATGACACAGAGATGTTTTTGTTATTGCTGGGCAGGGCTTATACAAAGTCAAAGCATTTTCTGCCTCTCGCACTGCTCTGCCAGGAGTGGACAGGTGGGGCACAAGGAGGCACAGCCAGGACAGGTGACCCCAGCTGACCACAGGGATCTTTCAGACCATATGGCACCACACTCAGTATGTAAAGCAGGGGTAGAAGGAGGGAAGGGAAGGACATGGGGAATAATGTTGTTTGCCTTCCCAAGTCACAGATGTGTGTAATGGAGTTCTGCTTTCCTGGGGATGGCTGAACACCTGCCCATGGGAAGTGGTGAACAAATTCCTTGTTTGGCTTTGCTTGCATGTGCAGCTTTGGCCTTACCTATTAAACTGTCTTTGTTTCAGTCCATGAATGTTCTCACTTTTATTCTTCTGATTCTTTTCTCCAAACCAACTCTGGGGCAGTGAGAAGCAGCCGGGTGGTGCTTGGTTTCTGGCTGGAGCCAAACAGCAACACTTTTTTTTTTAAAAAAAAAAAAAAAAAACAAACTAAATTTTATGAAGAGGTTTCAATTTCACGAGTCTATTAAAAACGCAAATAAAAATGCAAGAAGTGGCACCTCATAGGTCACCTGTACAGCTAGAACATACTAAAGCCATTATATGGATGTTTGCTTCTGGACTTCTCAGGGTAACTAATAAGAGTAACAGCTCACCTTTGTTGTGTACAAACTGGTGGGCTTGGGCTTACTCAGCTGGTGCATTTCATAAATATTTGCTGATAGCTTTAGGCAAATGTTCCAGTAAGCATCACTTTAAAGCATTTTAAGCCCATGTTCTGGTGGTTACACATTTCAAATCTTGTAATAGAGCTAAAATGCATTGCCTAGAAAATTGCAAGGTTAGGTGTGTTCATAATTTTTACGTTCCTCCTCCCTTTTATGTAACTTTTCTTTCATGAGTGCTCTATGCTAGTTTTGTACTATAGAGGATCCTGTATTTCTTAGGCTCTCCATGGCAGGAAGCTGAGGTAGGACTGCTGCTCTCCTTGGTATGTCCCATGGTACCAACCCTTCTGCTGCCCCACTCTGACTGTGTTGTGCATCCTGGGCATTCTGCCATATCCATACACGCTGGTTTTCTTCTGCAAGCCACTTTGGTCCAATGCCTGGCTGGGATGCATGTGGATTACACACATAGACCTAGGAACTAGAAGGAAATCCTGGGTGTAGCATACGTGGGAAGTTCAGGATTTCATTCCAAGCACTTAAATGTGCCACGCTGTTGTGACCTCCTATTTCTGTTGTCTGTGCTAAATGGAGCTTATGTCTCTGGCTTTTCCAGCCACCTCCTGTTTCCACCACCTCCCTGCTGGCTTCTGCAGCCCCATGTTCACAAGAGCAAATCAGAAGGTCCCTTTCTATGCTCTTCAGCTTGTGGTCTTTCCTCCAAGGTTCTTCACCTCCAGTCCTTGTGCAAGATTTCCACACATGGTCTCCTTGTCTTGGTAGACCCCTCTTTTTGATCCCCCCTTCTTTCCTGCCCTGGGTCCTTGGTCAAGTATTGTCTGAAACTTCAGACAGGAACCTAATTTTATGCTTTCTCAATTACTACTCTTTTTTTTTTCTTCCCTCCCAGTTTCCTGTATTTACCAGATCCATGGATCTTTTCTGAGTTAGCTCAGTTTTTTTCATACCAGCTTTCAATCCTATTTTTCTTCTGCTAACTTTCATCTGAATCCACTTTTTTATTTGTTTACAGCAACTACTTTTCTCTCATCACCCAAAAGGCTGTAGAACATTTTGCAAAAGGCAACTTTTGCAAACGAGGCTGTTATTCTGTCTTTCATTAGGATATTAATTTCTCAAATGCCTTGGAGATGAAGATAACTTAAGAAAATCCCCAGTAAATACAATGCCATTTCCTTTTTTATCCCATTTATGGTGTTTCTGCTAGGTAAAGTGATATTGCCTGTGAAGAAAGTAACAACTTGACAAGTTTGAAGCAACTGGCATAAGTGTATGGCTTGTTTGTGCTATTCTGTTTCATATCACAGTATGTCTGCGCCCAAAGGGTATTTTTTTTGGTGGGTTTTTCTTTTTCTTTTTTTTTTTCTTTTTGCTTCTTCCTCTTTGCTAAGTGTGGAGGATTGCCAGTAGCAGCTCCATATTTGCTGGCATTAGGATGACAGGCTCAGCAGTGCTATGAGGCTGAGGCAGCTTTCCTATGCATTTCCAATTAATCCCAGCAGGTTGTCTCTTTGTGGCAGGATCACATGTAAAGTGCACAGTAAGATTATGGTACTTTCTCTTCTACAGATGGAAAAGAAAATACTTGTATCTGTACTTCAGATACATAGCTAGACAAAGATTGCCTGTAGTCTTTTATCCATGCATATATTTTGAACATTCTGGAGTGTATAGCACAATCCAGCAGGTGCTCTTTCTCAGCTGAAGATCCCATTACTTATTTGATAATCAAAAAGAAAACCTGCTCATATACTGGCAAAATAGTGAGATCTTAAGAGCCAAAGCAGATTAAATGATTCCTTCTAAAGTTACCATAGCATACTGGCTTATTTATTTTTTTCCATGGCACATCTATTATTGGGTGTGCTTGTTGTGCAACATGTTATTCATATAGATACAGGAATGAATTGTAAGGTATCAGTATTGCTGGTACATGCCCTACCTCGATGATGAGTAAATGAAAACATTGATTCCTCTCACTTGACAGAAGGGCTAGATGATGTAGTCACACATACAGTCCCTTGCAGCTTCTCTAAATGAATAATTGCCACAATTTGATTTTCTTTTTATTAGACAGAGGGCTCATTAATCAACACTCCTAAACTATCAAAGTCATTATTGAATGATATTTTATTATAACAGGTTGTATTTCTTACAGAGTGATACTGTTCTGCAGACATTTTGAATTTCAATGAATAGCTGCATGTCTTTGGGATCTGTTAATGCATGCCAGCTCAGAGCCAAATAGCCACCAGCCATGCAGATATAGTGTGACATTTGTGAAGTCTCTTGTTTTCTTTTGCAATCGTATTTGCAGAATTGTAAGCAGTTAACAGAGCAAACATTTTTCTTAATGATTTTGTCAGCTGTACCAAAACCCTTTTTACATAAAGGCATAAATATTTTTTCCTAACTTACATATAATGTTTAGAAAAATGCATGCATTACATCTCTATCAGGATCCAAAATTAAGATGTACTTATATGATTATATGTTCTCTGTATTCTTTAATGTATGATTCACCACTTTTCTTAGCATTTACTTGCCTGTGATTTCAATGAAAAATTCATATTTCTTCCCCACATCTGCTTATTTGCATTAAACATGTAATGGTCACCTGAAATAAAACAGGAAAGTACTTAAAGTTTAACGTATTGGTGTTCTGACATATTAGAAAAAAAACCCAAAAAACCCTCAAATGACAAATACTATTTTCAGACATGATTAAAAATAAAACCTTCCTCTGCTATTAAAAAGCGTGTACATCACATGGTTAGGAAAAAAATATTAGTTTCTGTGAGTTACTGCATATTCATTAGTGAAATGTGAGCCTAAGGTCTCATTTTGTAGTGAAAGTGTAGAGTAGGTGATTGAGCTTTAGAAGTGAAAACAAGATATTCCATTCCAAAGGTAAACTCCAGGCTTCACTACAGGGATAAGATAAATATTCTTGCTGGTAACAGCAGGAAATGTTCTTTGATGTGTTCTCTGGCAGTTCAGTACAAATGGTCCTTACATGAACGCTGATGGAATTGAAAACTAACTAGAGGAGTCAGCCTCTAAAATATATCTCCTTACAATCCTGTTTTGACAATAGAAGTATAGTATTTCACAAATAAGGAAATAACTCAAGCTAACTAATTTTATATTACCAGGGTATACAATGAATAATTTTCAGAAGGTGGTATTGAGATTTTTCTGGAAGAAGTATTTATCTTTAAAGATAAAAATCATTGAAGTTTTTGAATAATGAAATTATAATCTATCTAGAAACTAGTTTTTCAAAGGTGCATTGTTTTCAGAGAGGACTGGAAATTTAGATTTCTGTGATAAATGTGAATCTTAAGATTTCTTAAAACTTTATTAACAAGATTTCATTTTTACAATTCTTAATATATAATTTATATAGTTCTTGGGGGGTAAAGTATTTCAAACAGAAATACAATTTTTTTGGTGTCAACTTTCTAAAACAAATTGAAACACCTTCTCTATTAACTATGTACTTCCCTGGTATTTCACATCTCTTGAGCATCCCTGTACACCGTACTCAATCCAAGCACACTTTCCAATACATCTAACAGCCAATTCCCTCCCCTCACATCGGCCAGGGAAGTTTCCCAGGCACCGGGATATATGTACTTCAGCTAAGAAGCAGCCAAACAACTCTTTCTAAAAAGTGCTATAGTATATTAATGAAAAATTAGATATCTGCTTGTAGCTGATTTTTTTTTTTCTTCAACCTACAAAATCCTTTTTTGGTATTTTCTAACAAATAATGTCTAGCTGTGATTGTGGTTATTTTGGCACCTGATTCCTTGGCCCAAAAAGCTGATGGGAAGATGCAGGGCAAGTATGGGGGATTTCTGCATCCCTGCTTTGTGAGAGGTCTCTAAGAGAAATCATCCCTTATGGCAGGAGCAGACAGAAAGGTCCCAGCTGGGTATTGCTTTGTGGGGTTTTAACACCTCTGTTTGTCATGAACGTTGACTAATGCAGGGGTGAAAGACAGTGCTCTTTCTGTTTCCAGCCATATCCAACATAAGTTGGACAAGGACCTGTTGGAATGAGCCCAGAGGAGGGCTGGAAAAGTGGTCAGAGAGCCCTTCTTTGAAGACGTGCTGAGGGAGCTGGGGTTGTTCAGTGTGGAGAAGAGAAGGCTCTGGGGGCACCTCATTGGGACCTTTCAAAGCTGAAGGGGACATGTAAGATGGGAACAGACTTTTTAGCAGGACCTGTTGCAATAGGACATGGTGTAATGTTTTCAAACTAATAGAGGATTGAGTAAGACCTGATATAAGGAACAAATTTTTTACAGTGAAGGTGAGAAAACTAGCACAGATTGCCCAGAGGTGCCACATTCCTGAAAACATTCAATATCAGGCTTAATGGGGCTCTGAGCAAATGTCTCTGCTCACTGCAGAGGGGTTGGATGCGGTGACCTCTAAAGGTCCCTTCCAATCCAAACTGTTCTGTGGTTCTGTGATTCCATCCAAATACAAATGCAAGCTTGAGTGAGACCAATATACTTTACATCCTGTGTAGAATACATTATTTTTATTTATGTGTTTTCCTGGCTGCATAACCATACAAATGGAATGGCTTGGAATAATTTATTTGAAGGATAACATATATACACTATTTCTAATTTATAAATGATTACTTTGTACAAATAGCAAAAAGAGGGCATAGCCAAGTCACTTGCAGTGAAAATTGAAACCTGGAAATAAAATAGATGGACTCTTTTCCTTGGGAAGAAGTTTGGGTCCCATGAATGCTGTACTGATTGAGAAGGTTTTCCTGAGAAAGAGAGGAATTATCCTTTCCAGGGAAGTACCACAAGATTACAGTCTTTCCATTTTATAAAATTTCATGTTGCAGAAGGGTACAAGAAGATAATGATGCAAATCTCACTGATTCTTGAAATAATCACTGCATCTAAATTGAAGTATATCGAGTAAGTGTAAGAGGTTGCTCCTGATTGCCAAAGGTGAGGTGTTCTCAATTACCTCAAGTGCTAGCAATGATAGGAAGCCTTGAGTTTGATGACCACTTGGGAAAGAGTTTTCTCATAGATGAGGAATGGTCCTGCATTTGAAATTTAGAGAAATTGAAGAAAAATTGCCTTCATCAGATAGAGGAGTAATTTTTTATTATTTTTTTCATGGTTATGTGGGTTACATTCAAATTATAATGGGTGGAAGTGTAATGGCTACTAGACAACAGAATCTGTTCTGCTTAATTACAGTCTTTTTTGGTTTAGTATTTTGGCTCTGAATTGGTTCAGGCTGTTGAATAAATGCAACATAGAACAGCTATTCTGAAGAAAAAATATTGAAATGTGGGACCCAATGATAGTAAAGAAGAAGAGATTTAGGAATTCTTTTCACTTCAGTATAGATTTTGGAACTGGTTACTAAATTTGTTCATGAAATGAGTAGAAATGGCTAGTAACAAACTCCTGTGTCAGCAGTTCTGAGTGATGGCAGTTTTATACAGCTAAATATTTTAATGTAGCACTATTAATACAGTTAATGTTCTCCTGGCTGTGGAGAAGTTAGAGCAAAAAGCTTTCCTCCATCAATTTGTCGCAGTGCCTTGCCAGCAGGAATCTACTTAATTATATCTTAATTTGTAGTTTTAATGAATGCCATGAAATTGCTGCTTTTTTTCCTTTTGTAATACAGTGCTCAGTACATTCCAAGAAATAGAGTTACAATGTGTAATATACTAAATTTATTTTAAAAAAAAACAACTATAGTATGTTGATAAATAGTTGAATGATCTATGCTTTAAATAATTGCTGTAAAGAAATTCTAACAAGTTTTTGGTCTGGATTTTATACACAGATTAAGCTTTGGTCCCATGAAAGATGAGAATAAAATTCAGATCTTCTTCAAAAAGTCATGCAGAATTAAAAAACCCAAGTTGTTACAAGAAAATAAGTAGAGAAAATAAAATTTATACATTTTTTATAACTGTAATAATTTTGAAGTTATATAGATATTTAATTGCACGTCCTTATAAAAAAGTTTTATACTGTATTGGTATGTAACTATGCATCTGTTATGGTTTTATCAATCATTTTTTTTATAGCTGTTGATTCTGAAAATATTTCTCTTAATGTTTTCTTATATTCTCTTTAGGGGGAAGGAATTCAACAAAGCTGAGGTAAGTTAATACCACTGAATTCAGTGCATGGTAAGAAGTTTCTCAGACTAAGAAAAATAGGAAAGATAAGTAAGGCTAACCTAGAGAAGTCTGTTATTTTCATCTGGTATCATATTGTTCAGAAAAAAGTATCGAGGCCTCAATTTATTTTCAGGGAATCTGAAATTTTTCTTCTGATTGATGTTTACAATTTCCTGTTACTATCTGATGAAAGAAAATAAAGTTCCTTGCTATACAAAATCTGTAATATCCATTCACATTGTAAGTGGCTCCCAAATGATTATTCAAGGCAAACAAGGTTTTGTTGTCACCAGAGAGTGGCAAGCAAGGTCTTGGGATTTGCATAATAATTGGCTTGAAACAAGTGATATTCCTCCAGTACCGTGTGTACAGAGAGCAATGAATATGGCAGCCACAGTCTGTGAGATCACTATCAGGGCTATAATGAAAACGGAATATTTTTTAGTCTTTGGAGGGTTTCAAACATCCATACAAGCTAATGAGCTAATTTAGATAAGCATTAAACATGAATTTAATCACATTACCGGTAATTATTAGCAGACACACAATATGAAGGCCTTATAGTTTCCTTCAAAAGTTGTAATTAACCATAAAAAAATAACTTGTTTGACCTAATGCACTGCATATAAATGACTCAACTAAAGACTTTGTAGATTTAATAGCATACTTAGCTTAGAGTCATTTTTCCTTATGTATTATTTAGCTGAAATTTTGAAATCAAGTCCTAGAAACGTGTGACCAAACAAATATTTTTAATTTGCTGGTTTTAAAGGAAAAGTAGCTGTTACACAGAATCCTGAAGCTGAAGTACATCGAGTTTGGTCCCTGAAGTGATGATTCTGGAAAGAAACACTTAATAATCTAATTTCAAATAATGGAAGCAAACTGGTTTTTGAAAGCTGGCAAATGACTGTGACTGCTCAAGTTCTCTCAGGCAGAAGGAGAGGGCTTTCTTATTTAATAGAGTGGTGAACTCAGCTGCTTTTTCACTTGTCAGTGGACCATTGCTCAAGAGCACATCTTCCATGCCCTTACTCGTGCTATGCAGGAGCTACATTTTTTCAGCAATATTGAAAAATGGAGATTTATATGAAAAGAGACAAAATACCTTTTTTTCCCAATAGATTATCACTGATATGAAATTATCTTTGTAGAGGCTTGTTGAAAGCAATTTTTTCCCCACTGTAAAAATTGGTGGAGAAGCCATTTTCTGAATAATAAATTTTTCAGTAAGAGGTGCTCAGCCAGCTGTCTGAGTAGCTGTGTTATCTGTGCCTGTGGTTAACCTGAAGCCTGTTTTTGGGCTTTAGTAAGTCAGCTGTCAACCTAAACTACAATGTACTTCTGCAAACAACAAAGTGGGCAAAGGGGAATCAAGCCAAAGCTACATTTTTTTCGTATCTCAGAAATTACTAATGAAATGGGCCTTGTGTAATATCTTCCCTCCAGCACACTTAAATCTCCTGTGGACTTTTTATGAAAACTCACTTCCAGCCCCCAAACCCCACAATATCTGGCAAAGAAACAAGTAGAATTCATGAGATGGAAGTGCAGTTAATTGGCTGTCAGGTTGTAGGCATCAGCTAGAAGACAGGGCAATCGACAGGTTTTGGACACTTCTCCTGTGTAAAACTTTTCTGCTTCTTGCAGTTGTTTCTCCTTCCTGTTCTTCACCTGACTCTGTTCTTCAGCTCTACTTCAAAACACTTTTCTTCATCTCTCTGCCTCTGATGTACCCTTTCTTCTTTTGTTGCTTTTGCAGCTGGGTAATCCTTGTGAAATAGAGCATTCCTGAAATATTGTGGAGCCATGGTGACTCCTGCAATTGCTTCCTTGAATTTATTTATGTTATACATTTTTCTCTTATGCTATATTTATATAGGCAACTACAACAGTGGAGCATGCTATCTATAGACTAATTAGAACTTAGTGTAATAAACACAACTATTAATCATGACTTTGATTATTTTTTGCTCTAATAAACTGTTGATATAATCCAGGACAATGTCAAGAGAATTATCATTAATAACAAACACTTAGTATTTGCTAATTAATTAAAGCTGCTCATTTGTTTTTTTTGAAGGATACAGATTAGAGGAACAGACCATTCATATAATTTACTGTACATGAAGAACAAAAATATCTTCCCTTGGAATTAAAATCTTCATGAAATTTTGCATAGTGCATTAAGGACCTTGTAAAGGGAAAGCTACGGCTTTTTAATGAGTGAACTTTACTGCTTCATTTTCAGTTGGAGCACTCAGAAGTTGTATGGTGTACGTGTGAAACTATATTAGGCAAATAAGAAAAAGTTTTCTCTTTTTCTCACTGGATGCATAGAAAGAATATCTCTTACTATGGTTTTTGTGCCTCCTCTCCAATAAATGGAGACGTGACCTTATGTCCATGTCTCTAGGTTGTGTTATGTTTAGCTGATATAGTACAAAAGCAGAAAATATCGACTTCCTGCAAGAATATAAAATTGGACCAAGAAATGGAATTTGACTTTTTTTTGGTTTTGCCTCAGGCAAAGCTTGAATTAAGTTATACCCATCCCTATGAAACACTTTTTCAGCCCATCTGCTGGAGTTACCTTACACAACTGCTTATGTCTTCTTTTGCTTATGCCTTCCACAGTCTGTTTTTGTAATACTCTAATCACACCTGGATGTGCTCCTGTTTCTTCACTATGACAAACCTAAGAATGAAAAGTTTCTAGCTGCTAAGGGCTCAGTTTTAGTTAACATATATGATGTTTTATGTCTTTTAGAATCTTCATCTAAAGCCCAAGGTATTTTTTGTCCTGTGTTGATGACACTTTTTTCCCTATTTTTGATGTATCCTAATAATACTGTGAACGCATGAAATGTGATGAGTACATGTAGTGATAAATCAAGAAAGAGAAAGGCTTTGACAAAAACTACATACAGTAAGAACCCTGTAGTCTTTCCCATTTTTTAACAGTCACCTTAAATGGTGTTGAAAGGCTGCTTGTCAATGTTGGGGTGCTGAGGATTCTTTCCAGGATTGTGGTGGAAAGTGTCCCCTGTACAGAGCGTTTGAGATTTGTTGTAAAAATTACTTATTCAATTGTGTGGCTTATAACTGCAACTTTTAAATTTTGGGTTTATAAGCATAGGGGACAAATATTCAGCACTATTCCGTTTATATGTATAATTAATCCATTTGTATATATAATCAATTTATGACATAATGATCCAAAGAAGTTTGAGGCAGCCTTTTTTTTTTCTTTTTTGGTAGGAAAGTCACTTTGAGAGCTAAAGCAGTTTTTCTTTTCTTAGTGAATCAGCATGTACTGCAAAAGCTAGAAGAAATATATATATATATGCATGCTATGCTTGCTGTCTTCCTTATCTTTACATCCTCAAATTAAAAAATAAATTAAAAAGGGTAATTTTGACCAGCGTAGCTCTTTCAGTCAGATTTAAAAAATAAAAATAAACCAACTTCCTAAATGATTCAAAAAATGGTGTGCCTGCATGTCTCTGGAAGCAGAGTGTTCCAGTGGGATCTTGTTCATTCTGTGAGTTTTTGTGACCTCTGGATGAGCAGAACGTTCCACATGAATATGTAGGCCAGCACCAGCAAGGCAGATGTTACACTTACTGACCTTCACTCACTGAAACTGATAATCAGTTTGGCTGTCATTCATTGTCCTTTTGAGGCTTTCTTGCAGCAAATGAATGCCAAGGAGACACATTATATCCTGTAGGTCCTGCCAGAAATTAGGTTTGGACTAGGATATTTTGGAATGAATCTGAGTCGAGTTTGACAACAAAAGGAAGGCAGATGATGCACTTCTCAATCTGTTTGTATTCTCCAGACAGGGAGGGATCAGAGCCCTTTCCTGCCTATTATTCAGCTGTGGGCATGAAGGCAAAATATGCAATCATGTCCAAACATATAATTTATTTATTTATGCAGGCAAACAGCTACTGAAGTTGCACCTATGTAACCTAACGAACGGGACATCAGTGTTTCACTTAATAACAGGTAAATAATTAATGACCAGCAGCAGAAGTCTACAGCTTTGTGATTTGAAAATTAGAATGGGGTGAGTACTCACATATTAAATATTAAGATAAACTTTTTCTTATACAGCTAATAGTGTCTTACATACTTTAGTTGCCCACTAACTAAACCAGGTTTGTTTAAAAAGCAAATTTTCTTTCTTAAGCTTTGTGTTTTCTTTCCCAGCATTTCATTAATGGTTTTCAGAGATTCTGCTAAGGTATGTGAGGATGAGCAGCACTGCACCTGCATGTACTGGGTAGAAGGAATGTGGCTAAAGAAGTGTAATTTTTAAGAATAAGAGCATATATGGGTTTCTAAGACTTTAGAAGCTGCAGTGGGATAGTAATAGAAGGTAGGTTTCTAGACAAGTTGCCAATAAAAACAAAAAAGTTATAAATACTGATGAAAAAGTTGTAATCAATATTATTTGGAATAATGTGTTGCATCTGACAAGGAAACACATTCTTTGCCCCCTTGCTGAATAAAGGAGAGGAGATACTCCATTATTGCCTCTTTTCATCAACTAACCCTAGATGTCCAGCTTTTGGCTCAGTGGTCACTTTATCAGCATATACAGCAACAGAAATAATGTGAAGCCCAGTCTGTTGCAGCCTGGGTTTTATACCCTTTCAGCTCCCCTCAGGTTCTACCTGCTCTATCCTGTTTATTTCTTTGATGTTTGCCATCTTCTTTTAATCAAATTTGTGAGAGTACACAAAGTAGTAATGACAAATCGTATGGTGTTCTGCAAATAGAGGGTAAAAACATAAGGTTAATACCACAGCAAAGCAAGAATCCTCCATGAATGCTGCAATTCACAGGCATATTTGGTCATTGGGTGTGTAATGTAAATCTATTTTGTGCACACTGTGTGAAATACAGATCTTGATATTTCCTATTAATTTTAATACAGAGCCTATTTCACTCAACTATTTCATTATATTCCAAGTACAAATTGCATCTTATTATTTCTTTTTGTATGTTGTAGTTGGATTTATTAGTGTGACACTGAGGTGTAAAACTGACTTGCCTTTTTTTTTATTGGTTGATTTCAATGGATAAAACAGATTTTTTTTTTTGTTTTGTTATCCTTAAGTGTACTGATAACCATAGCACTTTAACTTCATTATCTGTTTTCTGAGATGCCATTATCAGCCTGTCTCTGCTTCCAGTGCAAAGTCTTTTTCTATGCCTTTTGTTGCTCTAGGTACTTTTTTTCCAGGGTACCTTGGGTTTTTTTGGTGGAGTTACAGTTAATGCTCTTCTATACAAAAAGATGCTGGGAAAGCACCAATCAAGAAATTAAAAATTGAGGTAGCACTGGCCTTAGGCTCATGTAAGCAGATGCTCTGATACTGCTCCTTGATTGAGCTCTCCCCTGCCTGCTCTAAACTTCTCCAGTGCTTGGTGTCACACAGGCTTGTGTCTCACAACCATTCAGAAACTCAGAAAAGTGAAATACAGAGTGTATCTTGAGAATGATGTGAAAGAAGTATGCAAACAAAACAAAAATTCGATTTAATTAGTGTTGTGCAACAAAGATTAAGGTGGTACCTACTGGGATTTAGACTGTGTGGCTGTAATTGGCGCTTGCAGCTAAGGAGCATCCAGGACATCTCATCAGGAAAGTCAGCTTGGTCCTTTTTCAGCCTGCAGTATTTATGTGCTGGTCTGTTTTTCTGGCATTGTTGTACTTGTCCAGGAAGGCTGTAGTGGGCAGCAAAGAAAGCCCCCTCCCTCTACCACTGTATTTTCTCCAATTGGAAAGAGTGATATTACCTCAAGAATATTAGAATCATCCCCTCGTTATTTTGACCTTCAATTGCCTTTCCATTACCAGCAATGTTCCACAAAAAGCCAGGATTGAGGAAAAGTTACCCAATCCTGTTTCTAAAGTACTGCAGTGTATTTCTGAGTTAGAGGATGTCCTTTATGGCTGTGCTGACCAGCTGACCTCTCAGTGTTACAAGGTCTTTGGGGTGTTGTTTGCCTTGCTGTGTGAGGTTTACACCTCGGAGCTGAGCCAGACTTGGCAGTGACCTGGGCTGTTAATAGCACAGCACACCATTTTGATGTTGTAGCTTGAGTTTTTCGAGCACTCTCCAGTCATACAAGTTTCAGTGCCATTTGCTAACCCAGGCTATTTCTTATTCCAGAGCTTTTAGCCTCTGTTTCCGTGTCAATGCTGAGTGCAGACATGATACATGCTGGTTAAAAAGGTATTCAGAAAGATGAAAGGAAATAGCTTTTAGAGAGGGTGAAATAGTATCTCACTTGTATCCATGAATATATTTTTCACTTTGAGGTTTTATAGGAGGAATTTTTTTTAAAAAAAGAACTCACTGAAGGTTTTTAAGATTTGGAAAAATGAAATTTAAAAGTATTATTAATAATAAATGTATTTTTATTGTAAATATATTATCTATAATTCTATGTGGGCATAATCAAGTCAATTTTCTTTTTAACCCAATAATCACATTTTAAAAGTTCAGTTTCCCACATTCTCTTTTCTCCTTTTCCAGTTGTGAGTTCCAACTAGAAAAACTTAATGGCTACTAAAATCTTATCAGCAGCACAAGATGAGCCCAGAGTGATGCGCAGCCACTAAATCCTTTGAATCCTGCCCTGCCTGAGACCTTAATCCTGGCTTCAGATTGAACATCTTTTTAAATATGGAAGACAATTCAATCTCTGAAAACCTCGTGATCCTAGGGCTTTCTGCAACACAGGCTCTCAGTTCTGAAGGCAAAAGGAAAAAACCAGGCAAACACTTCTGACTCTGTGCAGCTGGAAAATGAAAAAGTAGAGCGATAACAGAAGAGTGTGTGATTGCAGTTTTGAGAATTCAAGAGGCCAATGTTAGTTTTCCAGGCTCTTTGGTTCAGAAAAACCCCCCTCAGTGTTTATTGTCCGTCCATCAGGCTTTGGCGAGTGACATTTACAGTCGGTCACGAATGTGTGCAGGAGTTTGCTTTGTTTTGTTTATTTTGTCTGGAAGAAAAGCATTAGTTGGGTTGTACTTTACCAGAGAAATGTTATTGTTGGGCTTACACATGCAAGTAAATAATGTATGAAGTGGCATAATGGTATCTATCAGCCCATTCCTGTTTATTTGTTGAACCAACCATCATTAGTGGCTGTGAATGGGTCTCATTGTGCTGGTGTCATTGATACTGTGAATAGTCCTGTGAGCTTGGGGACTGTTGATTATGGCTGAGAAAAAGGCTAAATAATAGGACTTGAAACACTCTTCTGCAGTTATCGAGGCATTGGTACTGAATAGTTGTTTTACTCTGGAGAGAGGGACTTTGTGTCCAAGCAGAGACAGCAGAGAAACCTCAACCATCCTTAAAACTGAATGCAGAGGACTGTTTCTGTATTAGGTAGGCTGAGTCTGGGGGTTATGTAGCTAATTCCGTGGAGATGTATGATGTGCTATTTCCAAATTCATGCTTCTGAGTCTTCCTTGAACCATGTGCTTTTAAAATACTCAGATCTCCTCCAATCTGAGCACCAGCTGTATTTGTGGTCCCCATTACACGGACTATATAACTTTAGGTATTCCAAAAGTGTTATGAGTATAGTTAAGAAGAGATCTCAGATCATCTGCTGAAGATTTATTATTAAGCAGGTGGTACTTTTAATTATTATTAATCACATGGACAGAAATCAGTCTCCAATAAACACATGACATTGATGTAGTGGTGCCATGCAGGTAGAGAAAAAGCCATTGTTGTGGTGGGAAGGAGGAATGCCTTTGCTCAGGTTGCTGGAGACAGAGCCTCAGAAGTGCAAGTTATTCATCCTGCCTTAGTAGAAGGTGATCCTGGCCTTGGGACACTTGCCACTTGTTTGGTTTTCCCGTGGCCTGGCTGTTCCCTTGGGGCAGAACAGTGCACAGGAGGAATTCAGAGTCTGCACTTTGTGTGTCTGGTTCTGTGCAGCCGATGTAAACAACTGCATTGCAGTCAAAAGGGATCATATGGTAGAGAACTGCACCCTGGAGTGCCTCTTTCTCTCTTTACCGGGCTAGACAATTTCAGTGGCATATACATTTTCCTTTGTTATCAATCGTAAACTGTTCCTTCTTAAACTAATCATAATCCACTGAAATTAATTACTGGGTTTTTTTGTTTTCACCATGTATAGCAGGAACCAAAGGACTCTAAGAGGGAATCTGGGAAGGATGTAACTTTGAATAGACAGGAAGAAGGCTATAGAAAGAAATGTAAACAAGACTGAGACAATATGATTTACAGAATACTTCAGCTGGTGGTACTAATGAGAATAGCAGTACATCAAGAACAATAATTTGGTACATTGCTATGGGAAGCGATGTCTTTTTGCTTCAGCACGAAGCATCTTCTGGCCACACCAGAAACATATGGGAAGATGAAAAATCTCCTATTTTCTGGCAACTTTGTGATTTAATAGAAAAGAGTGCCAAGGACAGCGCTATAGTCACCACAACAGACCAGTGCCATAACAACCTAGAAAAAGGCTAATCTTGGTACCTGTAGGGGAGTATGCTCAAAAAGATAGCAATGTTTAAATAGAAGATTGGAGTCATGTGAACTCAAAGGGACCAATTATTTTTCTTTCAGCTGTGCTGGTCTCTCAGCCTAAAGGCACCTGCTGAACTATTCCTACTCTCATTTCAATCCAGAAAATTCACAGGTGGTTCATGTTAGATTATGGGGACCTTCAAAATCATCATTTTGATGTTACTACTTCTCTGCTCACTGTATTTCAGTGCTTTGATCAGGGGACTGGTTTTCCTTATAGTCACAGATGGTTGCTGTTTGACAGGCTGACAGGCAGACAAAGTAAATAGGCATGAAAATAAAATATTCCTTTGTTTTGGTGAATCAGGCCAGTGTCATGTGGGTAGACACTGCTCTGTAATTCTTCTGACTGTTAGGATGGGGAGAAGGTATCATGTATAAAGGTGCATAATTCTTTCCTGGACCGTCTTGCTGAAGATTTGTCCAAATCTGATCTTACAGTGAAATTTCACTGTTACTTTTTCAATTAAGGCGGTAAGCGTTGCTATTACACAGCCCTCTGAAATTTCAAGGGGTTAGTCTGGACAAATCCCATCTGGCAAAGATGTGCCTGATCCTGCATATCAATAGGAGTTTTGAGCACAGATCAATAGCAGGATGAAATGCTACATAATTATTGCATGTCTGTGCCTATATCTACTCACTTGCATTCACAGTGTGAAAACAAACACCTCAGAAAAAAAACCCTTTGGGTCACCAAAGATACAGATCCTGATAGAGCATTAACCTAGTTACCTAGGCAGTATAAACATTTTTATGAAAAATTTCTATATTATGAAGAGAGAAAACTAACAAATAGAGATTTTGAAATTGATTAAATACCTTGGATTAAGGACTGTTGCACAGCATTTGTGGCAACTCCTGACACAACATGACATCTGGTCTGTGAACTCTCCAGGGGTAGTTTTGTGGGATTGGAAATCTGGTTTTCCATAAAGAAATTGTTACTGACTTATTGATGTGATATGACATTGCCTCCTTTTTTTGGCAGGTTAGTCAGTAATAGAGAAAGTTAGTCCTGCCAGCCCTTACACTGATCTGTTGCCAGGTAAACAAGAAAAAGAATCAAACAGGGACCTGGTTGACTGCCCTGCTCTCCAAAAAAAAATTAAAAAATAAAAAGGATGACAGTATGACAAATTTCTCTTTCTCATTGTCTATCAATTCAAGTGAGCCTAAAGCTGTGCTTTTTGTCGTTACCTTAATTTTATTGAAAATGACAAAGCTACCAAGAAAATGGGTTTTGTTTTATTGATACATTACCTAAAGACCAACTGTTTATATTCCTACTTGAAAGAAATGATTTGGTTATTTTAAAGAATTGAAAGGAAGCTTTGTTAATGGAGGAATATTTGTATACAGTTTTCTCTTTTCTGTTTTTTGAATGGTTGTGCTGGATCGGGTTTAGCTGGTCAATTAAGCTAAACAGGGGTTTGTTAAGCGCTTCTGTGGACAAGGAGAAGCAAGCCTGTTCTTCTGAAGGGCAAGGAGGGTGAGGGGCTAATTTTTAATTTTTGCTTTATGATTTAATCCATTTTGGAACATAGTGGCTCACAGGTCATAGCTTTAGATTCGGACCTTTGAGTGAGCTCTTGCTACCAAGACTGCATCTCCCATCAGTCCATATTAGTAGAATAAAGCTCCCTTTGGGGGTGGTTTCCGATTGCTCCCTGTGGTGACTGAGAAGCCTGGCGCCTGCAGCTCTCAAGCAGGGCTGATGAGCAGATGGAAGACGTGGCAAGAAGGGATGGCAGGGGCCTGAGCAGGGGAACCCATGGTTAAGTTGCTGAACTTCACCCTGAAAGCCTGGTGGTAGGGCAGGCACATGAGAGTGCTCAGAACCTTTGTCTCACGTGAGGAATTGTAGAGGAGTCTGAAATGCTGCCACCAGTTTGGGAAGTGGTCCAGGTTTTGACTCAATTTGGTGGCTTGGATTTATTGATCCTCGTTTCCAAGGACAGTTTGCAATAAGGCTGCTTTCTGCAGCTACTTAAAACAATGGGTTTATTTTTAAGGAAAATATCCTAAACCATTCAGTTTCTTAAAAATGGTAGATATTGTGATTTTAAAATATAATTTCACTTGTTTGATGTGCATAAAATTACAACAGACTATATTTAAAAAAAAAAGGACTAGGTAGAAATTTCAAACCAATAAAATATTTTCCAACTTTTCCTACTCCTAATTCTCCTACTATTCCGAAGATACTAATTTACAATCTGGAAATCAATACTGTAAATATGTGCCAATACTTTACCTTCAGTTCTGGAAATGCAACTGGGTAACTCTCAGTTAGTACAACTTTTTGTCTATCAGTGGAAACAGCCATAAATATAGGCCAAAAAAGGTGTTTTCATGTAAGAAATTACTTGGTGTTTGTTTGCTAATATTTTTCCAGATGGAGATAAATGAAGGTCAGGGAAGGCAGTATCTTTAAAAAAAAAAAAAAAAAAAAAAAAAAGAGTAGGGCCAGAAGGGAACAGAGAAGATCTCATGGAGAAATAGCCAGCAATTGTATTGTAAAAGCATGCAAAAATACATATTAAATGCATATATTGAGTTTTAAGGATTATTTTCTAAATATTTGAAGTGGATGCTTATACTGAAGTTCTTTTTGATCCCAGGTATTAAAAAAACCCTAAACACTTATCTGTGTAGCAATGACTATCTGAAATAATGATTGATCACAACTAAGTCAATCTGCCTTGAAAACAGGTGTTTTTATTTGTACCTGTGTCAGATTCTGCTATCCTTGCCATCAAGTTCTGTTGCTTCTCCCAGAATCTGCAAGAAGCTGATTTTTGTCATTTTTCCAGTCCTGTGTTATGAACCAAAAGATGTATTAGAAAATAGATGAGAATGTGAATGGTTTTATTATTGAATTGTTCTACAGTATATGAGACTTGATGCTTTTTTGTGAGCTGTGTGAAGACTGAAAACACATACACAGTCATTCACGTAGGCTCAGGCTTTGTTTCTGAGTGAATCCAAAGCTTTGTTTGCCACGGCATTGCCTTTCTATTATGTCAATGGCACTTTCCCCACGTGCCTTCTGAACAATCTTGCAAACTGTCTACACTGCAAATCTCAGTTAGGTTTGTAAGAGAAACTTGCTGATAGACATATTTGTTCAATGTGTCCCATGGTATAATTTTTTATTGGTTTCAGCTTCAGAACTACTTCAGTTAATTTTCTCTCCCTCACTTTCCATAAAATTTTTATCTTGCTTTTTATAAAAGGAAAATAAACCCAAATGACTAAAGCACGTTTATTATTTAAGTTTAAATATTATGACTAGGCTGTTAACTTTGGTTACTACTGGCAAAAGCAACATCATCCATCTACCCTTCCTCTGCCTTGAATTAATGGCTGGGGATTTTTTATTCATCCTAGCTGATTTTGTTTCACTTTTCTCCATGTGTCTATCAATTCAGGACAATTAATGAGTCAACATTGTTCCTCATTCTAGAGAACTGAAAAATGAGAAAAATCATTCAGCTTGTTCAGCTTGTGTCTTTGCATTAAATCAATCTTGAAATTATTTATCCTTCCCAAGAGCCTTTCGGATACACAGATCTCATTTATGCAGCTTCTGTGCAACTTTCTTCACAGCTTTCATTTGGTTTGCTTATCCATGTGCTTCTGCTGCTAATGTTGGATACTGGGCTTAATAGGATGGATGGCAAGTCTTCCTGGTGTTTCAAATACTCTGAGTAAATCAGATCATTAAAATACAGCTTAACCTAATGGATAACCCTGGAGTGTAAAAAAAGAAACCGTCTCCTTATTAAAATGAACAAACCCATTTTTTTTAGCCAATTCCAGAGCACTGGAAAATAATCATTAAAGTGTATGTGGAAAACCAGTATGGGACTCTATATTTGACTTAAAGCTCACAGTTTTTACTCCTCTGTCTGCACCCTCGTTTGGGATTGCATTTGAGGGAGGGACATTCTGTTTACACAGTGTCCTGACGAATGGTTGGGTGCTCCTTGTTGCTGTTGTTGCACAAATAAGCCCAACTTGTAATGAGAAACATCATTAAAAAGTGATTTACTATGCAGTATTCCAGTCTAATCAGGTTAACGTATGCTAAGACCTTGATCATGGATATAAACGTGTTAAAGAATGAAACAGAAATTTGTGTGCTTGATAAAGCACATTTGAATATATTTGCTTTTTCTGACAGGTGAAATCATCTCAAAGTTTGTTTGTACCTTGCCTGCAGTGGCTGAAGCATCTCTTGTGTCCTTGCAGAAGTGCTCTGGTCCCAGTTCCACACCCTGCCCATGCATCTCCTGTGCCTTCTGGGAAGCTCTGTTAAGACACAAACCCTACTTGCTTATGTATTTGGTGAGATCCCTTGTCAGCCAGAGAGGACAGTGCACAGTTTCCATATTTGTGCTGGAAAGAGGGACTGAAATCTCACTTTGACCTCAAGAGCTTGGCCAAGTCTGGACTTGGATGCAAGAGCTCACAGGGACATGTTTTAGGGTCCTGATTCTTCACTGTCTGAACCACGGTCTAGTCTTCCATTCAGTCCCTGCATGTTTTACTGGCTTATGTCTTCATATTATTTTTTAATAACATAAGCATACACTGACGGTGCCAAACGGGCTCTCGCCCTGGCAGGGCACTGAGATGCAGGATGTGTTGTGTGTCTCCAAACTTGCCAATGCAGAAGAGCTCCCAGGCCAAATTAAACATCAGAGGAACTTGTTCTGAGCAGGACTAACTGGAAGGACAGAGGTAAGATTGTGCTCTGCTAACTTTTCACCAGATCAGAGATGTTTTAATTCTAGGGAAAAATGCCACCATGGAGAATTAGGACACTGTCCATTTCAAGCTGGGAATTAATGAATCCTTGCAAAGGCCTTAAAGATTCTTTATAAATTAACACCAGCAGAAGGTATTTCCAACCAATTCAGTTGCCTATTGCTCTGCTGTCTGCCATTTTATGCAGTTCCCCTTCAGCCTTGCTCTGTGGCTGCATTCACTTTGTCACTGGTCGAGGCTTTAATCCCCTAATAGCAAACCGAAGTCATATCAGCACTCCAACACTGCTGTGATCTGCTGCCACTTCATCAATGCGAACACTGTCTTGCTCCCTGACCCTCAGGCCAGGCTCTGGAGCTGTCCTACATGGCTGTACATGTGCCACCTACACATGGGTCATGCATGACACAAAGCACTAAACACAACCCCTGAGAGTTCTGGCAGAGCAAATAGAAGTGTCCATGTGAAAGAACACGGGCTGGAGCTGCTGCTTCACAGGCTCTACCTTCAGAGCCTCTGGTTCAAAGGAAACCACATACCCTACATACCATAAATGATTGGGCCAACCCTGTACTGAATAGGAAATTTAGCACAAGAGCAAAGTAATTTGAAGAAAAATAAAATCAAAAGATAAGCAGAAAGGATTAGTTTAGTGTTCACAGTTTTATTAAGCCTCAAACAACTAAAGGGAAACATAAGTATGAAGAATTAAGCTAAACCCAGAAGGATACTAAGTGTGTACTTTGTCTACCACCGTGGCATCCTCAAGGTCTGTCCGCCTGACTCTAAAGCAGCATCAGGCCTCAAAAGGATTCATGGATCTAGGATTTAATGTATTTCTTTCTTTAAAAGCTGGGAAAAAAAAATCAGAACAGAACTTAGAGGCTTAAACAATAAATTCATTAGGAGGCAGACAGGGAAAAAAAAACACAAACAAGCCTGAAAACCTATGCTGGGCAAGTGTTTGATTTCTTTTTTTAAATTATGTTTCAGAAAATGCACTGTAAGTTTTTTAAAATGTAGAAATTTTGTGAAAGCCTCATTGGCAAAACCTTTGTAAAAGCATAGAAGGTCAGTTTTGAAGTATTTTCTCTCTCTTGGTTTAAAGCCTAAGGTAGTTTTTCTTGATCTCAGACTTTGCATACCTGTACAGAACATGATAGGAAGGCTCAGTAGGTTCTCTTCAGAGAGGATATTTCCAGGAAGAATTTCATGGTTCAATCCAATTAGCCTTGTTGTAGCTGCAAAACTCTTCACAGAACCAGCTCACTAAGTTCATGTGCATTGAGTAGTTCAAGTGAAAATCTGTCAGTGGAACTGAATTAAAACCATAGAGCCAAGGTCTGTCCTGGTATAAATCATATACATTGCTGTAATAAAACAACATGCAACAGAAGCAATTCTTCACACCGCTGAGTTTTTGGCATGGAAGCTGGTCCCAGAATCCAAACCGTACTGCTTCAGCTTCCATATTTCATAATTTGTAGGAAAACCTCAACTACAGTATGTTATAATAATTTTGTGGCGTTTGAGAATAGAATAAATGTGACCTGGGATTTTAAAAAAAAGCTAAAATATGTTGGGATTTATCTTATTTTTCTTTTTTAATAGTCCTGGTCATGCCAGTAAATGGCATTTTCTCATCTGTAAAATGAAGTGGAAGTATTGTACCATGTCCTGATTTTACCAGTTGAAGCCTCTTTCTTTTTTCAAAGTCATAAAGTATATGTCAAGCACTCTGAGCAATTCCTTTATGCCTTGCTTGCAGTGCTGCAATTAGTATCACACTGTGTCATATTCGAAGCTCAGTGACTGTTAAATGTGCTATGCCTGCATCACACTAACTACTATATCAGTCATTTTAGATGACCCCCTTGAAAATTGCTGCCAAAAGTTTATATGTCAGAAACCACTTTCAAAATGCTTATGAAGTGAAGAATTTTCACAGCTCTTTACCTACTCAAATACCAAAAACTGTCAGTCAACGAAATCAGGCTCTGCAGTTTATATTCCAGGACTCAACTATTCGAAGCTCTGCTTGAAAAATTATTCCTATCACCTGTCAGCAACTGGCTTCTGTGTTTAGTCAGTTGTTCACTTTTCTATAGTAATAACCGCTGTAAGTTGCTACAAAAGATCTGCCAGAACCCTTGGTATTGTTTTTAAATGGGGTGAGTCAGGGACATCAGCACTGCAGCACTTGAATGCTGCCGGTTGTGGGAGCTGGAAATTCGGTCCTCTTGCCCAGGTGTGTGGTTGTTTTCATTAGCTCTGTGCTGTTTTATCCATGTCTTCAGTCCCAAGTAATATCAAAAAATGAGATCCAGGTACTGGAAATTTATTAACAAAGCAGCTAACAACTGATAAAGCTTTCAGAGAAGGGAGTTCAGGAGTGCGCCAGGTACTGGAAATTTATTAACAAAGCAGCTAACAACTGATAAAGCTTTCAGAGAAGGGAGTTCAGGAGTGCATTTTTTTTAAGTTTCAATAACTTGGACCATAAACTTATCCTGTAGGTCCATTATCAAGGATGACATTTGATTTATGGCTGAAAATCTATTTTATTTTTTTCAGTTTTTGGAAAAATATATTAATCTGCTCTGCCATAGGTAAGACTTTAGTAATATGACTTTGGTCCAAGCCTAAGCCCACAGAATCTATAGGATAGATTTGAGTGTTTACTTTATAATAGCTGCAGAGCCATCAACATAGTGCTAAGAGTCAATATCTGCAGTGAGCTGCTATTAGTTATAAGTGAGTCACTCCTCTATTTGTAAGCTCAAGACTGAATCAATATCCTGTTACAATGAATGGCAAAAGTGCAGTAGGAACTTTGTGTGCCTTGTTGCCAACCTGTACCAAACCTTTCCACTTCCTTGCTTCATATCACTGAGGAGTTTCTTCAGTGCCTTTGATCTTTTTGCTTGGCCTGAGCAGGTGGGAGATCTGGACATTGGGGATTATTCAGAAAGCGAATTTGTTGGTGCCGAAGGCTGTCAACAGGACATGTCTCATGGAGCTGCTCAAAGCATAATAAATGTATGTCTTTAGGACTTGGTTCTTCCCAAAGCAAAGTCATAGAAAAATTCCACCACACTCATCTGTCTTATACATAGTAGAAGACAGGTTCAGTGCACTCCTCTCTCTCAAAGGATTTGATTTCCCTTTTTTGGCTTTCCAGGAGATGACACAAGCTTTAGGCCAAGGGCAGGACTTTGTGTTTTGTCCCAAAAAGGAGGAAATTCAAACAAGAAAGGGGGAGATCTGTATCCTTGTCTTTTGATTGCTGCTGTCTTTTACATGAAACTCTCACTGGATAAACAGAAAGAACAATGGGACTGGAACAGACTGCAGCCTAACCTCTATGGCTTAAATCTCCCTCCTGTGAGATTTCTTGTAGCTCTCTTAAGGGTGTTGTCTAATTTTCCTACTAAGCCAACTGTTACTGAAGAAGATTTAAAGAGGTCTCTTCCCCCATTTATAACTGTCATTTTCTCCTGTGAAACAGGCTCTGTAGACCCAGGAGGATTAGTCAGTCACCAGGTCATTCTGTGCAGTGCTGCCTTGCCTCCTGCAGGAAGGAGATCCAGCTTCCAGAGGTCTGTGCCTGCCAATGCCCAGTGCCAATCAAGTCTTTGCGTGCAAAGGATAAGCTGTATCTCACAGCTTCCTCTTAATATGGTATGTCTATGTAACCTTTATAAGTGTTTGTGTGTTTCCAAATATATTTAGGTGTATAAATATGGCTCTAACAATAGTTATATAAAAAAGCACCCTAGATGATGTTAAATGAATGCATAAACCATGCCTAAGAGTGTTAGTGGCAAAATCTTCACTTCCATGGGCATTCAACCAGACAGTCCCCAGAAAAAGAGATTTTGAGATTCTTTGCTGGGTACAGAGAGTTCTGGGAACCAAACTGCCCTTGGACAGGAGCATAGACAAAAGCATTTCTCGCAGTCTGTTCTTGTTTTTCTGTAGTCTGATGAGGAGCCTTTTTGCTGTCTGGCCTAGGCATTTTAAACACCAAGCTTTTGGATGGTATTTCTCTAACTCCAGCCTCGTTTCCCTGGCCTGCTGCAGCATGTGAGCTGTCAGAAATACTCAGAAACACAGCCATCCAGCAGAGACATTTCACCAAGAATGAAGCCAATATTTTTTTTGAATTATATGATATGAGATTCAGTTGTGTCTAATGTTCAGTTTAAACACTTCTCCCCTGGCATCATAAGTGTGTGTGACCTTTTATTACAGGTGATTCAGTGAGGAACAAATTTGTTGCAAGGGAGAGGCTGCTTTCAAATTTCTGTTACCTATATACAGCTAGCCTAAAATAGATGAGATGATAAACTGAGACTCCAAGGGACATGAGATTAGTATCTCTTATTGGTCAGTAGGGACAATAGTGCTTGGGATTTGGTCAAATATATTGCTGAATCCAATACATTCTTTTTACTTTTATTGTCTTATTTTCTCGCCCCCCAAAGAACCCTAGAAACCACCACAGAAAGCCTGTGATCATGGAATTTACTACAAAGCTTTTCAGATTTCTGACTACCTGTTGATGTAGCTGCCTGTTAAGTAAAACAAAACAAATCAGATTAGAAGAATCTAAATAAAATTGGGCTTCCTAACCACTTGTTTTGTTATCTACCATTGCTGGAGTGATAAATCTGCTTGAGAACACAAGAATCATTTTAAACTTTGTAGGTGCTTTTCCAAAGAACTATATGACAAGTGTATAACGGAAATATATGATACTTTGTGTACTCCCCAAGTGTAAAAAATGATGATAACTCCAGTATGAAGACCATCAGCAGCCCTAATCTTCAGGATAAAGCAGACTTGCTTGGGAACATGTCTTACTAGGATGATAAAAGGTCAGTGGTGTTGATAAGGAATTTTGCCATGAGTAGTGTAGGCTGATCTGACAAGTAATTTTTTCTAGATTAAATTGTATGAGATAAATAAGCTTTAAATAGATAAGGTTAATTTAAGAATAGCATCTGTAGTGTTATTAAAGGTGGTTTTCCATGAAGAAATGTACTATCAAAACAATATTTACTGTGCTGCATTTCTCTCTGCAGGGCTATTCTTACTTTGTTCTAATTTAGATCATACCTCAGTGGGGGTCAGGTCTGGGCTGTCACTGATCCTGAGAGGCAATGAAATTCCACTTGTAATTCCTGTAGTCATTTGGCATGCCACATCCCTGGATCAGTTTAAGCTGTTTTTACTGCTTTTGGAGTTCGTGGCTTGTGGCAAAAATACTGGTTGAACAGGTGCATCAAGGTATTGTTTAATGATAGGACCTAAGTACACTAACAATAGGTAGTTTACACAGCCAAAATATCTACATTCGTTATTATATTTGAGGCTTTCCCCACCCTGCCTGGAAACAGGTTTTTTATGAACTGTAGGAGTGATCTTTATCTGAATGCAATTTCTTCAGTAATTTCTGAACTGCAGTTGTTCTCCAGAAAAGGACTGGCTTTTCAAACCAGTTTGAAGTCCTTCACCTTCTCATTTTCTTTGTGACTTTGACAACCTGGTTGGATGAGTTCAACAAGGGGTCAGCCCTTGTGCTGCCTCTCAAGTGTTGCTAGATGGGTAGTTATCTGAAGGTGTTGCATTCTTTTCTACTCACGGGAACTAGCCCTTTGTTAAGTTCATGCTCTACGTTTGGACTTACATTTAATATATGCGATACTTTTATAGCAATATGGCTATTGAACCAACGTGTTTATCTACTGCTGTTTAAGAGCACTGTCAAACCTTGCTGTTGCAGCTTAGGTTCTTAACCCCAGGTTTGCATTCTGTCCCAAGAGCCTTCTGCCTCTCAGCATTGTTAGCAGGAGAAAACATGCATCTTGTCTTAGCTCAAATACTCTGTCACTGAGAGTTTCTCCTGACTCTTTTGTGATACTGGTAAGCTGTGGCAAAGAAGAGTGGGAAGGTGTTTATTTCTACAGCACAGTTTGCTGGAATTTATCAGTTAATCCCAAAACATCAGAAGTCTTGTGCAGGATAAAAAAAAAAAACATTTCTGTGGTCTGTTTCAGATCTGATACTCAGGCTGGATTCTTTACTGAGTGCTGTATTATTCTTTCTAGCAAAGAGCCCTGGATACTATTTCAAAATAAATAAACCAGCCTGCTTCTAAAGTTTGCCAACCTATTTTTTATTCAGGATGCTATTCTTTTGTCCATATCCAGTACCTGAGGCAATGTTCAGGACCTTTATCTGCAGGAAAGCACATCCTTTTTCTAAATAATGAATGCTGAGACAAAGTATAAACCAATTTCTTTTTATTATTATTTTTCTTTTTTTTTTTAAATTGCTAGTTGAAGAATAACTGTTAAAGATGGGTGTTGGCAAGAAGGTGCACAAGAACGGCATTATCCAGGGAGCAAAGGAACTGGGATTAAGCAGAAGTACGTGTATCAGTGCTCTTTTAAGAGGATAAGCGTTGCAAGGTCCAGCTGCCCCAGCTGGGCTGTAGAGGTGGCCTGGAAGAGAAGGGAGGGCAACCCCCCAGAAATCAGTTTTTATTTGCTGGAGTCTCCAACACAGCTTCTCTCTAGTTGGTCCCATCCCTTATTTGTAGAGGTACCTTTATGTCCTCCCAAATCTCTATGACTGGGGGTCTTTACTTGCTTATTCCTCACAGCCTGATTGTTGCCTCCGGGGAATTTGCTCCAGAGCTGCTACAATTCCAGCTCTGTTAGTCTATTTTAGTTTATGCCTTGGTAAATGTTAAATCAGTATTTTGCAAAATATGTTTAAACTAAGTGAACGAAGTGGTTATTGCCTGATAACTTCAGTCAGCACTTTGGTTAGTTCCTGTCTTGCCACAAGGAATGTTAAATATATTTGTGGGGCTGGCAGTTTGGTTGTTGACTTATCTTGGTACAATTTTCTGTTTCCCCTGTTCCTGGTTCATGATCTTTTGAAGCCTTAAGTCCAATGGTGGGATTTGTTATCTGTTTTTCCTTTTTTTCCCCCAGTTCTTCTGGGTTTTTTAGTTTTTTCCTTTTTCTCCTCCTCCTCCCCCTTCAATTTCCCCCGTTTTTCTTTTCCCCCCCCTTCCTTTATTTTCTCTATTATTGTTGTTATTAGTACTATTCTTTTTTTTTTTTCTGCACCAGAAGTAGAAGGATATTAAATTTTGTCAAAGGACAAGATGGAATGCTCTATACTTGCCAGAGAAAAGTACTTTTTACGCTGTCCATCTCTGCAATGAGCAGCACAATTCCTGAATTGCTTTTTGGAGCTCCCTTAACATCCAACCATATCAGCACAGTGCTTGATCCTTTCTGTGCCTCCTGTGGAAACCAGATTTTTGATGGATCCACTCTTTTTTTGTTTCCACTGAGAGATTTCTTGAGAAGCAAAGAGCAAGCGATGAAGCAAATGTTCTCCTCCCTTTTCACCTTTTCTCTTTCCAGATTCCCCACTGCTTTTCATTTGCAGGCAAACCCAAGGAAGGTACTCCTTCCCTATGGCCAAATGTAACAAGGCTGTATTCCTTGCTGAAGTCATCAGTAGCTGAGAACTGACTGAACTCAAACCCCTTAATGCAGAATGAGGTAAAGTGATTTCTGTGATAGCATTGCTCCAAGTACTTCATATGGCAATTTAGTTTTGTGCCCCTCCACCAATGGAATGTTCAAGAAAATATTTAAATTGGTTATAAACCTAAGAAAGTTAGAGTTTTACTAAGTGCTTAGCCAGCTCAGCTATTGCTTGTGATGCTTGTATCATGCTATGGCTCAAGTTTCATTAGAAGCTGCTTTTCAGACAACTTAAATAATCCTTTAAAATCCTTATAAAAATGGAAGACACACATGCTTGAACTGTTTTTCTTCTACTAAAGCACACATTGCACAAATGAAACTGACTTTCAGATTATGATTTGCATAGTACTATATAATATAAATGCATCTGAAATTTATAGCACACCACAAACTGTTTAATACTCAACACTTAAACTCCTGTGTTTTCACTGCAAGATGTAATAACTGCAGATTTAATACAGAATCTGATATCTGGGCTGTTATTAACATTGTTTTCTTAGTATTTTACTGCCTGCTTGTAAACACTAGTTTATTGAAATGTAATAGTATGTACATGGTCATATAAACTGTGAAAAAGAACATGTTGTTTTCTTTGCCAGAGGTACTGCAGATATAAATGAAAAAATCTAAACCTTGAACTTAAATATCCAATCCAATATACAGGAAAAAAAAAAGTAAATCCCTTCCCACCACACTGTTTTGACCTTGTGTAGCTGTTCAGGTTTTTGACAAACAGCCAGAGGAAGTTGCTGCTCTGGAGATCTGGTTTGTTTGAGTTAGGTTCTTAAACTCTGCAATTCCCTTTAAAGAAGTAGGATTCCCTCCCTTCCCCCTTTATAATCTTCACAAAGGAGGAAGGACACTTCAATGCAGTTTTATTTTTACCACTGGGTCTTGTGCCAGCAGAAATGCAGGGTGTAATTTTATTAGACTGTAGAGATTAAAAAATGCCATAAGAATCTCAGTAAATGGTTATGACTTGATATATTCATGTTCTAAAGTAAGTATCTCCTTTGATCTTATTTAAGTATATTTTAAGACTTGTCCTTTCACTCTTTGTCACCTTAGATAATGATTTTAAGACAAGACTTTAGCAACTGTACAAACCAAACTCAACCAACAAAAAAAAACCCATAGCAAAACTCTTGCCTAGGTGTGGCAGCCAGTGAAGTGTAATATTAACTGACATGAGAAAATAGAGCTGATAGAATAGATTTAAAAATGAGAGTAGGATGTTAAGGACCTGCCTTTAATCACCTAATTGAGAAAATCCTAGCTGAACTGACAGAGACAATCCATATCAGCCTCCTCAGTCCTGGGGTTTTGGGTAAAAGACACTACTTTGTTCATCAGGAAGGGGAAAAGCAAAGGTAATTAACAGCTGTTTGGGGAGGGAGGATGTCATACCTTAAGCTGCCAGCTCAGCAGAATTACATCTAGAATCTGTAAAAATTAAACTAGTGTTCATGTGTGTTTTGTACAGACCTTCACTATCTAAGGTTGAGCCTATATTTTGGATCTTGAAGTCTACAAGTGCTTCCTCTGTAATCCATGACACATGCTTTCCTGTTCTCTAGTTACTATTCTTTGGCTAGATCCTATGTTTGAGAGCCCCTTTATGGAGGTTTCTCTTGCCTTGTTCACAAAGATAAGTACTTGAGAAATGAAGCCAGACTCTAACTTGATGAAAGACCGTTCTTAGTTACTTATTCTCCATCAAATTTTCTCTAAAGGGAGACATTTCTAATTAATTTTGATGTACAGATAACCTCAAACACTGCATAGCTGCTTCATATAAATAGTCATATTAGAATTTTAGACAGCTGACCACATACAACTTGTTTGATGAAGTTTAAGGTCTAGACATTGACATATCACAGATATGGCCGAGAAGGCATTTGGCATCTCCAGAACCTTCTGAAAAGTTTAGACACACAAAGGCATTACTAATATGTTGCACGTACTGAATCTTGAGACACAAACAAACAGAAACAAAGCAAAGGTGTAACAAGTAGAACATTACCTTAATAAGAGAGAAAATGAGAAGGCCTATTAGATAAGCCTTTAATAGTCTAACACTAGGTTCATGAACTTCCCAGGCCAAACCTTAGGTGGTTGTGTTTGTGTGCATGTTCGTATCTTGAAGATGGAAAAGAAATTCCAAAGAATTCTTACTTGTCTTTTTTTTATTTATTTTTATTTTTTTTAATTATTCTATAGTAATATATATACACACACTCCAATATTAGAAAATAAATATAAAAAAGAACAAACAGGATTACTGGTGCAAGAAATTTTAGTTTTACAGAACTTAACTATTCTTTAAGATGGCATTTTTATTTTTTTTTTTTTTAATTTTAGTATGAACAGGTATTTTCTACACTTAGAGGTAGAATAGACAGAAAGCAAAGGAAATATCTGCTACCAGTCTATTTTACTACTAGGGTTGATTTACACACATGTACACACAAAGAGTGAGCAGAATGATCCTCTGATTCAGGCTGTAGCTATTTTTAAGTACAGTGAGCGTGTCTATCACATACTCTAAGTTTATACAGAATGCAGATACCAGAAGAACTGTAACTAAAAGACTATGGATTATGCAACAAAGACAGAGCACCACATTCACTAGTCAATAGCACTGCTTGCCTTTTACCCTTTAGAATGACATTTAAAAAATCCTAACAAGATCTTTAGTAATTCTGTTTCTTTTTTGCCAGTAAAGAATGGAAGTGTCAGAGACCAAAGTTTAAATGAAATAGCAGGAGGTGGTTCTTTTTATTGGAGTTTCTTTCCTTCAAATTTCTCCTCTGCTAAATAAATCCGTTGATATTTATATTCATAAATATGTATCCTATTATGTGATGGGATATATGTTTCACAAACAGATACTTATTCACTATATTCTAGCTTGGCTTGGGGATCTCTCCTAGGCATGTATAGTGTATAAAAGAATGCAGAGAGGCTTTGAGCAGAATCCAAGCACTTTAATACTCCTCAGTTTCTCTCCAGCACTGCAGTTCATTTCCTTTCACTCTCAGATTCCCAACCTGTGACTGTACAGCCAAAGCCATATTGTTTTCTGAAAAGACTGCTTTTGTTCCCAAGGAATTGTAAGAACGGTGGCTGAAGGTCTCATTCTCCATCACATCTTTTAATATGGAGGTGAATTTTGCAAACCTAGGTTTTGCCAGCCTAAGGCATAGTGAAATGACCATGCCATTTTAAAATGACTGAACTAGGATTAAAGAAATATACCCTAACATGTGAGATATGTTTTCTGAAATCCTAGACCTAGGGTAAGTAAATCTTGTGCTTTTAGTATGCTGGCTTGATGCCATTATCTGGCACAAATGAGCAAATGGGTATCACTAAATTAAAATTCCAGGTATGTTAGTGTTTTGTTCTGCATACATATATTTAAGACAGAAAAGTACTGGAAGAGATTTCATTAACATAAATGACAACAGCACATGAAGAATTAGAGCCTGCTGTCTAGGTAAGGACAATACTGCAGAGAGAAATCTTTTTCGAATCTGCCTGTGTAGGATTAAATTTTAAAAACCTCTTATAATTATCTTTACTGTGAACTTTTTTTTTTTCATATCAGCATCTTATTTTAAAATATACAGGCATGCATGAAAAATAAATCCAAGTAAAGTATGCAAAATATGTATTATTGGCTCATTATTGCTCAATGTGCACTCTAAATACAGAAGATGCCACCATCCTGCTTCTGAGCTCCTAGGGGAGTTTGGGCAAGAACGAGAGAAAGCAGAAACAGAGTAGTCTGTGAAAGAGTTGGTATCTCCTAGATCACTGCCATGGACTATCATTTACACTTCAACTCGAAGAGCTTATAACCTTAACAAGCAAGAAAATCTGTGTTTCATGCTGTGTCACCAGGAGTGTAAAATTTGCACAAAGCCCAGGACATAAGGGATCAGCTCACACCATTTGTTCCTGAGCTGTCCATATGAAGCATTCCTGGTATGGGAATGATATATACATGTTCTCTGCAGTATAAAGGATTACTGGGGCTGGCAAGCAATGGTAAACTGGCCACAGCAGATTCCCCTTTGTTCAAACTCCAGCCTCTGTGTCGCTTCCCACTGCTAACTCTCAGCTTCAGCCTTAAGCCTTGTCATCAACTACATAAGCAACAAGCATATTTCTTGGCTGACAAATTCATCTGTAGCTGTCTGAGAGCAAAGCAATAGTAACCAGCAAAAGAAGACATTTAAAACCACTGTAGCATGTATGCTGTTATAAAAAAGTTACTTGCATTACAAGTTTCAGTTTTTCCTTTCTATTCTAGTTATTATTATGGTTTTGAAAGCTGTTTTAATTATTAAAAATACTACTACACTAACTATTTTTTTTTGTTTGTTTGTTTTAAGGTCAGGACTTCCCTTTACCTTATTATTATATCTGAAAAGAAGCTGGATCTTGCTAGCTGATGATTTCTGCATTTTCAGGGAAGTCTAACCTGGAAGTGAGAGAGTTGGTCTTAATCCATGTGTGTATATATATATATATGAATATATATATATATAGGTTGGGTGAGGGAATATAAGGCTTGAACAGAGTATTTCCCAGCCTACTAAGGAATAAATGATGTATTCAAATAGACCCCAAAAACCATTATGTCCTCATTCACGTGTGCCAGCATGGATTGATTGCCGAGTTATCTTGAAAGTATAAGACAGAACAAAGGTTTTAAATTCCAATTGGTTTTTATTTTCATTGAGCATGTGCTAATGAATATAAGTACAAAGGATACATAAGTCCAGCTCAATAAAGCCACAAAAGTAGACTTGAGTTTGATGCATCTGCACTTCTTGTTTTATCTTTCATGTTGCTATTTTCAAGATGAAATGAAGTTTCAACATAAAATTAATTAACCCCCATATACTTAGCTGAATTAGCACTCCTAAAGATGCCTGTCTGAGTAGAAATATAATAAATTGTCAAGGCACCACTGCTTGTTTGAGATACCTATTTTCCAATAATCTACAAAATAATTCAGTAAAATAAATGCCATAAGACATTTTTATATCTTTAATACATTTGTTACATTATAATTTCGTCCCCGACTCTTCCTGTTGTCATCCAGCCTAATATTTTCTTGAAGGCTGGAAGGACAGGAGAAAACATACTGTAAATCTGTTGGCTTTTACTTGATAAATTATAAAAAACTTTTGATCTTGAAACAACATAACCTAAAAGCCTTTTCTTCTTGGCTGGTGTCCCAGACTCCAAATGTCATTCAAAGGATGCATTTTCATGATAAACTGTTTGATACTCTACATCCTTGTGTAATTTTGTATTATTTGTGTTTTGTTTATTATATATTTGTGCTTTTCATGAGCTTTCTTTTATTCAACTTTGATCACTTCATTGGGGGTATAAAAGTCTGGATATTTAAAATAAAATTTCAAACAAGTTTTTCCACAAAGCAACTTGCAGAAGGAGAAATTTAAAGTGGAGGAAAAGTAATCTTTTTCCATTGCTAGATGAAACCAAAGAATTTTGCACTAAGCATGAGGTACTGTATTTGAGAAGAGAGACGCATAATTGAGAGAAAGAAGAGAACTGTTAGGAATTAGTATTAGAAAAACTATCTTACTCAAGTTAACTTGAGTAGACCTACCTAACCATTCCTTTCCTTTTCTCTTTATGGTTCATTATCCAAATCTAATTCTCTTTTTTAACACAAGCCTTACAGTTGAAGGCAAATTCCTTTGTCAATAGTGAAACACATATTGTGGATAAATAGTGAATATACTTGGTGGTGTGTATATACATAACAGAATTAGTAACTCCTTGTGATCCAGTATGTCAATAAATGTAAGTCAGGAAAGTATTTGGCTTCATTTGACTTTATTGGGAAGAGCAGGAAATTATTTACTACAAATTGTTTTACTATTACTGCATAAAACAGCCTTGCAAAATTGTCATGAAAATTTACTGGTAGAGATGCAAATTTATATTTGTTTGCCTTTTTTCACAGTAATCAATCATCATGGTGAATTAATAATTTTTATTCACTGCATTGCAAAATATTATTTATTTCAGCAAGTTGAATGCAAAAAATTTGCCAAACTGCCATGCTATAAATATATATTTCTATATTCTTGTCTTTGTAAATAAATTGTATGTTGCATAATCAACATTGAAACTGAAACAGAATGCACAAATGTTACGTAAAAATGACAATTGTAAACTGCACAAATTTTTTTGTTTATTTTTTATTTTTAGGAATGTTACAGGCATAAATAATAGTAATGTTAGCTATACGATAGGGCAGATTTGTAGGTTGTAGAGAGATAGCTTTAGAGTTTTAATAACAGATGCGTGACATCTTTCTCATAAATTAAAATGATCATATTTGAGATCCAGATTATGTCACGTCAGTGGTGCAGTGCTAATGATTCACTCCTCTCTCAGTATTTATGCTTGCATAGGAGGTGTGGGACTAACAGGTAGGTCTGGATGGGTTTCATAGAGAAGAGGATTGATGATATTTTGCTGGTCTAATATCATTCCTGCACTGCACAGCACAAAGCAATACAAGAAATATTTCACGTTGTAACAGTCATAGTAAACTGGCTCTGAGAAGGCTGAAACACCTCTATAGCTCAGTATTTTACTTGGATCCCAGGAACTGACTGGGTATCCAAAAGCCTTCCTGGAATTTTTGGAAGGAGACACTTATTAGCATACTGTAAAACCCTAAAATTAATTGTAATTGAGAACATGAACGTTTTTTGTTTGTTTTGTTTTGCTGTTTTATTCATTTGGATATTGGCCTGATGATCAAGCAGTGGTGTTTTGTAGAAGATTTTGGCTTCTGTGCTGAGCTTAGCACATTTTGAAATGGAGGAAGTTTCTTGTTACAAAGCCCAGTCCTCCATTCTGCACTCCTGAGTACTTGGATGGTTCCAGAGGCATCCTGGACTTGGAGTGGCACAGGTAAGAAACTGGTAAGGCTCAGAAATTGCAAGTTCTTCTAAAATTTCAAGACATTTTTTACACTGTAAAGACTCAGAAGCCTAGAAAATTAGGTCTCTATTCACGTCCTCTTTGTCTTTATTCGGTAATGATGGTATTAGCTTTGACAAAGCCAAACTGATTTCAGTATGAACCAATATTCCACTTGATTTACATTTCTTGGATCTGGATTATTTTCCCCATGTTAAATCGTGCTCATTCAAGAGCACAGATATATAGAAAACTGAAAATTCTACTTTTTTAATACTTTTTTTTTTCCCTTTAATATTTTCTTTTATCCCAGCTAGATTTAGTGGTTATTCATCTGCTAGAAAACAGCTACTTCAGCATTGGTTGAATGTAGGTAGTTTCGACTATGTTATTGAAAGAATTCTATATCTCACCAAAATTGACATGTAAACCTGGTTTGATGACAAAGAAAAATTTTTGATTTATTTTTCATTTGATTGTGTAGAGCTGGTTGAGATGTTGGAGAGGGATTCTGTCACAGCAACATCACTGTCAGTGACAGAGCATTAAGGCAGGTGAGAAACCTCAGGTTTTCTAGAAGAAATAGAAGACTGGAAGAAAGAAAGTAAGAGCTGGAAGCAACAGAGGGGCAAATTTGAACAAATACCTAGTAGTTCAAATAAGTTAATAAGGTTCAGAGTTGTTGAAGTAACTAATGAAAATCAAATTACTGTAAAGTCTCTACTGTGTAGAGCAACAAGCTAGTTTTACTAATAAAGAGGAGGGGAAAGAAAGCAACAAAACCAACCTCTTATTTCCACAAACAGATGCATTTTTTGTTGTGGAATAAAAGTCAATGACTGAGGAAATAATGAAGGCATCTATATGTGTGTTTATGACAGCAATTGCATCTGCCAAAGAGTGGAATATTTTTCCCCATTCAGGTGGGTGATGCCAGAACTGAAGATTAACTTTAGATCGGGGATATATTGTATAATTTTCTTTTTGGCATCGCTGATTTAAATATAGGAATTGAGCTATGCAAGAGTGGGAAGCAGATAAACTATCATTAGCATCATTCTAGTAACACCAGCTGCAGTGAATACCAAACAGGTTTATACTTAGCAGGGGAAAGTAAATGTAGCTGCAGTGAGATTTGAATATCTATTAACAGCTTGTCCAGTGGCTGAGATTAGACCAGGCTCACGTCTGTTGATGTGTTTCACTCACAAAGGCTTCTGCTTAACATTAAGGTGATTATGAAAACAAGAAAATCATAAATATGTTCAATAAATCAGACTGCCCTATAGTATACTGGGTCCATGCCTGATCATATGCAGAATTTATTACTTCCTTCCTCAACACACAAAATGAACTTTCAACAGTCCTTGCATTTAAACCTAAAATGTAGAGTGTGCTATTGCCAAATAGTCATTTGCTGCTGTAGAAAACATTTCTGTTCATCATGCAAAAGATTTAACCTCTTCTGAATTTCCCACAAAAATAAAGGTACATTTTTCAGATTTTGCCACCAGAGTAGATCCCCCACATGTCTTTTTCAAAATGAATCAATGTAGACTAGCACAGGAGTCACTGATGTAACTTCTACCACTCTAGTACCATCTTTTGTTGCAGTGTGAAGCTTTCTGGCTTAGTTTCTTTTAGGCTACTACTTGTGGCATTGTTTTGAGCTTCAGTGGCTGGGATTCAGGATAGCCTCTCTCTTTTTGACTGCTACCATCTAATGTGTGGCTGCAGGACAGTGTCACTGTCCTTTCACTTATGAACAATTATGCTAACTCAGAGTGGAGTGCGGTCTGGTTTTCATCCTGGTTTTATGAGTGTGAGTTGCTTTGGACTAGAATGTAGGTGAACGCCACCAGTTAGGAGCCACACTGAGTAGTGGAAAACTGACTGTGACATTTTTGCAGGCCCTAACTCAACTAAATTCTGAGGCCAAGATGTGTAGAAATCAAATGTTCAGAAAAACCTTGACAATATATGCTTAAGCACAACTTACTTCTTTATGATTGGAGTGCCTGCTTAATGTGCTTCCCTTAATATCAGCTTTGAGTTGCACTGACTTAGAAAGAAGCTGAAGGTGTTAATTGCTTTGCATGATTTTGCCAGTAATTATAGTGGTGGAGGATTTGTGGATGTTTTCTCACAGGAGAGCAAAAAATAATCCTTCCTGGGTGTTTCCTCAGCTGCAACAGAAATATCAGAACTTGAGCATTTCAGAGATAGTGGTAAAGTGGCTATTGACTTCTTTGATTCAGAGAGTGATATTTATTAATCTGATGAAAAAAAAAAAAGATAGTTACAGCTTTGACTGGGTTGGGTAGTGGAATTAGAGGTGAAATACATTCATGGTGATAAAGAAATGCAAGAGATTCTCAGAGTTTGCTCAGATACCAGTCAACACATAATAATTCATTAGAAATCTGCTCTAAGAAATGTGTCCTAAAGCCTTTTTTCACACAGATCAGCTGCAGTAGTACTGCTGAATGCTGTGACAACTAAATCAGTTTTAAGAATTCTAGATGTCAAGCAAAATACATTTTAAACACATAAGAGAAATTGACTTAAAGCAAGTGTTCATCTCAGACTAGAATGATACATCCTATAGGCATATTTATTTCTCTAAAGGAAACAACACCATGCCTGTGCCACTAGAACCTTAGTAACATTGTGGACCACTGTTCTTTGCTTAGCTCACTGACTGCTATTATTGGCACTTCACGCTAAATACACCATGTAGCATTTTTTTCTATTTTGCTTCTCAAGGGGCTTATAGAGATTAAAACCTAAAAATTGCTTAGCACAAAAATGCTATTGTAGCTGAAGAGAACAAAGAATAATATATTTAAAAGTCAGTCTTCTCTATATACATGACTTCTGGATATACTCTGGAAAAATTTTAGGTAGTAAGAAGAGGAAAGTGGGCAATTTATATATTTAGTATAGAATTCAGACTAAACTGATTTGGCTTCCTGTATACATTACACAGATGAAACAGGAAAAGAGAAAGCTTTGTTCAATTCCTTTTTCCATTTCAGGACATAAGTAAAATTGCTTGTCCCCTGGCTTTTCAGAGTCTGAGGGATTGTAGGCTATAGCCTTCATTCCTAAGCACTGTGGAAACTCTGTCAGCTGTTCCAGCAGATATACATCATCACACACACACATCTGGGCTAGTAGAATATTTTTGAGAAGAGTTTATGCTTAATTGGAGGTATTATGGAACTGTTGAATCTTTGGATCACAGAAAATATTTCCTTTGAAAAAGAGTGAGCTGGAAATATTCATGGGAAGAAAAGATGTTGCATTTACAAGAACAATCGCTATGACCCTTCTTCTTGTATCTCTGGAAAGCCATAAAAACTGCCTTCATCAAAATTCACAGTCTTGACTTATTAAAAGTGGTAGTAATAAGAAATATCTATAATAATATATACATTTTGTATTTCATGCCAGATCTTATATTTCCCACCCTTCCACGAAAATCTGGTACAGAGGAATAATGAGATAAAACATGTAAGTGCCATGTTCAATATGTGATGAAGACAGGAACATAAAAATTTTCTCTCTTCTTTATCAAAATGAGTGGAGTTAGTTGTTCTCCAGTGTTAAATACAACACTGAAAACACAGTTAAAACTAGTGCATTGTTCCTGGAAAAATGACTCAGCCTTTCCTACAAGTAATTTTTCATCTTCTTCAGTCACCAGTTCACTTCTGTTTGGACATAGGATTAAGACAGGAACATAAAAGTAAGATTGTTGCTCTGATCATTCTTCAGCTATTTTTGCTCATTTTTGGAGCATTTTGCATGTTAGATGGAAGGATACAGCCAAAGTGTGGTCAATGCCTCCATGTCCAGTGACAAGGGGTGTCCCTCAGGGCTCTGTCTTGATATGGGGGCTCCTTAGTGTCTTTATCAATTACATAGTGAGATCAAGTGCACTCTAAGCAAGTTTGCAGAAGACATGAAGCTGAGTGGTGCAGCTGCCACACCTGAAGGATGGAGTGCCATCCACAGGGACCTGGACAAGCTTGAAAAGTGTGCCCATGAGAACCTCATGAAGTTCAACAAGTCCCAGTGCAATATGATTGCAGACTGGGAGAAGAACTCATCGAGAGCAGCTCTGTGTAGTAGGGCTTGAGGGTTCTAAGTGATCTTTAAAGTCCCAGGCCATTTTATGGTTCCATGATTTTGGGCAGAAAAATGGACTGCCTAGAGATAGTTCAATAATAACACCGAGAACAGTCACCTGCAAATAAGCCATGGAGGCTGGAGCAGACTGGTTTTGGAAGAGGATTTCATGATTTCCTTGTGCAGGGCATCACCACCATCACACCTCAGAGCAGTGCCTCCTTGTCTTGATCTTGTGTAGGGATGGGATGACTTTGACACAGAGGAAGACAAAGGTAGTGAGATTGACTCTGATGTGATGATTCTCTATATTTTTAATTTGTTTGTTTGTTGTCTCAACACCTGAGGACTGTCTGCAGTGTATGTTATAAGGCTGCACAGGCTTGTGGTGTGGCAACAAAGAGTAGAAAGTCTCTATTAAGATTGTCAGTTGCAAAATAAAATACCTGTAAAAATGTTATTAAAAATAGCTAAACTTTGCAATATAAAATCAAAATTATTTATCCATTAGAAAAGGATGAAAAATGGTTAAGAAAGATCTAACAGGCAAGGTAAGTGCATAGCAAAGTAGGATTTCCAAATTCAAACAAAATAACAACAACAAAACTCCGCAAATAAACCAGCATACATTATTTCTGGAATATCTTTTCACTACCAGCAGATGACAGTGATTATACTAATTATAGTTATGTTTGCTGCAGAAGTCTATGGATAATGTATGAAATTAAAATATTGTCAGCTGTTAAAATTACAGAGACAAAAACTTTATGTGAACTTTTTGAGGGCAGTAATCTCAGGAAATGGGCAATTGAGGTTTAGCATTGTTTTGGCATTGCATTCTCTTTGCAGTAAAATGCTGAACAGATGTATCTGATAGCAGTTGTAACCTATTCAGAAGGAAGGCTGCCAGTGCTAACCTACCACTGGTAGAAAGCAATAAACTGTCTCTGGAACCTGTTCACTACATATGGTTTGCCTGAGGTTACTGTCTTGCCTTTCTTACAATGTTACCCAATAAATCACTGAAAATATGGATTCATTTTGAACTTAAACGAAATAAGAAAAGAAAAAAAAGAAGAAAAAGTGAAAAGAAAAAAAGCAAAGAGCAGATTGTGAGGACTGCTGGATATTTTCATTTCAGACATGAAATAATCTATTTATAAGACTAAACTGTTTCTAAAAAAATCCCTAAAATAGTGCCACTAAAATGTCTCTATTGTTGCTTAATATACTTATTTTCTTTTCAGAAAGAAATGCTGTTGCAGCCTAGACTTATACAACATCTGCTGTGTTAATTATCAATATATTACTAAGCCCTCAATTTCCTTACTCAAACATAATTCTTTGAAACATTATGAGAAACAATGGATTTAGGAGTATATCACTTGGGGATTTGATGTACTGTTCAACTTAGATTCTTTCATTCTGGCCAGATGGAGTTCATAAGAAGTTGTGGGGGAGAAAGCCTCTAAACCATTGCCAAAAAATCTTTACTGCACATGCAAGATTTGCAAAAATTGTTAAAGAGCAAGTTATCCAACAGCAGTCTACAGGGAGAAAAAGCATAGGTTTTACATATAAATCAGTGATGTCCTTAATGTGAAATCAAAGGTAATTCTGCTTCAGACTGGAAAAAGCATCTTCACATACACTGCAGTTTCTATTTGAAATGAGTCATTTGCTTAATCTGCGCCCATATCAATCTCTGCAATGGTTTTCAAATACCGTGGAGAAACAGATAAAGAGTTGGAGTCTTCTTATGGCATGTGCCAGAGAGCAGGACTTTGGAAGATCAAACAAAGATGAGATAAACAGTCAGAAAAATCTGCACATTTGATTTTACAATGTTTACATTTGGGGGACAAAAATAAGTATATTTTCAGTTACCTAAGGTGGAATTTGTATCATCTACGTCTGAGCCTGGCACCTTCACCTGTCTTTAAGAGAAGAGAGATGAGCTGCCACCTTTAGTAAGCCAGCTAACTTGTTTTTGATGATTGCTGTGTGTGAGGAGGACTGCTAATGTTTCTATTTTTCCATGGATGCTACAGGCAGCCTGAGAGGCAAGTTCAGATTTTGGTGTTTCCATTGGCCAGTAGAATCCTTTCCCCATAGCCATGGGAATGTCATGCTACAGTGTGTACTTTGTGAACACAAATGAGCTGGGAGACTGCTCCTAACAGGTTTTTGAAATTTATTTCTTTATTTACTGTGCACAGGATACCCTTCAGAGAGTCTAAATTGTCCTGGCTTTCAGCAGCCAGGAGGAGTCAAGCCCAGGCCAAATGGCATGTATGTTCATTTGGGTAATGGGATGATTTACAGAGAGACTCAGCTTTGGTTCTAGGTATTCTCTGGGATCATCTTGTTACACTTGCCTGTTTATTAGACACACCTTGTGTGGATGAGGCCTTTGGATTATGCAGAGATTTGATGTCAATGAATTTGCTTTAAGGTCAAAGATTTTTTTCCTCAGGAAATATATTGGTTTATTACACTATATTGTATCTGATAGGATCCAATATGTATAACATTCTTTAGGCCTTCAGAAAATGTTTACTTAAAAAGGATTGACTATATAAATAAATTTAGAGAAAATGTTTATTTATCAAGTGCTACAATTAAAATTCCTCTACTTTTCTTGGCAGTTCTTCTTGAGGAATAAAAATTTTGCTCTACAGAAAAAAGGGGCCTCATTCCTCATGGTCATAAATCAAGTTAAAGTAGCTGGGGGGATTTATACCAGAGAATGATCTGCACCACCAGGTAAAATTATTCCCAAAGGAAAATTCTTGGTATAATTCCAATGAATTCACTGAATAAATGTGTCCTTTTAATCATATGTGAAATAATCTGGCTTCCTCATATTTGATGTCACTGGCTTACAGAAGGAGGTTGCTAATGTGCTCTTTCCTATTTATTCACTGGCTGAATTAAAACTAATAAGATTCCTTCAGCTTAGTTTCTTCTCTTACACAGACAACATGATTACTTTTTTACTTTATACTACTTTTTAAATGGTGCAATATTTTGCTAGTAAATAAAGATTAGGTTGCTTCAATATACTTAAAATCTTAAGGGGTTTTTACTAGAAAATATGTATACTTGTACCAAACAATTGTAAATGCAGTCTGTAGTGTAGCTCGACAAAGTTATATTCTTTATCTTTTAAATTATCATCTTTGTGTGTTAACCTGATATCCACCAAGATATGAGAAAACCATAAGCATTTGGAATAAAATAGAAGCTTATGAGCAGCAAGATAGATGTTAGAAATTAATTTGGTCTTGCTTTTTCTATTTCTCTGAAGGAAATAGAATATATTATAGACACATCCTTGAGTTTTTTGTGGTGCTTTGAAACTGCTGATGTTGTTTAGAAGAACGTATCGCCTCTTCTGCAGCTTTCAAATGATGCAACAGTAATCATTTTTGTTTGAAAGTTACTATCTTATTTATATAAGGCGTCTGAGGCCCATGCAGAGCATTTGCAGTCGTGTTGGACTCCATAGAAACACCTACTATCAACTTTCTGCCAAGCACCAGAAAATAAAATTATTAATGTGAGATGGATCTACAGATGCAATAAACAGCAATTACAATAAAGAAAAATAGTTTCTCCAATGAAAATAGATTTTCCAATTTTCTCCTAGAGATTTATTTTGATCACATGTAGTTTATAAATGAAATATCCATGCTTGAAAACAGAAAATGTTTGTTTTCTCAATTTAGTAGGAAATTAAGATTTACTTCTAACTTTTATTTGAAGAAAACATGTACTGAAGGTCAAATGCAAGACTTGGACAACTTCAAACTCATACAGGTTTTTTTTTTAAACTGTTTTCAAAAGGTTTTGATTGTACTGCTGATTCTCATTTCAATAAAAGGGTACTGTACAATTAAATGCACAAAACCTATGTTTAAGATGAAGGTTGTGACACAAACTGACAAAAGACAGGAAATTTAAAGTTCAGGCTGTAACTCTGGCTTTAAGTCATGTCATGGAAAAACACAGAGCGTTATAGATAGAGTGTCAGCCTTAGCTTTCAATTTCCTGCCTTTTGTCAGTTTATGTCACAACGTTAATTATGTTTAACATAACTTTTGGATTTAATTTCCCCGTCTGTTTTTCTGTAACTTCTTCTTGTTGCTGTTGTTGTTATAGTGGAAAATAAATTTCATTACAATTAGGAAGGTATATGCTACTCAGCAGAGTGATTTATCGTTTGTTTTAAGTTATGCTGGTTTTGGCAGGGATAGAGTTTTATTTACTGCTGAGCAGAGCTCGCAGAGTCAAGGCCTGTCCTGCTCTTGTCCTGCCCCTGGTCAGTGGGCTGGGGAGGCACAAGGGCTTGGCAGGGGGCATGTCCAGGAGAGCTGACTCCAACTCATCCAAGGGATAGTCCATACCATATAGTGTCGTGCTCAGCAATAAAAGCTGTGAAGAATGAAGAGGAGACATGGAGTGATGGCATTTGTCTTTCCAAGGCACTGTTATGTGTGATGCAACCCCACTGGATAAGGTTGAACCCCCTGGTTGCTGGTGGGAAGCAGGGAATGAATCCTTCGTTTTGTCTCACACAGCTTTTGCTTTACCTGTTAAACTGTCCTTATATCAACCCATGAGTTGTCTCACTTTTACACACCCAATTCTCTCCCCCAGCCCAGGGGGGGGGGAAGTGAGTGATCATGCTGAGCTGCTACAACAAAAGGTTCTTTGCAAAGGCATAATACATAACTTGGAAAGCCTATTTATAAATATCCCGTTGGTCTTAATTAGGAATTGTTATGATGAATCTGTTTTACGTCTTTATTGAAGACTGAGGACTATATATTTTTGCAAAAGTGTTTTGCATTTTTTAAAAACAGCACTATGTACACCTTTTCTCAACCTATTACAATTTTAAGGCCAGAATAAGTATCCTAGATCAAAAAACCCCTATCGTTTCTTACATGTATGACCCCTTATAATCACTGAGTTGTTGTTTTGCAACATACAGTTTAGCAATTCCAGCCAACACAATCTCATTGCACATGATAAAAAGTTGAACCAGGAGAGGAGTCTGGCCTTGCTGTGTGTGTTGCAGTCCCTGTAGAAATTGATGTTGATTGTACAGAAGCAAAATATTGCCTTGTGAATTGGTATTAGTAGGAGGAGAAATTCCACACTGCTGAGTTCATTCCTGTATTTCAGTGGAAAAAAGAACTATTAATTTTATAGTACTTCTCATAGATACACAGAATAGATGTACTTATTTATGTCTTTATTTAAGTTTTGCACGACGTAAGGACATTTGTTTAAGGACAATTGATTTTTACCTGAAGTGGGAGCCCTTAGGTGCTGGACATCAATCTGATCTCACTCTGAAGTATTATATCTACCTTGGAGCTGAAGTCCTGTATCACACTCTACTTAAAAACCTGGATGTAGCACATTGACTTTCACAGCACACATTCCCAGCTTGCAGGCTCTCCAGGAGCATGTGTTTGGTGTGACTGATGAGTAGCCTTTAGGTCCAAATTTGAACTGTGAATTTAGAACAGGAATCTTTTAGGTGTGTAAATAATTAAATTTCCAAACTGTAAAGGCTGACACCAGGCTTTTGTTTCTTCACTTCAGTATTTTGTTACAACTAAATAGGACAACTTTTCTACTTCAATTACTGCAACTGGACAGGCCAAGTTAACATCCCTTGAGGAATGCCAGATCTTGGATTCTTGGTCTCAGTTGGAGATTTTGCCTCCTGATGAATGTTCATACCTGTTTTTGCTCCCCCTGTTCAGCATGAAAATTCATCAATCCTCAGTGACTTACAAATAAGTCAAACTCATATAACCAGCTTTTTCTCTGACTTACGCAGATTTTAAAAATAACAGACAAGTTTCAGATTTAACCTGCATGCACTTTAAAACTTAAAGCCGTATTTTTGTAGCTCACAGTTCCTTAAGCAGGCAAAAAATCCCTTCCAACTGTGTACATAGGTTTTGTAGTAATTCAGGAACAAATATGTAAACCCAGTAAAAGTAAATTACTTAAATGACTTTATTTGGTCCAAGCTGGAATTTTTCCTCTCACTGCTGGCAAAATTCCATGGAGTAGGCTGTACTTGCAGATATTGGGGACAATCTGTTTTCTATAAGAAGTCAGGCAGCTTAGTTGGTCTCTTTACTATTAAATACCTTTCAGTATATATGGTTTTAATAGCCCAAGTATTAGTGAGTTCCAGAAGAGTTTTGTCTATCTTAAATAAAACAGTGTTTTCTTTTGAATAATGCCTTGTGATTTTACTCAAACTCATTTTAGTGGAATAGTTTTGATTGATATATCCAGAATAAGATTTCCACTATTCTCACTATTGGCTAAATGAAAAAAATGACCACTGATGTCAAAGGAAATCTTTCTATAGGCTTCAGTGTGTTTTAGCCCATGTCCCAAATTCATTTCTTGTCTCCTGTTTGTTTCTCTCCTTTTTGTATTGGCTAATTCAACCTGATGTCACAGTTTTAGGTTGCATTTTTATTGTTTTATTGTTTTAATTTTTGGTTTGGTTTTGTTTTCCCACATAGACTGCCACCTACATTCTTTTCCTTGCATCTGTAACATTTTTATTTCTGAGTGCCATTTAATTGGTCCCAGGAATCTAAGATATACATAAGAAAAGGCACAGATTTTATAAGGAATAAAAATTTGATTGTTAAGTTTATGTGAATGTATCATTACATAAAAAGAATTAAATTTTTCTTTTCTTTTTTTCTATTTTTTTTTTTTTATAACTGATAATAAAAGTCTCCAATGGGCTGTAAAGTACTGGTGTGGAAAACTGTTTCTTAGTCACCACTATACAGTATTTTCTAGAGAGCCATTCTCTGAAACAGCCATTTTTTATACCTTATCTCCTAATTTTGTATGTTGGTTTTTTCAGTTACCCAGGACCTACACATTTAAAAATTAAACATTTCTCTATGAATGTTTTAGAATTTGATCTCACATGTTCTAGACTACAATTGTTTTTTTTATTTTACAGTTTCTTTTTATTATCAAGGTAGAGTCATGGCTCAGGAGAGGAAGCTGTGCCAGTTAGCTGTTCTATTTTATGTCAGTAGTCTTTCTGCTTATTATTCTTTCTTTTAAAATTCCTTATTTACCACATGGAGCAGGACTGAGATGCTGCAATAAAAGCAACAGCTGTTTCAGCTTGTTTTTTTCTCCTTTTGCCTTCTGCTAAATATGTCCCAAATATGGTTAACAATGGTCTGTCTACCCAGGAAACAAGCACCTAAAGCCTCTTTTGTTTTGGAATATTCCTCCTTTGCTATCCTGAGAAGGTTTTATAGCACTTATAGCCCAGCAGCAGCAGCAAACAACCATGAGGAGGCCTTCTGGGGTGGCTCCAGGCTCCAGTGCCAGCAGCACCAGCTGGCCCAGCATCCACATGGGCTGCTGTCTGCTCTTTTTCTGCTTTCCTCAAGGAGTTGCTGTTGGGTCCTGAGGAGGTCCTGAGGAGCCCCAAGCTGCCCTGGTGAATTGTCTCAGAATGAGAATGAGGTAATGGCCCTCACTGGGCATTTGATGGCAGACTGTCCCAGAAGTTCATGGCTGTGGCTTCAAGCTCCCAGCTGTGATCTGACACTGGAAACACACCAGTCAGTTTGTAAATTTACTGCTGTTCATCTGGTTCTGACTTAGAATCCCTAAGGTTGGAAAAGACCTCTGAGACCATCAAGTCCAACTTTTGACTGAAGACCAACTTATCAAAACCACAGCACTAAGTTGGACATTGAACACTTCCAGGGATAGTGACTCCACCACCTCCAGCCTGTTACAATTCTTGACATGGTGGACTGCACGTAAATTCCTGATATAAACAAGAAGACAAGAAAAAGACATGATTTCAGTACTCAGCAGTTGTTATAGTGTATAGTGTTACCTGTTTTAGACTGACAACCATGCACCAAAAAAGAATTTCAAAAGCATGGCTTCCCTTTGACAACCCAAGAATGAATTATTAAAATAACACTTTGTGAACCATATATTCTGTCTCACACATATATTGTCTCAAGATGATCAGCCTTTTTGTATTGTGACATGAGAAGGAGAAGCTCCTTTGATTCCAGAAAAAATGCAAACTGACTTAAAAAAAGAAAAAGAAAAAGAACAAGCAAGTGAGCACTCTCTTTGTTCTGTAGACAGGAGTTCAAAGAGACAAATTAATCTGTTTTCTACTCATGCAACCTCGATGTGGCCAATAGATTGTTTTGCCATCATTCCCTCCACCACAGAACCTGCGTGTTGTCATTTAACCCCAGCCAGAAACCAGCACTGCCCATCCACTTGGTCACTTACCTCACATTGGATTGGGGGAGAAAATCAGGAGGGTAAAAGTGCAGAAACTCATTGGCTGTGTTTAATAGGGAAAGCAAAAGCCACGCATAAGCAAACCAAAGCCAGGAATTTATTCCCCTCTTCCCAGGGGCAGGCAGGTGTGCAGCAGTCCCCAGGCTCCACCATGTGCAGTGGTGACTTGAGAAGACAAATGCATCACACTGAACATCGCCCCCTTCCTTCTTCTTATGCCTCAGCTTTATATGCTGAGCATGACACCATGTGGTGTGGAATATCCTTTTGGTCAGTGTGCACAGTGGAATGTGCTTCCACTGAATTGTCCAGTTTTAGATGGTAACAGAAATGGAGAAAATATGGCATTCTTGGTTTAGGGAGAAGTCAAATGAAAGCAAACTTCTGTTGACTTCATAATCTGTAGGAATAAAGCATCACAAAATCCCATTCACCACCTAGACATCTGCTGTAAGTGGATTATTATTCTGCCTGATAATTTTTGCCTCTGATCACATGTAAAGTAATGAGTCAAATTCCCCCTCCATTCTAGGACTGGGTTACTTTTTTTTTTAATTTTTTTTTTTTTTTTTTTTTTTTTTTTTTTTTTTTTTTTTTTTTTTTTTTTTTTTTTTTGTTGAACATGCTAAGCATTGCAAATAATTTCTAAAGCTCTTTCCTGGAAACTTTCATTTTCAGGAGTAGCACATTTGGTATATTTTTCTTTGTTTATAAAATAGATTTCATTACATTTTATCTTTCAGTGAATTTCTCTGAAATCTTTATGACATGAGATTTCCAGCGTGGGCCTGTATTTTCCTTTTAAAAATGTAAAACGAAAGACAAAGAACTTGAAAAAAGGTATGTCTATTTTCATAAACACCAAGAGTACTATTTTCTTACAGGAACTGATTGAGGAGAATTGCTTTCTCAGTCTTCTAAGAAGGAAAGATGGCTGACACTTGCGAAAAGGAAAAAGGGGTGCAGAGCTGAACGATGGTTAATGATGGTAAATAGAGCTACTATAAATGAAGCTGAAAGGTGGGAAAAGATGTTAATTTGAGAACCTTGCTATGGCACTTTATATGCTGAGATAAGAATTTATTGTAAGTCTAATGAAAATTTTAGCAGATTGATCAGAAAAAGTAGTTAGTTGCTTTCAGTCTAATAACAATGGCACTAATGCTTGCAGCCAGATTATCTAGTTAATGCAGAAAGATCTCTTTGCTAATACACTTTAAAATTTTATGCAAAAACTGGCTTATACCCACCCTTTTCTTCTGCTGCTGTGATTGCCCTTGAACACCTCCTGCAGGCCCCAAAGGTTCAGCAGGATGGGATCCAAAGGGTTTCAGCAAGTCTCCAGTGTCCTGTCAGTAACAAAGGCCATGGAATGAGGCGAGGGAAGTCCTGTGGCCCTGTGCTGTCAGGTGGATGAAAAGTCTGGGGCCTTTTGTTAGGAAGTATTAAAAAATTGCATCTACTGGGCTACAAGAAGCCTGCAAAATCTTGTATTTTGGTGTTGACAGGGTGGAGGTCAGATGGCAGGAGCCTTTGGTGTGCTGCTTGGAGAAGAGTTTCAATTTAGAGAAAAAGGGAATTGTAATGATTATTTTTTTTTTTCCTGATCCCTATTTGATATTCTTTCACTCTTTTGAAAGCTAGTATGAGATATAGCAAAGCTTCATAATCAGCCATTACCAAATAGATTGAGCCTGGCACCAGAGAAAAAGGACTGTGTGGAGTTTAACTGGACACTCCAAGATGCTCTTCAAATATTACTTGTCCAGCTACAGTGTCCCTTTTCTCTCATCCTTCCTACATTACACTTTAGCAACCAGTATGAAGTCATACAATAGTAAAAATATCAACCTCTATGACTTAACTGTCTTGTTTCTTTCTACTTTTTTTTTCTTCCAGGTTTTGGTTAAGCCAATGCATAATTTAACCAAGACAAAGCTGCTACCCATATTTGCTTTTTCCCTCCTTCACGTTAATGATTACTTGTATATATTTGAAATTTCATTAGCAGTGGGTAGGTTTGATCTGCAACCTGATAACAATTTTTAGAATCCACAAGGTCAATTAACAATCTGTGTTTTGTGTGAAAGATGTCTGTGTGTCACTGTTTATAGCACTGATAACTTGACTACTAGAGCTGGAATTTCACAGTAAGTAAAGACCTTCCAAGTAACAATGAGCACCAGCAACAATCCTAGACTGAAATTGCTTCTATTTATTGGTTCTTTATGTAAAGATACGAAGAGAAGAACTGATGACTATAGTATAACAATGTGTGGCTATGAAATTCCCACTTAATGCTGTTTTCTGTAACTGGATCAGTATTTAAGCAAAGGAGTAATGTACAAATATTCTCATGTAACTTTGTAACTGGAAATTCACCAGCTGACAATCATATCCAGAAAAATCTGCTGTAGCTTTTTGTTAAGAGGGCAGATTCACACATAATAGGTAACACTGCTTATTGGAGATCCTGTTGATGTGGAATGGCTGAAATCTTCTAAGTATAAAAGTTGTCTTAGGATCTAAGTACAATTTGAGAACAATGACATGCATCTAATCCAAATATGTTACTCAGACAGTATAAGAAACAGACCTGTGGATTAAACTGTGGTGGTAACAGAATAAGATGATGGTCTTAATGGGGAAATACTTACTGTGTCCTTACTGCTGATGAGTCAGGAAGGCTGGTATTTGGGAAAAAAATTATATTGGAAGGGAATTTAAAGGTCATCTAGTTCCAATCCCCCTGCCATAGGACACCTTTCTCTAGACAGATATAATTAAATATATAAATTAAATATAAAATATGTAATGTTTTCCATATAATTAAACATAAACATTATATAGACAATATTTAGTTAAATATATAATTTATTATGTGATATAAGCCTATTGGCTAATGTAATAGTTGTGCAATATCTAATAAAACTTCTAAGGCAGGTAATGAAATGAAAGGTATCTTCTGAAGATATTTTGAAGGTTTTCCTGACATTCAAGGCTCCAGAACATTAAAGATAGTTTCATTGCTGGACTACATAATCAGTGAAATCAAAGTGAGATTGGTGCTAACCTGTTCTTGAAATGTTTTGTGTTAGAAGCACCTTTGTAGGAGAAGGCTAAGGTGCAAATTATTATTTTCTCTCTCATTTTTGTTTGCTACAAGAGAAAATTTTTGAAGCCTTATGAAACATAAAGACTTGCAAAATTTAGCTGGTGCACAAACAGTGTTCTTTTTTTACATGCTTTATTTATTTATTTTTATATTTATTTTTTTTAAATGTGAGTAATTATGGATTCTGGAAGCATTTCATTGAGCAGATGCCTTGAGCTGGGAAGACCAGTGACACTTGCAGAACACTGCTCTGCTAAGAGTCAACATATGAATGAGTGACCAAATGTCTAGACCATAGCAAATCTCTGCAACATCAGATGATTGTCAAAGGCATTCAGGAGTCACAAAGGCAGTAACAATTGTATCAAATGAATCTTGTTAATGAATCTAGTTCTTCTGCTTTGTGCTCTCTGTCTCTCATTCTCAAAAAAAAAAAAAAAAAAAAAAGCTAAGTGCCGTTTTGGCACTATTACATCTTCTCTCCACCCCTAAGGAGAGCTTTTACCTTTAATTTTGGTGTCTCCTGCTGTGGCCATGCTATTACTTAGCTATGACAAGAGTTTTAAAATTACAAACATGTGGGGCTAGGGTTGCTGCATTTTGCTTCAGCCTTTCAAAGTGACTTGTTGATGTTAATATACAGAACGCCTGCTGTGCTATTTTTTTCTTATTCTGACTTTCTTTTTGTTACATTTTGCATGTGAAGCCTGAGTGATTAATATTTCATCAAGTCTTCAGTGCAGAATGTCACAAGGATGTGTTACATTTGGCTTTTCTGGAGCTCCACTGCCACTGAATTGTGACTAATAGCTGGAGCTGGACCTCTGATGGCTTCATGGGATCACTGTCAAATAGAAACAACTGTTTGCCACATCATTATGAGACGTTCAGTTTCATCTGGGCTTTAAATATATTACATTCTCTACAGTATGTCAGAAATGATTCTGATAATGTATACCACTGACTTGTCTTAATTCAATATTTAATGTAGAATTCAATATACAAGAGCATAGTTGCATTAGTGGAATGATTTGTTGCAAAAAAAGGAAGTGCTACAAAATTTTATGAAAAACAATGTTCATCTGTATATTTCAACCAGAGATGGCATAAGGAAAGGTATTTCAAACTTACAATAATAAAAAGACCTACATATATGTATGTGTATACACACACATATATACATAAATGCCAGATGCCAGTAGCACACCCACTTCATCTAGAACATGTATTTGTTTTTGTAAGTTAAATTGGATGAGACTTTGCATGTTTAACTTGAAATCATCTTGTGTTTGTACTAAGAAACATCAGGAAGAAACACCATATTTTTCCTGGTGTATTTTATTGCAAACACGAGATGATTATATAACAGAGAAATTGTAATTTAATTTCTTTCTAAAATTAATGCATGCTTTATGGGTGCTTGTAGTGGTGTGTGATTCTTAGCACCAGTTTTTCACATGTGCATGGGATTGCTGGCTTGGGTTAGCCTTGAGAACTCATGACAGTGGTGATGGTGGGTGGCAATCCAGAGAGAGACCAGAATGCTGAGATTACATGAGAAAAAACAGGACTTAAAAGTGGGGAGGAAAAAAAAACATCAGCTTAGCTAAATCTGCAGCTCAGGCTGGAGGACTCTTTGATTATATTTCTACTAGATAACCTATTTGAGCTACAGTATAAATGGATAATCCACATAAGTGCTCTTATCAGAAGCCTTTGACTATATGTAGTGATCTCAGTAGGCTCCAATTCTACCAAAACCTCTGTGATTGCATTAACAATGAAAAAACACAGTTTACATTGGCTTTTTAAGTTATATGTACAAATAATTAATTTTCTGGTTCCCCCCTGTTGTGGTTAATTTTATGAATAATTTTGTGGATCTTTCTGCTATTGTTTTCAAAACCTAAAGGGAGTGTTTAACAGCAGATTTTAACCAGGCAGGCTGACAGAAACAAACCAAATTGTTCTCATATTAAATATTGAGAAGAAACATTAGGAAGTGATGTAGTGTGTGTTAATCTTTTAGAAAAATAAACAACATTGGAAAGTGAAGAGCAAAAGATATTATGAGTCTCATCTCAGAACTTTAAAGAAACTTGATACTATGAAGTACAATAAATTGCCTTAAATTCACTATTTTTTTTTGCTATGATCTATCAAAAGCAATGAAAAATGTTCTTTTGACTGTTATTTCACTGAAGCCCTTTCTAGTGCAATAAAGTTTTCCTTCAAGATTATCAGAGGAAAATGTTTTGAAGGAAATGAAAATCATATTGTCTCACTAGCCCATTGGATTTGAAGTCAAGCAGGAGCCCCTTCCCTGATGATTTGGGTGTTCCCTACTATTTTTATTGCTCGGTCACCTGTTGGTAAGGTCTCTTCTCCTTCCCACTGCGTCCCACCTTTGACTATGTAGTGTGCTCCAATTTGGCATTTGGCATTGCCAGTTCACATTGTCATCATTATCTTCTTTACAGGCTCTACAACATTCATTATTGGGTTTTTTCTTTTGAATCCACCAGGAAAAATCAGGAAGTTGCTTGACAGCTTAACCTGGCAAATGTAGTAATTCCCAAACCTTCCAGTATTCATGGGTGTGGTGAAAATTTTGAAACTGTGACTGTAAAAGGAGAAACCAGAAAACAGGGAGAGGTGACATGAGTGCTGCTGTGGTGCTTAGGGAGCGGGGAACAACTTGTTACTTTTGAATGTTTAGAATCTGTACTGTGCATTCCTAACTTGGTGTCTTCATTTGCATAGCATCAGCTGCCACAAAACACAGGCTTGGGGAGAACAGAAACTTAAACCAGTTTTCTGTAGCCCAGGGAAGTGCTCCAGCTGTCAGGCTGTTGGGTGTTCAGCAGTGTGGATGTCTCAATCTGTCTCACAGGATTCATCCCACCCTGCAGCTGAAATGTCTTCAACCTTAACCTCTTGCGCATTGCTGTGTTAAGGGGCTACAGAGCCATGATGATGAAAAGTGTTCTATTTTGGGGGGAAAAAAAAAGAAAAAATAAAAGAGCTCTAAACAGGAAATTTCAGAGTGTTCATACAGGAATAAACAAATCCTCTTGGCTAGGAGATGCTACCACTAAAATTAAGGTTTAACTCCTCTCTCTGAATCATATACAGAACAGTAATTATTTGGAAAACAGATAGCCTCTAACCTTTCTGTTCTATAGTTGTGACTTTCTTCACTGCTGCAAAAGAATATATAAATCCTTAATTTTTTTTGTGGGATTCAGGGTAAAATTAAAAAACTAAAAAAATAATTAAGAGAAAAGGTAGACATGGATGGTAAAGCAATTTCTTTCATGGAATTGTTTTGCCTCTATGACAGATAAACCTTTATGAAGCTGAGGAAACATAGCCAGCTTGTGTGCCCTTCCCTTGGTGAGGTTTGCTGTAAATAGCCAGATAATGCATTTCCCTGTGGGTCTCTTCACCTGCCCACTGACATGGATTTGAGCATGCCAGAGGGCTGCCTCTAGCCCTTGGCATCATCATTTTGTGTAAAGGAATGCAGAGCTGATAAAACAGACATTGGGACAGATTTCCAAAGACATGGGTAGTTGCAAGATCCCCTTTCTTATTCCAACTGCGTCCAACCCTTTTCCTGGCACAGCCATGGTCATAAAATTCTTGCAGAGGCTTCATTTCCAGTCAGCATTTGGCCTGCACCACCAGTTGCAGTGAAGTTTTCAGTTTGGGGAGCTATATGCAAGCAGTGTATTGAAACAACTAATATATTTTATTAGAGCAAGAAAAATCTAATCTCGTGTAATGTACTCTGCCATCGCTTCACTGTGCTATGGCTGAAGATGAAGTTTCAGATCTGTCTTGCTCCTGACCTGGGCTTAATCTGAGCATTCACTATAAATGTGTGTAAAACTCCATATCTCATTACTAGTCTCCTGGGTTTTCTCTAAACAAATATAGTGGATTAAAATGCAAGTTCGTTAGGTTAAAGTGCTTAATTATCTTAAAACTCTTAGTGTTAGAGTCAGATGTCAGGATTTGATTAGCACTGCAGGGAGGCTCTGTAAGGAGCAAAATGGAAATAGCCATTGTCCTAGTATAGTTAAAATGCTATAAATATGCAAATAAGGACACAAATATGGTTCTGGATACATATGCAATATTTCTTAACTCTCAAATGAAATAATTAGCATAATTTATTTTGATGTATCCCTATCTGTGATCCTTAATTATATCAGTGCTACATTATTTAATATTCCATGACAAGTTGTCATAATCACATTCCTTTCAATCCAGTTTATTGCCTTTTCTACTTACTAAAGTGCCTTTTATTTGTGTGTAGAGGAAAAATTAATATCATTTATTATTGACCCTTAATGCGCCAAGATTTAGAGCCCTGGGACTCTCCCAGAAGGTGTGTTATAAGGATGAATTTTAGCTTAGAAAGAGTACTCTAAAATGATTAATGAGCCACCACCCGGGGAAGAAATGAAAATACTGTGTCTTACCGTAAGAAAACTCAATTATGTTAAAGCAGACAAGGGATCAGTATTTTCACCTTCCTTGTTTCACTGCCTTTCTTTGTTACTCAAGAAAACTTGGTGTAGAGGAAAAAGAGCAGAAGGTGAGAGAGAAAGACCTGTGACCAATGTACTGTAAAGGTTACTTTACCAAGCGTGTATGGGAGGAAATGGAGTTAGATGGTTTTCAGTGCACTCTTTGTAATTCAGTCCCTCCAGTAAGAGGAAAGAGTGGTGCAAACAACCAAAATCCACATTCAGCTTCATTATTCTCTTTGTTTTCCTGAAAAAGAGCAACCACCCAGCTACTTAATAGCAGAAAACAGGAAATGAAATTGAAAATGATCATTGAATTCATCTTGAGCTTGCATGTCCATGAAGTTCTTTTATCTGGCTATTCTTAGTTTCAAAGGGCAGCTGAGTCAGCCAGTACTTATAATTCTTCTTTCTTAGGGATCTTCTGTTTCATTTGGTCTTTTTTTTTGTGTTTTGTTTGTTGGGGTTTTTTTTCCTTATACAAGGATTTTGTTCTTAAAGCATGGTTAATTTCTCATAGACTTTGAAATATTATTATTTCTAGCCCAAGAGGAAACCTGACACATGGCACTTCACTGAAAAGTCCCTAACAAATGGAATTCCAAGTTTTTGTTAGTTACAAAGGCTTGGGCAATGGTAAATAAACATGTCTTTGTTAACGTGGCAGTGCCTGTTGCAAACTTTCGTTTGTGTCAGGCAGTGCTGCATAAGAATTTGATGTGCTTTTGAGATGAAGCATCTCATCCCTTCCGCTCGGATGCCCAGTGTTACACAATATTCATGATGGGTCTGCTCCATTGAGGCTGAGGTATTTAATCTTCAGCTTGCTGGAGGGTTTTGAGACCTCTTAACAGGCTGAGGTTCTGGCAGGGAGCAGTCTTCGAGGCTATTCCAGTCCCAAGTGTGACAGCTTTGTTGGAATATTTCACTTGCATCTCTCTCTCCCTCTCATGACACTGTAATGAGATTTTTTACGTGGCATCAAAATGGTTCTGTAAATAGCTAGGGCAAAATCCTGCCCCAGGGAAGGAAGTGGCAATGCCATGGGAGGGAATGAGTCAAACTCAAGGGTTTTTGCCAGGTGGTCCCCAGGGCAGAACTCAGAAGGCAGAGCTGAACCTGATCATACTCCCATGTACAAGTCATACATGAGTTCCTCCAGAAAGAGAGGACTCACCCACTGAACAATGGTTGTAGCAGTGGCAGACTGCTCCTTCCTTCCTTCCTTTCCTCCTTCCTTCCTTCCTTCCTTCCTGCCTTCCTGCCTGCCTTCCTGCCTTCCTGCCTGCCTTCCTGCCTTCCTGCCTTCCTTCCTCCCTCCCTGCCTGCCTCCCTGCCTCCTTTTTATTTCTTTTTCCCCTTCAATAATAATGTCTTTATAAATAGGAAAAGAAAATCTAAGTGAAGGCAGAGATTTCAAGTTAAATGCTACCATTGACACGTTTTAGTTAGTGCTTCCTAAAAGCACGTTTGAAATGTTTTGAAGGGTAACCCTGAATATGTGAAATGACATTCCATGTTGCTTTTTCTCACTTATCCTCAACATTATCTTCTAAATCTGTTAGGCTTCAGTTTCTGATTTGAAACCTTGTACCCTCAAATCGTGTCTTGCACTGATGACTGCCTGAGTTTACTATCACTGACCCTAAAGTGTGTTCATACAGACATACTCCTGTAAATGTATTAACCTCTGGGTTTCTGTGGATGTTTATCATTTTGGTCTCCTCCTCCTATGGGAGGCAAAGGGAAAACCAGAAAAGTACAAGCAGTGAGATGGTTAACTGGCTCCAAGACAGATGTTCATGTTGCTCTAATTTTGACAAAAGTACATTGGCTTCCTGTGAAGCAAAGGATTGATTTTTAAACATAGTATTTGCAGCCCAAGCGCTGTGTGGCTCAAGTCCAGCTCTCTTGAAAGACTTATTAACAGCCCCTCACATTCTCTTTGTTCTTTTGAAAATCATCAACTGCTTCAGACACCTACTGTAGCTTCCTGCGGTTCATATACTAGCATTTTTTTGATGCCTGCTTCTCTTATCTATTGAACATTTATGGTCTATTTTTAGAGGCTTTTAGAACATTTTTTAATGTTCTTCATTGACTAATTTTAAGAAGTCACCGTATTTTTTTTCTGTAAACAAGAATTTACTTAGAATTTCTTAGGTCATGCTTTCCTATTATACAACAAATAGATTTTGCCTTCTGCAAAACATAATTGTAAGAATTCCAGATCAGTTTTTCTTTTTTTTTTTTTTAAAGTGGTTATGAATACCACGATTAGTGGTTTTTTTTGGGTTTATTTTATTTTATTTATTATTATTTGTAGAATTCTCAGACATTTTAGTGTTAACACCTACTCTCTTCCTCTGCTGCATGCCATGGTTTTATGACATATAACACAGGAAACACATCAGGAACATCTTGTTATGGGAACAGCAGGCCTTTACAAAGTGGGACTTGGACTGACCTTCCAGTCTAGGGAATGGCTGACACTTTCACTGGTCACAGTGCAAGTTGTGTTGAGTGGCTCAGACAGTGGGGTCAGGCACGCTAGGAAGGTATTCCAGAGGTAATATTTAAACCAGCTTTGTTTTTAACAAACTGGCGAATGGCATAACAATATCTGTCTCTATTTGTATGCAAATTTGGATAAATTTGTGTGCATACAGATGTACGTAAAAGGACCCAGAAATCTATTTTCACTACGAACCCCACTGTATGTTTGTCCTCAAACACTCACAGGTAGTGAGCAAACTTTATCACAGTGATGAAATTACAGACATGCAGGAATAAATCTAATCCTTACAACCAGAAATTTCCTTATACTTGCGGGTTTTATTATAATTCTGTTATTTATGTATTTATAAATTTTTGTATTTATATTTAAAAGAAACTCCCCTCTTCCCCTAGTCTTTTTGCATGCTGAATGTGTGCATTCATCATCAGCTGCAACAGTGTAAACACAGAGTAAGCCTTAGCTTCCTACTTCCATTTCCAAAATACACATATTATCCAAGTAAATGTTTAATATAACATTGCCCAGAGCTAAATCTGTAATTGAGTAAATACGTATTTAGAGGAGTGTTTGGTCTCAGATAAAAATTGAGGCAAAACCTAACAACAAAACATTCAGCTTTCTGTCACTAATTTCCCTACTGTCTTGTTTTGCAGAAAACATATTGTAAAATTGAACTTATGTTTCAGTTGTATTCACTTGTTATTCACTGGCATGTTCAGAGTTCCTTGTGTTACCACTTGTAACATATTTTAAGCAAATTGCCTGTAGTTTACAGATGCTGAGAATCAGTCTTGATGAAGGGATCACCTGTAGGAAAAAGAAGGGAACATCATGTTTTCATAGTCTTTCAAATCCAGTGTTATTAGTCAATGTCTTATTAAAATGTCCTCCAAAATATAACTGTTATTACCCTGAAGAAAGAAGTAATGCCAAAATTTCAGAGCAACTTACTGTGGTTTTCTAAATAGTTTTCCTAGGATATGTGCAACAGTACAGTATTTTACTTCATTCAGTTTTTTATTTCCTTCTCTTTTCCTTCCATATATAGAATTGTAGAAGATGAAGAAAAAGTGTCTGTGATGCTCTAGACCATGATGGGCCATCCTTAGAACTGCTACCCTTTTTCCAAGGCTCCAGTGATAGTTTCAGAAAAAAAGGTAATTCTCAGAGTGATTTCTTCTCTCTCTCTCTTTCTTCTCATTTTTGTTTCAGAAAGTAACTTTTCTTCCTCATAACCAGTGAAATTGATCCCATTTTATCACAATTTAGATGTTCTAATTCCCTGCAGCGGACTCAATCTGCAATGTGTTATGTTTGACATACTTGAGTCAGAGCTTAAATTCCAACTTTTGTCCCTGTTTAAGGCGGCAGAAAAATCTGCTGGCCTAAATTGACTGAACCTTACTGCCTAGATAAAAATGTCACTCCTGTAAAGCTGAGTAACATCAATGTGCAAAATACCACCATGATGGGCTGCAAGAGAACAAAATGTTCCTAGAATGACTAGCTTTCTTATCAGGTTTATTGTTTTTTTCTCTTACTGAATTTCATAATGCTGTATGTGATTCAGATCATTTATTCTGACTGCTGTGTGAATGGTCTTCCAAAGCAGATTTTACGATATTTGATTTTATTATTTTACAGTAAATGCATAAAAGCCTGACAATAAACAGTAGGAAAGGCATAGATAAATGCCAAAGATGTTTTACAAATCAGAACCATTATGCTTACACTTAAGGCCAGTTATGACTTAGACTGTAAGCAATTTTTTGTGGTGACTAATCATTAGGAGAAACAGGTATCCATGATTTTCATACCACTGCTGTTATCCATCCTTCTCTCAGGAAAAATTACAAAATAAATGTAATTCTTCTTTAAGGTATGATGAGGTGTATGGCATCCTTTTTCTTACCAGATAATGAGGCTCTCCGAAGATAATAATGTGGGGGAATACTAGAAATACAGATAAAGCCCATTTAAATATATGTTTACAGTAAAGTATAAAGAAGACAAAAGAGAGATGATTCACATAGCAAAGCACCTGAGCTTCAGCTAGGAAAATTCTTCTGCTGTTCATGCAGTGGCTACAGCTCTGCCAAAAAGGATCACCTGCAGAAAATCACACTTTGTAAGTTCTCAAAGAAGCAGAACATTTTTTGCCCTGCAGCTTTTTCCTTTCATGAGTAAGAGAACGTTTCATGAAGCATACATCATTTTTGTGTGTGAATACTTGCTAAAGGTAAAAACATCCCCGAACACTTACATCCCTAGGCGCTGAGAGAGTCAGAAATCTATTGGCTGAGTGCTGAAACACCTACTTGGCCTTAAGGGTATCTGAGGTTGAGGATTAAGCAACTAAGAAGTTTAGCCCGGACAAATCCATGATGGGTCAGTCTATCTGCAGGTCTTGGGCACCACAGTCAGGTGGCACCTTGAGTAACATCTGCTGCTCGCAGCTGGAAACAGGATTCTAGAGAGAATAACTCCTTGGCCAGGGTCACTGTTCATGATCTAAGGTGTTTTTTTACTCATATGGCCTAGCCCTGCCACCCCCATAAGCTGAGAAATTAAAAATAAATTTAAAAAGTTTAAAAATACTCGTGTAGTGTGCCCTCACTCATGGGCTTCTGAGCCGAGACTGAACCCAGCCTTCTTCCTGTGATGTCCACAGCTATAACCGTGTATCACATTTCCCTGTAAAATGAGCCCACTGTTAAGAAAATGTGCTGGTTGTGATTATAAACACACAGGTTTTACACCTATAAACTAGTGTTTATCAGATTTCATAATGCTTAGAGTATTTCCTCAGGAAATGCAAAGTTTTATCTGTTCAGAGTTCTGCTGCCCCATTTCTCATTTCAAAATTGTTCCAGCAACAGGGGACAAGTGAGGCTGGAGGAATGGGGACATTTCCTGTTCCCTTCCCTCCAGGGCCAGGAAGAGATCTGTCAACTCAAACAGAATTTCCAGCCAGTGCTCAGCATATTTGGGAGGAAGGATTTTTTGGAAGCCAGGGGCTACAAAACACCTGCTTGCACTGATTAATGAGATGTCCTTGCTGCCACCCCCACCGTGTGAAACATCTTTTTGTCTTACAGGATCTCAATCACAAGTGTTGAATGTTGATTTCTTGGGAGAAATTATCATTTCTCCCAATAGATATTTTCTCGTGAATGTTTATAGTGGATTCTGAACAGCTATGTAAGCTTTAGTTTTTAATTAACTAGTGTGATACAAATATGAATCTATAGGCAGTTAATGGTATAGCCCTTTTTGACTTTCAAGATATAAATAAATATTACAAAATCATACCAGCATGCCAAACAGAAATCTTCCTTAGCTGATATCACTGTGAAGAAATCTGAAAGTTTCTGAATGAAAATTGAAGCTTCAAGTATTCCAAGTATTTATATATATACATATATAGCTACAGATCTATATGTGTATGTATATAAAGAGGAAAATACGGATTGTTTTGCTTATAGCATTTGATATTACATCACATGAATTTCGGGTGCAATGCATTCAGCTCAGAATTCTGAAGTGTCTTCTTCCAGGAGAAATGTTTGAACAACAGTTCTTCAATGTAATGCTTTACAGACTTCTTGTGGGTGGCACCATCTTTCCTTATGTGAAAACAGAAAGCTGGCAAGATGAACAGCTGTTGCAAAAATTACTCCAGAGTAGCAGACAATGAAATATATGCTAATGTCCCATCAAATTTGTTCATTCTGTATAAAGCAGGAAGATGTGGAGTGGCATCAGAGTACAGAAATTAATAAGAACTAAGAAAATAAGACAAACATAATATTTAGCTAACTTTTAGAAAAGTATTTTTAATCTCTTGAGAGCAGAATACATTGGAAGTCACATATAATCATGGGAATTAGCATGATAGGAAACGTGTAGAATGAACAATGCGTAGAATTAGCACACGGACCTTTTCCAAGCTCAGGGAAGATTCACCAACAGCAAAGTACTGGGTGATCGAAAAAAACCCTGTACTTAATGAGATTAATGCTGCTTTCTACAAGTTCAGAAGACAATAAGCAGAGAGGAAGAAAACATCACAGGATTCAGGGGCTTGTCCCCAAAAGCTTTTGGAGTGACTGGTATTGTTCTGTCCAGCATTTCGAGACCCTCATCAGAGATGCCTATCTCTGGATGGAAGCCTTTGGCATCAAAGGCTTGTTTTCCTGATAGTATTAACATTGTGGAAGTTGTACTGAGTGAGCTATTTCCAGCATAAATAGAGCTTTTTTGCTCTTTTATATTGGAGACAGAAGAGATATCACTTGCAGCACCGTGTGTAATTCTTGTTGCCTGTGTTCAGGAAGATTAAGTGGAAGCGTATCAGAATGATTGAGGAAGTGGGAGCCTTGCTTATAGGGGCAAAGAAAGGACCTAGCAAAACAAAAACAAGGTTTAAAGGTATAAAAGAGAAGCATGGAACGGGGAAATTTCTCTCAGCTAACAGATAACACTTGTCAAAAGGCAAATAGGGATAACCTCAGCACATACGAATTTATGAGGAAAATTAAAAGCAGCTTCCAAATTCTCAGAGCAGTGAGACTGGAAAAAAAATAGATGCTTGGAATTTTAACTGCTTGCAACATTAGATCTACTGCAGGACTGCAGAAGCAAATGCTTTGTGTACTCACCTGAAACAGGAGAAGGTCCCTTTCAGCCTTTTCCCCATCTTCTTGAGCGTTTGAGCTTGCATCAGAGCATTTAAGTTAAATATTTTGGAAATCGAATACTAAGTAATTGCTAAATACTGCCAGCAAAAGTGTCTGTGTTTGCCTTACCAAAAGCTGAAATGCACACGTTTATATTTAAGTTTGTAGACTTTAATGACTTTGATGTAAATAGCTCAATACACTAAACATAGTTTATGTGAGAACAATAAATGTATTTTCTTGGCATGGATCACAAGCATGTTCTGTGAGTAGATTTTGAAATGTTCAGTGGGTGTTTAAAAGTTTAAAGGCTATTTTAAATAGAATTATCATCCTCCAAAATAACCTGTTCAAGTGTAAATTTGGAGTAAATCTTATTCTTATACCTTGTTAGTACTAAAACTTCAGATTACTAAGGGATCTTTAGATATTCATGTAATTTCCTTCTGCTGGCAAGTTAATTGAATAACGAGGCTACTAACATAACTGCTGAGTGTTCCAGAGCTGTTAATTCTGCCCACTATATTTGTGGTTTCCTTGGGATGCTGTTGATTACAATGGTTACAGATTAATTTATGCATTGCAGTGAATTCTATTCACAGGGAATTGCAATGGCAACTATATTACTGATGCACTGTCTTTCTCAAAGGCTTTTAATTCTACCTTTAATAATGCAACCACATTTTTTAAATGAACACACGTATTTTCAATTATAAACATTAAAGTGATAGGTATGGGAGAAAAGGAATATTACTATTGCATATTTGGTTATACAAGCAGAGGGTCAAACCTTCATTATCACTATATTCTCTTTGGGAATTTGACAGTGGCTACGTTACCAGTAAGATAATTAACATTACAAAAAGATTTATGTATTTATAGGCTGATTTTTCTTCTGACAATTTATTTTCCTACCAATGGAAAATGACTTGTCACTTAGGCCTAATGTTTTAAAACATTTTTATTATGCATAGTTTTGGTTTTACAATGAGACTAGAGCAAGATAAAAATGGAACAATAGTCAATTTATGCTTTTGAGTATCAAGTCTGGACTGCAAATGAATTCAGTTTTCTGAAAACTGAATAAAAATTGTAAAAAGTCATTCCTGAAACTCTGTGTTTGGGAGTCTTATAAGTGTAGTGAAAAGAGAACAGAAAATTAATTTCTCCCTACAGCAATCTTAATTCTCCAGTCTTATGGACTTCTCCAGGTGTTGTTTTTCTTGCACAGCTTTATGCCTTTGTTTGCTGTGCCTTTTTAGCCAGCATTTACATGGGCTTTGTTGTTTAAATGCTCAAGTTAACAAACACCTGACAGCTGCAGAGCAGGTATTGCAAGCCACTCCAGTGCCCAGAAACACTTTGTGTCGTGCACATCCATCAAAGTGGCACCTGAAGAACCCTGGGAAGGATTCTCTGTCTTAATGAAACTTTGACAACAGAGGAAGTGCCTTCAGAGATTTGTCCCTGAGTGGAACATGGGAAAAGTTAACAGACTGTTTCCCTTCCTAATTTATCATTTGTCAGGCCTTCAGGTCCAGGCTACTTTAATCCAGACCTTTTCTTGGTCCGATATTCTGGACTTAATTTTCACACTTGTGTCAAAACAAGAGTAAATAATTATAAGGGAGCAGAAATATCTTTTTGTAGAAATAATAGAAGAGAGTGGGGTTTTTTTTTTTTTTTTTTTTTTTTTTTTTTTTTTTTTAGTTTCATACATCTTTAATTTTTTTAGGCAAATAACCTGGACGAAGTAAAATCAAATAAACTGATTACTGATTTTGGGGTTTTGTTACTGTTCTTAAAGTGTTTGTAAATTTACGCTATCTACAATTTCTGATTATTTCAATTCTTTAAAAAGCTCTTCTTATGGCACTATTTCATCACGGAACACATTAGAAAGATGCAACAATTCTGAACAAGACTGATAAATTCTTTAGTCTGGCTAAAGAACTCAGAGTTCTGTCAAGCTGAAATGTAAAATAACTATAAACTTTTTTTTTTCCCCCTGAAAAATAGAGGCAATTTCATTATCCAAAGTGTAAGAATAAATGCCATTGTCTAAGATAAAAATTATAAAGATGTTAAATTTTAATATCAACAAAACCCCCTAAACTAGCATATTTGTTTATGTATGTAAAAATTGCCTGTGCTCTTTTATCCCCACCAAGAGTTGTCCATGTAAGGTTTAGACTTGAGCTTAAGAAAAGGGGAAACAAACATCCCCAGAGAGCCCATGTCATTTATTTGGACATGGAAATAAGGAAATAGAATTTCAAAAATGTTATTCCTTAATCTCAGGCCTAGATTTTTCTTGTGGTTTGTTGGGTTTTTTTTCCCCTAATGATAAAACAGCCAGGAGTGAACAATAAAACTGAGAAACATGGGTAAATATTAAAAAAAAAAAAAGGATGATAATTTTCCAGAAATAAAGAGTAGAGTTAAATTTTGCAAGCTCTCCTTACTGTGTTATTATTAGCGAACTTTGGAAAAAGAAAAAGCTACTGTGAGACAAAATATTGCTTTGTTATTAATATTTAAAAAGTAATATATATATCTAGGCTTTATGTCTTCAACTTATGGGATATGTAGATTCTTCAGTGTCAGCTGGTGCTCCAATTTCTCTTAAATTTTGGCATTTCCTGCCCTGTTTTTCTTCCCACTACCTCTTTTTCCATCATTCTCTCCTAGGGATTTTCTCCTTGTTATTCTTATCTTTGCTTTTCCACTTTCTGGTCACTTTCCTGCACTGCTGCTCATTTTTCTTTCCCATCTGAGTTTGTTTTCTCTATATTTTCTGTTGTTAAGTTCCTCATCCTCCACTCTCCCTTCAATTCTTGTGTTCCCTTTCACTTCAGTCACAATTTCTTCAGTTCTTCCTTCTTTAAATGGATCTCTTTTTTTCCTTCTTCTACCCTTGCAATTTGCTTAGTTTGCATACACTATTTTTTCCCCACTTCATCCCTGGGTATCCTCTGTGGAGAGTCTGAGTGAAGGTTTTCTTTAGTTTCCTGTTTGCACTCTGCCTTGGAGTCAGTCACTAAACACTGCAGATATCACGAACAGCAATTTTAGAGGCAATGCCATCATCATTTTAGGAAGTGATCCCAGCGTGCTGGTTTCCAATGCATGGATAGTGTGGCTCTCTCCGAGATACACAATGATTATGTGTCTTTTTCTGTGGTGCTGTCCCATTTTCTGTGGTAACCCTGCATATCTACCATTTGTGATGGAGAGTTTGGCAAGTGGCTCCTTTTAGCAGATCAAAGTACTCATAATATTTAGAATGTTTTGAAAAAACTTAAGAATAGTAATTCCCCCATGTAGTCCATAAACTACATGGAATCAAACCAGCATTTTTATCACTTTTTTTTTTAACAATATGTTAGAATATGGTCAAAGAACAGAATAAAGAAATTTTGCATTCTCTCTTTCTCTTTTAAATAATAATATTTTTTTCCTCAGAGAAGTCCTTAGATGACACCATTTCTGTGCTTAGCAGTGAAATATTTTCTAATGTGTATCTAACTTGTACTGCAAGACTTCCCCCTGGAAGGGGGACTGTGATGCTATTATGGAATCATAGAATCACAGAATCATTAAGGTTGGAAAAGACCTCTAAGATTGAGTCCAACCATCAACCTGCTCACAAGTAATGCCAGGACTACAGTCAGAGTCTGTGTTCCTGACTCTAAGACAGGGTTTTAAACCTGCAGGTTTGTGTAACAAACTTTCACTGGGGGAGATCTGATGATTATTATAATTCTACTGGTAAAGTGTGTTCCACACAGCTATACAAGCTGTTTCACTCAGAAGGAGCAATATCATTAGGTTAACAAAGTTTATTTTAGCTGTTACATTCTATAAGTGATATTTTTTCTTAAAAACATTGCAAAAGTACTCATGATAGAGAGGAGCTTCAAGTTGGCTGTAAGACCTGGATAACCCTTTCGGGATTTAGGAAGAGGGTATGTGTATGACTCTGGAGAGGCTTACACAGGGAGAGAAGTCCTGGCTTCTCTGTCCCCTTTGCTCTGTTTTCATGATAAGCTGTGTAGTCTCAGAAGACACTCCAATGCTAAATGCAAAGGGCAGCCCAGGGGACCAGTGTCTCCCAGGTCACACAGGAGCAGAATTCCTGTCTTCAGCCCAGTTAGCCTTCCCTGTTTCTTCTTTAAATAGAGCTTTGGTGGGAAAGGAGGAAACTCCTTATTCTACCCTTTATATTCAGGATGAGGTTCTGCCTGTGGCAGCTAGTGAGTTACTGCAGTCTGAGAAGTGTAACATGTCTGGCTTTTTGATATCCTGGTATAAAAACCCCCAAACATGACAATAGAGCAAACCAAACCAAACCAATCAAACAAGCCAGCAACACCCCCCTCCAAAAAAAAACTCCCAAACAAAACCAGAAAACATAAACCCACGTGTTTCATAAATTTCTGCTTCTGTTGTCTGGATTGATAGGTTTGGTTATTGTGGCACATTTCTATCATTGGTACCAGAGATCCTTGCTTAGCATTTTGCTTGTGTGAGTAGCTCTGATTCACTCCGAGGTGGCTTCCTGAGAAGACTGAGCTTCAGAGGAGCTGCCCCATTTCTGGATGTGGGTTGGCAGCAGCAGCCACCACAGTGCTCAGGCTGAGGTGGTGCAGGGGATGTCACCCTGCACTGGCAGTGCCCTCGCAGTTTCATGTAGTTTCCATGCTTGCTAAACACTTGAGGTCTGAGTTATTAACTTGATGCCTGCAGTGCACATCACATGTTTTTTGGTTGCTAATGCTGTTTGACAGCTGATTTTGGAACTCTCTTAGATCAGACAGCTCACCGACTTGCATGAATAAATGTTAAAATCACAAAAAAAAACAAAACAAAACCAAAACAAAGTCAGCACTTAATTTTTTCTACCAAAACCAAGAAGTGTTGAAAATCAAGCATGTTTTCATTTTTCAATATGCTAAAAGAGATATCATGAAGTTATAATGATTTTATTTTTTTCTTTCATATTCATCATCGTTAAGATAATTAGAAATGTTTAAATGGATGGTGTGGGTTAAATAAGGCTTTCTCAAATACTTTACCCCTCTAAATCTGAATCATAAACTTGACTCTTTCTCTGGGTTAGGAAAGAACTTAAGAAAAATTTTCTGAAATGTAGCTTCAAAGGTTACTAATTTTAGCTTTTCAGCTCATATCCTTCAAGATGTTAGGACCTGATGGAGCTGCTCAGTACCAGGGGGTACAATGCCTGCAGGTTCTTGCCATAAATTGCTTTCATCAAATTCAGATGGAACATTTTTCTCTGGCCTTCTCCCTTGCTGGGACTGGGTGCCTGTTGCTTCCCTACAGAAAACTTATCAGGTAGTTCAGGAAGGCAGTGGGGGGAAAAAAAATCCCGTATTTAAAAGGTAATCATTAGAAAAAGGAGAGGCACAATTTGCAGTGTTCTTTATCTTGAATATTTATTTGTGTCCCAAAAAAAGGAGGGGAGGAACTACAGCAGAATATTTTGCAACTGAACTAAACAGAAAAGTGATGAAATAGAACCAATGTTATCTTTTACACTTCATTTTACCAGTTATTGCTACTATTTATGACTTATCATTCTGGAAAGCAGAAGAGCTTCTAAAATTAAGACATTTCTAGGAAAAATGGGTTCTGATATCAATATTTTGAGAGTAGAATTTCCATATAAGGTAGTAATCAGAGTCCCTCCATACTATCTTTTTATTTACTCTCTCTCCCTCCTCTCCTATTTTTTTTTACTTTTTTGAAAAGTTCAATGTTATTTGAGCTATATTCTCTGTGTAGATGCTGATAATCTGACACCTGCGTTTCTTTTTTTCAATTTCCTCCCCTTTTATTACTTTTTAAACTACTTGTGTCCTGTTTTAGAATTTTTTCTCTCTTATGCTTTCATTATAACTTTATTTTCCCTCTGCCCGCTATAATCATCCTATATTGAAGTTCAGGGCAATATTCCTGATATGACAGAAAAGTGCTGTGGGGTTTTTTTGGTGTTTTTTTTTTTTTTTTTTTCACTTTGCATGATGGTGGATAAAATCAAGAATGACATGGACCTTACCATAAGGTTATATAAAACTGGGTGTCCAGTGTTTGAGCAGCTGTGCTGTCTCCTACCAGATGTCCTACTCACAGTGCAGTTCTAAAATTAAGAGGCTCCTCTAAGCCAAAGCTAAATGAAGAAATGTCTTTCACAGGTGCTCAGTCTAACCTACAGGTAATAGATATTGAATTGTGTCAGGCTCCAGTCTCTTAAGAAACATGGGTGAAAAGTCAAACAATTCAGTCGAGTGTACCAGAATACTCATGAGAGTCTATTCAATATCCACAGAGATATCAAATAAAGCAACAGTAATGAAAATGGGGCTATGTATGGAACCTCTGATGACAGAACTAATGAATAACTGAGATTTACTGGCTTCTCTTGCTTTGCATCCAGGTTAGTGTAGAGGAACAGTATTGATTTTTGAAAAAGGTTTACCAGTACAATCAATGTATTTGTGGCTATGGCCAAGTTCCCTGTGTGTTAGTTGTACTGGCACTGTGCAGATGGCAGAGTAATTGTGTCGTGCACTGAAGCATATTTCAGCTGAAAGAGCAGTGCACTCAGGTGACTGGAATACAACTGCAGATCCCCTCCAGGTGAAGAAATAGTTACCTTCATCAGATTCTGCTGTGGCCCTTCACCAGCCCTGTGCTGTCTGCACGGCAGGCCATCCTGCCTCTCATGTGTCTTGGGTTTAATACCAATGAGGACAAAGTAAATTTGGCTTAGAGTCAGTAGTAAGTGTGATAAGTGGATTTCTACCAACATGAAAGCACTGATTGAAACAGGAAATGATGATTCTACACACATTTACTCTTCAAAGGTAAGGAATTAATCTTGACCTCTGTTATGACTCTAATCAAAGCAAACCTATGCCACAAAACCTATACTTGAACAATTGTGGATGTCTTATCTATCAGACCTGCTGGGAAGGCTTCCATAAATCTTTTGCTGCTTGCCCATTAATGTGATAAATTGGCATTATTCGAAGTGCCATTTCTACCTTGCATAAGTGTTTTGATATATTCCAAAATTTCAGGCCTAACTTCTTGCTGGGATAAAATCAGTGAAGTCACCGGTGCTTCTATATCTGGTGTTTTGTCTAGGAGGTTTTATGGTATAACAACAAATAGAACATTCAAGTGAGAAAGGTGAGGACTCCTCAGCTTGAAGCTAGATGGTCACAGCCATGTTCTTAATACAGTTTTTTATATAAGCATAATACCACGTATGCAAAGGTTTCAGCACATTGATGGCTTAATGTGAATATGGTTTTGGTCCTCTAGAAATCAAGAGACACTTTGTCATGAAATCTGAGATGGATAGGATTTCATAAAGTGTGAGAAAAAGTCACTCTCTAAGTGCCAATTTTTAACATGAGCCTCAGAAAATAAGCATGCTGCTCATTATTTTCCTGTTTTCTGCCACAGACTGAATTACATTGTGTTTTACCTCCAAGTATCAATTATAACTTTCTTCACAAAGTCAAACACTAAGACAATCCCCTGCGGAAGTCAAATTTGCAGAACAAATTTGTTCTGCTCTTATTGTCTTCCCAGATTTCCCACAGTTCTCCTGGTACATAAACCTGATCGTACTGGGGAGATGTTTCTGTGTGCAATAGCAAATGTTTCTGTGCAGTATTCTGTGTCAAGGAACGCAAAGAAATGATTAATCAATGAATTATATAGTAAATAAATTCTGTGGTGATATTCTGGCTCTTATGCCATGGGCATTGTTGCACACAAAGAGCAGGATTCTTCTTCCAGGAGGGATATGGAATTGTACAGGCTCATCTCAATTCAGCCCCAGGCACCTATGCTCCCCACTGGCAGCTGAGTATTTAATTTCTTGGAGCATTTCTATTATTAATTTGTCTAACAGAAACAATCATCATAAAATTATTAGGTCTGCTCTAATAATTGCATTATTAATATCTTTAAAATCAATCAGATCAACTCTGAACTGTGCTAGGTGAGATTTTTTTCTCTGCCAGTAGACAGAAGAAATTAAATATGCTTCTTTCGGGGCATGCATGTGCTGACTATCTCTACTTGGATGTACATGTATAGAAATAGAATGAATGAACAGAAAACATCAGAGCTGGCTATGAGCTTTGTATGAACATGCTGCAGGAGAGGCATATTCTGTTACATGTGGGTAAAAAACTTGTTGCTGAAATCAGCTATAAAATGAGAAGGTTTTTTTTTTTTCTTTAATGATAAGAAAACATGGATTAAAATCTCTAGGGATATACAGCAGAATCTACAATGGCAGCCCCCCTCCCCCAAAGCCAGATAAGAAAGCCTATTAGGCAGATGGTATCACACATGAAAAAAGTGATCAAGCTGTGAGCAAGAAAGCCAGATCTACTTAGTGTGATAATTAGAAAAGAAAGAGCCCCAAAGGAAGTGCAGAACAGTAAAATATAATATCACAGCTGGAAAACGTGCTGGAGGTTTTATTTTGGATGCAGGAATAGGTCAGGTCAAGAAAAAAAAAAAAAGGGGAGTACTATGAAATTAGGGGGAAGAATTTGGAGAGAATGTGCCTACCATATTTTGAGACTGTGGTTCACTATGTCACTGAAAATAGGAATCATCTGATTCCTGTCTGGTGCCAGTAGCTGTTCAGGAATTTGAAGTCTAACACACTCTTTTTCTTTCTTTTTTTTTTTTTAATTATTTTTTTATTTATTTTGTTCTCTGTCCAACAAGTCATATTCTGTATTTGCTTGTCCCTTGCATATGTGTATACAAGGAAAAGAAATCAATTTAAAGCAACAAGCTTTAACTCAATAATTATACTATAAAGTGGTTTTGTAGATAAAAATGCAACGTTTTAGTACTCAAAAGATAACCACTAAAGTAGATCTATGCTGTTATATCATAACATAACTATTGCAGAATATAAAATATTTTTTAAAAAATAAAAATCTTTCCAACTTTATAAGTTGTTTGAAAATAAATAGGAAAAGATATGAAGCAAATGAATTTTTTTTCCCCCTCCCTCTTCTCAGTGCCCCAGACTGTCTTTTCAATTACTGTAGAAAAGGAATTTTCACCACTTGCTCTGATGAAAAATTTTCTTTTTCCTGTCTCTGCTGCAGAGGATTTTAAAATTTCTAAGTATTCAAGAAGCCCCTTCAGTATTTAAGAGGCATCAAAAGGCAGGACTAGACTGCAGTGCTCAAGACAACTTCACCAGAACCCTGTACACAGGGTTCAGCTCTTCCAGAACCCAACGCATAGAGACTCATGCAGATCCTTTATGTCTTGGAACCTCTCTGTACATTAAAATAACAAGCACCCTGCCTTCTCCATGTTTTGCCATTAAGTTATGGTTTTAGTATAATTAAGAATATTAAGTCTCTAGATCTCTTAATTTAAAAAAGAATTAGTTCATTGGATTGACCTTTAGCTTCACTAAATTGCTGTTCAAACTACTCCAAGTTGCACTTTCAGACAATCCTAACTTTGGCTTTTAAAACAATTAAGTAACCCTGCTGACTCAACTTCACAACATACTGATTGTGAAACCCATGTGGCTCAAGAGTGAACATTCATGGGCATTAAGAAAATCCATATTTAAACTCCCATTCAGCACTAAGCAAACCCAATTGTGAAGTTTCCATTGGGTTTGAGAAGGAAGAACCAGATTTTAGATGATTTTATTTTTTTTGTGAGGCTGCATTTAGGATGGAGACAATTTTGAGCCCGTTCACATCAGTTCTGGTCTATATTTTCGTGGGTAGGGAGCAGCATCACAAGGTTAGAACAAACTTCTCAGAGTGGACAATGATGATTCTTCCCCATTGGGAACTCCTTTCAGTCAGGGCAAACCTTTTTTCTCTACTAGGGGAGACTTGTTTGTTCATAAAAGAGATAGTTATACGTCAGGCTGTTTGTGTGGTTCAAACCTATTTACTAATTTTATGGAAAGAGATGGTAGAAGGAGGTATAATTAATGACAGCTAATTATGTACTGTACAAAAGGGCAATTGTTATCAGTTGTAAATTCTTCCCTTTGGTTCAATTTAATTTCCTGTTCCTTCTGTGGATATTAACAGAAAAGGTCTCTGTTAGAGACTATCTTGGCACCATCTACTTGTATGAGTACTTCTGATAACATTGCTAATTTAACCCTTCTTACACCAAAGTACTTTATTGTAGTTATTTTATTTTCCAGGCATTTTTTGGTATATTCTTTTCTTTCCCTCATCTTTGAATGTCCTGTGTTTCTGCTTAATCTAATTATTGCCACCTTGTATGGGGGGAGAAAAATGAAAAAAAAGGATATTAAAGATAAGGTCTAGTGGAATGCTGCTGCTTATTTTTCTCTTTATTTTTGTTTTGATGGGTTGTTTACAAAGGAGGGAGATTTGGGGGAATTTTTAATACAGTTATTCCTTTTGTGGGTTTTGTTTTACTTTGGTTATTTAAAAAAAAAATTCTACTTGATAGAGGCGGAATGTTTTGCAGATTCATATTCCAGGCTGAAGAGAAGAGCCTCGAAGGAACTTCCCAAGCATTTCACAGGAAATCTGTTGAAAAATCTTTGAATTTGCACCCACATATCATATAAAAATCTTTACTGTTTTTCACAAAGACATATTGACTCTAATGTCAATATTAAAATTGGACAGGTACTAGTTATTCATACTTGTGAATCTCTCTCAGTCCTAGAGGGGTGGGAAAGAATGGGGTAAATGTCCCCAGTCACTTGGACAATTGAGATTGCAGGGCCAGGAGCTGGACTTTGGTGATCCTGTCGAGTCCATTCCAGCTCAGAATATTCCATGATCCTATGAGTCTTCTCAGGCTGAATGGAAGCAAAGATTTAAATCCATGGTTTTCCAAGCCCAGGGAATAAAGCATGGCACTTTGAGACAAGCCTTTAAGTCCTCTTTGCAATGATTACTTGAAAGCTTATTTGACCAGACTGAAACAGTTGCTTGGTCATCTAGTGATTAGTGAAATTACATGGCAATATAAAGTAAATAGAGAGATTGGCTCTCTTTCACCTCCTTGATTCCTCACTATTTATTTCCTCTCACAGCCATGAAAGAGCTAGACCCCAGTGGAGCTGCTGGTTGTTGCTGTTTCTTCTACTTTCTTCAGAGCAGGTGAACCTTCTGCAGTGACCTAGCTGTTGAGGAAGACTTTATGAACAAATATACCTAGTGCTCACAGAAGGGAATGGTTTAAAATACAGCCATCCAAGCAATGGTGAAGTATCAAAGGCCATTAGACTGTACTAAAGTTGCATTAAATGATAACACAATCTTCAGATTATTTTTTTATTAATAATCTTTCAGTTATCAGAGACTACACAAGCAATTTTTGTATTTGAAAAAAATCACATGAGTAATACTAGAAATAACTTCTTCAAGATTACATAACATAACCATTTAAACAGTATTCTTGAGACATTTGCAGTTTCTGCTTTTGCTGACACATAGACAAATAGAAAAACCCATTCTTGGATTATTCTTTTTTCACCCTACAGAAATCTGGAAAAATTCTACTTCTGGCATTTAACATCTGTTTCTGTCTTCCTTCCCCTCCCCCCCCCCCCCAACTTTATGTAGTAGAGGTAAAAAATTGGCATAAAAATAAACATTTCTTTATATTGAAACAGATGCAGTTTTGCTTCATGCTCATTAAGGGTGGCCAGACACACCCACTTCTGCTGAAGTTGAACAGGACTTTAGGAATGGTTTCTCTGAAGGCTGTGACATCAGTAATCTGGAACACAGAGTGTTTTGCAACACAGAGGAATTATTTCTCACGTGATGATTTTGATAATTATAGATGGAAATAGAATTTTAGCAATAAGTTAGTAGTAACAGCAAACAGGAAAAGAAACCTTTATATCTCGTTCTTTACTAGTGAAGCAGGGAAATCATTCACATCTGAAGGTCACTGCCTTTGTTGCTGCCTTTGATAATATGGCATATTTTTAATCTAATACAAAAATAAACAACTTAATTCTCATTAATTTCAGCCTGACTTCGGTTAGAATTTTTTAATGTTGTTCAAATAGAGTTTAAAATCCCACGGAAAATGCAAGGAAAATTACCCATTTATATGCTTATTCACATGATTCCTGACAGGCACTGAACAGGGAAGGAGAACAGAGCTGGGATTTACTCATTGTCCCTGGGGAGAGGTGGTGATGCCTGACCAGAGAAACAACATGAAATAGGTTTGTCTGCACCTGTTGGTCAATTGTGCTGTAAGCGTAAAAGATTTTTATGTTACAATTAAACTCCCTTCCTGTAACCCACAATACGTAAAATATTTCTCTTTAATACTCCTCTGCTGGGAAAAGTTTATGTATCTCGTTCATATAAGAGTGATGATGTTACTCCAAGCTATAGTCAGTAAGGCTGTATCACTCAGCTTTAGCCAAAATGCAGTTTATATGCTTCTATTGGAATGAACACAGGCCTGATATTTATCACCTTGCCAGTGTCTTCTAGAGTAGTGACAGCTTTCTACTTTGTCATATTTTTCACTCTCTCTGTTATCCATAGTTCACCTATCTGACTGATCATTTATTCTGGAAGCTCTGGTTTCCTTAATTTATGATGCTTTTATATTGTTTTATTTACTTTTATTCACTATATATTATTTTTTACTAAGAGTCCTGTTTGCTAAAGGCTTTCAAAGTGGTCTTGCAAAGTTGAGATATCAGAAATCACCCACTGGTGCAGTTCCCAGCCTCGTGCTCGCTGATGACAGACACCCATACACACCCTTGCTTCAGTTTGCTCCTTTCCTTCTCATTTCTCGTAATGCATGATGTGTGAAACCCTGTGATAAAGGCTCATCAAAGTCAGCAGAACTCTTCATTTGTCTGAGTTACATTGCTTTTGTCATCCATTAGTCTTGAAGAGGCCCATCTTTCAAAGCCTGCCACAAAGTGCTCTGTGAATGTCCCAGTTGTGTTGCTGGATGGGTGGCTCCTTTGAATATCCAAGCTAATGTGTTCTGTGTATTTCTAGGTAGAGTCGCTACCTCGGCTGCTCTAAAGGGATTATAACTTGATGTTTTTTCCATGATATACTGGCCCTTTTCCTGTTACCTACACTATTTCAGTAAGCAGTCCCTCTGAGCCGTTATGTCTCAATATAAAAACTTTATGAATTACATTTTCGACAGGCAGAGTTCATTCATATTGTGCGTTTTTTTATATAACTGGCTACTTTTAACAAACAAAAATAGTTGAGTTTTTGTTTGTTTGTAGTATTAGCGTTCTTTTTAGCCATATTTTCTGCCTCCTGGTTTTCACTGGAATTTTTTTTCCCTTTTAACACTTGTATTTAGCCCTGGCTCTATCTTCTAACATAGAACAAGCATTTATGCTCCTCATTGCTAGGTAGCAGGCTTGATGTGGTGCTGCCAGTTGTTTTAAATGCTTTCTATACCTTTTTAAACAATTTCTTTTTTAACAGCATCCACAGATGCCCCAAAGCACAACAGAATTTGTACTCTCCTTTTTTTCTGCTGATATTTTGTTTTCTGCACAGAGGAAACCACGTTACCATTTTCTCTGTCATGTCACTGAACCTTTATTTACGGTATATCATATATTTTCCTTGGTGGTTTGCTTCTACACGGTGTTGATTCCCATCCTGACAGTGTTGCAAGCCTAAAACGTTCAGAGCACTTGGGACTTGATAGAAATATATGGTTCCTTGTGGTATTAATTTCCATGTTCAACCACAATAAATATCCTGCTGCTCTATCACCATTTTCTGGTTAAAATGCCTTCTCCTTTTTTATTGAATTTTTATTTAATTAACTTTTCCCTCAGTCTACTTGTCTTTAACAAGTCATAATAAAATTGAGAGTAGATCAGTGACAAAATATTGCTGGGAGTAATTTGACTGCATTAGATAATTTAAACAGGGTAATACTAAAATTTATTACAAATGTATCTTTTTTTTTTTTTTTTGGTATAAGTTTCTCTGTCTGTCATTTCTATCACTCTGCCTATCTATATGGTGTCAGAGAAAGCAGGTGCTTCAGATTTTCATGACCACAGTGCCTGAACTAGCCTCAAAAATAGGCTTTTTTGGTTTTTTTTTTAGGCTTTTGGAATTGGCGATCCAAGTGATTAGACCTGTATGAGTTCTCTGGGCTTACATCATTTTTTGGTTACAGCAGGATGAATGAAGGTCAGTCCCTGCCAGGTCAAGATACACCAATATTGCATAAGTGTGCTGAGGTCAGAAGACTTCCTTCCCTTTCCCAGATCCTTTGTCTGCTTAGTATCCATGTGCAGGATGAGGTGTCCATACCGTTACACATCTGGAAGAAAATGTTACTGACTATTATTTGGTTAACTCTAGAACTAGTAGGAGCCAAAACAATTTTCAGCACCTTATGGGCTGCTCCCAGGAGAACCAGCTGGCACATGCTGGCATTACCTGCTCCTAAACTGCTCCTATCTTGCTGTACAGAGATAAAAAAGAGACAAGAGAAATGTTTCTGCAGTACATTTACAGTAAGAACAGTATTCTTTTGAGGCATTCTTAGAGAAATTCCCCGAGTGCGCCCTTAGCACTTTTGAGGGTTTCCTTTATCCTTAACCTCATTATATTCATGTGTTGTGGGCAACGTGCAGTAACAGCTCTCAGGTTCAGCCCTTAGAAGTCTCCATATATGAGGAGGTTATACTTTCACTTACGTGCTTTCATCTGCCAAAAATGGATGAGCCCTTTTATCTTAATCTTGCCTTCCCTTGCATCTAATGGAAACATTTTTCATTTCCTGCTCTGACCAGCTCCAGTAGTTTAATTTTATTTGGTGTGTGCTATAATGAAAAATAAAAGCAATGTATCTGTAAAGCTCCTCACAAGTACATGTGGACACTAATTCCACTGCTCAGAGAAGTTGCTGCTGTGGATTTGGTGCAGTAAAGAACCCTTTCCTCTCTGTCCCCTGCTGTTTCTGAACTGGTTGTAGGGTGGTGTGTTATGGCTCAGTCTCATAAATGTTGAATTTAATGCTATGAATAAAACTATTGAAGATGGTAAATATGTAGTTTTTCTTTCCACATTGTAGAGGAAGAGCAAAGTGTTCTGGTACAGTAAGTGAAGCTGCTGTAGCTTAAAAAAAAAAAAAAAGTTATATTTGATTACAAAGCTAAACATTAACAACAGATTTGCAAGCCAGTGTTTTGGGGCATTTTTAAGTCCTCAAAACATCAACTGCTTTGCATTAACATTTTCTTGTTAAAACAATGGTGTCATACAGCCAAAAATTTCAATGAATGTCAATCTTATTAGCAATAATAATAATAATATGTAGCTATTATTACACTCCCCATCTCTTCCTTCTTCCTTTCATTTTGTGAAAAATTCTTCATTCAAGAAGATAACTAACCCATAGACTAACTAAAATGATATTTGCATCAGGCACTTGATCAGCAAATTAATTTCACACAGTGTTAATAGTATACATAAAAAAAGAGGAAGGTGGTCGTAATATACAAAATTGGAAGGTGGAAAAGGCAAGGAAGAAAGGCTGATTCCCTGCTTTTGCTCCCACCCAAACCTTGCCTTCCACCACCAAAATTGCCCTCCTAGACACTTACTCCCCACACATAGTGGGCAAAAACTCCCTTACTGTGGGTTTAGGATAGTGCAAATCAGAAGAGTTATTCACTGGAAATAACTCCATGGAAATTCATTAATGTAATCCTGGAGTGATGAACTGAAGAATTAGGCCCTTTATTTTTAATAAAACCAATATTATTGAGTACTTTTCTCTGTCGAAATCTCATTTTCAAATATAAATCCTGATCATGGAAACCTATGCAAACATGCCCAGCAGCAGGACCAGATGTTCTGAAGTTATTTATTTGGTTGAGGTTACCTCTGACCTGACTTTTTGGTATGCTGGGACAGTAACACTGGGAGCTCAGGCTGTGCCTCATTTGCTGAGTGTGTCCAAATCTTGCCAAAGCTGCAGGAGATGCCTTTTTGGGTGGGCAGCACCTCAGAATCCATCTTTCATGTTCTGCAGCCCTGGGCAGAATTAGACCTGTTCAGATCTGACTGCTGGGCTGGTTGCTGCAAAGAACATTTACATCTCACCCTTCCACTGCTGCTCCGAGCCAAAGATGACATTCTGTCAGCCACTAATGGGAGCTGCCTCCTAACTCAGGCTGCTTCAAGGCCATGTGATCCCTTCATCATTCAGCATTGCAAAATTGCTTCTTCACACTGTGAATCTTGGTAGGTTTCAAGGAGAATTACATTCTCTACTTCTCCCCCTACAACTAATTGCCTGGCAGTAGAGAAGCAGAAAAGAACGAAGACCCTTCAGATTTCCCCAGCACTGTCCTTGAAAATGTAAGCTGTACCTCCTGTAAATAGATAGGGTACTATTTTTAGTATGAGAATCTAAAATAACAGAACTATAATACATATAGCATAGCATCCTTTCTTTGCAATTGCCTAAGTTATTTTATAGCAACAATTTTATTTACTATGTGTGTTTTACATTTTTCTTGTAATTCTATTAAGGAAGACAACTTTGGATCAATTCACTTGGAAACCGTGAACTCAGCCAAGGTGAAATGTATAAAGCACTCAGTGTTGCAGATCTGCTTGGCCTCTTTCCATCTGTTTGTGTATTTTGCCCTTCAGGCTATTTTTGTTAGTTCTGTTTGTATTTTTTTCAGTGTGTCCTTTCCTTATAAACTGAAGTTTATAAGTGAGAAAAAGCCAAACAAATGACAAAAGAAGAATGCTTGAAGAACTGAGAATATAATTCCAGAATGTTTGTTTTACTATTTCTTCATGTCTTTGTCACATCTTGGATCCTTCAGTTTTTTACTATTTAAACTCATATATTTCTTACATGAGGCTCTGATCAGCCTCTCCAACTGCTTGATGCTATTCAAATAGAAATGTAAAGGAATGTTGACCTGCTCATATTGAATACACCTTTTTCTCTTTTAAGTCTGGTCTATTTTCTTGTTCTACTGATGATTTTATAATCTGGGATGGTTTGTAGCACAGAAGAGCCATTAACTGCTGCCTGTGCTGGAGGCAGCAAAACTTACAGGACATGAAAGACCTTTGCCATGTAGTACATGAAGAGGAAAAAATGGGCTTTAAGTTATCAGCACTTACATGTTCTTATATTTTGGCTGCATTGCATAAGTGTCAGACAGGTAATTTCAAAATTAGTAACAAAAAAATGTGCATTTTTGAATAATTTAACTTTTTTCAGTTGAAAAAAAAATATTTGAATTAAAAATTTTACTTTTTCCTGTCAGTTTAACATGAAGCTGAATGACAAATGCAATATTTGACTTTTAAATGTCATTTCAGGTAATACAAAAAACCCTAAAATTGTAGGAAAGGATATTTTCCTTTGCAGTAGATGCTGCTAATAGATGTTATAAGGCAACTGTCCTCCAACTACAGTGAGCCAAACTTCATCCTTTCTTATGAGGGCAAGTCATCTCACTGATACAAGTAGTCTTGCTGTTATGATTAAAATTCCTGTGTATAGCATTGTTTCTAGATGGAGTGTGTAAAAATAAATGTTAAAAATATTTTTTTTCACATGACCACATGAAGAGTCTAAAAAGCCATAATTCCCACTAGACTGTTTTTGTTGTTGTTTTTTTTTTCTTGGAAAAAACAAAGATATGCCTTTCCTTTCATGTTTTTCCATCATGGTGTCTGCTTAAGGCAAAGGAAAAAAAAAATCACATGAGGCATTAGATGTAAGTTCCCTAGTCCAATATTACTGGTTCTGTGGATTAAGTGAGCCTGAAGAGCTGTATCTTCTATAAATTATTGTCATTGCATCCGTTGCAATGAGAAGCAGTAATGGTTTTAAATTGAAATATTAAAATGATTTCAATTAAAATACTGCATTTGGTTTAAGGCAACCATAAGCATCTTCCTTTGTTTCTCACCAGAGCGCCTGTGATTATTTGAAACAGCACAGGAGTACAGAGAGATTGCTACAGGGCAACCCTGGGAGTGGGAATATTGTTTTCACACATCCATCAATCATTGTCTTACTTCAGGCTTGGGAACAAACAAAGATGAAAAATACTCAAACATAAGGACATTCATATTTGTTACAGAATTCTTGTTATTTATGATTGTGTGAGCCATAGTACAGAAAAGTTCTGCGAGTGCTGTCCTTTATGCAACACAAAATAGAGTTTTGGGGTTTTTTTTGGTTTTTTTTTTTGTAACCTGAAACGATTTATTAGAATCCTGGTTCTGAACACACACAAAAATATGCAAAACAATTTAACTTTATAATGTCAATATCAAAAGTATCTCACAATTCACAACCACTGCAGGCATAACTATTGTCTAAAATGTCACATTCAGAATTTTTAATTAACAGCCACAATTTTTTTTATGGGGTGTATTCTGCCTCCTGCCTTTTACTGGAAAGACCTTTTCTCTGAACAGTTATTAATGGAGTTACTTGTTGAGCATAGTGCTTAAATGTGAAATATTTCCAGGACTGTTACAATTCTGGTCACCTGGAATGTATTTGTGACTGTGGGGGATAATAAAGACAATTGCTAAATTATTTTGGGCGATGAACAGAAACGCATTTGATGAAGACCTTAAATGAGATCGAAGAGGCTCTTGGGAGAGCCAAATGACTTCTGCTCTTTATAAGGGGATTGAAGAGGGCTGAAAAAGGGAAGGTTGAATTATTAGGGGAGAAAGGAATCTGAGGCCCATATGGAGTTCTTCCACTGGAATTAAATCTCCAGTTCAGCCGAGAGGGAGAGTTTTAAGTGGATGACACTTAGATTTGGTTTGGTAAAAATGGCTTCTCTTTGGATCCAACTGTTCCTTTGTGATGCTGAGAACTAGTGGTAGAGAGAATTGCCCCAGCATTCAGGTCATTTTGGTCCTGGTGGCTCAGCTAGGGAGGGCTAAGCATAATGCCATATGAGAACTGTAATACTGATATTGTAGTATGCACATATACAGTCATGTGAAGGATTAAAAGTTAAGTGAAAACAATTAAAATGAAGTGATTGAAAATGAAGGGGGAGCTCAAAATAAAGACAAAGGACTTGAGGATGTACTTAATTTTTTTTTTCCAAACAGAACTTGTATGAATCAAATATTTATTTTGAGTATGGCTGGAGACCCCAGTCTACATAAAAATGACAAAGCAATTTGCATTTATGTGAGGCTTTATCAAATTTGCAGAATGTCAACAAGTATTTTTAAAAAAAATATATACATGTATATATTTATGTAAATAAGACATTATACTAAAAGGTGTTCACCAATCTGTGGGGTAGGTACTGTTTTCCTGCTACTCGGGAATGTTCCTGATGGCTAACATTGATCACAGCCCCTTGGGTTACTTTATGATGCTTACATGATGTTTTGAAGACACTGAAGAAGTTAAGCTACCCTAGATAAAAGTGGCAGTGAAATTATAATGGGCCTCGGCCTTGATTTTTCAGATGTTTTTTCAGTGCCTTTGGTCATTCCTCATTGAAAGCCTGTGGGTCATTTTGCTCACCTTTCCTCTCCCAGTCTAGCATGGATAAGCATGGATAAATAAGCAGGCTGAAATCCCCTTGAATTCTTATGTAAAAGCACCAAACCCTCAATACTTATTGGGCCGTATGTAGAGAGCTTAGGAAAGATAAGAGTCTTGTGACTCTGAACTCTGAAAAGATAAAACTTGTGCACGGTGCAGGAACACAGAGGTTAATGCTCTGTGCCTAGAAATACTGAGAGCTGCTCCTTGTGTTATTATCTCCCCACTGGCCTCTTCTGAAGAAGCCAGAGACCTCAACAGAACACTCTATTGATCACACCATGATATAGTCCTGTTATAAATAACAATAGAAAAACAGCTACCTCTTCTGGCTCTAGCATGGATCACTTTGACAGAGAGGTACACCAGCTATCCTGTGAAACTTCAGTGGAGTTTACAAACCATTTAAAAGCTCATTGGATTCTTGGTTTGTTTTGCATCCATCTTCTGTGTGCAGGAGGAAAGGAATGATAGATCTGCAGTCAGAAGCAGAGAACAGCAGGTCTCTTCACCTCTGACCTGTATTTTCTATGTGGTAATAATTATTTTTTCCTTCTAAATTGCTAATATTGCTTTTTACATGTCAGATCTTCCTACTGTAATAGTGTAACTGTGGTTAGCCTGATTATTTTGTGTCCATTCTTTCCTTTACAGGACACCTAAACATTCAAGCTCAGGATTTTCTGCTTCCATATGTGCCATCAGAATCAAAAGTAATTTCCTGTTCTAATATCAGCCATTCATCCTTTGTGTAGATAATTTGGCATCCTAGCTGATATTGGCTTATTGTTGTCATTTATGCTTTTCGTAAGTCTCTAAATTCAGATTTTGCATTTCAGAAGAGCTAGTGATGTGCAGTAAAAACAAAATGCAGAAGTGTAACATAACTTCAAAGATATTTTAGAGAAAACCTTCCAAATTAAACCCGCCATGTAACCTGGCAGGTTCATGAGTTTTCTCAGCTTCAAAGTATATTAGTTCATTTCAGTAGGGCAAAGGTTGCTTATGTTTTTGGGCAAGGTAAAAAAACAATTTGGAAAGATTTAGTTAATTAGCAGAAACAAAAGTGAAAATCCAACCTATTAAATGTAGACGCTATTAGGGAGACAGATGGATAAACAAAGCTGTTTTTGTCTTTGGCTTTGAGTCCAGTTATTAAGGGTGGAAAAAATCAGCATAATCCTTTCATTTGCTCCAAATTCTAGGTCCATATTCAAAGCTGTGCACGAGCAGTGCAAGAGTTTTGAACATTTAGCTTTTGCTTTGGATACTCACACCATCTGGATTCTTGGTTATAGCTGCACACACAGGCCACTGGGGCAGATGTCAGAATAGGTAATGGGTTGTGACTCCTGCAGCACCTTTCTCTTTGCTGTGTCTTCCTCCTTCCTGTCCCTTGCATACTCCACACCCTCAGCTCTAGACCAGAAGCAGGAAAAGCCTTTTTAAAGTCTATTTGGTCACTAGACCCAATTACATCAGCAGTTTACATCCACTGGTAACTAGCCAGTGATAGTTAATCAGTCTCATAGAATCATAGAAATATTTAGATTGAAAGGGATCTTAAAGGTCATCTAGTTCCCAGCCCCCTGCTATGGGCAGGGACACCTTCCACTAAACACTGCTTGCCTGAATGGAGAGATTTAAACATGAAAAATCAGGGTTGGAACAATATTACAGAAAAACTACAGGGTTTGGGGTTCTCTCTGGTTCCCTGGTCTACAAAAGCCACTGTAGCAGCAAATTACCAGCCACTTACACAGTCTCCTTGGCAGAAAGGTCTGCTGTGTGAATGGATCACTGTGGGCTCAATTTTCACCTTCTTCACCAACCTTGTCTCAATAGATGCTATTTGAACACAACCAGGTCTTATGCTGCTTTTGTGTTGTTTCTTGCATCTCTGTTCAGAGATGCATCCCTGTTCCTGTCATTCACCTTGAGACGTGCTTCTTTGGAAATCTCTTTGTATTCCAGGCATGCACCAATATCCAGCCAGAGCAAGCAAACCTCTATTTTGCAAACCTTTAGGAAATGTAGGGGTGCAGCATGCAGGTAGAAGAGCCAGAAAAGAACATTTCAAATTTAGTTATGTACCTCAATAGAATATACTCCCTACTTCCCTAACCTTATGTATAAAACTGAAAGGCTGGAAAAATTAATTGTTCTGTTGCTTTGGTGGCACCATGGAAAAGCTCTTTACATTTTTAAAATTAAATTAATCCCTGAGCAGTAACTAAACACATTATATGTTCAAAATATCAAAAATGTTCCCTGTGCCTCATACACAGACTCCTAGATTGATTTATTTATGAATTAAATACTCAGCTTTGATATTAATAGCTAGCAGTACATTTTATGCATGCTCAATGTTTCCTTAATTTCTTCAAAATGTATATGAAATAATATTATGTGGATTGGGACAGTTTAGTTTGTTAACTATAAATTTAGAGTTGACATTCATTATTTAGTAGTTAAATTGTGGCTTCCACTTTTTGTACTTTTTTCCTGCTCTAATTATTCTTTTCCTGATGGAGGTAATTATAGAGCAATACAACACCTGGTCAAAAAAGCTCTCTCCTTATTTAAACAGAGTTTAAATATATTTATTCAGAAGTCAGAAGGTCATCCCAGCATACAATGTTTTCTTAACCTGGCAAGGTAGAAAGGAAACAATACATTTTTAAAATGTATTGACTTGTCTGATTTTTAACTAGTGTGGATATTCAAGGTGACAACTGCAAAAGTAATACATACATGTATTATTAAGTTCGCTTGAATGAAGTATGTAAACAATCTAATTCTGAACTTTGGCTTAGTCTTGTTAATCTTGCTCACACTGTAAAATCAGATATTTCTAGAGTAATTCTTCCAAGGCTTGTAGGATTACTTATGGACGAAGATTGTGCTTAATGGAGTGCATAAATCATTGCACCTCCAAGGAAGCCAAAATACTAACAAGGAATATATAAGCCTATGTAATGCAAAACAAGACCTATTGGGATAAAAAAAGAACTAATTTTCAGCAGGAGGGACCTGATCCTTGAGAAAATTGGTTATTGTCTTTGCAGAGGTAGTTTAGAGATTTACAATGCAGCACCTACAAATGAGCCAGTCATGTCAGACTTTCCTCATACTCAAGAGAGAAACAAATGTGTTTAGACCATACTTCTTATCCTAAGATTGTTGCCTACTTAGAGGTGTAAGAATCGCACCTTAAAGGAGCTGAAGAAAACTGAAGTGGCTAACTCAGGTATCCATGCCTACATTAGTGAATCCTAATCCCTTTGTTTTGATGGATCCCGTGCTAGCTCCTCAAGTTTTCCCTGTACAATAGAAAAAACAACTAAAATAATAAAATAAAAATAACAAGAATGCAGTGAGCTACCTCTACAGCTACTATTGTCTGTGCAATATAGTCAACAAGTCATGTACATGAAAGTAGCAGGAACAGAAGTGAAATAGGCACCAGATAACTTCTTCAAAGAGATATATCCATTTTCCCCCCCCACTGCTTGTGCTCTAAGAAAGTAAAATATGAAGGGAATGAACAAAACTTAAGAGAGAATGTCTTAAACACAGACTTGGGAAGTTCTGTAAGATTTTGAAACACAAACTGTTGGGGTTTTTTGACTTTTCTCTACCTTTTCCCCTCCCTGTTTCAGGTAGTGTCTGATTTGTACCTATCTTCTGCATCTGACCTGCTACTCATTAAATTGTCACTGCTTTTTCTGAAGATTCCAGGCTTTGTATTTTGGGTGGAAATTTAGTTATAAGACAAGGCAGAAGAAAAATGAGATTGTTTGTCTTCGGTCTCTGTCACTACCTTGCCTGTCCTCCCTGCACTGAAGAACTCATTTTTCAGCTTTAGGCTTTTTTCCATGACGATCCTTCTTTAGATTTAATTTACTATTCAAAATTCTCCTTGTAGTTCTTTATTCTGTGAACATATTGAACACAAAATAAGGTAGTGTGCTGATAGCAACACAAAAGGTGAGATTTATCATTCATGTTTCACTCTATAGTATTTTCACTAACAGAAATGTTGGTATGCTCCCAGAGATGTTTAAAGGGAAAAAAATAAAATAGCTGCCTTAAAAAGACGAGGGGAGGGAAATGAATGCTGATGGCAGCTGTTCTTCCAGACACTGCCTTGGGAGCTCAGAGGACAAGAGCAGACATTGCAGAATGTTCCTGGGGACCCATCACGCCATCTCATATCACCTAAATGTTTTGGTTTTTTTTATTTGATGCTAATAACACTATGCTATGGTCAACCATATAATAAAAACCTCAGCAGTAGCAGCAGAGTTACTCATTCATGACTGGCTAATTCCTCCAGTGTTAACAAATAGAGTTGAAAGTACCCTGTGGCACAGAAGGTTAGTTCTGCTGTCACTTTGTCAGTGGAAAGAAGTGCATCATGTCTTTCTTGGGTCAATATGATCCAGCACCTGATAACTCATATAAATCATAAACTGCAGATGTGTTATTATGGCAGTGATAAATAGTATGAAAATCAGTTTTCAGGAGGCTATTTGGTAACTCAGTTCTTCACAAAAATGAGCAGAAATATTAAAGTCAGTCTCATATTTATTGAAGCCATAAAAAATATTACAGAATTAGGCATTATTTCACAAACTTCAAATGCAACAAGCTGTTCAGGTTCCTACACAGGTACAGCACAGCCACCAGCAGATCTGAGGCACAAATCAAAAGCAAAAAGCTCTTTAGCTAGACTATTGTTAGGTGCTTTTTTAATTTATTTGATTTCATTTTATTATTTTTAATATGTATTTAAACTGTCTCATTAGAACAATTATAAATTGACAAGATTTTATGATTTGAAGGAGGATGATGGTAGTGATACATCTTTCAATTACATCTTTATGACCATAGCAAGTGGACTGTGTGATTCACATCTCCAGCTATTAAGGTGCCTTTGTTATAACCTCAGGCCTTTATCTTATCCTAGATGGACTTCATAAAATGATGGTTCCCACCTTTGGGATTTATTAAGCAGATATGTTGTCCTTCACAGTTCTGAAAAAGGTCAGCTTCGGAATGTTGCTGTGCCCTACAAGCAATCAGCAGAAAATACTAGTAATGGAAATGCTTGGTAGCTTAAACTTCAAGATAATGATGCTGAGACTTTCCAGCTCCACAGCAGGCTGAATCTAAATTCTATACAGTTGACTCCAGAAAGATGCTGAGTGGATGCCATCTCTATTTAATACAACCAAAGTGGTCTATTTTTAACCATGGACTTAATTTAATCAGCATAGGTGGAATTTTGGCTATGACGAGAAAGAGAACTGCCATTATCTCATTTATTTAAGTTGTCCCATCTTTCCAATGTGAATGAAGTTGCTGAGCAGAAAAATCCCCCCCCAAATTGTGAAATCTTGTAACTGTTTTGGGTCTAGCCAGGAAACTGCTGCATGGCACATCATTTGGAATAGAAAGACATAACAACAGCAAATCTAGGATAATTTAATTGCAACATATTATATGACACCCTGTGACCTTGGGATCTGTGAATAACTGCATAGAGATGGGAGGAATTGAAGGGGAATAATGACTCTATTTCTAATAATGGAGAAAGAGAAACACTAATCCACCAAGACACTGACACCAGAGTGGCATATCTGCTGATGAATTCTGAAGAACACTCTAGTCTTGGGAACATCCAGAAATGTGAAAGCCTGGCTTATTTGAGTCACTGTGCTTAAGAATGCATGCATAGGGAAAAGAAGGAATCTTCCCCTCTCTGATCTGCATTCAAACAAACAAATAAACAAATCCCAATGCCTTGTTTTCAAACCCATTTTTACAATTTTTTCTACCTGGAATTACTTGTCTTGCCTAAAGCAAAGCAGTGTTTGACAAGTCAATATATTTCTTTTAGGGCTAAGGATAACTAAAGGGTGTCTGAGACCCCTTCTCAGTCTCTCATGGTCCAGTCCATCTGCAAATGTTTTTGCTCTGATTACAATAACTTTAGTAAGTTTCCTGGAATAAAGGGTTGATCATAAAGATGGAAAACCTCCAAACCCAACAGGTATGGGAATTTTATTCTTTATTCTACCATATTCCCCAGCAGATCCTTGGGAACCACGGTGTACTTGCAACTGCCATTGATCAAAATACAAAATTTAGGTCTTTATATCAGTTCTTGCAGAGGTACTAACATGGAATTGAAATCAGAAAGTAAGCTTAGTTTGCTTAGAAACTAAGAACAGATCTGATGCATCATAACTGATTTAGCTACAGCGAGGCTGATGCAAAGGTGATACACAGGTAGTAAGAAAAATATTGGAATAATTGGAAAATATCAGTGCAGTATGAGCTGTCCTGATAGGCAGGAGCTTGGTGCAGGATGCAGCGCATATAATTATATCTTTGTGTTCCATGTAGAGTTTTCTGGGAGCATTTTTCATGCATGAGCTGTTCTTTCCACTAATGACAGTTGGAAACCGTAGTGCATTTGTAATCTGATGAGCATCAATTCCAAATTGCTTCTTGGGTGTGGTGTGAATCAATTAATATCTTCTGTTCTGACATAAATTCAAAAACTACAGTTTTCAGAAGCATGTACTGTTATAATTGTAGAATATGCAATGTGTATTGATGAGCATTCTAAGAGGAATACAGAGATAATGATATGCAACTGTACTTATGAAACAAAATCAATGTTATTTTCTACTGATATTCACAGAGGCATAAAATAGATTCAATGCTAATAGTTCTGCTAATTGCACATATCCTTATGCATGTTTATGAATACAAGATAATCAGAGTACCTCAGAGGAAAAAGAAGCACAGCTCTTAGGATGACATTTGCTAACTACAGCCATTAAAATAATAAAAGTTAGTTTATAAAGGAAAAAAGAACAGAGCACCACAGAACACTCCAGGTGAAAAATATGGTCTCAATTTTAGGAACAGATTTTTGTAATAATTCAAATACTTTCTTTTAATGGCTCTAAACCAGAAATTTTCCTACATTATTTTGATTCTTTTTAAAAAGAAAGAAATGTGTTCGTCTTCTTTAAGTATCTTTAATTGCATGAACTCTTGATTTCATGTAACAGGCAGGTGTTTATAAACTGGAAAAATCCAGTGATATCCAGTATGATTTGAAATACTTTAAAAAGAACTCATATTTTCTGAATGTCAAAAGCTTAGCATATTTCCTTGGAAACAGCTACTTAATTGAAATATTTAAGCATTTCTCCTTCTACTTCTCTCCTTCTCATCACTGCTTTTTTTTTTTTTTTTTTTTTGTCAGGTCACGGGGTTTCTTTTCTGTTGCTTTTCCTCCCCCAATTTTGTGAGCCTCTTCCTCCTCACTACCCTTTCCTGCCCAAGGAAGTGCAATGCCTCACATCAGCAGCTGACCATGAGGTTCCTGCGCTTGGAGTTTTAAGCCTTGCATCCTTACAGCTCTCAGATATGGGAACACTTCATTGTGCCACTCACACATGGTATCTCTAAAACAGTAACAACTGTTGTCTTACCTAATTTTTTTGATATAAACCCTTATTTCTATGATTGCTTCAAATACAATTCTGGTTTCTTGAATTCCCTGTGTGATTTATCCTAAAGGTGAAGAGAACATCAAAAGAGTGAATCTCACAGAACCAAAGAGTGCTCCTGGAAGGCCCCTCTTGTGGATGCAGGGAAGACAAATATCTGAGACCTGACCCCTCAGGCAATCTGCTTGATGCAGCCTCACCAGAAAAGCAGTAAGGGACACCAATTTTAGAAGGAGCACTCTGAAACAGAGCGAAAGAAAGTAGCCACAGAGTGAGACACCGTGGAGGGGCTTAGAAAGGAGTCAGAGCTCTCCTTTACAGTGTCAGCTGAGACCTTGAGAAAAGGCCAATAGGGATGAATAATGCTGCTTGAGAGTCAACACAGCTTCTGTAAAGGGAAGCCATGACTCACACATCTGTCCAAGTTCTTAGAAGGAGTCAGCCATTACTGGGATAACATATCAGTAGTCAATATAATGGAATTTAATTAAATTAAAATTATGTATTTTCTGTTTTAAAAATATGCTATCACAGATAAGAAGTGAGGGCAATTTTTTAAAGAATAATCAGTGGTTGAAAGAAAAATAGAAACCTCATTACAAACATTGTGTTGAATGAGACCAAACCCAGCTGAACATTTATGTCACTGAAAATTATTGAGTGAAAACTAAAAATTGCCATAGCTGACTCATGACTGCCTCAGTGTTTATAGGAAATGGATAGCTGTTGGCAGAGCAGCTAAAGAGGAAAATCAAAGCTGTGTGTAAAAGAGAAGTGGCTTATCTTTGTCAGGGGAGAATGCTCTTAGACCAATTAATGTAGACATTATATCATATAGCTACCAAGTGCCAATGTTTAGGAATAGTCTGAGTAGCCAAGTTTTGTCACTTGGAAAGTATTCTCAAAGATTTTACTTTTTGTCTCTACTGAGTTATCTGAGTCTTGATGGCATAAATTATCTCTTGGATGCTTTCAGTGAGTTAAATTTCATAGCTTTTATGATAATTTAGGAGTTCCTAAACATTTGCCCCATTGAAATTTGTATCCCTGGGATTGTTCTTGACTACATTTTGTGTATTTTGTCATATATGTCTTGCATTGCAGAACATGATAAACACTTAAATGAGGTATGTTTGGAGAAAGAAAACAAAGTCATGAGTATCACAGCTGAATGAAAGCAAGAAAAGAAGTTGAGTGGCCACGTGGTAGAACTACCTATGGTTCTTCCTGGGAGGAATCTGGTGATGAGTTCTCTTCCCTGAGCACTCAGCATATCAGCAGAAGGTTTGCTGTCCATTGTAGCTGGAAACTCAAGGAATTTGAGGACTTGTGGCTTTATTCTGCTGTTTGCTGGGAATTTTCTTATTTCTCTTCTTCCTTCTTTCTTCCGCTGGGGTGTGTATTGCTTGGGATGAAGAACTATGAGCCCTTTGTGGAGTTTGGCTTTGTTGTGTTTCAACACTACAGCAACCGTGTTTCAAGAGCTATTTATTGACTTTGTACTCTGCTTCCCTGGCTTTGGCATCCCAGTGCTATGAGACATTTCCTCAATGCACACAGTTTTGGGAACAGCCTGCACATGTAGAATATCTGGTTGATGTTGTCAGGCTTAAGTTTGATTGCAGAGAAAAAAAATTTATATCCCATCCAATTCAGTATTACCATGGATAGGAGTACATGATGCAGACCTTTTAAAGCACTGACAATTTCCAGAGTGATATTTCAGCAGATGTCCAGCACTAATGATTTATGTAGCTAGCTTTATAAACTGCAGTTTTATAGAAGAAGTGTTAAATTAAGTCCCCATCACATAAATTGGTGACTTTCCTTCTGTTTTATAAATAAAACATTTGAAACCAACACAGCAACTAAAAGAAAATATCACTTTATTAAATCTAGCTTATGATTGAATAATTATGTTGAAATGCTATTCTCATTTAGATATCAATCTTTTGCATGGCTTTTAATAAGTATACAACACCCCAGACTTTGCTTATGACAACAGCATGCAAAGTAGAAATGAGGAAGAAACTCAGAGGTATAAAGCTCCACCTTGCTCACAGCCAGGGCACTGACTTAACCTACTGAAAGACATAAAGCTTACAGAAATAGCCTATTTTAGAAAATAATCAGGTAATGAAAGCTGGCCCATAAGACAACTATCTAAACTGTTATGGTGCTGTGGTGGATTGTCCATGGCTGGCTGCCAGCTGCCCATCCAGTTGGACTCTCATTCTCCCTTAAAAAGACAGAGGAAGAAAATAAGAAGAAAAAGCTTATGTCAAGGTAAAGTCAATGAGGTCACTTACTGGTTATTGCCATGAAGGAAACAGACTTGGGAAAAATGAATTTAATTTAGTATCAATTAAAAGAGAATTAGATAGTGAGAAACAAAGGAGGATTAAACACCTTCTCCCATTCCCCATTTTTTCAGGGTCAACTTCTCTTTTTCATCCCCAAATTCCTCTTTCTCCATCACTAATATCAGAGGGGTGGATAATGAAGGTTGTGGTCAGTCCATACCATCATGTCTTTACTTCTCCTCACAGGTTTCTCTTCTCCATTGTGGACTGGACTTTCAGTGGGCTGCAATACTTCAGGATAAACCTGCTCCTGTGTGTGCACAGTTCTTTGAGAGCACATCCACCTGCTCCAGCAGAGAGGAAAATACAATATATTTTATCTGAAAAAAAATAAAATTGAAACATGTATTCATGCTCTTTTTTTCTGTCATCTACATTCACAAGTAACACTTGACCTCTAAAGACTGGGAAAAATTTTCAGCTTCTTTGGAGGCACCAGGTCTAACCCTTTCATAACCTCGTGCTTATATTCCTACTGAATCTGTTCAGAATTACTTTGGGGAAAAAAATATATCCTTTATTGATACTAGGAGTAATCTTATGACAGCTTCTGTAACATTCCTCTGCTCAGTTTTTTCCTGCCTGTGAATAGAGGATTATCTCGGTTTAAGCTTTACAAACTTTGGTCTTTGTAATGAACCTTTTAACCATGTTCTACCACCATGAACTACTCACAGAAGGAAATGGGAGTTTGTATAGAACTCTAAAATCAGGACACAAAATTACTACCTTAGAAGAGCAAGAATCTATTTAGTAACACTGGAATAATAGACTGTATAAAAAGACGCTTTTAATACAGTGTTAGGAATATTGTGATTTCAATTTCATGTTGACTTCTCAAAACATTGCTTTTGAAATGTAGCAAGAGCAGCAAAGATCATCTCAGCAGGGTAAGTTCCACTAGCACTTTATTAGGACTATCTGGTGCAGCCAGTGCTGCTAATCATGTAATGTGGAGCAGCTGGGGCTTGTTCTCTTTCCCTATTTACTCTTTATCTGCTTCCAGCTGTAGCTGCAGTTCCAGTGAAGCACAAGGGAGCCCAAGCAAGAAGAAATCATGGTGCTTACAGCAGAATGGAAAGCAACCAGGCACTTGTGTTTAAATTTTTTGTTGTTAAGACCTATCACTTCCAGCTGAACTGTGAGTATGAACTAGTTTTGTGGACATTTAACTTTGTGTTTTTAAGCTTTTGGGTTACTATTTTTCCCCAGGGATATTAAACTTGTGTGTTCATGAGATGGGATCTTGTGCTGTAAAAAAACCCATCCAACTAAAAACCCCCCAAAAAACCCCAATCAAAATGTTTAAGGAAGAAAATCAGCATTTTATGGCTCCCTTCTACTAATGTTCTTATTTTGTGTTGACTGGTTAATGCTTGTGAGTTTGCAGTGCTGTTTCATACTACCCTGAACCTACTAATGTACAATATTTTAATAATATTTAGATTCATGTGATAAATATTTCTGAAAAACTAGCAAACAAGTCTTTTCACAGTGCAATTTTGTTGATATAGGGACACAGAGGCAGGAAGAGACTCATGGCTGCTTTCTGTGGGAGGGAAAATAAAACCACACGAAAAGGCAACCAAAAAACCATCAAAGACCCACACACAGCACCCTTAAAGAGGAACAAGAATGGATTGTGATTACAAACCTTTAAAAAAAAAAGAGAGGTGGGGGAGCAAAAGAGTAGCTTGGAAGAAATCATACCAAACCTATTCTATTTAGAGGAGGGGAAAAAGCCAAACTAAACAAACCACCTTCCTAATAATAATCAGGAGAGGAAGACTGCTTTTCATTAGTGTGGCAAGTGTCTGGAGTGAAAGCTTGAGGAAAGTGTTTTATCTGATGATATTTCACCAGTCACATTCGCCTCCCATGGATAGGAGAGTAAATGCATTATATAGATTGCATAGGTGCAAGGAGTTCAGGATTAGATTTTATACACCTTATTCCCTGATAGTACAGTAGTTAGAATTATGCTCCTCTTGCTTCCATAGAAAGGCCAAGAAAGGGAAATACACAGTTTTCTACTGATATCCAGCATTCAAATTGCTTTTTCTTGAAAAGCTAATGAATATTTGCCCAGTGGAGGAATGCAAAACCCAGTTCTATATATAGGGGAAATGTCTAGTGCAGTGAACTTAGCTGCTTCCTGTATCAGTCACATTTCAACAGACCACAGAAAATCTTCAGCAATTCAGTATGCAGAGCTAGTTACATAGGAGAAAAAATTATTTTAGAAAACAGAAATATGGTTAGTTTAAACTGGGGTTTTGCTTAGATGAAGTCTTCAAGGGTGATTTCCTTGCGAATGATAACAGTGTACAATACATGTCAATAGAGTAAATTCCGAGAAGGCAGCAGTCAATTCTGACTAGCTAAAATAAGTTAGACATCCAAAAAAAAACTATTCCAGCTACTTAAGTTACAATTTCATACATGTATTATGGAGCTTGTTTTTGAAATGGAGGGAAAATCAGATTAGGCCCTCATTTAAAAAAACAAAAACCTGCTGTCAGTGTTATTTTGGATTTCTATGGTATGGAGCTAATAATCAAAACCTTATTTATTTACTGTTTTAGTTCTCAATTTCTCAGTTTAAGAATAATTCTTCTTTTCCCATGTGTGGTTTCAAAAGACACAGTTTAATCTGGGACTTCCAGCTATAATCCAGTCACTACCCACCCAAACAATCCATTTAATTTTTGGAGTGTGGGTGATAATTTTCATTCTTACAACTAGAAGCATTTTGGATTAACATCATGCATGGTTTTAAATAGCTGCTGCATTCCATTCTAGAAATGGTTGCTTTCACTTGCAATTAGAGTAATTGCTGTACATATATCACTTGTAGTCATGTAAAATGCTTTGTGGATACAGAAGACACCATTCAGCCAGTGACTGAATAAGCAACCAGTGTCCTTTATTCCTTTACTGAATCCAAACATTAGAAGTTTGAGTTATGCTAGGATTTGGGGCCAATTTTGTTAGCAGTTCTCTTAAGAGTGAGATCAGTAGCCCTGGCTGTGGTGTGGAGCTGTGTCTACTCTTACCATGGGCCCAACTGGGCTTAAAAAGATCCTGTATTTCATTGGCAACTAGTCAGCATACACAAGGTGGGCAAGTCTGCTGTCTCTCCCCCATCTTCCCCCAAAGTCCTGAATGTTTGTTTTTAACACTGAAGTGGCACAACAGTTTTTAGCTGGCACAATTGTATTAGGTTTTTATCTCTGTGAAATAATTTAGATTTTTTCCCTTTAAAATGCACAAAATATAAACACTATTAGCCTCATAAAGGACTTACAATGTCTTTAAACTTGATGTTAACTTGAGCATCAATTTTATTTCAGCATATGTTGAAATTTGCTGGCTTTGTTATAGGAGTTCAATGAAAGGAAGAACAACAGTTACATTTTTAAGTGCAATTCAGATGAATAACAGCGCCTAAGCTGTTTCTAAAATGATTTTACTTATGTAATTTTGATTTTTGTAGGTGCCTAGTATTGATATTTTTAGCAGAGAAATTACTTATCCTGAGAGGTTTGAAAATCACATTGTTTCACTGACATAGAGAAAGAGAGAGCAGGGGAAGAAGTATATTATGACAGCCTGTTAGGCTGTAGGGTATAGGGTAAAATAGGGAATTGAAAATCAGAAAGGAAAAAAAAGAGAAGCACAGACAGGTGGGTGGAAAAAGTGCTAGAGGGAACATAAACCGCTGCAAGCAAGATTTACCATAATCATTCATGGAAGGTTTACAAAAGGATATTACAGCTACCTGGGAGACCAGAGCCTAGGGCCATTTTGGCACACAAACTGGAGGGAAACTGTAATGCAGGAATACACTGCTCTGGGATCCAATCAAACCAGGAGTGTTTGGGAGGCAGAAGGTGGCAAAAATGGGCAACATGTAAAAGTCAACTAATTTAAGTAAATAATACTGATGCAATGGCACTGTCAGAGTCTTTTGTCTTCCACAGGCAGTGGAATGACAGGCTGTCATATCCACCTGAAAAAGTAAATATCCTGTAGGCTGAGGGTGAGCATTCTTTATGTTAGTTTAATCCTGTAGATTTGCACTGGCAAAAAAAAAAAAAAAAAAAAAAAAGCAAACATTGACATCAGGAACAATTCCTGTCATAGTAAAGAGATCCCCTCTACGAACTCTGACAATAAAACAGCCTTGTGTACATAAATCTCCTGGATTTTCACAACTCTTCACTACAGTAGGTTAGTAATGCAATATTATCTTCAGTGTTTCTATTGCAGGAAATGTATTTTTTTTTTTCTCATCTGTCCATGGCAGCTTCACTGTGGCAATTGCTAATGGATGTTGCTGTGTCTGGTAAATCTTGTGACTCTGCTCATGAAATTTTTCATTTGCATGTTGCCTCTTTTTTTATTTTTAATTTTTATTGGGTTTAGAAGGAATTGAGGAAATATGATTTAATGGTAAAATATTCTTTTTATACTGGCTTTATTGTTGAAAAATGTGTGACAAGAGGGAACGTAGAGGGGCTGGGTACTCAGTCACCTGAAATGATTGTATTTCAAAGGGGTTTCAGCTGCTGATGTGCCAGGTCTGTGTTTGCAGACACCTGTGAGCTATCTATTGCAGCACTCAGGGTACAAGGTCTCCTCTGTAAAGTTACAGCTTCATAGCCTATCTAAACAATGAAACTGGGCTGGTGCATAAAGGAATGGACCTGCCTGTCTTCTCCTTCCCTTCACGTGGGACGTTCCAGCCTCTCCTCTGTGTCAACCTTAGTTATGCAGTGCATTAGATCACCTTGCCAACGTGGCAATGGATTTGCTCTCGTTGGCTGCAGTTGTCTGACAGATCTTCAGGCCAGTTCACCATGCAGCCCCTGGCTCAAGGGATGGGGAAGGGAATGTGCCTTCTACTGGAGCAGGGGAGCAGCCTGGGCTAAAACCATTTCACTGTCCTGGAGATACTGGGGAATGTATTATGGGTTGAATCCAACAGTGAGAACTGGAACTATGAAACATCCTAAACCACCTGCTAAATGTGTGTCCAGTTCCTGCTACCTCAGCTCTACTTGCTTGGTTCCCCCCTCTGTAACCTGAGGAAGACCACACTGCTTGCTTGTTTGTTTGTTTCTTTTTTCTTTTTTTTTTCTTTCTTTGTATGGTGTCTGTATTTCTATAGCCAGGTTTTCAGGTGATGGGCTCCAGTGCCTGGTACGACAGCACTGTGACCTCAGGGGAGGAGGGGAGAGGAAGAAGTCAAGGGTATCTCTCGCTATTACAGTGATACAAATGAAAAATAGCAATGTGTTTACTGGGATTGAAATCTGTGAGCATGGCCAACTGTAATTCATTTGGTTTTCTAGTGGCTTTCTATAAATCAAGTGTGGATCTTGGTTGTGGTCAATTAACCCTTTCATTTTATTGACTAGTACTACTAATAATTATATAAAAACTATGTAAATCATCACAAATATGTTATAATTATCTCAACAATTATTCTGTATCTCAGTGGGTATGGGGGGAAATGAAAGCTGTTCCTAGAGCATTTCTGGTTGCTAAGGAACAGTTACCTCAGTCGTAGAAATTGTCTCTCACACCAGATACATTATTCTGGCAAATTGGACTTTCAGATTGCGTACCAAGGGAAAGGGGAACAATCAGAAATAGAGAAAATTGCTATTACAGAGCTGCATGGGGCCTAGTATATGTGTGTCAAAGACTCTGGTTTCATATCTGCCTCTGTTTCTTTTGTCATGAACTCTAGTTTTTCCTTTTTTATTTTTTTCTTTTATCCCTCCCCCCCCCCCCAAAAAAAGTCATTTCATAAGGTAGCAGACCATAAAATCTGGTTTCTTGGTGTTGGAGGGATGGTAAACATGATTCTCACCAGTTCTCTCATCTTTTTCAGTAAATAAAACCTGTGTTATGGGATTTAAGGCAGGTTTCAGCAAAAGCATGTGGGGTAAGGGGAAAAAGTCCATTCTGTATCTGTTGCTCAGTTAGATGACTCCAACTCTTTCTCCTTGCCTAGCTAGTGCTGTGCCCCAGCCTGGTTCTGTGGTCCCTGGGGAGGGCAGGGTGTCTGTGCTGCAGGTGACCTCGTGGGGCTCCTGGCTCTGCCGAGCACCAGATGGGACTCACCCCTGTCCCTGTGTAGGACAAACACCTGCAGGCCCTGTGTGTGTCAGGGGCTGCATGTCAGCCAGGGCTGCAGCCCAGATTTTAGCAAGGTTGTTGGACTATGAAAGATGATACCCATACTGTGAGAATGAGAATACAGGAAGTTTCTGCAAGGGCAATACAGCACCAAGTTCATTCATAAGGCCAGGGAGTACTTAGTGTGTGTGTGTGTTTGTCTGTGTGTGTTTACAGCTCATTTACTCTACCCATAAATTATAAATTGGCCTGGGTCCCCTCCAGACTGATCTACGTTTAATTCTCCTTTGTTACAGCTTCATATTTTGTTGACTTTGAGATCTCTTTTTTTTTAAATATTGCAATTATATTATGCTACCTTTGAATAAAATAAACAAGAGCACACTAGCTTTCTGTCAAAAGCCATGAAAGCAAGGAATCAATCTTTGCTGAGCTCTACCTTTTAAGTTTGAAGCTGTTACAAATTCTGGACTATGTTATTGTATTTTTGTGTTTAAACATCTTGGCTAATTAAATTTCTGCCTGAGTTTCTTCTGTGGCTTGCTCAAAGATTTATAATGCTAAAGATCAGAAGGTTGAATCAAGGATTTAATAAAATGTGTTGTACAAAGAAAGAAGTTGTGTAGGTGTGCAGAATAGTAAGTGCTCATCTTAGCACTCCTCGTGGTTGTAATGATAATTACTGCAACTCCATTGAAACTGGTTTGACTCTCAATCTTACTTTGAAGTCAAAAAATGTCATTCATTAATTGCTTTATCTAAACAGATTTGAGGTATTGCTGGAAACCTTATCGTAAAGAGAAAAGAGTTGTTTTTGTCGTGTATAGCTTTTCTCTTACATTTCTTGTTCTTGTGATGTAGTGTTTCATGTATACATATAAGCAGACACAGCAAGGTATTGCAATCATTCAGTGTTCTTTCCAGAAACATAAAAAGTATCATCCTACTGTGTGCTACTCAAACGACATTATAGCTAATGGATTTGTATTTTCTACATCTCAGACAACAAAACTTCGAAATGTTTTCCAGGGGTTTTGTTCCCTGTGAGTGATGGGCTGACACTTGTAAGAGCTATCTGTCTGCTACTGTAACATACAGATAAAGCAGCTTAGAAAAGAGGCAAGAGACAGAGAAAATTCAAAATAGATTGCTGTTTCTCAAAATGTTATGTTGTATGGCAAAATATCAAGAAGTTGCTTCTGCCTGATACCAATCAAAGGATTGTGTTGCTTGGTTTGTTTGTGTTCTTTTTTTGATCCTTTTTCATGTTTGTTTTTGGTTTTTTTCTTTCTTTTTTTTTTAATTTTGTCTTTCTGATGTGTACTGTGCTCCTTTGCATTGCTTGAAAACCAGAGTTATAAGCTGACCTTTGGGGGAAGCTAGAGTTTGACTGCTTTGTAATTCAAAGCCCAAAAGGTGTAAATTGGATTGAATCCAAGTTTCTGTATTTATAACGTAGCAGGCACTTTGAAAAGTAACCCAAACAATGGGGGAATTAGCTTTCTGAACTCAATTTACTTTGTATAAGAGAATGATTGAAGTGTTGCCACATGGTCTTTAAATAAGCTTTCTTAAGCAAACATTCCTCAAGGGAAGGATCAACCCATATTTTTGTAAATCCATGCTCAAAACTGGCATTATGCATACCTTTGAAAAAGGAGTGATTATTGTTGAACACTCTTAGGAACTGCAACTGAATGGTCTGGGATACACAGCTTCTGGTTTTATATATCTTATCCAGTCCATTTACAGCTGCTCCTGACTGGACTTTATCAGAAGGTTTGAAAATGCACTCCAGGTAGTTTTGTATTTTCTATCTACTTTCTTCATAAAGTAGCAAGTTTCAGTGGCTGTGATTTTTGGGGTCACAGCTTCCTTTTGAAGAGAGTGTGATGCAAAAAGAGCCCCTACAAATCCAGCCAATGCTGCACACTGACTTTAACCTGCAACTCGCTAATCTCCATAGTAAGAAGGTCACACTGGGATCTGAACTTTGAATTCAGTGCCACTGAGAAGTAATGGGCTGGGGCAAATCTCCAGACCACTGTCCTCTTCCATGTGTGCTTTGCTTGGGGGCGGGGGGGGGGATCAAAAAAGGGTGTCCTGTCAAAGCCAGGGAAAATTGCCAATTTGGCCTGCAGATGTCTGCGTGGTGCAGGGCCAGCATTTGGAATCCTCCATCGTCCTTGTTGCCATAGAGGAGTTGTGGATGAAAGCCCCTCACCTTGGGGGTCTGCCTGCTAAGGGTTCTGGCAGCTTTTAGGGCCTGATGTGGGGCTTTAGAGGTTGGTCCAAGGTGGGGCAGTAGGGTGTTTCTCTGTCTCTTTGTGCTGCACAAGGCTCAGCTGGGTGGTGGATTGAACTGGTGACTCTACTGAGCAGAGTGATAGTGCACAGAGTTAATAAAGCATTCAGCAGCCAACATTGTTGGCTGGAATTATTTCTCCCTGGTCAGATTCTAAAGCAAAAGTAGATAATCCAGCATGAGATTCCCTTTATAACTCCAAGTGCCATTGTTATACAAGGAATTGCATGTATTGATTAAAATCTCTTAACAAGAGAGAAGGGAAATGAGCTGATGACAGTTCAAAAATTATCTTTTCAATAGACTATGGCTTCAGGCCATCAAAGGAAGAGAAGAAAAAACTAAATTCCTGTGAAGGAGAAAAGGGAATGTTATCAACTGCTTGCCTAGACAGATAAAGCAAAGAAAGGAAAAAAATAATTTTTTGAAGAAAACCATACAAACGGATTCTAAATATTGCAAATAATACATTTGAAAACAGGTGATTTGGAACTGGAAAACTAAGAGTTGTATTTCATAATTATTATAATTTTTTTTCAGAAAGAACATTTTTCCATTTCTTCTAATCACTCTTCTCCTTTACAGAAATTCAATAAATATAAAATATTAAAATACAAAAAAAGATAAGTAAAATATAAAATTATGCAGCTAAGAGCTACCTTCTTTTGAAATAAGTGCTTAAAATATGAGGGCATATTTCCCTAAACAAAATAGTTGGGGTGTTTTTGTTTGTTTGAGGTGGTTTGTTTTTTTTAACATTACTCTCCTCTTTCACTGGGTGAAAAATACAGAATGTGCTGTGATAGTTATAATGGCTTGATAAATTACTTCTGTGATATCCTAAGAAATAAACATTTCCTAATTCAGAGAAGGCAAGTAGAACAGTAGCCAGTCTGCTTCACTGCAGGCTGTGATGCAAGTCACCACAGTCATGCTAACAGGAAGTATCTTAAGTCAAATAGTGCCTCTGCTCCATTTAGATACCTGTTAGATAACAGGGAACCTCACAAGGCACCACAAATGGTTTGTATCCTTTCCAAAGGGATGCTCTTTGCTGAGTACTGAGTGTTGTGGTTTCAGCCCAGACAGCATCCAAGCCCCACACAGCCCCTTGCTCACTCCCCCACCAGTGGGACTGGAGAGAGAATCAGAAGGATAAAAGCTGGAAAACTTGTGGGTTCAGATAAAGCCAGTTTAGTGGGACAGCAAAAGCCATGCACACAAACAAAGCAAACCAAGGGATTCATTCACTGCTTCCCATGGGCAGGCAGGTGTTCAGCCGTCCCCAGGAGAGTGGGGCCCCATCATGTGTAATGGTGATTTGGGAAGGCAAACACTGTCACTGCAAACACTTCCATTTCCTCCTTCTTCCCCCCACTTTATTTACTGAGCATGATGTCAGATGGTCTGCAATACCTCTTTGCCCAGCTGGGGTCACCTGTCCCACCTGTGCTTCCTCCTGCTTTTCCAAGCACCTCCACTCTCCTCACCACTGCAACAGTGAGAAGAGCAGGAAAGGCCCTGTCTCTGTGCAAGCTCTTCTCAGCAATAACAAAAACATCTTTATTATCATCACTGTGTTCAGCACAAATCCAAACTGCAGCCCTGTACTAGCCACTGGGAAGAAAATTAGCTCTATCCAGCTAAAACCAGCACACTGAGTTAAAATCAACTTCAGAAGGCACTGCACAGTGTGAAAAGGGAAGGCCAGATATGTCTTTTAGTTGATTCTCTTCTGATATAAAGAATTGGTTTGATATAGTGTAAGTATTTTACTATGATGAATATCTACTCTCTATATAGGAATAAACCAGCACAGTCAGTATCTCCTTGTTAACATGTAAATGGCACCTTGGGAGCATCTCTAAATGTATTAGCCTCTATTAACGTTTCTAAAGTTTTATTCAGATGAATGTAGAAAATATGAAGCAATACTGAAGAAATCAATTTAAGCATGTTTTCATAATGGAGCTTCAGTATTAAATAAAATTTGGAAATAATTATGCACAGAAAACCCCAACCAGCCTGTTAAAATCTTGTCTCCTTTCTGAAAGATTATTGTAGATAACCCAAAGATAAATAATCAACACTGGCCATAATTCAGCAGGTGATGGGGGAAATTTAAGTCCTACTTTCAACAGAGACTCTAAATGGTATGAAAAGCTAAGTGTGAGTCTCTAGGGCAAACACTAAGTCATCACATGCAAGATTGGCAGCAGAAATTATAATCTTAATTTGAATCCAGATTTTCTGTCCATTTTTTTATAGAAGAATTTAACTAACTTCCTTTGAATATTCACGTGCTTTGGAATGTAGAAGCTGGCTCTGGAACATACATAGTCCTAAACCCCAGAATGCTCACATGCACATGAACAGTGAAATATTAACAATAATAACTGGTCTAGACTAATATTGCCAATGCTTTTTTTTTAAAAAAAAAAGATAAGATTCAAATCTAAATTTACTTTAGCACAAGAGGACCACAGATGTGACTGACGTCTGTCTTATACTTACATATTTCACTTGCTTCCATTAGAGTTTCCTCCGTGTGGTGGAAACAGACATCCTGACCTTAACAAAATAACATTTTTGCCATTATGGAGGTAATTCTCGTGTTTCTGGTAAACCAGAACTACAGTCACTTATTTTAAGAGATTTCTTTTTCTTCCTTCTTCCTCAGCAATAACTTTCATTGTAAAATTTTACTTGAATGCTTTTTCTTTAGATTTATAAGTGAAATTGATTGTTCCAGAGCAACTGAAGGACAAGAAAACATGTCAAAAGAAACGAGCACTATGAAGCAACAAGAAAAAAAAACTCAACAAAACAAACCAAACCACCCAAAGATCTGTAAAGCTTTTTTGACATAGCACTTTATTTTTAAAGGAAGTCTTGGCAAGAGACTTATTGTAAAAATAACTAAAATATTTCACACAAAGAAAATTTAATGCAGACATTAAATAGAGCTGGAAAAATATCCGCCTTCACAAACATTCTAAGTTGTAACCCCACAAGCATAAATTGGCTTTTTGACTCTGTTGTCCCCCTTTAATGTTAATTTCCTGCAGATTCATAAACAACTCAGATTTAATTTAATGTTTCCAGCATCTGTAGAGATGAAATTCTCATTGATATTTCTGAAGGAAATATACTTTATAGGGAAAAAAAGATGCCATTCCACAAAAGAGGGATCTAGGGGAGAAATAAATAAGTTATTTTTTGTGGTGTGGTGATAATACAATATCATTGTGCACATTTCAGTTTAGAAAGAACAATAATAAATACTTAACATGTCACCTATGTGACAAAGGAGGTCACATATCACTTACAAAGGATACTTGAGCATTTTAACTCTCTTTCTAGAAATCAATGGCATTTAAGTTTCTAATTCTACAGATGCTGGAAATTAGACATGGTGTTTATTTGTAGCCTTTTTCAGTTTCTCTTCTACAGTTCATAATTTTTTATTAGGTTACATTCTGGTGATTATTTTTTTAAATGCATGCTAGAAAAGAAGTTTGGTAGTCATCATAGTGCACTTATTTTTATGAAGGGAAAACATGTCTCTCAGGTGAAAAATTGGTCCATATACATGTGAGCTATCCACCATGCCCTCAGCAAGATCATGACAGTCTATGTGGAGTGCTATGGACATACCACTGAGCAAATATTGGATTACATTATGCCTACAAACCTCAGGCACTGTGCACTTCTCTAAATTTTTCGCACGTAATCACTCCAGGGGATTACACTTTAGGATGATGGGAGGATGCCTAAAATCAGACAGCTACAAAGTACCTTTATTCTTCAGTGTGCTCTTGGAATACATTAATCTTGAAGCTTAAAAATGCACAGTGATGAATTTACCTATTTGGAAAAGATGATGATGATTGCAGATCTGCCAGATAACGAGTTAATTGCTATATCTAGTTTAGTTATTGGGAGTGAAAGGCAGACCCTTTTTTTTTCCTTTTTTTTTTTTTTCATTCAAAGGACACTTCTAATGACAATTCTTTCTTATGTGTGGCATGGCTAGTCATTTTCAGCATTCAGGGTTGCTGCTCAAAAGTCTTGCTGTCAGAAATAACAAGTGTGCTAAATTGAGTCTCTTCCACTGGTAATAAAAGATTACGGTTATTAATAAAACTATTTGCTGTGTGAAAAATATAGCATGCTTAAGGAATTTTTGAAGTATCAAACTAACAAAAAGGTAATGCTGCATCTGCATTTTCCTTCTCAACTTGAATTTTTTCCTATAGTGAATAGAATGCAGAAAAATACTGGATACGGAGAGGAATTTTGGATGTTCATGGCATCTGATAAAACCTGCCCATATAGCTGTTCATGCTTTACACGGACATTTTAATGAATTGACATCTGGAAATGATCCATAGAACAGAAGTAGAATATATTGATGGTCTGCCCTTCTTATGTCTCAGCCTGACCAGGCTGTCTCAGTAGAAAGAATTCAGAACCCTGGAACAATAACATCAGAGAATATTCTGTGTTTTTTAAGATTAAGGGGAATTTATTTGCATGGCAGCTGACTTGAATATATGCATCTGTTGCAGAACAAAATTTTAAAAGTAAATTAAATGTTCTCTGGGAATTATTGAAGTGGTAAACTATTTTGAGAATAAAAGGCAGTGTTTTCAAGCACAAATCAGAGCTCATTAGAGACTTTTAAATGTCACCCACCCTAGCTATGACTGTTCCTGTTTTCTTTTGTAAAATAAAAGTTATTTTTTTTTTCTCCCTGGCTTTGCAGTAGTTACAAAACTACAGAATAGATGAGTTTGAAGGCACCTCTGGAGACCCAGTGGTCCAACAGGGATCAGGGGATCAGCCAGAGCAGACTGTTGAAGGTTGTGTCCAGTTGGGTTTTGAATATCTCTAGAGAGGGAGACCCTGCAATCTCCCTGGATGAGCTGTTCCAGTGTTCAACCAGCCTCGCGGCAGAAAAGTCTTTTCATATGTTTAAATCACATTCCTTGGAGTCCAGCTTGTGCCGTCCCCTGTTGTCCTGTCACTGGACAGCACTGACAAGAGCCTGGCTCGCTCTCCTTTACTTCCACTGTCAGGTGATCACATGGATCCCATAATGATCCCTTCCTGCTCCAGGCTGGACAGTCCCAGCTCTTCCAGCCTGTCCTTGTAAGACTGATGCTCCAGTCCCTTAGTCACCTTTGTGACACTTCTCTGGACTTGCTCCACTATGTCCCTGTCTCTCTTGGACTGGGGAGCCCAGCAGTGGGCCAGTGTGTCTCACCAGTGCTGAGCAGAGGAGAAGAATCAAACCCCTTGACCTGCTGGTGATACTCTCCTAAAGAAGCCCAGGGGCCTGCAGGGTCCTCTGTGAGGCCAAAAAATGTCCTTGGCACATTTTTCAGTTTCTTCAATTTGTGGACTTGATGGCCTTTTGTGCAGAGGTGTGGACAGGAAGGCAAGAGAAGAAATCATGGAATGAATAAAGAGAAGAAAAAGTGACAGTGAAATACAGTCGTATTTTACAGATGTCTTAGCACTCGAATGCAAAGAGATTTTGATCAATGAGGGTGCTTTCACATTGAAATGTGGGGTGGTTTATTTATATATTTGGCATAAAATACTTTCTTTCCTATAGGAAATAATTTCCCTTACGGAAGAAATACGAGAAAGAAAACTCCCAATTATTCTCACAATTTTAAATGTAGCTAGATCTTCAGCCTGAGCAACCCTGGGTTTATGGATCTTATTTGCATAAATATAATCATATAAAGCTGCTGGAAGTGTATCAAAGTTTCAACAAGGCTGAGCAACAGAAAAGTTGAAACTAGAGCAGCAATTCAGACTAGGGGAATAACTGGACACTGGAGAGCAGACCCTCTGAAGAAGCCCCACAAGCTATGCCAGAGTTTAAAAATGCTGCTGTTTTACAAGAGATCATGCTCCACAAGTATGGAAAAGCAATCCATACTCAGAATTTTTAGGAAGTGAGGATTATTCCATGGGTTTAAAGTAATGATACATAAAGGACTGTGTATGACTTTTTTTGTAGTTTTTATTTTTATGTGTAAATAGAGGTGTCACAAAACACACAGACACAGCTAATGTTAATTTTGCATGTGTTAGTGCAAAATCTATGCTAGGAAAGTGGGGCTTTACGTACATTGAGACCTCTAATAGGGCATATCAGTATTTGAAACACAGGGAAAAAGTTTCTCTGTGCTTTATGTTTATGGTTCAAACACGTAGAGTTGAAAAGCAAATGTTACTGGTGTACAAGTAATGCATCTGTTCTAGGAAGTAAAAATAGCTCTTGATAAAATCTTGAGAAAGGAGATTTAAGATTAAAGGAAATTGTTAATTAGATTAAATCTTCTTATCCTCATGTGGTTCAAAAGTGTAATCATTCTTCTTCTGAAACTAATGTAAGAAAACATTTTTTTTTTCTCTCTGTGAACTGTGCAAATTATCCAATAAGTTTCTGAGTGAGGTTATAGACATACTATTATTCCTGAACTTGTACATCAGGGATAAGTAGGACTGTGGATGTTTTGACTCTCACAAAAGGAGTAAAACAAATAGACCCTTGAGGTCTTTAACTTCAGAGGTTTCATCCCTACAAATGTTTTCTTAGTGTTCCCGACAGCTGCCTCTTTACAATGAAATTTCATGACTTCCCTGGGAAATCTTGTGTATGCAAGGAAAGGAAACCTGGTTCATGTTCTTTGAAGTCAGAATCCAAGGGGAAAAAAGTGAAGGTGGAGCAGGTTTTTGTGGAACAGAATGCAAGAAGCAGTGCAACTTAAAGTTTGTAGGATGTTTCTATGTGCTTCAAACTGTTGAATAGGAATGTTGCCACAGTTTTCAGAAGGTGAGACTCACTAGTTATGTGGTTAGGGATTACATGGAGAATTACTGATATGTTTTCTCATCATACTTGCTATGAACATATAATGTCCACAGAGAAGCATTTCCTTCTTTGATTAGTTTCTGTGTCAATTATTTCTGCTCCTTTGACCACCGCAGCCCTGTACTGGATTTACCCTTTTTCCACACTGTGGATATGACCACATTTATACCAAATTGTATGTTTTCATTAGGTCTTTTATTAGATGCTACATAATGATCAGTTGCCTAAAAGACAGCAGAGCTTACTGTGCATGTGAGATTAAAAAACCAAGCAAACAAGAAAATGTGTCAGTGCACACATGCAAAACTGTACACGATCACGTATAAATTCAGTTTTAAAATGAATGCATCCATTAGACAATCAAATAATAATAAGAAGAAACCAACTCATTGAAAGCTTGGTACAGACTGAAATTTCTACGTTTTATATTTATAAGTTTGTTTGTTTGTGTGGTTGTTAAATATGACCACATCATTTACTTTCTATGTCTGTAAAAGTGTGCAGGTTCCATACTGGGACATGGAACAGCTTCCAGGTTGTAAATGCTCTTGCTTGAAGTCCAGTGTCATTCCACATAGGAGAGGTTTCATTTAACATTTACTTAACAAAAACGGGAAGGTTTCCAGTCAGAGTCTGTGTCATTTCCAATGGCCACGTCAAACAACAAGACACAAATCCTTACAATCACATTTTGTTTGTCATAGCACCTGCAGAACTATTTGCAAACTTAAACTTAGCTGTGAATTTTAAAAAGGAAGGTGCCAAGTTGCCAACAGCTATAATTAACCAGGGCTGGCTAAATATTAATAAAAGTATGACTTACGGCAATTGTGAGCATTAGTAGGTCATTGCAATTTCAGGAAAATACTGTAAAATTATACCTAGAGCAATTATACCTGGAGCTATAACTTCAGCAAGTATTTTATTGACCTAGAGGATTAAAACCCAATAATTTTATGTAGAAATTCTCATAATGTCTGCGTAAAATATTTGGGGAGGATTTGAATGAGACTGTAAGGCATAGAAAATAAAAAAATAATAACAGAATCCAAAAATTAAACAAATGTTAAACTACTTTGTGTCTAACTGTGTTTTTGTGAACTTTCTTGTTTGCTTTGGAAGTTAATTTCTCTAATTCTGTATTGGAAATAGTATTTTATATTAATTCTCATAGGCAACACAACTTTCAAAATCTTATAACCCTCTTACAAAATCCTTAAAATAGTATATACTACCTCAGGAGAAAGAAAAGATTTTTGGTTTAATCAAGTGTTCATGAGTCCCAACAAAATGTGTCATTATCATGGTAAAAATAGAGAGGCAACTAAGCTAAGAAAAATAAAGATTTCCACAGGATGTCTTAGTCTTTATATTGAGTTTTAGTGTTTTATTTTTATCAAATGGAACTTGTATTCAAAAAGGAATGTCTCAATTCTCTTGGTGATAACTTTTGGTGGAAGACAGAGACAATAGGTTTGTCTTGCAGGAGACCATAATTTCCCAAGAGTTTCAGATAAAAGGTAAATTTGAAAGTTATTTTATGCAGGAGGTTCCCTTAAATTATCATGTTTAGCAAGAGTCTATTACAAACACTATTATAAAAACAATATAGAAATTATGCCTCAGATTTAACTGAGTCCACTTAGATTGTCAAAACAGAGGTTTTTCTCAGGTTCTGCTGGCAGAGTATATGGAAATAATTTAAAAATAAATTGTTCAGTGCACTTGAATGAGTACTGACTATCAGCAAATGTTACAAGGTGTTACAATTTGTTTGAATTTGGCACATTCTGGAAGTGACTGTCATCTATCAGGTTGCACTGAAACCTGCTGTTAGAGTGCTGGAGACCTTGATATTAGATTTGACTTGTGGAAAATACATGAATTCTCAGATCCAATTGATCAGGGCCTCGTACTGTCACTGCCCTTTTGGAATCAAGGTGCTTGTAATTTTGGTGGAGGTGTGTATCATCAGTCAGATTTAAATAGCTTTTGCTGCTGCTTACTTTTTTTCCTTTATTTTTCATAAATAATCCAACTTTACATTTTTTTTTCACAGAAGAATGCACTTGCTTAAGTGCATAATAAAAGGTGATAGGAACATGAATAAAATATAACCATTGTTTCTTCAGCTTTCTTTGCAATTGTGGCTTGTGAAAAGCTTATTCCTCCAAATGTTTTATATGGTGCACTCCCTGGAGGGTGCATGGTTATGAGGGGACTGTGCCTATGAATAGATGAACTCTTCTGGGTTGTATCAAAATCCTTCAGGCCTGGTATTCTCTCTGTAGTGGTGGACAATTCCTGAAGTATAGGAATCAGGATTTAGGCACATTGATTTACATATTTTGCAAAGGTATATATTGAGTAACTTCACTGAGTAGCTCACAGGGCAGTTTATACTTATGAGCAGATCAGCTTGCATATGAAAAAGTTACTCTTGTGTTTATATGCAAAAATCTTGAATCAAAGGCACCCTAGAAACAACAGATAACTTAAAAGTACCTTTTTCAACCTGCAGCATATGGGAAATCATCTTACCATTGCTGAGACCTGTACAGAAACAGTCAAAAGTCCTGTTGGGATAAAGGTTTTAACTCTCTATGTAGTATTTTCTGTATCCTTTTTGAAGGCTCACTTGTGTTTGATATAAAGTGTGTGTACACACTTACATATTAGATATATCTATTCATCAATATGGAGCAGCATTAGATGTTTATGTTTTCAGTCATACTTCAAAAATGTCGATATTCTCATCCTCTCTCAATGAGTAAATGGATTTTATTACTGATTTTTTATAAAATACCACAATGCTGAAATTTCTGAAAGCATCTGTGTGTGTAAATATCCATATACACACCTACATAGATACATACATGTGTACTCACTTTTGTGTTTCTGTGGGACAAAATGCTGTTTCAAATGGAGTGTCCTTATCAGGTGATAATATACTGCATGTTTCTGGAGGGTCCTTATGTGTCATATCCTCTTCTGATTGCTTAATTTCCATGCTGAAAATGTGAATTTAAACCAGAAGTGTATGTATTCTTTCTGGAAATTGCCTACGTGTAATACAGAAATGCTTAGAATCAGAAGACACACACTTCAGATCATACAGATTTATAACAAGACCTAACTAAAATTACCTGTAATGAAAATATAATTCAGAAGCTGATTTTGGCATTGTTTCTTTCAAGAAAGATGCAAACACCAGTTTTTACTTATTGTTTTTAAGCATTTCAACAACATTGAATGACTTTATTAATCTCTTTCAAAACCTTGCTTTGCTCCTCATTTCCAAAAATGAGGGAAGAAAATCATGGGGATAGTTTTACCTGCTGCTTGTATTTTTGTGGAGCAATTTATCCCATTTTCTATACCAAAGGAGAAAGAATAGAAAAGGTCTCAAATCTGACATTTTTAAGGATATGGAGTGGAAGTTGAAATTGGAGCTATAGGAGGTGGTGGAAGTCCTGGGATCTTTGACATCTCTAATCCTAAGAAAAACAAGGCCTTTATGGATGACCATATGAGGGGGAGAGAGGATCCTTTGTAAAATTAGTTTGTGCCGAACTGAATTCTTTTTAACCATGCTGGTTTTTTTCTTCTTCTTCTCCTCATACCACACTTCTAAGTTTTGCTTGCTGTTCGTCAGAGATACCTCTCCCACCCAAAGCTTAAACACCCAATTCTTCTAACTGGTTTGTTGATGTTGTAGGTTATGATGTAGGAGAGATGAAGAGGTTTTATGCGTATCTTCATAAGCACAGGAACAGATAATGAGTGTGGGACTGTCTCTGACTGCAGGCAGAAATCTTACTTCAGTGCTTATAAGTGGATTCAAGCTATGTCTGCTGTGTCCCTTTTCAGGTGGCAGGACACCCCTGAATTGTGAGATATACACAACCCCATTTAGCAGTTCTAAAACAAGAACCCATTTCAGTCTAGAATTATGATGAAGGAATCCTTCTCAGAAAGGACTGGATCAATGTGCCATGCTGCCTAATTGCATGAAGAGGGAAGGATGAGATGTTTTGCTTTTCTCTACACAGATCATACTTTCTAGTAAGGCTTTCTGTAAGACCTCTCCTATTTCTGCCTGTGAACAAGGGGATGCTTTTCCCTAAAACTGACAGTTTTATGTGAAATGAAGATTAATGTATGTTATGGTCAAATCTATCCAGATACTTACAGTTTTTGTCTAGACACATTTAAATACCAGCATCAGTCAAATGTTTGACTCTGGTGTAAGGCTCTGGAAATGCTGCAAAAAGCATTTTACAGTGATTGAGAAGCTATTGTACCTCTATCAGGTACAGTCCTTTAATCACCTAGATAATATCCACAGAGATTTGCAGGCACGCCTTCTCTTCTGAAATTTCTTGTTGTGTGAAATTATGTATTTTCTGTGTCGTAAATCAGCTTTGAGAAAATTCTACAGCAAATATTTTGGGATTTGAAACTGCTAAGAAAATAGGAAATGGCTTGGTGACACTTGCTGCAGCAGTAACATTAAGAATGCTGTCAAGCAGAAGCCATTTGTCACATGGCCATATTGGAGAGGCAAAGGCAAAGCAAACTTAATCTACTCCATTTCTATATTAGTGGAACAGCCATTCAATAAAAGAGGTTGTCCCGATGAGGAAAAGCCTTTCAGAGTAGTATAAAATGAAATGGCTCTAATGAGAATTTATGTCATCTCAGTTACCCAACTCCTTTGAAATTCAGCATGTATCATACACCTATGGAAATGTATTGATTTTTTGATTTCTAAAATTAGTGAGGGAAATATCAGTCATCTAAACGAATTTGTAAGATTTCAGTTTATTTGTATGCCAGTTGAAGTGAGGGACATGTTGGACTGCACTCTGAAAATGTGTGTATTAGTATAATATCAGTTCTGCTGTGCTAAGCAACTCAGCTGGGGTCAAGAAGTGAAAAATGAAATGTACCTTTGATAAGTAGATGATGATAATGATGATGATGATTAATGCAAATTCTGAGGAAACTACCTAGAGCTTGCTTGCACTACGTGGTTCCCCTGCTTTCCATGAATCAACTTGCAGCTGCCACCCTGTTATTCTAGTCCTGCCAACATGACAGCTACTCTGTTATCTGTCAGAAAGAAATGATTTCTTTTAGTCTCTCTTCTGATTACATTCTTAAACTGTTCTTCTTAAAAAGGGAAGGCTTAAATGTGATTTTACAAAAATGTATTATTTCTCAATTATATGTTTGCTGCCCAGTAAATATTTGCGTAGGTGAAATAAAGGAACTTTACACTATCAGCTGATTAATACAGTGTTAAGCCCCTTATGCAAACCATGTTTGCCTGTTTCTGACCTGTGAGCCATATGTGGCTCAGAAAACCTCAGTCTGGCACAGGAGCTTTAGGTGTTTGGAATTTCAATGACTCAGTTATAAGTGACCCAAAAAGATGGTACCAAGTGCCTGTAAAGTAGCTGATTTAGGTTTAAGTCATAGAAGGGCCACAGATCATAGAATGGGTAAGGTTGGAAGGGACTACGCTTTGTCACCTGGTCCAATCTCCCTGCTCAAGGAGGGTGATGCTGGAGGACATTGCAGAGGATTATGTCCAGACAGCTTTTGAATATCCCCAGTGAGGGAGACTCCACACGCTCTCTGGGCAACCTATTCCCATGCTCTGTCACCTGCACAGTAGAGAAGTTCTTCCCCATGCTCAGGTGGAACTTCCTGTGCATCATTTTTGCCTGTTACCTCTTATTGCTCGGCACCACCGTGTCATTCTCTTTTGCTCAAGTCTTGTGTTTTCAATGTCATTATTAATCTGTGGTATGATCCTATTATGCTGAGATGATGTCATGGTTTATTTGATGGTAAAATGGGACTCAACTATTCTTTTGTTTCACAAGCATAACTAATTCAATCAGAACAGCACAAGAGGAATAGAAATGCTAAACGTCACTTGCGAAATCCTTCAATGGTTGTATTTTATAAATACACTAATGCAGCTGAACTAATTTAAGGCTGTGTTAACATTGCTCATGAAGCATATCGAGTGTTTAATTGCAATGCAAAAAGAACAAATAATGAGAATAAGTTACCCAAATTATTTCATTATGAAATAATTGATGTGATGGGCAATTAAAATATGCATTAAAGTGTGCTCATTACGTTGTCATTCAAAATTACCTAAGCTAAGGTTAAAGGTGTTATTAAAAACATTAATTTAATTTGTTATATAAAAGGCAGATAATTATCATAAAATATTGCAAATGATAATGAGAAACACTTTAATGAAGTCTTGGTTTAATTAGCTGGGGTATCATTATGATTTGCCTGTGGGTAAAATGGCAGACTGTTAATATATTTTCTTTTCATTATGATTAGAGTCTTAGAGAGTTATTTAACAACTTATATGAAGAAATATAGCCTTACATTTATATCTTTGGGATGGTGTCTCATTTTGTTTGACGCAGATTTATGATACTTTAAAGATTTGTTAAATCCAGTTTCTGATGATAGCGTTCCAAGTGTTGTTCATCCTGCTTAACCTCCCAATTGCATGTAATATCCACCTCTGAGAGAGTCTTAAGGAAAAAAACCCTCTCATGAAACTTGGAAGAACGTGAGGACTTTTTCTCGGCTTTTGACATTTCCAGACCACTATGCAAAAAGTATTTGAAAATACATTAAACTTCTGTTATACTAGACTGTATCCCTAATTCAAGCCAAGGGTTGTTCTACAAGAAAAACTCACTATAGCTTTCTTGGTGTAAAATTCTGAGAGAAAGCACACCTTTTTTAACTGTAAGAATTTTGCCAGTGAACCAAAACATTGTAGAAAAGGGTATGTTCAACTCACTGAGTTTTCATTTTCACTGAGTTTTAAAACTTATTTTAAAATAAAGTTATTTTGCATACCTTGCATAAGAAAAATACTAAAAAATAGACATTCAGCTGGAAATTGTTCTGACAGGGAGAAATGGTTGTGCTTGAGAATTTATCCTTATGATGATGGTCTTTTTGTTTTCTTTCTGCTATTCCTCCATCCATGGCCTCTCTAGAGCTGCTAAATGCCACCAGAAGCTACCAAGCTGTTACTTGTAGCAATCAGAATAATGTGGAAAAGTCCCCGTTGAATGAGGCAGTTCTACTTTCCTTGTCTTTTCTGATTACAGCAACAACAGTCAGGTTTTTTTCTTTAATAGCAAAAGGGCTGTATCTCAGGGACAGCATCTCACTGTAATGAACTTGGCTTAACTGCCTGTTTTATTCAGCAGTGTAAGAAACTGGGGAAGATTAAAACAGCTACTCTCATTTACCATCTTCCATTTCCCATATCTTGTTTTTTTTTCTGTTTCTCTTTATTTCTACCTTCCATATTTAATTCACAGCTGACACAGTAGCAACATAATGAATTCACTCCTCACTATTTACTGAGTAATGCTTTCAGTCCAGTAAGCACATTTCATTTGGCACAATCTTTTGTGTGCATTATTATGCACATGGATTCAGGGTTGGATAGATACTGGTAGAGGCTAAAGCTTCTTTTTATCAAAACAAGGTGAACTGTGACATGCATGCACCCTTACAGGATGTCTTATACCATATTTAGATGAAGAGAAATATAATAAATTTTTTCAAGAAATCATCTTATTTTCTTAGAGAAATGATAATAGCAAGGGTGTCTTTTCTAATTTTTGGTAACGGCTACACTTTTCCACCAAGAACTGCCCAAAAGTCACTTTTAATTGCAATCTCATATACCAGTGAAATGAAACTCTTTTTAAGAATTCAATTACTTGACTTCAGTGAAATAGAACGACAAGAGAGTACGTAATAAAAACTGTAGCTCAAGCAGTAATTTTTGTTTGATTTCTCAAATCAGTTCCATAGATTTTCCAAGGTTAACAAGAGAAGAAGTTCTCATGACAGCCTGATAACTGTGCCATGCACTACTTCACTTTAAAAGATACTGAGTTGTGGCTTGAGCCACACCTGCCCCAAGTGCCACTGTGATTATTTAAATCTACCAAAAGTAATTTAAATAACCCATTTATTTCACAACTGGGTAGGTTACAGTCATGCCAAAGCAAACATTCACATCTGTCTGATGAGAAAGGGGAACTTGAGGGTACACTTTCAATCTGAATTAAAATTATAATATTAAATGCAATTGGATAGTTCAGAAAACAGATGGATAACCACACAGTGACAAAACCACAGTCACTGAAGTCACTGTAATTTTAATAATTAGAATTGGAATGCTTGACAGATATTTCCCATGCAGGGTAGATAATTTAAGAATATGTTCAGTCAAAATACTGCTTTCTAAAGCAATAACATTTGATGGTTTTCTTCTAAATATGAATTGACAAATTCATGCCTATAAGTCACAAGACATACTGCATAGTGCTTGCTACATGTTTTCATTATTAAATCCAGTATCACATGAATTCTTTGATCAGGTATTCTCTGATGCTGAGACAAGTCAAGAAGCTCATTTTACTCTCTAAAATCAGTCTATATAGGCATAGTAACAAGTGACTGAAGATGGGTAAATAAAATCTGTTTTCCATTAATCGACTCATTTATCATGAGTTCTGCTAAAATGCTGACTGTGAATAGGTTTTCTTATGCTTTTCTGCAAATACTCACCTGCCTGAATTTCCCTCATGAGTCAATGAGACTGTTGGTAATTCCTGCTGAGCAAAGCTCTGAGGTAGTTTATATTTTTTTCCCTATTTTCTTCACACATGAGGAGAAGAAATATTTATTTTGCTGTGCTGGATTAACTTTTTACAAGGACTTCTGCTAGTGGTTTCTAATTTGCTTGCATATTTGTTAGACCCCATTTTCTCCCCAAAGAATGCAACTGCATTTAAATAGTGTTCAAGAAGAAAAAGTATCCATTGAAAACTGTTTTTGCAATGGATGGCTCAAATTTGAGTGTTGTGTGAGGCATCTGGCTCATCAAGGAACATAGAGAGATGAGATCACTCCCTATACAGAGCAAAATGTCAGCATTTTGTTCCCAAGATTTTAGAATTTTAAGGTGCTTGTTCTGCAAATCACTGTGCTCTTAAAGGTAAAGTCATATGCAGTTGAGGAGGATTTGTGGAAAGAAGCCTGGAGGTCACCAACATTAGATTATATGGTTTTGACAACTCAGTGATATCAGAGCAGCATATATTCAGGCTCTAAAAGCCAACTTAAGCACTTTAATCCATAATGCAAGATCCCTCTTTCCGTTCCTTTGTTCCTTCAGCACCTGAGTGGTGCCTGAAATAGCTGTTTATGAGCCTACACGTGTTTCTCTCAGCAGCATTTTCATATGGATCAAAAGCATACTTTTGGGTGGTATATCCTGCTCTTCTGCAGGGTCTGTGCTTTAGTTTGCATTGATTCTTTGGTATCAATAACAAATAGACCTCCTTCATGGTGAGAATAACACAAAAGGTGCACTGCAAGCTGTTGTCATCCTTGAATACCTGGGACCAGATCAGAGCCACAGTAAGGCCCTTGAGGCAGGGATAGTATGGCTATCAGCTCCTCCACACAGAAGTTTTCACTCTTGTGCTCGTCGCTCCACACATCTCATGTACAATACTACTTGTGGTTCAGATACCTCAGTGGGCAGAGGTCTGCACATCGCTGTCTGCCAAACCCAGGGAGCCTGTTCTTACACCCAGCTGGGACCTTCCAGATCCAGCTGAAGTGCAGCATAAACTCTGATGTTGCATTCTCAGTTGGGTGAACTAAAGCACTCTTGCATTCTTGCTAGCTGCTTGCCAGGTTAGAGAAAAACCTTCAAGAGGTTGTAGTTTAGGCTTTGCAGAGGTAGAAATGTTCTTTTTTTTTTATACAGCAAAAAGCAATTTACCTGATGTGCATGGTGCACAGCTAACGAGGTCCTGCTAATGGCATTGTCTTCTTAGGGCAGCAAATTTTCAGGGTTTTTTAGTTGTAGGCACAAAACTTTTCCTAGACTGTTAAAAATTGTTTTCTGTCAGAAACTAGAACTAGAAAAAGTGCATGACCTGTTGCATGAGATATAACTAAGTTAGGAGCAGCTTGGCCATATCTGAAGCAATAGAAAGCAATTTTCTTGAGAAAGGTTGAAAAAATCCATATTGATCAGTACTAAGTAGTAAAAATTTATTGCAATGTTGTCAGTTGCCTTATTCCAAATCAATACAAATCTCACCAAAAGCTTCTTAAATGCAATAAGAATCTGACAAGGCCTTTTTGTCACAGATTAGTGTTAAAGCAATGAAAAGGCCCCCAAGGAAAACTGTCTGACCAGAACACCAGCTGTATCCCATTTCTGCAGTACTCCTTTTGGTGAAGGACATCTTTATTGGCATTTTGGAACCCTGAAGAAAAGCTTAATGTTTTATCAGTTAACTAATGCAAATTGTAAGGAATGCCTAAAGACCTTGGGTTTCTGACTGGTTTTATCAAATCGTTTAATGGTTAGTTTTAAGAAGAAAAAGTCAATCAGCCACTTGAAAAGAATGAAAAGTTGGATGTAGAAGGAGTTTTCTGCCTGTTTACCATTTAAAGAATAAAAACCCAAACACTTTAATAAGAAACTATTTTAGTCTGAGGGTTAAGATGCCATGATAGGCTATCAGAACCTGAAATTAGCACACACTGATGTGAGAGGAATATTTTTAATAGAAAAGCATTCGGAACTATTTCAATTCAACTATAACATAGATTTAGATGTTGATAAACTGCCTTCCCAAAGAAGAACAGTCTAATTTCAGGTATGGAAGAACTAAGACAACATCCTCTGTACTTTCAGAACATAGGTTTCTCAGGAATTCTTATTGTACTACAATAGTAGTTTGCATGAAAAGAGCTGTTTTACTTATATACTTATCATACTTCTTTATTTCTGCAAAAAATGTACACAAAGATTCATTAAAAATTAACAAATCTAGGATTAGTGATAAGTACCTGCTTAACATGTTTCAAATCATGTATTTTTCAAAGCTTGAGCTGATCTCTTGATTTTATTAGGGGCTGGGGACCTTAATGCCTGCAAAGCCGCAGTCACAAATAATGCAAATCCTATGAAAAAACAATGTTTTTTTTAATCCTAAATCACTTAGAACCTATTAAAAATCACATTGCTTTTGTTCTTTTTGAAAGACAGTGTCTGTGCAGTAATGTGATTTAATTCTTTAGCCCTTTCAAAATGCACTTGCCAGCATCCTGAGTGTGTACTACATTGGTGTAGTCACTTATGCTAAGTCAATCCACACTTCTAGAACCAGACATTCATCTCACTTAACAGACAACAAATAACAGGAAGAAATTGCTTCCTAAACCTTCTCTTGTGTGTTTCCAATTATACAGGAGCTGCTTCTGTGCAGCTGTGTTCCCCCTGAACCTGAATAGTTTGTCTTGAATACCTGCTCTCAGCCAAGGCAGCAAGGCCACTGCATTGCCTAGGCAGAGTCTAATCCAGCAGCTAGTGAAAGACAACTTGCTGTTTGGAGGCATGAACTACTTTCTGGTTGAATTCCTTTATATAATTTTGTCAAACAATCAGTAATTTTCTGCTTGTAAGCAAGGTTTCCCCATGAATCAGTACTTGCAAACATGAGGAACGTAGAGCAGGTGGAGCAGTGGGTTTGTAAATGAAAGTACTGAAAAACATGAAGGAAAGACCTGCAGAATAGAGAACAAATCTTCCAGAATGAAGGGTTCCACAGCAATCAGAAACAGAGGGGATGGAACCGTCCAAAAGAAAACCCTCCCAAAAGCAAGTGGGAATGGTATTAAGTAGGATAGAAATTAGCTTTTCTTTATCTGGTGTTCATATGTTGAGACATTTTTCTGATAAGCTACAGCTGAAAGACAGAAAAATGTTGGAAGGTTGCTGCATACCTGTATGGAATGCAACCACTCTGGGTTATCTGTTCCACACGAGAACTCAGATCTCTGAATTGCTAATTGTGAGGCTTCAGAGTGACTTGCAACAGATGTGGAATAACAGCTATGCAGATCTGGAAGCTTTCTGAAATCTCTTCCATGAGACTGCAGTCAGGAATGAAGCTAAGCTTCCAATGTGGACTTAAATGTGGAAACAGATACAGTTTCTGCTTATAGGGTTGAAAATGTAACTACAAAGGAGCTTACATTTTCACTGGCAGGGAAGACCCTTGTAGAGATCAGTAATCCACAAAAACCACAGGAAAGAGCCCAGCCCTGAAACCCATGGAAAAGGAGATGAAAATGGAAGTGTACGAGAGATAGGGAAGCAAACTAGATTTGATACGTTGGCTGGCATTTGGAAAGAGATGCAGCATTTACAGGAGTAAAATTAGCTTTAACAAAACTTACAGGAAAAAAAACAACCAACCACCCAAAATCAGACCAAAATGAAACAAAAACAAACCAAACCCAAAAAAAGCCACAGAAGAGCAGAACTCAGAAAGTATCTTCCTAACCATTGAACACAAATGGCACTAGTGTCTGGTTGTACGAGTTCTTTCTCCTATTGGCTCCAGAGCCACTTTAAACACATTAAATATATTCCCAAATTGGTTCTTCACCGAGTTTCTGGCTGTAGAACCCATCCCTTCAGCTGCTGCCCAATTTCTGATGGTGGAAGTCGTCCTCCCCGACCTCGGTTGTTCAGACTGTCAGTGGTTTAAACTGCTCAGTCTGATTTGACATTAGAAGAAGTCAGCAGTTACCAATCTTGCACCAGAGACAGCAACACTTCCATGTTGCCACTGCTTAGGGTCTTTTTCTGGTGCTTTTGTCTCCTCCCTAAGATGGCAGGATAACCTATTTATTTAATTTTACACTGGGACAGAGAAGGAGAGGAATAGTCCCCTGGTCAGACAACAGTTTAGATGGATGAAGGAAGTACAGGAGGTTCCAATTTGAAGTTTGTTGCTAAAGCAGCTTAGCTTAGCTTAGCGATAGATATATTATCTTGGCCAGTTTTAGCTGAAAGGCAATGTAGAAAGCTGTTCAGAAACTGACAACAAAAATTTAATGTCTGGAATCCTGACAATTCATCAGTGGCTTATAGGCCTTTGAATGTCTACACATTCACATTAAAAGAGTCAGAACTAATTTTCATTCTAAATTATATGAACAATTTACAAAGAGAAAAGAGGTTGAAAGCAATTTCTAGCATTGAGGCTGATTGTCATGCTTTTTTTTCATCTTTTGTCATCTTTTTTTCATGAGTGTGTATCTTTGTACGAAACAAAATCAAAAATCACTCCCAGACTCAGTCCTTTAGTCAAGCGCTTAGGGAAGTGGATCCCAAATCAAGCAAAAGATGTCCTAGCTTTATTTCAGGTATTTTTTTCTTTGACCTGCTGAAATGGAATTCTTACACTGAAGTCAGTGGCAGAACTCTCTGCAGAGCAATGGGTGGATTTAAAATTTCCATTTTTAATGGATGTGATGAAGTCGATGGAGGGAGTGAGACCTTGCCGTGACTTTGTGGCAATAGTGACACACTGGTGGGACCTGGAGAGATGCCTCAGAGGACACCAAGAATAGATCTTTCTCTGCTCCTAGACATGACTTGGGATCTGGTTTTCAGTTCATGTTTTTGTGTTTCCAGAACATTTATGGGATGCTGCACATGGCTTTTGACATCTTCAACTGTCACTATAAAAGCAAGATTTCATTTTAGTAGATATGGTAGGTAGATACAGGGCAGAAATGTGTCTGAAAAACAGCGATTGTAATGTAAATACACCAGAACATGGGAAGGTGTTACAATTAAGGTGCAGTGTAGGAGGTTCCTCTTACCTCTCAGCTAGAATTGCCAGTCCTTTGAAAAACCCAGAAAGTGACTATGGGAGTGTTTAACTTTTTGGGCCAGTGTAAGTCTTGCAATATTTTCCTAGATTTCCTAATGAAACCAAGAGATTTCATTAAGCAAATACACATTTTTGTTTCCTTTGCAAAATCAGTATATGGTAGCAGAATTTTATTAATGATTATGTCAGCTTCCCATTCTACCTTATACTGAGAACACTGACCACAGCAAACCAGAGTAAGCACAGTTGTCACATAGGTGAAGCAGACAAAATTGCATTCAAAGTGTTGATCCAGCCAATTTCATTATAGCCAATAGTGGATATGCAGAAATAGGTTTGAGAGAGCTATTTAGTGGGAGGATTGCAGAAATAGCTTCTTTATCGACTGCTGCTCTCATGGAACAAAACACAGGAAAGAGGACTTTTGCAAGGTATGACTGTCTCTTTAGATGGTTTAGTTGTGTTAAAGGCTGGATTCGGGAAGCATCCTTATGTTCTATGATGAATTAAAGAAAGATTTACTGTCTTGGACAATGGGGATTCATGCAGTTCAATAGTAAGTAGCATCTGCTATGTACTTTTAAGACACTTGCAGACTTTAAAACATGTACTGGGGATCTGTTGAAAAGTAGGGAAATTTCAAGCTCTGTAATATAACAACAGGTAACAGATGTTTTGGTCAGATGTTTAAACTAAAATATGTATTTTGTACTGGTTCTGAGACAGCAAACAAGACCAGAATTTATGACTTAACTAACTTTGCATACAGTAGTTTGCTTAAAACCCTCCCCAGCATACAAAAAAACCATTACAAATAAACTTCCTATTCCTATCATCAAGTAATTCTGTTTCAAGTGTCTGTGAGTGAATCCTGAACTTTAATCTGACTGATCCTAACCCTTCTGTCAGAATTACAGATTTTCTATATATCCAGCAAATTAATTAAAATTGGGCACTTACAGATGGTTCGTATGGTTTGAACATGCATGTTGTGCATTTATAAGCATCTTCTGCTATGTCTAGTACTTCAGCAGGGAAATTGGAACATAGCCTGGATGAATGCTTTTCATATTGCTATGGTATTTTTACTTCACATTAAGCTACAACACTCCTTTTAGCAGTCTGGTAAGGCTTCATTTTGACCATTCTAATTTAATCTGCTTGTCTTTAATTGACAAAATGACTGTAGAAAGACATGAATGTGTTTTCCAGGGTTGTCTGAAGCTTCAGAGAAGCAGAAACCCCAAGCATTTCACAGCAAAGCTGTTAGAGAAAGCAGATGAGTTCAGTCAGCTGAGTTGAAGGTGCTGTCACTGCCTGAGGAGCCCCCAGATGGATGCCCTTGGTGCTTTTGGCTCCTACAGCACTGCTGTGGGAACGCAAAAGGCCACTGTGCAGTCCAGGGAGTCTCTACTTACTGATGGGTCACACTGAGACTTTCAAAATGTCCTGGATCCAGGGGAAGTTTCTGGAGTGGTTTACCAGGCATCTGTATGTATGGACAATCTGTGACTATAAGGAGTAGAAAATGCAGAATTGAAAGAAAATATGGATATTCACATAGCACTGTTGCTAGTTTATCCCATTGTGATTTCATGAAACATAGATCAGTTGTTGAAGTATTGCTGCACCCTTTAAATGTGATTCCCTTGCCACATGTTTTCTGTGTTGTGTTTGTCTGTCACTGACAATTTATTTCAATTGATGCATTCAAGTTGTCCACCCTTGGCAGTGGAGAATCTGATCTCCCTCCACCTTCCCTACAGTGCATCCAAGAACCTCTCAGTTTAAACTGTCTTACATAGGCATATCTTCTTTCTAAACTTGGCAAAAAAGAATGAGGCAGATTATTATTTATTATTAATATTCTTTATTTCAAGATCCTCTATTAACCTGAACTGGGTGAGGCAAAAATCACTTTTTCTTTTTTTTTTTTTTTTTTTCTTTTTAATTCCAGTTGGTTTGATTTATGTATTTTCACATTAGATTCCTAAACTGACAGAGTACCTAGAATTTTCGAAAAGAAAGGATTGCTTATCAGAGCCCTGCAGGTTGATCTCTACCCTTCCCCATGGTAACACTTTTTCAGCACAGTAGCAGCCAGCAGAGTAGATAATGGAGCACTTCTGAACCTGAAAATTAGATGCTCTCTGCTACAACTAAAAAAAGAAAAATCTCATGGTGAAGGAATATGAAGAAAGGGGAATGAAGTTAATCTTTTTTTGTACTGTTTAAAAAAATAGCAGATGGAAAAATATAGGAAGTGAGAACTTAGAAGAGAGACATCCACATGAAGTTAAGGAGACCACCAACAGACCTACCTATGCATTTGCCTGAAAAGAACAGCACTGAGTTTTTCGCTTATTTAATAGGTAGAAAGTTTGTTTGGATTTGTTTATTAGAAATTAGTTACCGACTAAAAGAGTTCCTTTTTTTCTTTCATATAATTCCTTAGCCAGGTTATTTGAATACGTAAGAAATTATTTTGTATATATATTGATGAAGGTATTGCAGTGCCTGTGTTGCCCTTTCCTTTTTGCTCTGACAATATTTACAAATAATATGAACTGAATAGCTGACTTTTTTAAAGCAGACAGCAAAAAAAAAATATATTTTGGGTTTCCATTTAATTCTTTAAATAGACATATGTATGTACCTGTTAAAGAATCAACTGATACAGGAGGGAGAAGAGAAAGATTAAAGCCTGTATTATTTATATCAATTCAGGGATGTTTTGTGCCCATAAAGTAAAAAGATGGATGAATTTCCTTGGGAATTTCTGAGTAGTGGTTGCTGATGCTGGGCAACAATGCTCCTTTTCTGATTGACAGCTCCAGCACTCCAACTCTGCCTCTTATAATACAAACATCACACTGAATCTTTCACGAATAGATGTAGTCTCCTTCCCTTTATTAGCTTTCTCATCCCATAAAGTGCAGTCAGTACAGGCATCATTCTGTCCTTTAGAAAGAAGTAGATTAGTCCATTTCCTCATGGGGCTTTGCAAAGTCCTTCAATAGACGTGACTGGAAGAGGAAGAGGCTGAAGATGGTGGCCTAAGGGAATAAACTGCTGACTTGATAAATCTTTGGGTCTTAAGAGGTCATCTCTTGATGTCTGAAAGAAAGATTGAATCACCAGCAAATATGAGCACCAGTCTTTATGGCTTTGTAAGGGTTCTTTTTTTTTAAGTAATACAGAAAACATTTGTATATGAGATACTTATAAATTTTCTACAACTACAGAATCAGCATTTTCCTTTCTCAGGTCTTATTCAATTCTCATAGATTTATTTATTCTTTTTGATAGTGTCTGCATGCTGTCCATGAGATGTGCAGGGAATTTTAATGAGTTTTAACACCAGCAAATGCAGCTGTGAAATACAGCTTGAAGAAACCTGAAACTCTGTGAACTTTTGTTACTTGTGTCAACTTGTGGACGCTAAAGAGTTTAAACATATTGTTAATGAAAATTCTGGTATTTCATGTCCATTTTCCTGAGATGAAGAATCAGTTGCAGCTAGGAGCAGACTACATTTAATTAATTTCCTTTTTCTGGGAGTACTGCCTAACTTTTAAAGTTTTACTTACCCTTTTACAGGAGAAACTACATATTTTTGAGAGGGGATTGTCCACAAGTGTTTAACTCTTATGATAGTGGTAGATTCAAAAAACTCAGAACCAGACCCTTACAGAAATTGAGGAGGTGCATCAAGAATTAAAGGAACAATTTCTGTTTGGAAACAGTTTATTTATTTTACCTTTTGTAACATAATGTAGTACATGATTAGAGTCTGCAGACTAAAGGTGTAATCTACACAGCTTCAATCTGTAATTTAAGAAGGATTCATTTCCAGGACAGCCAGACCATCCTGTTGTGTAGGTTAAGAGTTTGGGTGAGGACATGGATTTTTGAAGGATGTACTGGGCTCACTGACTGACATTAAATCTGTTGGTAGGTTGTGCTTTCTGAATATGTTTTGTTTCTAGATAGCTTTCTTTTGTTTCTGTAACTTGCTCTTGGCAAATTCCCAGAGTCCACAAAATGCTGGGTACTTCAAGGTACTTTTTTGAGTGCAGAAGGTACTTTTTTGAGTGCAGAAGGCCGTCTAGACCATGAAAGGAATCTAAAAGTACCTTAGATACTTGGGGGCAATAGCAAAGTGTTACTCACTTATGCGACATGGTCAAACTCTCATAATTTGTAGCTGAACAGGGAAATTTTGGACCTGATCTTGATTTCAATTTGAACAAACTGGGGACGTGCTGTAACATTGCAAATGCTGCACATTTAAACCATAGTGTTTTTTGGAAGTACAACAAATCTGTGAACAGAATCTGCACTCTACCTCCATTAAAAGACTTTTTTAAATTCCTTATTGTTAGGCTCTTACGTCGTGAAGTCGTTCGGTATTTTTAAATAACAGCTGGCACTACAAGCAGTTGTATGCAGGTCTGTTTTGTTTTTTATTTTAACATCTCCCTCCTGAGAGCTCTATAATATAAGTCCAGATTGCTGCTGTCCTCCCTTGACAGGCTGGCAGAGAAGTATTGATCTATCAGGGGAGGATGGGATGAAGTGACAACAGCAGGGACTTTTATTTGCTCATCCCAGAAAGAAAGTACCAGAAGTCAGTGTTAACTAATCTCCCATGCTTAAGTAGGAGGAGGTTAAAAGAACAATTCAAAAAAATGTACTTGATTATTCTTCCATTACGTCTTGGGCAAGGGTGTGTTGGCAATAAAGTTGCCTTGCTGAGAATTAAAGCACAGATTTACATACAACAGCACTGCGAGACTATTCATTATCAAAACCAACTGCAAAAGAGATATTTTGTCTGTTTTGCCCACAGAGGCCACAAAATGTTGCATATTTTTAGGGAAAATGTATACTGTAATAGAAAATAATAATAAAAAAGGTAACTATAAATAAGAAGGTGTTGCTTTTATGTCATGAGAAAATGTACAAATTGGAATACAAAAGAAGAGAGAAGTGTGTTCCAGGGGTATTAGCAAAACTCAACATTGAATAAAAACACTTATTTCCACAAGGCAGAACACACTGTTCAGAACACAGATTCATGCCGTTGTTTTTAGAAGAGGAGTAGCAAAATTAATTTATAATAGGAATGTACATGATCCACAAGTGCAATCTGTATTTTTTGCTTAGTAGCTCATTGTGTTCTGCATACACTGCCAAAGAAATCCAACCACTATAATGTCCCCAATCCCTAAACTGTATTAGTATTCAGCAGGTGTAGCTGAATTCTAGTCCATACATGTGCAGAGCAATTATTCTGATGCATAGACATTGACTTTCACATTTTATTTTACACCATTGTCTTTTGGGCTCCGGTTCTGCAATGCTCTGCTTATGGCTGCATTGCTGCATTCACACAGACTGCAGTGAAACCAGCCAGCCCATAACAAATCCTAAGACTGGGGCAAAAGTGAAGAATGTGAAATGGGAGAATAAGATTGATAACATGTTTGGTTTTTTGGGAACAAATCCACAAAATGGTCCTGGCTGGGGTACCACAGGCTGGGATCAGGATGTAAAAGTACATTATGGCACAAGACCATTGCATGTGCTGCATGTTTTTCTAGATTTTTGTTCTGCTTTCTTTGGGAAAACATTTTTGCTTGTAAATATTTTGGTCTCTGTTTCCTGGGGAGCACTTCTGAAAGGCAAGGAAAGATACTTATCACAGCTTTATATAATTTTGTACATGGAAGTAAAAAAATAATCCATTTTACTAGACAATATAAAGCACCCTAAGTATCAGCCATCACCAAATCATAATACACCATCTGTGATATGCTTAATATCTTGTGAAAATTAAGGAAGTTTTGTGACTGTATTTTCCTTAATCCCATGTAAGTCCCTAACTATTAATTAAGCTTTATTTGTAGACTAGGTACCATCTTCACGACTCAAGCATTTCAGTTGCTGGGTCTGGTCTTCTCTGATTTATAAGTAAATTGAGCTAAGCTGTTGGTTATATAGGGACACAGCAAAGAAAGAGGAGAAAGGAAAATGGATTATTCTCTAGAGAGGTTCTTGATTAGTCACCTCAGGTTTCTTTTCTTTTCTTCTCCATAGTTAACATTCCTCAGCTGTGTTATAATTTTTATTGGTAATAGAGTAAGTGTGCCATTAAAATGGCTCAGAAAGAAAGCATTAGGTAGATGCATAAAACGACAGACTATGAATATTACAAAAAACTACAATTTGAAAATTTTAGTCTGAATTAAGCAAAACGTGAGTAGTCATTCACTTGCCTGCTGACCTCTTGATGACTGTTCTGACTTTGACAGGAAAATATTTTCCTTGTTGGCAGTGTAGGTGCTTTTAAATGATACTTAGGAGAGAAAAGAAGCGAAAAAAAGAGAAGAAGAGGAAAGAAAAGGCTGCATAAAAATATGGTGACAATGGAGCAAATAGTATTGTCTCATAATTCTGGTTATTATTTTACTATCATAGATCCAAACAGAAGAGTAAGTAGTAAATCCTAAGATATCCCCCAATGAATTTTAGTATAGTTTATGACACACTACAAAAAATAAGAAGCTATTCAGAAGTTCTCCTCTTTTTTTTTTTTTTTTTTTTTTTTAATTTTAATGTTTCCTTAGTTCTCTGAGCAGCAGGAAAACCTAATGTCAGCTTAGAAAAGCCTGAAACAAAAGGTGGGAAAGGGATGAAAAATAGCATATTTCATTCAGTTCCTTCTGTGGAGAGTACATGAAAAATGTATTTTAAGGGAGACCTTTAGGAAGGTCTATTTTAATGCTGTCAAAACTTTTAACTTTGTATGAAACAGCCTGGAATTTTAATCTTGAAATTTGCTTTAGGAAAGTGCAGCATTTTCTGAGAAGATTAGCTTCAAAGTAGGAAGGAATTGATTCTGTAATGATGCCCTTTTACTACTACTTTGTTTCTGTTATACTAAATGGTTGATGGAGATATAATCACTCAATCTGATGTTGTTGCCGCAGAATGAAAATTGATCAATATATCATTATTGATCAGTTTCTTTCTGATTGGCTTAGCAAACCTGTGTGTTATTTCTAGCCTCACACAACCAATCTAGCCCTTCCAGAGTTAATCTAAATATATGTTGGCATCTACTAACGCACAAGGTTACCAAACAAGTGTATTCTAGAAAAATAAACTGAGCAATAGTGTAATTGAATGTATACATATACCAAACCATCTCAGATGCTCTTAAGATGAGGCATGAAATTAAAATCACACTTAAATCTAGACATGAAATGAGAGCTTTGCTTAGTCACAGTCAGAATAGTCCAATAACCTTTCTGCTCAATTTATGCAAAGCCTTTTAAAATTACGATTTCTAGGAACCATGCACTATAATCCTGAGTATTTCAGTATTTTCCAGTTAAATTCATGTAGGTTTTTTATTAATGAACCTCCTAAAAGAGACTGAAATATTTTACAGCATTATAAAAAGCATGGTACAACCAGTGAATTTAGCACAGTCCACTGATAAATTATTAGACCCACAGTCCCATGCTTTACCTGTTTGGGATATATTCTTTACATACTTTGTGAATCACATTCAATAAATGTTTGTGATTATGTGACTGCATTCGCAGTCACCTCAGGCCCCTGATTTGATTCCTGCACATGAAGCAGTCTCATTTGGTTTGGTTTGGTTTGGTTTTTTGATTCCCCAAGATTAATAAAATGATTTTTAATACCCAGTTAATCAAGACACTAACCAGCAAACTGTGATAAGTTCTTCAGCTCAGAGTGCTTTTAACATCCAATTTCAAATCTCTAGTGGATTGTGTGCTGAAAATCTAGTTATTTTGTCAATTGCATGCCTTTCCTTGCTCGGTTCTGTGTGAAATGACATCTGATTAGGAAACTGTGTCACAGCACAGCTCAGTTTCTCTTTGGCTCTTTGTAGCATATATCCAGGGGCACAGAAATGCCTGGGAAGAAGGGTCAAGTAACATTTGTGTAGCTCAACCTGAGAGGTCAGATTATGCTTCCACTACTCAGGTATCATGTTTGAACTAATGTAATTACCACATTATCCCATTATGTCAACAAAAAGAGGTGTCTGAAGCTTATTATCTTGCTGCTCCAATGCTACCCTCCTGTATGTAATTTTCTTTTCCTCAGTAAAGTGTTTTAAAGAGAAAGAAATTGATCATCAATATTTTACTACCATGCAGATCAGATTTTAGTTAGTGTAAGTTGATTTTATGCTGGAAATTACTTTGGAATAAGAATGGAGAGGTAAAGGCTGTATGCTAAGGACTGATATTTTTGGCTTCAGGCACAGCTGAGAACCGTTCTATGTAAAGATTATAGCAAAACCAGATCTTTTAGGCGAGTTCCAAGAGCCAATTTATGGCCATTTTGTGAGTGCGTGGTCTCTTGGACACAGATATTGTAAGATGCTGAGATAGTCCAATCATTCTCCTTTAAGAAAGGCCAATGAAAGACAAGGTTATGCTTCAATAAATACACTGGGAACATCCCAACCCCTGGTTTCCTCAGAGAGATGAATATCTGCTCTTGCAGACTTGAGGGCCTGATTCACACACATTTTTCAAAGAGGGAAGAAGAAATAATACAATCAATCTGTTCAATACTCAACAACTCCACATGAAAAGCAGCATTGCAAAGGAATTCTCTCCTAGATTCTTCTTGGTCTTCAAATCCTCTCAGCAGCATTTCACGTCGTCTTCTTGCTGATGAGTTTTATTTCCTTTAGCTTATTCACTGACTGATTTTATGGAACAGAAAGAGATTTTAGTTTTTATGAGAGTTCTGCCTTCTGGGGCCAGATGTTCTCTGCGTCTGCAGAACTTCATAGCCCTTGGACGGTGCAAATGTGGCCAGATGTCACCTGAAGCCACTTCCATCTTTTCTGTATATATGCTTGTGAGATGAGAGACCTCACCCAATATTACTTCTCCTCCCTTTAGTTCATGTGTTCAGGGAGTGGTTAAATATGTTGAACTACACTCTATTTAGGCTATAGATTTTCTGGACTGTGTCTTGAGAAACCTTGTCTTGGCCAGTCCAGGTGGATTCATTAAGGTACATCCTCTCCAGACTCTTTTCTAGCAAAGCAAAGGGCTAGGGTTTGAACTCTGAACAGCTGGCCTGGCCAAATAGTGGTGAGTAGAGAAGACAAATGTTCATAACAAGGAGTGAACTTCTACCTCTCTGTTAACATAAATTCTCCCTCCTTCCCTCTCTCTCTCTCTTTTAAATTTAGAGATCCATGTGCCACTGTGAGTGGCAAGAACAAAAGAGGTGAAACATACTGTAAATCATGTTGATAATACCATAAATTATGGTTAAAGGAAAGCTAGTTAGGAGGAAAGAGAGGGCCATTTTAAGACACTTGTGCATCTTAAAAACATATTCCAGCCAGTTGAATGCAAGCAAACCTCTGGAAACTATGAAGAGTTTAGGTTACATTTGTGCTTCGTGGTTACTAATGTAAGTGATGCTCATCCAGGGCCCAGCTATTGTCTGCTTATTACTGTGCCTGAGAGTAAAAGAGGTTGCAACTTTCTAAACTTCTCTTTCCCCTCTCAAGAATGTGGAGTTCCAGATTTGAGCAGTAGGGACCACTGAGACTGCCCTGAAAACTCAAATTATTCTTAAAATGGATTTTGTTGGATTTTAGTTTTCTTTCTGACTCTTGATCTTCTGGGATGTATCCAACTCATTTGTACAAAAGAAAATGTACTTAAAACAAAATCCAAGGCTTTTGCTGATTGCAAATTCCAAACTTGTGAATCTTCATGATAGTGTAAAAAACCCCGCCGTGAACCACAGAGTAAAATCAAAGAGTATTCTTCATTATTCTTTATGTAGAGAGAAAGACATGTCAGTCATGAAATGAAAAAGATGACTAGGTGAATTTAGAGCTAAAAATCTTTTTGTCAACCAAGTAGAAACAAAAATTCCCCAAGGGACCATTGAGAACACAACTGGCCACCACATGCCAAGCGCCAGTACCTTGGAGGTCACAATAGTCTCCCATACAGTATTACTTTCTTCATTCATACAAAATATCTGCTGAAATCACCAAGACACTTCAATGTGAATTGTGGGATTGATATCTGTTGCAATTGTCATGCATGATAAAATGGTCATGTGTTATATTGTACCAGCTTTTGGAAGAAACACATTCTTGGGCATTCCCAGTTATTCCCTGGGAGCTGCTTAATGTTATCAGCTTCTTCTGCCTTACCTCTCCCCCTTCTGCAGCTGTTCCCTACCATGAGTACAAGGCTAGATGAAGCAGCAGCAGCAGGACTGTGAAGTCTGCACCTTTTTGAAGGGGCTGGAGCTGGAACCAGATGGTCCCTGTCACTTGCTCCCATATAAAAGAAATTTTTTTTGGTGCTGGCCATCTCGTGAAATGCCACGACTCTGTGAGCTGTTGTTCAAGGTGAAATTAGCAGAAGTGATCTTTAATCAGAAAAAAAAAAAATAGAAGGAATGGAGGAAAAAGAGTCAGAGAGTTGGGTTGGATTGAGACTGGGTTACTTTGCTGGCCACCAGGCATTGCTGAGGGGGTCTGATCAGCAGCAAGAATAACTCTGAAAGATAATCCAGGATCTTCCCTGGGAGCTGGGACAGAAGCCTTAAAGACTCCACATTTTGTGGTAGGAAATACAAGGTACTAGGCATGAGCAGACCTGTATGTATCTTCTTTGTAATGTTCATTTTAATAAACATGTTTTCCTTACACAAACTAAAGAACAGGGCTATTTTATATAATAATGAATAATGAATGATTTTATATTGAATTTGAGATCAGTTCTCCAACTTGTATTGTTTCAGCAATGTGGTATTAACTTGTTTAAAGATGTGACACTACAGCGAAAGTTAGATGAATAATGGATTTTTAATGTTATATCTGAGGAGGAAAAATTTAAAGAAAAATGTAGCCTTAAGCTGAATGAAGAAAAGAATTCTATTTCCTGTTTGCTTTGGATGAGATAAAATCTTTGGATTTCTCAGATTGCTTATACAAAATTTAGCCAAATTTGGTTTCAAAATATGAAATCAACTTCTTTCCTACATAGGTCAGATATTTGGAGTTTTATATTATTTTTTAAATTACCACTTAACTGTGCTAAATGTTTTTACTTAAATGCCAAGAGAGAACTAAACCCCTCAAAAATTTCAGCTAAGATGTTAGTTTTTAATTTAATGAATTCAAGTTACTCTGAGCCTGGGTGAAGCTGAGCAGATTGTGAATGCTTTTCAACCACATCCTAAAGTATTCTGAGTTTGGAATTTGGTAGTGAAAATCAGAAGTTCATTGTAAAAACCACATAAAAATATGTGTCTCTCTGTGTGTCTTTCCCCAAGGGTCCATACTGAACAGGATATTGTCATTGAAGCAATGTAAATCCATGAGTCCTCATCCATCACAGTGAACACTAGAAATACCTGCTGAAATCCAGCTCACAGTCTGGCTTTTTTTTGGGTTTTTTGTTTTGTTTATTCCCTAAATGAATTTCTAAACCGCTGTTTAGCTAATAACCCATCATTAAATCTACAAGCTTATCATTTCAGCTTGTGAATGCTGTTTCATGGCAAAAGAGGCTATTTTTTCCCCAATATTATAACAGTGATCTGTGCAATATAATAGTCATTTACTCAATATCATTCTGCAGAAATAAAATTCTACAGTTTCTGCAGTAGGTTCTTAATGCAGGTTTTCATGAAATCCTCACTCCTACTGGTGAAAGCTGATTTATAGCAGAAACTCATCCTCTTCAGGATTATTGTCAATAAACGTGAAGATGTAATTTGAGTGATAATGAAAGAACATTTTATTGAAAATCTCCAGAGAGTTTGTTTCATAAGATATAATTGGAGAGGGGCTAAGAGTCTCCTTCACCAATTTCCAAATTAAGCATCTAAGCTATCAAGATGTGTATATTTTAAAACTGTCTAGGGGGGAAAAAAGGTAATATAATCAATCAATAACAATATAAGATTAGAATACAGCTATGTGGAAATAGGGACATGGAAGGGACTGGAGAAGAACTCAATCGTTTCAGTGGACAAACAGCATCAATTTTAATTGTCAGTGTAGCCTTAACTTTTCTTTTCATCCGTAGGTTTGAAACTGCTGGGGCAGATCTTCATGTTTTGCAGATCGTGCAGCTGCATTGACTAGCTTGCTTTAGAGAGTTAGAAGATGTTGCAGTTTTGGGGTTTTAACTTTTATTTAGTTAGATAAAGCTCCAGCAGCTGGTAGAGCATGAGTTTTGCTTTCTGATGTTTATTTTTCAGGTAATATTGAGAGCCCCCCTAAGCCCCCCTTCCTCTTCTGTGACTCTAAAACCACATCTGGAAGTAAAATGTATGTTTCAAATAACTACTATACTTTACCAATGTATTTTCAAAGAGTTTACGATGGCAGAGTTGCAAAATTTTCTTTGGTTGTACTTTTGTTTTCTTCAAGGTTTTGGGTCTAAATGATCTGAGTCTTACTTGTTTCAAAGGTGGCCTCATTTCATTAGTGCTTTGGTCACAAAAGCTGAAGCTGGAGCTCATCATTAAAGAAGACAACAGATTACTGACCTTTCACTGAATGGGAATTTTGTGGATGGAATCTGTTTTTCTCCCCTGCTGCAAAATAATTCCAATCAATAGACCCTTAGTCCCACTTCTTTCTTTTAATCTAAGCTTTTGTGGAAGAGTAGAAAGATTGGTGTTTGAGAGTAAGAAGCCACTTAAATTCTATTTGTCAGCTGATTTTCCACCTCTTTTATTGAGGTTGATGGAAAATTCTTATTTTTCAAAATCATGTCAAAGGTACTGAGATAACTTTTTTATCCAACATATTATTTGAATATATTAAGAATAATATTTTTCTAATTGTGAGTACAAACTTCTATGTAAGCAAAAAAAAAAAACAAAACCAAAAAACTCCTGTATCTGATAACAGGGAAAGGATCTTGTGTACATTTTTACAAAATAGGCTTACAATCTCCTCTGCTTCAAAGACTGAGAACACAGAAAATTATTTAATTTAAGAAACTTCAAGCAATTTCTTTCTGCATGAAACTTGTCTTTCTTTTCTTCACTCTACTTACCTGCAGAAGGAGGTGAATGGTTAAAACTGGTGTTCCTAAATCATGCTAGAACAAGCTGAGCACTAAATTCAAATGTAATAACAGGGATATCTCTGAAATTCTGTTTAGACATTGAGAAATAATTTATAGCACAGGTGCTTGACATTTAGTGGCTGGAGAACTGATCTGCTGCTGAGCAAACCTCCAGGAAATACACACAGTTCTGATAACCTCACCTTGTGCTGCCACTGTTACATAATGGGGAACGCCATTCATGTGAATTTCCACAACCAAGTGTTTTCCTTCGTTGCCTTTTAGCATTATTTAGTCATGGACGGTGAAGAAGAGGTATTTTTCTTGCCTTTGTGGGTTCCCAGCAAGGCCTTGTAGCCCCAGGCTGGTGGCTGAGCTGTCAAGAGTCCCTACTGTAACCTTTGCAAACATCACATTAGGGCAGTTCAGTTTCATCCTGCCTATTATATGGTGTTATGTTAGTTTGTAAAGTCACTCACTATTGACAATGAATGTATGTATGGCATAATGTTGAGCTTTTTATTTAGCAGTGGTTGTAGGCTTGTTTTCCTCTTTCCTCCCCTCCCCCCCGCCCTCTTTTTTTCATTCTTTTTTTAACCAAAACATTTAATGACTACAGAATATTAACACTGCAATAAAAATGGCCAACAGCAGTTTGCCAAATGGGAAGCTGGATGGAGAATTAATGTGTGTTGGCTTCAGGAAACTGTGAGAAGTTGACTGGAGAGACCATCTAAGTTAATGGGAAAGGGAGATAGAGAAAATATGGATTGTAAAGGACACCACTGTAGCAGGAGAGACAACACTGGCCAAGTGCTTCAAACAGAGTCTGTTTAGCTTCAGCAATACTTGTTTGCTTTACCTTAACTTTGATCTTACTAGACCTTAGCTGTTTTTTGTATGAGCCTCCATCCAGATAAATCAACAGCAGATTACTTGGCAGTGAGTGCAATTTGACAATCACTGGTTTAAATTCTTTTCTTATAAAACGGAAAAATGTTACACTAATGTGAAACATCAATGACCAAACTTTAGTGTGGGGAGAAAGGAAAGGAAGAAAAGGATTATAGTTGTCTTATCATTTCCCTTACATTTGCCATGCTGAAAAGTATCTGGAAATGTCTCAATATTCTTTCAATTTTATTTTTTTTTTTTTGTGATAGATACGCCAAAATTTAAAAATGTACGAATAACGATGACATTTCTAAAAAGAGTTTGTTTTTTAGTAAGGCCAAGTTTTAGCAAAATGTTAGGTCATGTGAAAGAGTATTTGGTTTTCTTTTGGTTCAAACTGTTAAATTGCTCTGGAACAAAATGATTGGTCATATATTGAGCTCAAAAGCAGGCAAATGCTCACCTGCCTGAGCTGCTAAATGGAGAGCTGACATGCATGACCCTGGTAAAGCTTCATACATGAGAAACTTCTGGAATAATTATACTGCTCATTAGAGGAGTAATATCCTTCATTATTCAGTCATCCTGCATTGTATACAAATGACCTATGCACTCTTTGGGTGATACTTAAATCTAAGAGCTGCTCAGCGTGTTCCTCTCCTACTTTGTTGAAGAGATTGTATGAGGGCATCCTGGAGCTCTGCAGCCCATTTCTATAACCTTGATATCACAGGAGGCATGTGATACAGAAAGTGTGTGACAGGATTGCAAAAGCTGAGTGCCCAGCACAACTGAAGGAAGCTACAATATGAGTTTCCACTGAAGATATAAAGCAGAAACACGTGTGGGAGGAGACTGTGATGGAGTCAGCCATAGCAAATCTTCCCCCCTCTGCATATTCACATACCTTGTCACACACACACATTTTTATGGTTTAGGATGAAGCTGTGTGCCAAGTAACTATCATCCTGGAGAAAGATCCACTATGATCTTCACTAACCTTGCTTTTTGACAGTGGATTTTTTTTTTTTAATTTTTTTTTTTTGTTTCAGACTAGTTGGTATTCATGACAAATGCTTTGCTGTTTGCTTCTTTACTATGCTTATCACTATGGCATAAGAGCACTTGCTGAAATGGGTGAATGAACCTATATAGAATTTTCGTCATTTTAGAGGGAATGCTTAAGTTGTGTCAACTAGTTCTCCAGTTTCTTCAAGCTTTCTGTACTCAGTAAAGAGAGTATGGAAAAGAGTAAGTCAAAACGTTCTCTGAATTGTCCTGCAGAGGAAGCTGTGGTGTTTTGGTTTTTTGTTTCCTTCTCTTGATCAGGATTTTATGGAGACTGAATAATAAATACAGCAAGCTGAAAAGGTAACTAATAGTGGTGGGAAGAGAACTTTTTTTTTATCTCCTTCACTAAGAATTACTTTGAAATGTCAAATAAACTTTTTTAAATATTTGGATTAGTTCCTTATCATGTGCCATCACACACACCCACTCTCACTGGTTCTTTCAGTGCTAATTTCTTCAAATATTTAAATATTTGAGTTCTCTTGTGAATCCAATTGCTACAGAGACACCTTACTTCCTTGGTGTCCCACTCTGTACTTGGTCACAAAGCTGTTCAGCACAGCGAGACACTATAAGGACATTGTGACAGGCTATAGCACAGCGAAGGAAAATCCCAGCTCTTAAGTAAACATGTTAAAATTGACAAAAGAAGAAACACAGTGAGAGCTTTAAACCAAAATAAAAGCAAAAAAATCCAAAGCTGAATGGGATCAGAGGACAAAGACAGGATGTAATTGCTATAACGCTATTTTTCTGTGTAAATTTCAGTGATCAATAACCCTTTTCAAAAGATCAGATTGGAGGATTTTTTGGTTTTCCCCTAAGAAATGATTGATCTAAAAGTTGAAGGTGTGTTCTCAGAATGAAATGTAATTGCCATTCTTTTTTAAATTTTTACAAACTGATACCACTGTGCAATAATGTGTTTCCACACTGTATAGTGAATATTTTCTTTCTTAAGAGTCTCTCTTTAAAGGTCTGGCAAGTAAGGTCAGACGCCTCTTAATGGAAATAGAAATGAAAAGCACTACCTCATTGATTTCTTCTCCACTTCCAAAAATGAGATTGTGGTGTTTTTTTTTTAAAACTCTCTTCCTCATCATGATGATTTCAGATAAGCACCTCCATAATAACAGACTCGTATGGAGAGGTATAATGCTTCATTTCAACTATATTCTATAGTAAGTTTATCATAGACTCAATTCACTGCCGTGAGACTGTGGTTACAGTTGCTAAGAGGAGCTCCCATTGAAAGAATTCATCAGTGCATGGAAGACAGTGAACCAAATTCATCTCTGCTGTAAATCATCTGACTTTATTGGAACTGCCTTGGAAAAAAATTTGTCCTACTCCATTTAGCCATTACTCTACAGAAGGATGCCTTTCATAAAAGTTATTTTCCTCTGTGTTGCTCTGCTACTTACATATTTCAGCCTTTGAGTAGGAAAAGCGAATGATAAAGATGAAGATGAATATTTGGCACCCTACTTCTTTTATGGAGAAGGTCTTATGCAAAGGAATATAACCCTGAGCATGTCACTATAATTGACTTGTGAGACAAAATCTAAGCTTTCCCACAGAGACTGTACAGTAAGGGAGCAAATGCAAACTTTACAAAAATATTAGTTTAGGAAAGTGCTTCTAACAATTTAATAGAAACTGTGTTTATGTAGCAGTTTTGTTATTCAAGTGGCTGTATTGTTCATAGATGGCTGTTCCTCAAAATGTCACTGTCAGAGGGAAAATTACTGTTCCTGTACTAGTAATATGTTAACAGATTTGATGAACACTGCAACACTAAGATAGCCATCTCATCATCCTACTAGAAAGTACTTTTGCCAAAAATATGTAATTCTTGAACCATGTTTCAAATAGTTTGCTCACCATCTTGAAAAGCCCAAGTTATAAAAGGGTGTTTCATTCTTTACACAAACCAAGTTACCTAGAAGCTAAACTCAGAGAGCAATATTTGCCAGTGAATAGAGGGTATTTGATTCCTATTCTTCTTAATAATAACACTGAAAAATAAAATGCACAGAGAGTCCAAGACTGTACTGAAGTGTAAGTGCTAATAATCAAACTACTCCTTCAGCAAATATAAGCCTATGTCACATTTTTAAGTACTATTAAGTTGTGTGCATCTCTAAATTGATCCTACTTTTCTCGAATAGGAATACTTACTTTGCCTAAGAAAAGTAAAAACTCAGATCTGGGGTTGTGTGTTACTCTATTCCCTAAACTAATGGCAGTTAAGAACATTTTATTCACTTTGAAATTCTACCTTTAGTGACTATTTCCCTCTGGTACACAATTTTGTACTTACAGAAATCTGTCAGTCAAGAAGCATTTATAAACCGTCAGAATTAGAGAAAAAAGGTAGCGAGTGCCATTTAAAATATACTTATGATTTGCATGCCACTTAAGATATAAGTTTAATTAGCATTGTGCACTTTGGATTAGTGATGTATTGACAGCACGCTGATTACATACGGAGAAAGGTCTCTCAGTTTTGCTTCAGTACCCAGCCAGCCTGACTCCTGCTTATTGCAGAGCAAAAAGCACAAATCCATGCATTTAGCAATATTTCAAACTGACATTTTCTGTTTGAATGGATTAAACCTACCCTATTGTTTAACAGATACATAATTGAAAATTAAATGCCTAAATCAGCAATTAGACTTTCAGTGGCAGATAATAATCTCTCTAATATCCATACAAGATTTCCTTTTCCCCCCTTCCCTCTGGCATACTGTGTATTTTAGCCTGTAGAGGGTGCAGTACACAAGAGTTTAGGTGTGTGTTCTAGGAAAAAGTGGACATTCAGTGTGAGAAATCTGGGTGGGACGTTCTGTAGTCCAAGATGATTGATGCACCAGTGACCTTTCTCCTGTACAGCTCTGCTGCTGAACACTTGTTCTTTCAGTGAGCCTGGATGCAGCTAAAGCTACAGCTGTGCTAGAAAACCTTCTGGAAAATCTGTTACACAGAAAAGGTGAAGAATCTGGGATGGCATAAGGAAAAGCTTTTGTGAACAAATTCACCTTAACTCCATCCATGTTAACTGGTATATTTTGGCTGTTTTATGTAACACTGTTCAAATGCTTTGCAGAAACATAGCCTATATTGCTTGCTTCTTGTGAAGGCAGGATGGGACATTAAAAACCTGATTTGGCATTGGAGATTCAGATGATCATACAATTCATAGATGTGGTGTTCATTTTTCACTCCAAGTTTAAAAACAAACCAAACAAACCAACCCCACCAAAACCCACAAACAAACAAACAAACAAAAAAAAAAAAGGTGTAAGATTCCATATAAATTCAAATCATCAGAGAAACATTCCATCACAAAATCACAGAACACACTGAGTGGGAAGGGACCCACAAGGATCATTGGACCAACTCTTAGCCTTGCACAGGATGATCCCCAACACTCATCCCATGTGCCTGAGAGTATCACAAATGAAACCTGTTCTGCAAGCTTAAGGGAATGGAGGTAGTTAGTCCATCTTTAGAAGGTCTGAATCATTTTATCATCCAGCTGGAGAGCAAAAGAAATATCGGAAAATTGGCTGAGGTGAACTGAGGGGAAAATTTATTTCGAATGATGATGCCATCTAAATGACAATGCATAATTAGCTGAAGAAATTGTTTATACAAAGCTCTCTCAAGACAATTAAAAATCCCACAGTGATTAAAATAAACTTTAGATCAGACCACATTTGTGATTTGTTTTTCTATGATAGTAGAATATGTAAACTGCCCTACTGCAAATATTTTAACTGGTAATAGTCTGGAGTGACAGAGGTGATTACAAAAATAATTCTAGTAGCATAATGTTTGCTGGGGTATTTAGTTGTGTTTGAGTGCTGTATCAGAGAGAGAACATATCACCTCAGCTCATCCAAGGTATCATTGGATGAGTGGGGTGGAATATATTGAAATGTTGATCATGTCACACATTAGTGATCTGTGTATTGACAAGGAGCTTCCATACTCAAGGTGTTGATTTTTATTTCTTGTTAAGCTCTCTCAGTGATTTGTGACTAATCTATATCTAATTTAAAGTATTCAATAGAATCTCCCACATCTCTATTTTGAAGGCCATCTTCTTTGATAGAAATGCCTCTGAACTTTATTACCCCCTCATTACAGTTAAACATGTTGTGCACAAGCCTTGAGAGAGCTTGTCTAGCGACTCATAATTAGTTTGATAGCCAGTCTTATTAGACAATCCACAACATTTTCTTCCCCACCTATTAGTTTTATGATCTGTGACTGCTTCATGGGAATTACAGCTTGAGAAATTACAAAACATGCATTAAGATGAAATTGAATAATGGTATTTACTTGTGATTGCAACCGTAATTGTTTAAGTATCCTCATCATGCACCCAGCAAACGCCTGACTCTCAAGGCCTGCTCTGTTCGATGTTGTTCTTGTCTCACCCCTGGAGTGTGGTACCAATTTTAGCATTTCTATTTTCCTCATTATTGATTGTGACTTTGATTAATGTGAATGGCATTGGCCAGGACACTTTGGCTTTTCTTCTTTGAAAAGCTGCAAACTGACCCCTAAAATCCCATAAAATCTTTGTTTGTAAAAAAAAAAAAAAAATAAAAATTGTCTTTTAAAGCAAACTTTTTTCCCACATGAGGCCAAAGGTTATATAAACCATCATCAAATTGAAATTATAATACCTAGAGTAATAAAAATAAAATATTGAGAGGTAGTTCATAAGGTTCATAATGTTTCCCCTACAAGCTGAGAATTATCTGCCTACAGAACCTCCCTGGGTCTGCCCCTTCAGAGCTTCTCCAAGGATTTTGGGCTTTCTATCTTGCTTTGACTACCACATATCTTCCAGGTGCACGTGACCCAAACAAGTTGTCCTTGCTAAAATCTCTTCCTTGAAAAGAACGTTAAACAGAATTCCAAGAATGTAGCACAAACCGTGTGGAAGGGGTTCAGAAACTGTCAGAAGCTGCTACTTTAAGTGTTAGAAATGATACAGCTATAGAAAAATCTACAAATATGTTAAAATCTCAAGGCATCGAGAGTACCTGAGTTCATATTCACAGGGTGAAGCTGTTGCTTCCACAACATGCACGTTGCACAGGTATGGATGAGAGTGAGGGCTGGGATCTCTTATTGTCTCACTTCTCCGTGCTGAGAACTCCCAGGTCAGAGTGTCTCTTTCCTCAGCAAATAGTAATTGTTTTGGACAAAGTGAAAAAGAGTCCCAGAGGAGCATGGGCAGACACTCACCTGCTGGTTGACCTCAGCTCTGCAAGGGGCTCTCAGGTCCATCCCCCTAGAGGTGAAAGCAGTCCCCTGAAGCTCTAATTGTGATCTGGAAGCAAATCCTTAAGGCTTGCTGAGGTCTAGGCATGAACACTGTGCCATGAGTCACCTAAGCAAATGTTAAGGAACAAAAAACCCTGGATGCTTAAACAACTTAATGCTGACTTTTTCAAGGTAGAGCTGTAGATGGATTACAATTTGAGCACATACACTTATGCAACAGCAGACTGAAGTCTCTGTAAATCTTACAGGGTGTCTCTGAGCAAATTTTTATATCCTAGATCCTGATGATAAACTGAGAAGCAGAGGGATAGAACAGGGTAGATTTCTTCTTACTTACAAAGCCAAGAGAGAAAAAAATATCTCAAAGTTTTATTATTATTTTTTTCCTGAGCAGTAATGAAAAAAATATCACCATCCATTTCCATTTATACATAGTGTTTTCTCTCTTTAAAAATACCTTACTTTTCCTATAGAGTTGTGGTTTTAATAAGTTGCTAGAACGTTGACTGCAGTAAAGTGAAATGTTTGCTAAAATGGTAATTAATTTCTTTGAGAAAAAACCCAAACCCACAATCAAGGAGTCAATTCTCTTAGGAGTGTGTTCAGTATTTCTGTGTGTGAGCCACAGCATGAGGACTCACAGGAATTCACAGAGAGAGCTTTGAAGCCCTGTGTTCCAGGTGTCATTCCCTCAGGGGACTGCCAGTTCCTGCTGGAGAAGTGAGAATATAGGAGAATCAGCTCTATAATAACCTTAATGGCTGTCTTACCTTCACTGTGTAAAATATTCTTCATAATATATTGCAAACTGTTGCCAAAAGTAAGCAGAGGGTTTGGTTTTGCTCAATAATGTTACACAATTTATTTAAATAATTATTGTTTTTTTAGTTTCCCATATTCTTTCATGATTAATTATTTCAACAAAAACACCCATGATGCCTTAGAGAAGGCAAAACTTACTGCTGTGTAGAAAGAAAGCAGAAAGTTCCCAGACTACACAGAAAATATATTAAATGTTGCAGTTAAACCTGTTCTATGTAAATAAAAAGAAATAAGGGAAGAACAATTATTGCAGCAATTTCTTATACCACTGCATTCTCATTTGTCTTTGAGTGTTTCTTCTACTTACTGATCTACTGGGTAAACAGGTGTCTAAGGGGTTAAAAAAATAAAAGGTAAATAAAAGGAAAAATGATTTTATACCTTGAACAAGCAGTGGTTTCAGTACTCCTAGGCTAAGGAAGTTGCTTGATTCTAAAGCCAGAAAGTCTCAGGGGTTCATCTCAGAGGAAAGCATGTAAAGGATCTTCCCAAGACAAGGACTGAAAATTCCAGGGTATGCAAGGGGACCTGTTGTCTTACAGGAGACCCACTGTCCCTCTGCTATAAGGCCAGCTCCTCCTGAGGGTTGTCCAGGCACACCCACACCCACACTGACTTTCCTATCTCAGGAGACTCCTTCTGGGAAAGTGCTGGTGTCCTCTGATAACCAGAGCTAGGTCACTCAGCTTCAGGCACATCAAGGAGACAGGGCTTGCTTGTCCAGCCAGCCCCTGACCCCAGAACCACCCAGCTCCAGAGGGAAACTGCTGGGAGCATAAGGACATCAGAATATCTAATGGCTGTGTTCTTACAAAACACGAAAACAGAAGACGCCAGGAGAAATAAGACTTTGTAAAAGGTTATATTATCCTCTTCTGGGTCTAGATGCGTCAGCTAAAAATTTTCAGCCTCATGAATTTTTCAGCAAGTGCAACTATTCTGCACAGCTCTGACATTTACATTACAGCTTCATAAGTGAATTTAAAGCCAGACCGATTAGACCATGTCTGGATTTGCCAGTGGTTTAACCTAAGCCCATTGCTCTGCCTGAAGGAAGTGTTGAGACACTATATTATATTATAAGGGGCATAGAGTTCTCATAAGTAGCAAAGAACAATTTCTCCACCTCTTCCGGATTTCTAGGTGCCACATGTCCCTATTGCAGCTGAGCTGCTGGTTTAGTGGAATTTCTCCTCAGCTGAGATTCAGAAGTCCTAGTCAAAAGACCCCTGCCTTTATGCCTGTGTCAGGCTTGCTATTCCCAAGCTGTTCAGCTGGGCTCTGTATCCATGCATCCAT